>CM022303.1:177962484-179162484 GCA_011799875.1 Thinopyrum elongatum
AAGCAAACAACATAGTAAACACACAATACATAAACATGGCCTGAAGCAGAGAAACAAGTATGATGCATGACAAGGCTACATGATGCTACTCATGGCAAGAGATGATGCATACAAGAACCCCACATCAAGCAAGTTTAAATGAGCCGGAAACAACATATAACAATTCCGAAAACTCCCCATATGCAAATTCGAAATTGGACCAGATCTGAATAATACATTATGTTCAAGTTGTTAAACAGCAAGTTAAGATGCACCATGATGATCTAGCGATTTTCTAGTCAAGTTACATAAAAGTTCATTTAATTCGGAGCTACGGCCTAGAAGATATGAGCAAATAAGTTAAAATGGCATTGATGCAAAATGCATTCAAACATCAAGCACACATACTCAACTCAAGGATGCAACATGACTTGATGAAACTACATGCAAAACCAAGCAAGTTTCATATAGATCATGCTCCAAACGGAGCCACGGTTCAACACATACACACGAAACAAGTCAAGACACAATCTGCCTAAAACAGCAACTAGGCATCTTGCAAGTATCATAACGACAAGCTACAAGAAAAAGATTGGCACAGACATGACATGCTCTTTGAAGACGGATTACATTCTTGAATATCTATAAGGTTTAGGTGCATAGGCGTCAATATTAAACCAATATGATTAATGCAAAAAGCAACTTTATAACAAGGATTAGGACTTAGTGAAAAACTGGCATACATGTCAGCAGTAACAGAATGACAAGTTGGAGGCATGAAACAAAGATGCTACGTGCAAGATCATGGCAAAAAAAACATGGCATGCTAGTACATATCATGGAGCTCAAATAATCAAGATGGCATATACTAGAATCAGCAAGTTCATGGGAATTATCAATACAAGAGCAACCATGAAATAAGCTGATTTTCAGACCTGGTGAATCTGAGAATGCAAAACAGTAACATTATCATGCTGACTTTGGAGGCACATAACAGCAAGCATAGTAATTTTAATATTTATTAAAAAGGCATGAGGATAAGGTAGACATGGAATAATTCCAATTAATCCATTGTCACAATTTATAGGTGCATAGATTAATTACAATGAGCTTTGCAAAAAGGAACATGCTGTTAACAATTGACAGTTTTTAGTATGATGGCATATTGAGAGCAAGAAAGAGACAAGCTACAGCAAGTTTATATGTCAACCAAGGGCATGGCATCAAAGTACACATAACATGGAGCAAATCATCTCAAAGAATCATACACATATGAGCAATGGATTAGATGAATCATCAAGCAAAGATGACAAGTTTTAACACAGGCAGTATTCAGACGGTGAAATTAACAAGTATGAAATTAGCAACATTGACTAGGCATGTTTGCAAGCTTGTTTATCTCATCACAGTACATATAATGGCATGAAATAAATACTAGTAGCAATAGGACATGAAATTCACTAAACACATGTTGACACGATGCTCATAGATGTATGCATTAAATCACACAAAAATAACAAAGGACAAGTTATACAGTTTTCAGCAGTTAACATCACTTAGCACTTTTGCAAAAGAGATTAATACATCAAGATGATCCTAATATGCATGCAAAGCACACCATCATGTATAGCATGAGAGCAGAACATTTTGACATATTACACACTCCAACCGGATCAACAGCACAAAGTTACAGCAGGTCAAGATGCACACATGATGCTGAAAAATTGGGGACTTGGTGAAAATATACCCTTGCGAGAAACGGACGAGGTGAATCCGGGACGGAGCGGTAACGGGCGATCTGTGGCAGTGTTTGGATGGGGGGGTCGAGGCGTCCAGGGTCGCCAGGGTGCACGTGGATGAAGTCGAGCAGGAGTCGCGATGCGGGGCGCCGTTTGGATCACGGTTCAAGCGGAGATCCGGGATGGACTCGTCCCGACGCAGGAAGCAGAGGCCGGAATCGCACTGAGCAGGTCTCCGGCAGCGGGGGCGACGTCCGATGGCGGGAGGGGGCCGGGACGGCGGGGAGGCGGCGGATCGGGCGCGGGAGACGTGGATCCAGTGGTGGAGAGGCCAGATCCGGGTGGCGGGGAGGAGATCGACGGGATCTGGGGCAGTCGGAGCTCGCCGGAGATCCATGGCGGCGGCGGCGAGTTCCTAGGTTGGCGGGGTTGAGATGGCCGCGGCGGGGGTCGCCGGAGGGCGCGGGACCGACGAGGGGCTCCTCTCCTGAGCGAGGGGCGCTCGGGCAAGGGCGCGGGGGGCCGGGGGGGGGTTGGGAGCGGGGCGGGGCGAGTTCGGGCCGGGCGGGACCAATGGGCTTCGTGGGCGCCGGCGCGTGGAGGCGGGGCTGGCTGGCAGTGGAGAGGCCACGTGGCACGGTCGGAGGGCTGCGGTGGCGTTGGGCTGCGGCGACGCTAGCCACCAGGGCAGCCTAGTGGGGAGGCGGGCTCGCCGCGCGGAATTTGAGGTGGGAGGTGGCTGGGACAAAGGTAGGGGAAGGATCTAGGGTAGGGATGTCCAAAAATGTACTAGGGGGTGTCTATATAAGGTGGTGCTAGGGTTAGGTGGGTTTGGGGATGTTTTGGGCATCGGATATCTATCCGACGGTTCTGGAGCGAAGGGGTGGTCTAGGTGGGCTGTGTAAGGGTGGAGTGGGCTGAGAAGAGAGGGAGATGGCAGCCGACACGGTCTTCGGAACACCGAAAACGTCCGACGTTTGACTGGCTATAATGCCGCTATATGTTTAACGGTTGGGTATCAAACGAGCTCGAATGCGACGAAACTTGGCAGGCGGTCTACCTACACTATAATAAGGCCGCACGCCAACTTTCGACCCATTCCAGAGCATTTTTATCCCACTTATAAAATAATATTTCGGAGTCCACGGGCGCGTGCGAGTGGTGTCTGGACTCCAAACGGACAACGGCGAGAACTGGAGGGTCGGGCAACTATGAGCGGATGCAAGATTTGAAAAGAATGACGGCACGCAGTGCCGATGCGATGTGAATGATGCGATGATGAATGCAAAACAAATGAATCACACAGCGACAACGGAAATAAATGGAAGGGAACTGGAGCATCGGTCCGGGTGTCACATGAGAAAACCCTGTTGGTCTCCAAGAAGCTGATAAACTATCTGTGTTCAGTGAGACAACCCCAACCTCCTGCGTTGATGTATGTGTTCGAGTTACTGGCCACTACCGCTGGCAGAAGCTTTCGAACTCGCTGCCTAAATCACTTCGTCTTCTTCAGTCTCAGCTACAAGCTGAAAGGCATCAGTCAGCTGTGCTGCGGCAAGAAGCCGAAGGACTGAGGAACTCCCTGCAGAATTCAGATGCATACTTTTCGGTGCATAGCAAGCGCTGGAAGATTTTAGCGCCAAACAGGGAGAAACTAATAAGCTTGCTAAGCTTCTTGCCGCATGGTGGGTATCTAGGATATCATTTCTGAGCTCTTCTGAAGTGGTTTCAATTCTGGACTGTTTTGCTGCCGCATTTATTTTCACTGGTGGCCAATTTAGACGCCCAGTGTATGTAATATGCTGCTTTGTTCACTATATTTGCACTGGTGGCGAACTTTGATGCCCAGTGGATGTAATATTTGTAATAGCCGTAATAGCCTAGCGTAAGTTGCTTGCTTATTTATTTCCTTATTGTCTTGTTTATTTTTTTGCTTGTAGTCGCTGCAGCTCTTTTTCGCGATAACCTTTTTATTAGAAACTAGGCCACAATAACCATGAGCAACATACGGACCGTTGTAACCATGGTCCTGCTGCTTGCTGTAGTGGGCTCCTAAGGTCCGTATGATCCATGGGCCTTCTACGGCCATAGATTCAATGGGACTTCTACGGGCCGTATGATCGATTGGCCAACATGGGCCGTACTTTTGTGCACAATAACGGTCCACAATATGGGCCGTAAACATGCTATAATTTGAATCATCTGTTTGTGGGCCGACCATAATGGTCCGTTAATAGGCCTATGTGTACAACGGGCTTTTCTATCAGCAAGCATAACGGGTCGTTAATGGGTCATATTTGGTGACGCGATGAAAAGTGGCCCAACAGATTAAAGGGCCACAGCGGGCCGAGTTTAACCACGGGCTAAATATGGCCCACAAGCTGAACAGGCCAGTAATGGACCAAGTAATCGAATGCCGGAAAAGAGCCCAATAATAAATGGGCCCTTAGAAGGCCGAAAGATAATATGGGTGTGAAACAGCCCAATAGAATAATGGGCTGTTAATGGGATAAAAGCGTATACTATTCATTATGGGCCAGTTTCACCACGGGCCGTTTAGGGCCAAGATTTACAAAGGGCCTCATATGGGCCGAAAGACATCATGGGCCATACATGGGTCGAAAGTTACAACGGGGGGAATCATATTGGACGGCCCATATGGCGCTAGGGCCTAATTCGGATAGGCTATAACGGGCCGTGAGTTAGCACGCTGTGAATGGGCTATATGCGAGCAGGCCGTTAACAGGCCTTCCATGGGCCGGGCTGCTACCTTTGACTAAGTCAAACGGGCCGGCCTTTTCACCTGAATGGGCCATTGTTGGGCCGAGCCACGTGTCGACGTATCATAGGTGCCACCTGTCCAATGAGTGGATGACATCTGTCCAACGCTGAGCCGACACATGGTCCTCTGGCCATTGAGAATTTTACACGTGGAAAATCCCCATTGGTCCGGGCTGTAACGGGTTATCGAATCCACTACAGGAAAAGGGCTATAGCTGATATGGACATTAATGGCGCACCATGTATGTGTTGCGCCACTGCTATATAGCAGTGGCGCACCAGATACAGGTGCGCCATTAGTGTCCTCATTACTAATGGCGCACCAGACACACGATGCGCCATATACGCAAATTTTATTTTTTTTATTTTTCCAAAACTATTAATGGCCACCAAGGCACAGTGCGCCATTACTAGTTTTAACTAGTAATGGCGCACCACACACTCCGTGCGCCACTACTAACAATTTTTTTTACTTTTTTTTTCAAAACTAGTAATGGCGCACCTGGGTACAGTGCGCCATTACTAGTTCAAACTAGTAATGGCGCATATCCACTGGTGCGCCACTACTAAAAATTTATTTTTATTTTTTTGCAAAACTAGTAATTGCGCACCACATAACAGGTGCGCCATTACTAACTTTCTGAGTCTTACAATTTATTCACCAATTGCACCCCCCCCCCCCCCCCCCCCCCGTGGACGCCTTTTCAGTTTCAAAAAAATAAAAGAAAATGATAGAAATGTCAAAAAAATAAAAGAATAAGATTCCCATGTGATATGTGGTCTAGTTGTTAGCAAAATTTACAAATATGAATTTTTGACTTTTTTGCAAAATCTCTCGAGAATTTGTAAAATGGGCATAACTTTTGCATACGAACTCCGATGAAAAAGTTTTTTATATGAAAAATCATCTACTCGAAAAGTTACATCCAAATTTAATCGGGGGAACCCCGTTAAACATTTTCAGAATCCCCAAAAACCTAACAGAACGAAAGATACGGAGCTTTTAAGATCTAGAGGGGAAAAAATGGAAAAAAATTTCAAACTTACTAGTGGCGCACCATTTGCTAGGTGCTCCACTAGTAACAGAAAAAAAAATTGGTTTCAAATTTTTTTTTTGGAATTTTTTTTCAAAATATGATATGTAATATGACCGGGAAGTTTGAAATATTTTTTCAAAATTTCATCACACTAATGAACATGAACAAAGTCCTAGACATCAACAAGGTTTAATAGGATTGATATCATAGATATATCAACAAGTGCTTGTTAAGTGAGGTGGTGCTGGGGTTGGATAGAACTGCGAAGTTAAGCGTGCTCGGGCTAGAGTAGTGTGAGGATGGGTGACCTTTCGGGAAGTTTGACCACTTAGTGCGATTTGACTTGAGATTAAGCATATTGACCCGAGATTAAGCCATAGTGACCCGAGAAAAAATTGGAAAAATTTTTTTTGAAAAAAATTTGTTAGTAATGGCGCACTTCTATGTGGTGCGCCATTAGTCCACATAGAAGTGCGCCATTAGTAACCCAGAGCACAAGGTAAATATGGCCCCCTGGGAGGCATACTAATGGTGCACTAGGGGACATACTAATGGCGCACTTCCTGGTGCGCCACTACTGTCTGGTATACTAAATGGCGTGATGATAGTGGCGCACCTGTAATGCGCCATTAATGGCCAAAACAGGTGCGCCACTAACAGGCCTTTTCCTAGTAGTGATCCAAACCGGAACCCGATAGCTTAACGGCGACCCGTTATGGTGGATGCCACGTGTCGGTTACCCTTGACGAAAGCACTTCCATGACGCGCCATTTATCGCCATAGATGTGGACACTTTCATGATGATAATTTTGGTATTGTCATGGAACACTTCTATGACAGCACAGGTATGACTATCTTGATTCTGTCATAAAATCGTCATGGATGTACATGCATGACAGAAAATGTGACCTACTGTGACAAACACGTATCATCACGGAAGTGTATTTTTTTGTATTGTTTATGTGATAGCTATATTGTTGAATTCATTTATGATGCTACTGAAAATTATTATGAGAGAGGATCATATGCTTGTAGGTATTGCAATAATATGAAGTTTCCTCTCTTTATGTTGAAAATCTTGAAGGTTTGCTTGTTTTGCCTTCGTATGCTAGTTGATTCTTGTTCCCAGAAGTTGTTTGCTCACAAAATCCCTACGCATAGGAAGTGGGTTAGACTTAAATGTGCTAGTCATATGCTTCATGATGATCTCTTCGTGTTTCAATTCATATCTTTTATGTGAGCATCATTGAAATCATGATGGCTAGCTAAAAAGGCATTAAAGAAAAGCGCTTATTGGGAGACAACCCAACATTTACATCTACTATTTTTTGTTCATATGATTAGGCTACTATAGTAATCATGTTTTATAGCTTCTGTTTCAATAAAGTGCCAAGTAAAGCCTTTGGGATAGTGTGGATGATAGTTGGCTTGATTCTGTGCAAAAATAGAAACTTTTGCGCCCAATAAAAGAATTGTTAAAAATCACTTGAGTGTTGAAAAACTCAAGTTTTTTATAGATGATGGGTATAAAAAATTTCTAAGTTTTCCTAAGTTTTCAGAAGTTTTTGAATTACATAAGTATGACCATAATTCAGATCTTTACGTACTATTCTGTTTTTGACAGATTCTGTTTGCAATGCATAGTTTGCTTGTTTTATGGTTTCTATGGCTTATATTGCTTAATATAAATTGTGAAAATTATAGAGTACAGTAGGAATTATGAGGAAACAATTATGAATCTTGTCTTCGACAGTACCCAAGTGAATGATTTGTTTTACTATGCTAACCCATCTCACGAAGTTCTGTTAAGTTTTGTGTGCTTGAAGTTTTCAAGTTTTGGGTGAGATATCGATATGAGGAGAATAAGGAGTGACAATACCCTAAGCTTGGGGATGCCCAAGGCACCCCAAGGTAATATTCAAGGAATATCAAAGCAACTAAGCTTGGGGATGCCCCAGAAGGCATCCCCTCTTTCGTCTCCAACATTATCGGTAACCTTACTTGGGACTATATTTTTATTCGTCACATGATATGTGTTTTTTTTGGAGCGTCAATTTATTTTAGTTGGATTTGCTTGCTGATATATAGAATAATGTTTTTCATCTTTTATTTCAATAAAAGTGTCAAGGATAGCCTTTGCCATGCTTATTTTGCAAGTCTATATGTTGTTGTTTGAAAACAGAATGTTTGTTGTTATGTTTTGAATATTTGTGAATAGTCAGAACATGATAAAATCTTGAAATATTTACATGGTCAGCTATGTCAATTTTTCTACAGTGTGGTACTTTTTAAGAATTTTTGGAGTTAGGGAATTATGAGTATAATTGCACTCTTTACACATTGTCCTATTTAGACAGATTGATGTTATGTTTGCATTGTTTGCATATGTTTGCTTGTTTAATGATTCTATTTGAGGATAGGAGAATTAAATATGCAGAGGCATTTAGTATGCAATGTTAAATAATAAATTTAGTGATTTTCTACAGTAGATAATGATAAGGTTATTGCATTGATTTTTACTAACTTATCTCACGAGTTCTTGTTGAGTTTTGTGTGGATGAAGTTTTTAAGATTTAGGGAAACTGTGATATAAAAGGAATTAAGGAGACACAAAAGCTCAAGCTTGGGGATGCCCAAGGCATCCCAAGATAACATTTCAAGAAGTCTCAAGAATCTAAGCTTGGGGATGCCCTGGTAGGCATCCCACCTTTCTTCATCAACAATTATCGGTTAGTATCGGTTGAACCTAAGTTTTTGCTTCTTCGCAAGAGATGTGCTACTATTGGAATACCATTTTATTTTGTTTCATTTGCTGTTTGAATAAAATACTTAAGATATGAAATTCTTAAATGAGAGAGAGTCCTCAATTGGCTACCCATTTACTTAACTACTCGTTTGAACTTCACTTATATCTTTTTGGAGTAGTTTTGTCATTTACTCTCGTGCATCACTTTTATCCTAAGAGCAAATTGTTGAATGAATTGAATATCATAAAGTTGAAATTATATGTGCTTAATATGCTTCTGTCATACCTAGTAGTAGCTTCACATCGGGTTTAGAAAGTGAAATCTTTTGAAGTTTGACAATCACAATATTGGTCATACAAGCAATTCACGAATGATTAGTATAAGGAAGAGAACTTTCACATACAAATATATTATCTTGGACATCTTCTATGATTGTGAATACCCATTAATTATTTTCAAACTTGAGCAAATTAGTTGAAGTTGGACAAGGAAGACAACATAATGAGTTATGGTTGTGTATATTTGCATAGAAGTTATATTGTTATGGATCCTCCAAGATGTGGTGTTCTTAGGATCTTTTGCTAGCCAAAAATTTGTACTAAGTAGAGATACTACTTGTGCATCCAAAAACCCTTAAACCCAGTTTCTTGCCATGAGTGTCCACCATACCTACCTATGGATTGAATAAGATCCTTCAAGTAAGTAGTCATCGGTGCATTAAGCAATAAAAATTGCTCCTAAATATGTTTGATCTTTTATTGTAAGGGAAAATAAGCGTTGTAAAAACTTGTGATGGCGAAGTAATAAAAGCGACGGACTGCATAATAAAGGTTGCTATCATAAGGGGCAATATAACGTGATGTTCCTTTGCACTAAGAGCTTGGGCATCCAAAAATAAAAGGCGCATGACAACCTCTGCTTCCCTCTGTGAAGGGCCTATCTTTTACTTTTCAGTATTTACTTTTATGCAAGAGTCAATAGTATACAACCTCATTCAACCTCAATTATTCTCTAGTTGGCAAGCATCATGTGGTGGGGAAAGATCTAGGCACATATGGCCAGTCAAATATATTTGATCATGATTTATTATTGTTGACAATTGTCTCTATGATAAATGAGTTGGGAGGCGAAACATTAAGCCCCTATCTTTCTCTGTGTTCGATGGATGCCATTTGTTCTAAAAATATGCTCTGAGTACTAGCAATCATAGAAGCCTATATGATGATTGAGTATGTGGAGCTCTTCCTTAGACTTTGTTGAGAATAAGTTGAATTGCAATTGTTTGGTGACTAAGAACATAGGTTGTTAAGTTTCAAGAGAATTCATTGTTTGAACCATAAGATGTGAATTGGTTGCTACTTTAACATGAGAAGTTTTATGAGAAAGAGTTGTTGTTATTATGCTAGGAAAAGTGATTGACATTATTGATGACCCACAAGTATAGGGGATCCATCGCAGTCCTTTCGATAAGTAAGAGTGTCGAACCCAACGAGGAGCAGAAGGAAATGACAAGTGGTTTTCCGCAAGGTATTTTCTGCAAGCACTGAAATAGTCAGTAACAGGTAGTTTGATAGCAAGATAATTTGTAACGGATAAGTAATGGTAACGGTAAATAAAGTGCAGCAAGGTAGCCCAATCCTTTTGTGGCAAAGGACAGGCCAAAACGGTCTCTTATGATAAGCAAAGCGTTCTTGAGGGTACACGGGAATTTCACCATGTCACTTTTATCATGTTGGATTGATTTGTGTTCACTACTTTGATAATTTGATATGTGGGTGGACCGGTGCTTAGGTTTTGTTCTTACTTGAACAAACCTCCTACTTATGATTAACCCCCTCGCAAGCATCCGCAACTACGAGAAAAGTATTAAGATAAAATCTAACCATAGCATTAAACTTTTGGATACAAATCGTTCCCTTACAAAGTAGCGCATAAACTAGGGTTTAAGCTTCTGTCACTTTAGCAACGCATCATCTAATAACTACTCCACAATGCATTCCCTTAGGCCCAAGTATGGTGAAGTGCCATGTAGTCGACGTTCACATGACACCACTAAGGGAATAACAACATACATATCATCAAAATATCAAACACATATCAAGTTCACATGATTACTTGCAACATGACTTCTCCCGTGACCTCAAGAACAAAAGTAACTACTCACAAATGATAATCATGCTCAAGATCAGAGGGGTATTAAATAGCATAATGGATCTGAACATATAATCTTCCACCAAATAAACCATATAGTAATCAACTACAAGATGTAATCAACACTACTAGTCACCCACAGGTACCAATCTGAGGTTTCGGTACAAAGATTGAACACAAGAGATGAACTAGGGTTTGAGAGGAGATGGTGCTGTTGAAGATGTTGATGGAGATTTCCCTCCCAAATATGAGAGGGTTGTTGGTGATGACGATGACAATGATTTCCCCCTCCAGGAGGGAAGTTCCCCGGCGGAATCGCTCCGCAGGAGGGCAAAAGTGCTCCTGCCCAAGTTCCGCCTCGAGACGGCGGCGCTTCGTCCCGAAAATCCTCCCCTTATTTTTTCTGGGTCAAAATGACTTATATACCAGAAGATGGGCACCGGAGGTGGGCTGGGCTGAGCACAATCCACCAGGGCCCGCATGGGGGGCCTGGCGCGCCCTAGTGTCTTGTGCTCACCAGGTGGCCCCCCTCCAGTAGTTATTTGCTCCAATATTTTTCATATATTCCAAAATAAATCTCTGTAAATTTTCAGCTCATTTGGAGATGTGCAGAATAGGTTACTCTGACATAGCTTTTTCAGGTCCAGAATTCCAGCTGCCGGCACTCTCCCTCTTTGTGAAAACCTTGCATGTTATGAGAGAAAAGGCATTAGAATGACTCCAAAAAGCATTAATAAGCATGAAAACATTATAAATAACAGTAGGAAAACATGATGCAAAATGGAAGTATCAACTCCCCCAAGCTTAGACCTCGCTTGTCCTCAAGCGAAAAACCGATATCGAAAAACATGTCCACATGCTTAGAGGGAGAGGTGTCCATAAAAACAAAATACAGACATAGAAGCATCATGTTTATTATTATAAGAACAACGAACTTTAACATAAAAATTTATCACACAACTTTTATCATATAACTTCTCATGAAGAAGTAACAACTCATCACAACATTGAAGTATAAAACATAAACCTTATTGAAAACCAACAAACTATGTTCTCAGTTAACTTTGCATCATATTTTCAGCAAGGGTCACGTATCGGAGCCTTTAGGCAAGTCCACATACTCAACCATCACTTAACCTTCTATGATTGCTAACACTCATAGCATACCCATGAACAAAAAGTTTCAACCGGACACATAGAAAGATAGGGGGCTTATAGTTTCGCCTCCCAACGTATTCACCTCAAGGGTGATGTCAACAATAATAACTCATGCTAACTCATATCCAACTGGATATATGTACCTAGATCTTTCCTCACCACATGATGCTTGCAAAAAGAGAAAAATAAAAGGAATAGGGAAGAATACTTTGCTCTTGCATAAAAGTAAATACATAAAAATAAAAGATAGGTCCTTTGCCGAGGGAAGCAGAGATTGCCATGCGCTTTTTGTTTGTGTGCCAAATCCCTTAATGCAAAAGAACGTCACGTTATATTGCCCCTTATGATAGCAACCTTTATTATGCAGTCCGTCACTTTTATTACTTTGCCATCACAAGTTCGTACAACGCTCAATTTTCTCTTACACTAAACGATCCAACACATTTAGAAGCAATTTTTATTGCCTTATTGCACCAATGACAACTTACTTGAAGGATCTTACTCAATCCATAGGTAGGTATGGTGGACTCTCAAAATAAGATTTTGGGTTTAAGGGTTTTTGGATGCACAAGTAGTATCTCAACTTAGTGCGAAGTTTTTGGCTAGCAAAGATATTGAGCAAGCACCACATGTTGAAGGATCTATGACAATATAACTTCTATGTGAATAAGAACAAACATAAATCATTACGTTGTCTTCCTTGTCCAACGTCAACAATTTTGTCATCTAATATTTAATGGGGGCTCATAATCATAAAAGATGTCCAAGATAGTGTATTTGCATGTGAATCTTCTCTTCCCTTATTAATTCTTTCATGAATTGCATCATTGACCAATGCTATGTTTGTCAATCTCCAATCAATTTTACCACTTATACTTTTCCTTATGTGATGTCATTACTTACCATAAGATTAGCATATGATCTTTTTTTTATTTTCCTTCCTTTTTATTGAAACATAAGATTAAAGAAACAAAACTCAAACTACTCTTTATTATAAAACTCGCAACATGATTACATAGATAGATAGATCACTAAGCAAGCACTCGAAAAGAAAGGAACGAACTAAACTTTTATTCAACTAAACCATAGGATAACTAAAGATCGACTAAAACAGATAAAGGCAAAGATAGTGGTGGTGATATGATACTGGGGCACCTCCCCCAAGCTTGGCACAAGCCAAGGGGAGTGCCCATACCATGAACTCAAGTCTCCTTTGGTGGTGAAGATGATGATGGTGGTGGTGATGAGGTAGTAGCGAGCTTATCCTCCGGCTTCCATGTGCTACTTCTTGAGCTTGCGTTGGTTTTTCCCTTGAAGAAGAAAGGGTGATGCAGCAAAGTAGAGATAAGTATTTCCCTTAGTTAAGAACCAAGATATCAATTGAATAGGAGAAACATGCAAGTCATCAATATATGCACCTACACAAACAATCAAACACTTGCACCCAACGCGAATAAGGGGTTGTCAATCCCTTAACGGTCACTTGCAAAGGTGAGATTTGATAAAGGTAGATATAAAAGATTACTAAAACGTAAAACCAAATAAAAGTAAATAAATTGCAGCAAGGTATTTTTGGTATTTTTGATATATAGATCTAAAAATATATGAAGAAAAATAGATCTGGGGCCATAGGTTTCACTAGAGGCTTCTCTCTTGAAGGCAAATAATACGGTGAGTGAACAAATTACTGTCGAGCAATTGTTAGAAAAGCGCAAAGTTATGACGATATCCAAGGCAATGATTATGAATATAGGCATGATGTCCGTGCCAAGTAGACCGACTCCTGCCTGCATCTACGACTATTACTCCACACATCGACCGCTATCCAGCAAGCATCTAGAGTATTAAGTTCATAACAATGAAGTAACGCCTTAAGCAAGATGACATGATGTAGAGGGATAAACTCAAGCAATATGATGAAAACCCCATCCTTTTACCCTTGATGGCAACAATACAAATATGTGCCTCGCTACCCCTACTTTGTCACTGGGTGAGGACACCGCAAGATTGAACCCAAAACTAAGCACCTCTCCCATTGCAAGAAAAACCAATCTAGTTGGCCAAACCAAACCGAAAATTCGAAGAGAAATACAAAGATATCAAATCATGCATATAATAATTCAGAGAAGATTCAAATAATATTCATTGATAAGCTGATCATAAATCCACAATTCATCGATCTCGACAAACACACCACAAAACAAGATTACATCGGATAGATCTCCAAGAACATCGAGGAGAACATGGTATTGAGAATCAAAGAGAGAGAAGAAGCCATCTAGCTACTAGCTATGGACCCATAGGTCTATGGTAAACTACTCACGCTTCATCGGCGAGGCAATAGAGTTGATGTAGATGCCCTCCGTGATTGAATCCCCCTCCGGCAGGATGCCGGAAAAGGCCCCAAGATGGGATCTCACGGGAACATAAGGTTACGGCAGTGGAAAAGTATTTTGGTGGACGCTTCTGTTCATATTGGAATATTTGGGGATTTATAGAACTCAGAGGGAGGTTGGTGGACTCCTGAGGGGCCCACAAGCCAGGGGGCGCCCCCCCCTAGGGCGCGCCCTGGAGGCTTGTGGAGTCCTCGGGACTCTTCTGACTTGGCTTCCAAGCTCCGTGGGTGTCTTCTGGTCCAAGAAAAATCATCGTAAAGTTTTATTCCGTTTGGACTCCGTTTGATATTCCTTTTCTGTAAAACTCAAAAACAAGGAAAAAACAGAAAACTGGCACTAGGCTCTAGGTTAATAAGTTAGTCCCCAAAATAATATAAAATAGCATATTAATGCATATAAAACATCCAAAACAGATAATATAATAGCATGGAACAATAAAAAATTATAAATACATTGGAGACGTATCACCATGGCAGCGGCTCACCATCATAATAAGAAGCGCGAGTCTCACGGGTCCTGCAACTGGCAGCTAAACTCATACCTTTAAATCTCGCCTCATATTCAAAGACTTGATTTTGGAGATCAAAGATTTGGCTTTGCGGAAAATTGATTTGCTCATTGAGGGTGAAGATGATGTCCTTCATGGACTGGCCATCCACCTTGTGATCACGGGTGAACTCCGCAATCATAAGGTGATTGGCACTGAGCCCACGTTCCACCATCCCCTTGCACTTGAAGACCTCCTGCTCCATGGCTTTGAGCCTAGCCTCCACGGTTCCCGTCCTCTTGGGCGCCTGGATGTCCCGGATGTGGAGCACCCACTCACGCATCTCAATGGCTTGAGGGTGATGCATCACCTCCCGCAAATATGGGTTGATGACGTTCTCGAAGAACTTGTCCTTGGAGGAGCTCGAAGCGGCCATGGCGATCTATATCTGTCAGAAAACAGCAAGAAAGAGGAACATAAGATTTCTCCATGATACGGTGGTCAATATGTTCGGGGGGGTATATAAAGATTTTTTATCTTGGGAAACAAGCAAACAAGAGGAAAACGGAGTCGGGAAGGTTCCCAAGGTGGGCACAACCCACCTGGGCGCGCCAGGCAAGCCAGGTGTGCCCTGGTGTCTTGTGCCCTCCTCTGTTGCCTTCCTGGTTGTTTCTTATTTTCCTAATTTTTAAAATATTCCAAAACTGACAAAAATATTTTTGCGGATTTTCGTAGTCCGTTTACTTACCGTATCATGTACCTCCTCTTTTTTAGTATTCTGGAGTGTTCTGGAAGGTTTCTTTTATGTGTTCCTCCGGTGTCATGGTTTGGATAATGTTGCTTTCAACATTAATAGGCGTACCTGAGATATAGTGTTTAATTCTTTGCCCATTAACCACCTTCGGCTTAGTACCTTCGGCATTATTAATTTTGATGGCTCCAAAGTGATAAACCTCCTCGATGATATATGGTCCTTCCCATTTAGAGAGAAGTTTTCCTGCAAAGAATCTAAAATGAGAGTTGTACAAAATAACATATTCTCCAACTTTGAATTTCCGATTTTGGATTCCTTTGTCATGCCATCTTTTAACTTTTTCTTTAAATAGTTTGGCATTTTCATAAGCTTGGGTTCTCCATTCATCTAATGAGCTAATATCAAATAACCTCTTTTCACCGGCAAGTTTGAAATCACAGTTGAGTACTTTAATTGCCCAATATGCTTTATGTTCTAACTCAAGAGGCAAATGACAAGCTTTTCCATAAACCATTTTATAAGGGGACATACCCATAGGATTTTTATATGCTGTTCTGTAGGCCCAAAGTGCATCATCCAATTTCTTAGACCAATTCTTTTGGGACCTATTAATAGTTTTTTGTAATATTAGCTTTATTTCTCTATTGCTAAGTTCAACTTGACCACTAGATTGAGGATGACAGGGCGATGCAATTCTATGGTTAACATCATATTTAGCAAGTATTTTACGGAAAGCACCATGAATAAAGTGTGAACCACCATCAGTCATTAAATATCTAGGGACTCCAAACCTTGGGAAGATAACTTGTTTAAGCATTTTTATGGAAGTGTTATGATCAACACTACTAGTTGGAATAGCTTCTACCCACTTAGTAACATAATCGACAGCAACCAAAATATGAGTATACCCATTAAGGAAGGAAAAGGTCCCATATAATCAAAACCCCAAACATCAAATGGTTGAACAGCAAGTGAATAATTCATAGGCATTTCTTGACGCTTACCGATATTACCAATTCTTTGACATTCATCGCAAGATAAAACAAACTTACGGGCATCCTTGAAGAGAGTAGGCCAATAAAAACCAGATTGCAATACCTTATGAGCAGTTCTATCTCCCGCATGATGCCCTCCATAAGCTTCAGAGTGACATTTCCATAGGATTTGTTCCTATTCATGCTCAGGTACACAACGTCTAATAATACCGTCTACTCCTTCTTTATAAAGATGTGGGTCATCCCAAAAGTAATGTCTTAAATCATAGAAGAATTTTTTCTTTTGTTGATATGTAAAACTAGGTGGTATATATTTAGCAACAATATAATTAGCATAGTAAGCATGCCAAGGAGTATTATGAGAAACATTTATTGCAGCTAGTTGTTCATCAGGAAAGCTATCATCAATAGGTAGTGGGTCATCAAGAATGTTCTCGAACCTAGACAATTTATCAGCTACGGGCTTCTCAGCTCCTTTTCTATCAGCGATATGTAAATCAAATTCTTGTAGTAAGAGAACCCACCAAATGAGTCTAGGTTTAGCATCTTTCTTTTCCATAAGATATTTTATAGCAGCATGATCAGTGTGAACAATTACTTTGGAGTCAACAATATAATATCTGAATTTGTCACAAGCAAACACAACTGCTAAAAATTCTTTTTCAGTAGTAGCATAACTTTCTTTGGGCACTGTCTAGAGTTTTGCTAGCATAATGAATAACATTCAATTTCTTATCAACTCTCTGTCCTAGAACAACACCAACAGCATAATCACTAGCATCACACATAATTTCAAAAGGCAAGTTCCAATCAGGTGGTTGAACAATAGGTGCACAAGTTAAGGCTTTCTTAAGTGTTTCAAAGGCTTCTACACAATCATCATCAAAAACAAATGGAACATCCTTTTGTAATAGATTTGTAAGAGGCCTAGAAATTTTAGAGAAGTCTTTAATAAACCTCCTATAAAACCAGCATGACCAAGGAAACTACGAATACCTTTAATATCTTTAGGACATGGCATTTTCTCAATTGCATCAACTTTAGCTTTATCCACCTCAATACCTCGTTCAGAAATTTTATGCCCCAAGGCAATACCTTCATTAACCATAAAGTGGCACTTCTCCCAATTCAAGACAAGATTAGTTTGCTCACATCTCTACAAAACTCGATCAAGGTTGCTTAAGCAATCATCAAAAGAAGTTCCATAAACAGAAAAATCATCCATGAAAAACCTCAACAATCTTTTCACAAAAATCAGAGAATATAGCAGTCATACATCTTTGAAAGGTAGCAGGTGCATTGCATAAACCAAAAGGCATACGTCTATAAGCATAAGTTCCAAAAGGGCAAGTAAAGGTGGTTTTCTCTTGATCAGGTTGTGAAACAGGTATTTGAGAAAAACCAGAATATCCATCGAGAAAACAAAAGTGTGTGTGCTTAGATAATCTTTCCAACATTTGATCAATAAAAGGCAGAGGGTAATGATCTTTCCTAGTTGCTTTATTTAATTTTCTAAAATCAATTACCATTCTATAACCAGTAACAATTCTTTGTGGAATAAGTTCATTTTTATCATTAGGAACAATAGTAATACCTCCCTTCTTAGGGACACAATGAACGGGACTTACCCATCTACTATCAACTATGGGATAGATTATACCTGCTTCCAGAAGTTTTAGTATTTCAGTTCTTACCACTTCTTTCATCTTAGGATTCAATCGCCGTTGATGATCAACAACGGGTGTAGCATCAGGTTCCATATTAATCTTGTGCTGACAAAGAGTGGGACTAATGCCCTTAAGATCATCAAGAGTATATCCAATAGCAGCACGGTTCTTCCTCAGAGTTTTTAATAATCTTTCTTCATGTTCTGAAAGGTTAGCACTAATTATAACATGATATATATTTTTCTCATCAAGATAAGCATATTTCAAAGTGTCAGGCAATTGTTTTAATTCAAACACAGGATCACCTTTAGTTGGAGGAGGACCTCCTAGAGTATCAATAGGAAAATTCTATTTGAGCAGAGGTCGTTGTTCAAAGAAAATTTTATCTATCTCATTTCTTTCATGCATATGCATATCATTTTCATGGTCTAGCAAATATTATTCTAGTGGATCAGTAGGAGGCACGGCAATAGAAGCAAGACCAATTATTTCATCCTTACTAGGTAATTCTTTCTTATGAGGTTGTCTACTAAACTTGGAGAAATTAAACTCATGAGATTCATCACCAAAGCTAACATCGACAGTTTGTTTTTCACAATCTATTTTCGCATTAACGATGTTCAAGAAAGGTCTACCAAAGATAATGGGACAAAAATCATGTTGTGGGGAACCAAGAACTAGAAAATTAGTAGGGTATTTTATTTTCCCACACAAGACTTCAACATCTCTAACAATCCCAAGTGTTGTGATGGTGTCTCTATTAGCAAGTTTAATAGTAACATCTATGTCTTCTATTTCAGCGGGTGCTATGTCATCCATAATTTCTTGGTATAAGGTAAAAGGAATAGCACTCACGCTAGCACCTAAATCACATAAACCATGATAACAATGATCTCCAATTTTGACTGAGACAACAGGCATGCCAACAACAGGTCTATGTTCATCTTTTTCATCGGGTTTGGCAATTCTAGTAGCTTCATCACAGAAGTAAATAACATGCCCATCAATATTTTCTACCAGGAGATCTTTAACCATAGCAACACTAGGTTATACCTTAATTTTCTTAGAAGGTTTTGGTGCTTTAATATTACTTTTGCGAACCACAGTTGAAACCTTAGCATGTTCCTTTATCCTAACAGGGAAAGGTGGCTTTTCAATATAAGCACTAGGCACAACTGAATCAACATTGTAAATAATAGTCTCATCTTTAACTATGATCGGTTCTTTAATTTATTCTTTAATAGGTGGGTGGTATTTAAACCACTTCTCCTTAGGGTGATCAACAAGAGTAGCAAATGATTCATAGAAAGAGGCTACTATCTCAGATTCAAGTCCATATTTAGTGCTAAACTTCTGAAAGGCATCGGTATTCATAAAAGATTTAACACAATCCAACTTAAGCTTAATACCTGACTCTTTACCTTCCTCGACTTCCCAATCTTCAGAGTTGCGTTTAATTCTTTATAAAAGATCCCACCTGAATTCAATAGTCTTCTTCATAAAAGAACCAGTACAAGAAGTATCAAGCATGGATCGATCATCATGAGAAAGCCGAGCATAAAAATTCAGAATAATAATTTCTCTAGAGAGCTCATGATTGGGGCATGAATATAACATTGAATTAAGCCTCCCCCAAGCTAGAGCGATGCTTTCTCCTTCATGAGGCCAAAAATTATATATATAATTCCGATCATGATGAACTAGATGCATAGGATATTTTTTTTTGTGAAATTCCAATTTCAACCGATTCCAGTTCCAAGATCCAATATCATCACATAGCCTATACCATGTCAATGCTTTTGCCTTCAAAGATAAAGGGAAAACCTTCTTCTTAGCTTCATCTCCGGATAAACTTGCAAGCTTAAATAATCCACAAAATTCATCCACATATATCAAGTGCATATTAGGATGATCAGTTCCATCTCCTGCATAAGGATTAGCCAACAGTTGTTCTATGATACCTGAAGGAATTTCATAACCAATATTTTCAGCAGGTGCAGTAGGTTGAGGGGCAAGTAATTGTGGTTCTGGTGGAGGTGAGGATACCCCGAACAAACCCCTCAAAGGATGCTTCTCCATAGTAACAAGTAATAATAAATTTCAGCACGTAGTAATAATTTTATCTTACCGATTTCCACTTACCAAGAGTGCTTTACTCCCCGGCAACGGTGCCAAAAAAGAGTCTTGATGACCCACAAGTATAGGGGATCAATCGTAGTCCTCTCAATAAGTAAGAGTGTCGAACCCAACGAGCGGCAGAAGGAAATGACAAGTGGTTTTTAGCAAGGTATTTTCTGCAACCACTGAAATAGTCGGTAACAGGTAGTTTGATAGCAAGATAATTTGTAACGAACAAGTAACGGTAATGGTAAATAAAGTGCAGCAAGGTAGCCCAATCCTTTTGTGGCAAAGAACAAGCCAAAACAGTCTCTTATGATAAGCAAAGCGTTCTTGAGGGTACACGGGAATTTCACCATGTCACTTTTATCATGTTGGTTTGATTTGTGTTCAATACTTTGATAATTTGATATGTGGGTGGACCGGTGCTTAGGTGCTATTCTTACTTGAACAAACCTCCTACTTATGATTAACCCCCTCGCAAGCATCCGCAACTACGAGAAAAGTATTAAGATAAAATCTAACCATAGCATTAAACTTTTGGATCCAAATCGTTCCCTTACAAAGTACTCCCTCCGTTCTAAATTACTTGTCAAAGGAATTGATGTATCTAGATGTATTTTAATTCTATATACATCCAACTTTATCCATTTTTGCGACAACTAATTCCAGATGGAGGGAGTAGCGCATAAACTAGGGTTTAAGCTTCTGTAACTCTAGCAACCCATCATCTAATAACTAATCCGCAATGCATTCCCTTAGGCCCAAGTATGGTGAAGTGCCATGTAGTCTATGTTCACATGACACCACTAAGGGAATCACAACATACATATCATCAAAATATCGAACACATATCAAGTTCACATGATTACTTGCAACATGACTTCTCCCGTGATCTCAAGAACAAAAGTAACTACTCACAAATGATAATCATGCTCAAGATCAGAGGGGTATTAAATAGCATAATGGATCTGAACATATAATCTTCCACCGAATAAACCATATAGTAATCAACTACAAGATGTAATCAACACTACTAGTCACCCACAAGCACCAATCTAAGGTTCTGGTACAAAGATTGAACACAAGAGATGAACTAGGGTTTGAGAGGAGATGGTGCTGTTGAAGATGTTGATGGAGATTCCCCTCCCAAAGATGAGGGCTGTTGGTGATGACGATGACGATGACGATGATTTCCCCCTCCGGGAGGGAAGTTCCCCTGGCGGAATCGCGCCGTTGGAGGGCAAAAGTGCTCCTGCCCAAGTTCTGCCTCGAGACAGCGGCGCTTCATCCCAAAAGTCCTCCCGTTATTTTTTCTAGGTCAAAATTACATATATACCAGAAGATGGGCACCGGAGGTGGGCTGGGCTGAGCACAACCCACCAGGGCGCGCCTGGGGGGCCTGGCGTGCCCTGGTGTCTTGGGCTCACCAGGTGGCCCCCCTCCGATAGTTATTTGGACCAATATTTTTCATATATTCCAAAATAATTCTCCATAAATTTTCAGCTCATTTGGAGATGTGCAGAATAGGTAACTCTGACATAGCTCTTTCAGGTCCAGAATTCCAGCTGCCGGCATTCTCCCTCTTTGTGAAAACCTTGCATGTTATCAGAGAAAAGGCATTAGAATTACTCCAAAAAGCATTATTAAGCATGAAAACATTATAAATAACAGTAGGAAAACATGATGCAAAATGGACGTATCAATTATCATTAATCAAACTTATGCACTATGCTAGCATTCACACTTCATAAATTATTTCTTTTATCATTTACCTACTCGAGGACGAGCAGGAATTAAGCTTGGGGATGCTGATACGTCTCCAACGTATCTATAATTTATGAAGTATTCATGCCATGTTTACAACAATTTTATATGGTTTTGACATGATTTGAATGGAACTAACCCGGACTGATGTTGTTTTCAGTAGAACTACCGTGGTGTTGTTTTTTGTGTAGAAATAAAAGTTCTCGAAATTGGATGAAACTTTTTGGTGATTTTTTTCGAAGAAAAGAGAAATAATGGAGCAAAGAACCACCAGAGGGGGGCCCCTACTGGCCATAAGACATTAGGGCGCGCGACCCCCCTGGCATGCCCTGGAGGGTGGTGGGCCCCCTGAGGCCCATCTTCGCGTGATTCCAACGCTGAAAATTCCTATATATTCAGAAACCCCCAAAAGTTAACCTAGATCAGAAGTTTCACCGCCGCAAGACTCTGTAGACATGAAAAAACCAATCTAGACTCTATTCCGGCACCCTGCCGGAGGGGAAAATCATCACCGGAGGCCACCATGATGAGGAGGGAGTAGTCCACCCTCGGGGCTGAGGGTTTGTACTAGTATCTGTGTGTTTAATCTCTCTCTCTCTCTCTCGTGTTCTTGGTTTGGCACGATCTTGATGTATCACGAGCTTTGTTAATATAGTTGGATCATATGGTGTTTCTCCCTCTCTATCTTGTTGTGATGAATTGAGTTTCCCCTTTGAGATTTCGTTATTATCGGATTGAATAATTTTATGGATTTGAGAGCACTTGATGTATGTCTTGCTATGAACACCCATGGTGACAATGGGGTATCATATTGATTCACTTGATATATGTTTTGGCACTCAACTCGCGGATTCCCGAGGTGAGATTGGGGTAATCTATGCATAGGGGTTGATGCACGTTTTCGTCCTTGTTTCTCCGGTATAAATCTTGGGGCACTCTTTGAGGTTCTTTGTGTTGGATTAAGTATTATGAATCTGAAATTGTTTGATGCATATCGTATAATCAACTCACGGATACTCATGGTGACATTGGAGTATCTAGGTGACATTAGAGTTGGTTGATGTGTATCATATGGTGTTATTTTAGTACGAACTCTTAGATAGATCGATCGGAAAGGATAACTTGGTGTTATTTTAGTATGAACTCTTGGATAGATCAATCAGAAAGGATAACTTTGAGGTGGTTTCGTGCCCTACAAACAATTTCGTCTTATGTTCTCCGCTAGATAAGAACTTTGGAGTGATTCTTCATTGCACGTTGAGGGATGGTTATATAATCCAATTATATTAGCATTGTTGAGAGATTGCACTAGCGAAAGTATGGACCCTAGGCCTCATTTTCAAGCATTGCAATACCGTTTGTGCTCACTTTCGTTACTTGCTACCTTGCTGTTTTTATTGTTACTATTACAAAAATCAATATCTACTATCATTACTACACTTGTGTCACCATCTCTTCGCCGAACTATATAGTGCACCTATACAATTTACCATTGTATTTGGTGTGTTGGGGACATAAGAGACTCTTTGTTATTTGGTTGCAAGGTTGTTTGAGAGAGACCATCTTCATCCTACGCCTCCCATGGATTGATAAACCTTAGGTCATCCACTTGATGGAAAATTGCTACTGTCCTACAAAACTCTGCGCTTGGAGGCCCAACACGAGTCTACAAGAACATGTTGTGTATTAGACATCACGCTCTTTTCTGGCGCCGTTGCTGGGGAGGTGAGTGCTTCAAGGTATATCATTAGATCTTGCAATTGAATCTTTTAGTTTCTTGTTTTGTCACTAGTTTGGTTTATAAAAATAAAACTACAAAAATAATGGAATTGAGGTTCCCTCATATTATTCGTCTTTATCATGTCTTCTTGAAAATGATGGAAAGGAAAATTATGCTCAATTGATAGAAGAAGAATTCAATAAAATGTTTGGCATAAAATCTTTGAATGGTGAGCATGACTGCAATGTTGCTAGTATGAATTCTTTGAATATCTAGGATGCTAATGATATGCAAATCCATAAGCTTGGGGATGCTATGTTTGATGAAGATGATATTTTTAGTCCCCCAAGTTTTGATGAGAAAATTTATTATGATGAAAGCATGCCTCCTATCTATAATGATTATATTGATGAAAGTGGGTTTGGAAGAGTGTCAACTCTACGTAATGATCCCACTATTTTGGAGGGTGTTGAATCTTATTATAATGATAAAAGTGGATTTGGAGAGGTCATGACTTTATTTAGTGATAAATCCACTATTTTGGAAGAGGTTTCAATTGACTATGATAACAAAGTTGCTACCTATGATGATTATGGTGATGACATGTATGCTATATTGAATAATGACAACCATGAAACTTGTCATCATGATTTTAATTTTCAATCACATGATAGTTATTTTGTTGATTTTGCTCCCACTACTATTGATGAGAATAAATTTGCTTATGTGGAGAGTAATAAAATTTCTATGCTTATGGATCATGAAAAGAATGCTTTATGTGATAGCTATATTGTTGAATTCATTCATGATGCTACTGAAAATTATTATGAGAGAGGAACATATGCTTGTAGGTATTGCAATAATATGAGGTTTCCTCTCTTTATGTTGAAAATCTTGAAGTTTTGCTTGTTTTGCCTTCCTATGCTAGTTGATTCTTGTTCCCATAAGTTGTTTGCTCACAAAATCCCTATGCATAGAAAGTGGGTTAGACTTAAATGTGATAGTCATATGCTTCATGATGCTCTCTTTGTGTTTCAATTCATATCTTTTATGTGAGCATCATTGAAATCATCATGCCTAGCTAAAAGGCATTAAAAAAGCGCTTATTGGGAGACAACCCAACTTTTACCTCTACTATTTGTGTCTGTTCATATCAGGATACTGTAGTAATAATGTTTTATAGCTTTTGTTTCAATAAAGTGCCAAGTAATGCCTTTAGGATAGTGTGGATGATAGTTGACTTGATTCTGTGCAAAAATAGAAACTTTTGCGCCCAGTAATAGAATTGTTAAAAATCACTGGAGCGTCGAAAAACTCTGAATGTTTTACAGATGATGGGTATACAAATTTTCTACGTTGTCCTAAGTTTTCAGAAGTTTTTGAGTTACATAAGTATGACCATAATTCAGATCTTTACGTACTGTTCTGTTTTTGACAGATTCTGTTTGAATTGCATACTTTGCTTGTTTTATGGTTTCTTTGGCTTATATTGCTTAATATAAATTATGGAAATTATAGAGTACATTAGGAATTATTAGGAAACAATTATGAATCTTGGCTTTGATAGTACCCAAGTGAATGATTTGTTTTACTATGCTAACCCATCTCACGAAGTTCCGTTAAGTTTTGTGTGATTGAAGTTTTCAAGTTTTGGGTGAGATATCGATATGAGGAGAATAAGGAGTAACAAGACCCTAAGCTTGGGGAAGCCCAAGTCACCCCAAGATAATATTCAAGGAATATCCAAGCAACTAAGCTTGGGGATGCCCCGGAAGGCATCCCCTCTTTCGTCTACAACATTATCGGTAACCTTACTTGGGACTATATTTTTATTCGTCACATGATATGTGTTTTTCTTGGAGCATCATTTTATTTTAGTTGGATTTTCATCTTTTATTTCAATAAAAGTGTCAAGGATAGCCTTTGCCATGCTTATTTTGCAAGTCTATATGTTGCTGTTTGAAAACAGAAAGTTTGTTGTTCTGATTTGAATATTTGTGAATATTCAGAACATGATAAAATATTGAAATTTTTACACGGTGAGATATGAAAAAAATTATACAGTGTGAAATATTTTAAGAATTTTCAGAGTTAGGGAAGTATGAGTATAATTGCACTCTTTACAGACTGTCCTGTTTATACAGATTGCTGCTATGTTTGCATATGTTTGCTTGTTTAATGATTCTATTTGAGGATAGGAGTATTAAATATGCAGAGGCATTTAGTATGCAATGTTAAATAATAATTTTAGTGATTTTCTGTAGTAGAGAATGATAAGGTTATTGCATTGATTTATACTAACTTATCTCACGAGTTCTTGTTGAGTTTTGTGTGGATGAAGTTTTTAAGATTTAGGGAAACTGTGATATAAAAGGAATTAAGGAGACCATCTTCATCCTATGCCTCCCACGGATTGATAAGCCTTAGGTCATCCACTTGAGGGAAAATTGCTACTGTCCTACAAAACTCTGCGCTTGGAGGCCCAACACGAGTCTACAAGAACAAGTTGTGTAGTAGACATCAGACAATAATTCTATCGTTGGCATATTGCATCACCAGATAATCTGACATATTTTGGCTTGAAAACGGTAAACTGATTTTGTCTCGATGAAATGCATCATCTACTATTGCTTGAAGTAAATGTACCACAAGAAAAAAAAGTCAAGGGATACAGCATGCCTCCTTGGCTTACCTCAGTTTGGAATGGAATTGGCATTCAGGTACCCCATTCAATTGAACCAAATATTATTATCGAGGAAAAAATGCACTTAACACGCCCAAGCTGCTTGTCATTGAACCCCAACTTTTCATAATCTTGATCATTGCTTCATGTTCGATCGTATCGAAAGCTTTAGAAAAATCTAGTTTTAAGAAAGGATAATTTCTTTCCTGCACGCGTGGCATTGGAAAATGCATTTGAATGCCCATGGTAAGCCGTCTTGAATTGATCGGGCTTTTAGAAGACTTTATTGGTTACTATGGTTGAAATTTAGGATCAAGGACTATACTCGATTAGCAAGCAGTTTAGTTATAACCGTTAGGCAACCATTCAGGAGTGTGATGGGTCTGAAGTCATTTACTAATTACAGGGAATTGACCTTGGGGATTAGAGTGATAAAACCGTCATTAATGCTTCCAAGGTTTAATTTGTCTTCCACGAATTGAGAACACAAAGCATAGAAATCTTCCTTGATAATGAGCTAATAGGCCTTCAGAAAACAACTAGTAAATCCTTCTGGCCCAGGAGCTCGATCAGCTAGCATTTCTTTGAGTCCTTTCTCAATTTCCTCTCGGGTAAAAGGAGTGAGATGATCAAGGACTTCAATCTTTTCAATAATGTTATCAACATTAAATTTCATCTCATGTGGGGAGGACGTGCCGAACTGTAGGATCGAAAGTATGTCTAGGGGGGTGATTAGATTACTTGACCAAATAAAATCTAACCTTTTCCCAATTTTAGTTGTAGGAAAATTTTAGCAATTCTAGCAAGTCAAGTATCACCCTACACATGCAATTCTAAGAGTGTAGCAGCGGAAAGTAAAACATTGCACATGTAAGTAAGGAAGGGGTTTGGAGATTTCAAACGCAATGGAGACACGGTGATTTTTGGCGTGGTTCCAATAGGTGGTGCTATCCTACGTCCATGTTGATGGAGACTTCAACCCATGGAGGGTAACAGTTGCGCGAGTCCACGGAGGGCTCCACCCACGAAGGGTCCACGAAGAAGGAACCTTGTCTATTCCACCATGGCTTCTGTCCACGAAGAACTAGCCTCACTCGGGTAGATCTTCACGAAGTAGGAGATCTCCTTGCCCTTACAAACTTCTTGGTTCAACTCCACATGATCTTAGAGGCTCCCAAGCGACACCTAACCAATATAGGAGACACCACTCTCCAAAAGGTAATAGATGTTGTGTTGGTGATGAACTCCTTACTCTTGTGCTTCAAATGAGAGTCTCCTCAACACTCAATCTCTCTCTCACAGATTTGGCTTGGGTAGGAGAAGGATTGGAGTGGAAAGCAACTTGAAGAGGCTAGAAATCATGGTTCAAATGGTAGGAATGGAATCTCTTGATCTCAACACATGAGCAGGTGGTTCTCTCTCAGAAAATGAATGGTGCAAGTTGTGTTTCGTTTTGATGGCTCTCTCAGAGAGTAAGTGGTGGTGGAGGGGTATAAATAGGCAGCACCAAAAATCCAACCGTTACAAGCTTTTCACCTAACTCGGTGGGGCCGAAGTGATAAACTCGGTGAGACCAACTAGTGCAAAGGACTTGACCGTTAGCGTTTTTCGTGAGACCGATTGTACCATCTCGGTGGGACCGAAGTGCAATGGCAAAGGCAGAATCTTGTTTCGGTAATTCCGATCAGTTTCACTCGGTGATTCCAAAATGAAGTGATTTCATCACATAAACTTGGCAAGGCCATCTCGCTGGGACCGAGAGCCGTTTCGGTCAGACTGAAATGTTAGGGTTTTGGCTGTGGCAGTAGAAGGGTCATCTTGGTGGGTCTGGAAAGGATTGTATCGGTAGGACCGAAATGATGAATTAGGGTTTTGAACAGATGTGTTTTGGGAAAGTGACTGAGGATTTTTGGAGCAATATCACTGAGCACTTTGAGCAACAACCTCATCAACAATACCTCACCCCCTTTTAATAGTATTAGCTTTCCTAAGGGACTCTATGTGATCTTGGATCACTAAACCAAAAATGTAGAGTCTTCGGGTAGCCAATTTTGTTCTTCACATTTTAGGGGTCCACATCCATTAGTCCATGCCATGCCAATCATTGATCTTTTCTGAAATCTATCATCAATGTTCATTAGATCAATGACATATATGTTGTTATTAATTACCAAAACCACCTGGGGATTAGTTGCACTTTCATGAACCTTTCTTTAAAGTATTGAAAGATGATTGATTCTTTACCATCATGATCTTCTATGCAAGAGCCATCTGAAGTGGTAAGTGATGGAATATTATTTCTTCAGTACCGTTCAGATGCCATGGCTTTGAAATTTTTTGAGATCTCATCTCGAAATTGATTGCAATGAAGCATTTGGAAATGTTCTTGCTCCAGTTTTTAAGTTCATAACGCAGGTTCTGGAACTTTCCACAAAGAGTAGTGGCACCATTGCTGGCTCTTATGGTTTTGACCAAACAGCTTGAACCACTTCTAAGAAACCCGGGTGTTGCATCTAGTAGGACTCAAATCGGAAGAGCATGCTACGGGGAATGGTGGTCTGAGTGTTAAGAACACAAGGTATGTGGTCAGACATAGGCTTTCCCAGTGGTTTAATTTGTCCAATGGTTGCTAGTGAGAAACCACTCAAGTTGTTCCAGCAAAGGGTCAATCTTCATATTACTCCATGTGTAGGCTCTACCTTTGATGGGCAATTAAATCGAGCTTTGTGTGCGGATAAATTCATTGAAAGTTATCATATCAGAATAATCCCCCCTGGTTTGTTGCGATTTTCTGGGATGCGAATGAAATTGTAATATCCTTTTAGAAGCCATTCTTCATCATGGGGGATGTTTAATCCAAAAATCCAGTTGGTATAATTCACTCTTTTCTCCATGACAAGGCCCATAAATGTTAACTAGTGTCCAAGATTCTGCATATTGTGTTGACCGAAAACGAATTACCTAGATGTTTGTTTGTGTGCTCGTGCACATATGCTCATGTTACTTGGCACATTCAAGTCATTAATTTATCGCAGGATGGATCTTCAGTTAGGGAATAAAAGCCGTCAAAATTAATGTAGGATTAGTTATCCGTTATCATCGCGGTCCATGAATGCACTAAATGCCATTACGGTTTTCACATGCAAAAATTATTGTCGTGTACTTTTCAGGAAAGAATATAACCGTAAAAAGCACGACTACTTTTTGTCGGGAATGTAGTATACACGGATGCGTAGCCTCCATATATTTTACAAGCTTGGCAACTTTTAAACACATTAAACAGTCAAAACTAAACATGCATTAGTGTTGGTAAAGTGTATGATTGTTCTCCAAACTCATTTTGTAATAAGGCCTTGCTTTGATTGTGCTACCTGATATTTTGTTTGTTTGATCTCAAACTCTAATGAAGTTGATATGAAGTGCTTTGCAAACTCTCCTAGATAAAACTTTAGAACATATTAAATCCGAACGCTGATAGGCTTCTTGCAAAACTTCAAAATTTATTTGAATTATACTTAACACAATATAGTTTGTACAAATTGTATGGTCAAATACAACAACACACATGAATAAACTCATGTGTAACAACCATAACAACAAAAATAAGTTATGGAAACAATGTGTACTATTAAGCATCCATTGGAAATGAACACAAATAACATGTTGACATGATGGCTCATACAACCGTGCACGCATAGGATATATGTTTGTTTAGCTTTATGTTATATGTTTTATTGCTAGCATATAATTTTGGAAACAACATATAAAGAACCTACTTCTATAGTTTACATGAAGAACTTTGTCACACAGGTACCAATGTCAACTTGTATTGTGAGCGATATACCCAGTATACACGTGAAAGATTTTTCGTAACACCACCATAATTCTGGAATATGTTGTTGATAGAATGCATATATGCTTTTTTTTTGTTTACTAGTCTACAACTATACCTATTTCACAGTAATCCCCACAACTAGTAATTCTAAAGTTATTCACGGTGAACAACATATATACAGTGGACACAATACATTAGCTTGTGAAATATTATTCACATAAATAAAATAAAAATATGTGTCACCCCATATAATGCGAAGCACAAAATATAAGTCACATAAATCAAGTATTAACATAGACTAAGCATGGTTCGTAAAACCTTACATTTACTTTACAAGAAACAGTCATCCTGCATGAATGGAAGTACACAGAGAGATGCAAAGGGAGCATAACGATCCCTTGCAAACATTTATACACTATAATTTATTTTAGCATGGCTCTTTTAATTTGTAATCATCAAGCCGATTAGATTATTCTATATTATAAATCACACCATGATGAAAATTAATTTGCTCTAGCAATAAGTATAAACTAATAGTTTAAACTTGCTATTATAAACTTTATTGGAAGTATTAACTAATTTTAAACATTTAAAAGCGTTTTGATAGTCGATTTTGTTTGTTTGTCTAGAGCATCCCGGATGTCATATCTCCATGAAATTTTGCACACGCCTAAAATACTCGAGCATCTTCGATTTTTTAAGTTCTTTGCTAGCTACTTTAGTTGGAATTCATTCTTCATGAGAGCCAATGAGCTCGGTCATGAAAAGCGAATGTGTCACCTTCAGAATAGGACTGCGTGATATTTTCCAGGAAGTACTCTACTGTCTAAGGTTTTCCTCAAATAATGGTAATTCTGGCAAAAGATTGATTAGTAGGTAAAAAAAGCATAGAACTAAGCCATTCTAATATATGTGCACCCACCAAAAGAGAGGAGGAGATGCAAACGCAACACAAGGAACGGGGGCTCTCGAGCAAGATGGACGAAAGAAGCCAAGGAGCCGGGGCTCTCGAGCAAGATGGACGAAAGAAGCCAAGGAGCGGGGGTGGTTAGTAGATGGAGCCAAAGAAGGAAACGACGATACGATGGGTTGGCAGTGAGCAGCACAATGTTGGGGTTACCACTGCTTCTGTATAAATAGGAGAGCACCGGCCGGGAGGGATCACACATCAGAGCAAAAAGCCATCGCTCCCCTTCCATCCTCTCCTTCTATAGCCAGCCTCCGAGAGGGAGCGAGCGAGAGCCATGGACTTCGGCGACCACCAGCAGGGGGGCTCCGACAGCCAGCAGCAGCTGCAGGAGCGCCGGAAGCGCCAACGCCGCCACACACCGGAGCAAGTCCAGAAGTTGGAGGAGTAGGTTCTAATCTCTTAATATCTTCATTTTTGTCCATTTCCCGTGATTTGCTGTTATATGCATCTTCATACTACTACGTACTAGACACTGGTGATCGGCAGAAACTAATCAATTATGTATGTGTGCGCGCGCAGGTCGTACAAGAAGTACGACCACCCCAATGAGATCCAGTGCGCTCAGCTTGGACGCGAGCTTGGTCTCATCGGCAGAAACTAATCAATTATGTATGTGTGCGCGCGCAGGTCGTACAAGAAGTACGACCACCCCAATGAGATCCAGTGCGCTCAGCTTGGACGCGAGCTTGGTCTGGAGACCAAGCAGGTCAGATCCTGGTTCCAGAACCACCGCACACAGATCAGGGTATGGGTTATGGACTGGATCTCTGATTTGCTCCATAGTTTTCCATTTTTCCATATTTTCGATCGTGTCCTCGATCGGTGATGCAATTAACGGGCTGGAATCTGTATGATGGCATGGCAGATTGAGCACGAGCGGCTGGAGAACCGCTTCCTCCGCTGGGAGAACATGAGTCTCCGGTCCGAGAACATGGCCATGCGGGAGGCGCTCAAGAACTCCGCCATCTGCCCCAACTGCGTCGGCGTCGCCAAGGACTGCATCGACCAGCAGGAGCTCAATCGGGAGAACGCTCGCCTCAAGGCGGGGCTCCTCCTCTGCACCACATCTTTCCAAGATGAGCCCTAGCTTTACTTTTTGCATGTCGACGCTAGTTCCTCCGCCATGCTTTCGGCGAGGAAATTGTATGACTAAACATGCATAAGTTCGAATAAACTGGTACAAGGTTTGGAATAAGAGACATGATTTAGTCCTGATTAATCTTAGTTGTCAGATCTCCATCGAGTCGTGGGCAATTTGTTGTGCCTTTGTGTTGTAACTGAGGACTGTGCCTACACAAACTGCCGGAGAAGTCTTGTACTCTAGTTCGTACTCATTTATTAATTGGAGCCACCATAGAAGCTCCAACATTACTCCTGGCAGAAGTCAGAACAAAGGAGATCTACCTACTCAATTCGATGTATGAGATTATATTTCATGAAAAGCCGGTTCTGCTACTTCCGTAAGAAACATGGTTTCCTTCGATAATACTAGTAGTAGATCCCGTCGTTCCTTGTGCTGTGTGTGTTGTGACTACTGTGTCCCGCTCCTTGGCCGGCAGGACGCGGCTGCTTGGTTCTCTCCGGCCGCAGCGTCAACCCTATTAAATTTGAGACCGTGAGAAGCTCATCACCACGACACCACATCAGAGAAAGTGGAGAGAGATCTAAGTATCTAACATGCCAAATCCAAGGAACAGGTTATTTGTCTAAGAGACTAAGATTGATGGGTTTCCTAAATTGATCGCAGCTTTCTGCGCCCTTCTCATCAAATAAAAACGTTTTTTGTAATTCGAACGTCCCTGATGAAGGCATAGAGTACCTTCGATAATATACCACATCGTTGTTATAACTATTAGTGCAGGACGTAGCACTCCATGGCTGGTTGGTGCAAGTTCAGCCTGTAGACTAGCAGATGGGTTGTAGCATATTGATCCTACACTGCATAGTACTTCCACGCAACTCAAAAAACTCCTGGATATGTATATGTTTGCCAACGCAACTCGCCTCTCGTTGAATCTTGACAAGACTACCTTCCTAGCTACCCATCCACCCCTCCATCGCTGTGGATGCGCCAATTCTACCTCCCCCCAGCTCTCTCAAATACCTCACCGGCTCGATTTACTGTCTACTTTCTCGGCTCTTGGGGTGCTAGGTTGACCTTTCTTTCTTCTGTACTTGACTCTTGTTGTCTATTTCAAGTCTGTTTTCGCATTTCCAACTTTCTTTTGGAAGAACTTGATGCAATTCGTCAAGCCTTTTTTTACGGCAGAGGAAACTTATACGGAGACTCAATGTCTTATTGCTTGAAAAAATGTTTGCAAACCCAAAAATATGGTGGTCCAGGTTTGAAGAACTTTGCTTACTGAATAATTATGTACTAATGAAGTTTGCTCTAAATTAGTACCATAGTGGCTATACACATGCTATTGCTGACAAACATAACCATTCGTTCCTCTGGAAAATTATAAACTCACAACTCCCCACCCTTCAAAAAATCTCAATCGTCATCACGATTAATGGCCTCACCACTTTCTTTTGGACTGATACCTGCATCTCCTTCCAACCTCTAGCCCCTCTCTACCCACACTTTTTTCCCTTCTCAATTAAACTTAACATCCTAGTGTCGCAGGTCTTGCAGGAGGGTTCATACTCCCTGGTTTTATATTGGGCGATGCCCGAGCAGATGGTCGAGAACAAAGTTGTTAGGTACGATCGTTAGTTCCGGGTACACACGTTTGGTTTCAGAGGGCCTTTAGTCCCGGTTCTGCAACCGGGACAAAACGATCGGGACTAATGCCCATTACTTTTAGTCCCGGTTGGCTTACGAACCGGGACTAAAGCAGCTCCACGTGGCCGCTGTGGGGCGCCCAGGAAGGAGGACCTTTAGTCCCGGGACTAAAAGGCGGCCACGCGTCAGTAGCTCGCAGACGCTGGGGTTTTTGTTTTTTTTAAAGGGAGGGGGGGGCTTTAGGGGTTTTGGAGGGCTTAGGGGTTTCATATTGTGTTAGCTAGCTACTACATATAGAGAGAAGTGACCTCTCTTTCTCCGTGCTTGGTCGACTGTAGCTACTACATATAGAGAGAACTCGACGCTAGCTAGTAAGCAAATGAAGGAACCATTAATTACACAACATCGTCATGAACATATATAGAGAGAGAAGTGACCTCTCTTTCTTCGTGCTTGATCGAACAACAAGTTTTCGTATATCTATCCGACACTATTACATATATACAATATAATATCTCTTACAATCGCTAACATCATCTACCTAAGATCCATTTCCAATTCCATATGGTATTCTCCATCTTTAGGTATGACGTGGTCAAGAAAGAATCCCGCCAATTCCTCTTGAATTGCTCGTATGCGATCATGTGGTAGGAGTTCATCCTGCATCCGCCAGATCTAATTTAAAGAAGGGGTTAATACATATATATGAATGAAACTCAACACAAATGATGGTAATAAAAAAGAATTATGAATATTGTTTACGTACTTCAAATTGTTCGTCAGAGAAGCCCCGCTCAAGGGTCGAGTTGCGTATGAACTCGCAAACGTAGTATCCACATAAATCAGTCCCGGGTGCCTGCCACAAGCACTTTACGAGAATAGAGTTCAATCAAACTGATAATCAAGCATGATAATGGTATTGATGAAACTAGAATCAATGAGAGATGCACTGAACTAGCTAGTACTACTTACTCTGGGTTGTGTAAATTTCAGCTCCTTCTTCAGACCCGGGACCATTCCGGTGAATGTTTTCCAAACCCTGCCTGGCAAAGAAAATAATTACTTGATATCAGGAACTGAACAAAAGTTGCCGATTGATATGGTGCGATAATGATTGAACTTACCTCTGGAGCATTTCACTCATGTCCGCCCACTCCTTTTGATCTTTACGTCTCGAGTCTAAGACAGTTACTACTGCCCTGTCAAGCTTTATGGATAGCAGAATAAAGTGGAACCTGCGCACGCATAACTCATCAATTACACTTAACCTAGAGTAAGCGAAACCGAATATGCACAAGACAATAACACTCACTAGAAGTTGTAAGGAAAGAGTACTTCCCTTTTGTTTTGATGTCAAAGGAACGCTTTTAGCAAGTCTTTCTCGGTTTCTGCGGCTCTCTTTTTTACCGACCATTCATTTACGGTATTTGGGCTAATGAACCCAATGTCATAGATTTGTCCTCTTTTGCATTCGACGATCTTCAATCTGCATAATATATATAGTGAGGTTGATTATATATACATGCAATGAACGAGCTGAGCTAGAGACTTAATTACAGAAATAATACTTACAGACAGTAGCAAGTCATGAGTTGTTTGTTGAGGGCCTGTTGATTGAATAACTGAAATAATTCCACAAATTCAATAGGCATCAGGTCGACTCCAATGAAGTCATGCTCATCTTTAATTCCCAGCATCAAACTGTCGGTCCCAGACTTCCTGCAGGTTTCCAAGTACCATTCATGCAATCTTCGCATCAACATTGGTAGATGCGGGAGCTGATCACGTTTGACTAGAGGCTTCCCATGCTCGTATCTAAATTGCTCTACTACCTCAGCTGTTTCAAATTGTACATCATCACCCACGTAATCACCAAGAGTGGTACCGGGCAGTAGCCCTGGATGATTAGCGATATCGCTAGACACCTTGAGTGGGGGGCACGATTGCTTCTCCTGTTCGCCGAGCTGAGAAAATTGTTTCCCACTTAGTCTTGCAGCACTGGTAGTACTTCCCGACCGCCGCGCTTCACCATATGTTATTCCAATACAGCGATCATAGTGTGATTGCAGCGGAGGCGGTGGTGGTCGCTTAAGGGCATCCAGAGTGCGCTTCGCTTTCACCGGATCTACTGTTCCCTTCGGAGGTGGACGTTTCCGTTCAAAATGGGCCCTCACTTCGGTATCCACGATGTCCTTGTTTTCCTCGTCAGTCCTCTCATATGGTAACTTTGGAAGAGGCTTGAGGCTTGGACCAAATTTGAATTTCTTCCCCCTGTTGTACTGCTAGCCGCCGAAGCGGCGGCAGCTCTCTTCAGCCGTTGCTGAGGCGGCGGAGTCCGCTGACGCGCCGGAGGAGGCAGAGGAGGAGAGGACTCTGCTGAGGGGCCTCCTCCGCCAGAGACGGCAGCGGAGATAGCTCACGCGCCGGAGACGACTCAGGCAGCTGAGCTGGACTATGAAGAGTCTGCTGTGGGGCCTCATCCGGCTGAGTCTGCTGAGGTGGCGTCTAGTTTGGAAGCTTGATGTTCTCCTTTCTCCATAGGCAGGTACTCCTTAAGGCATTTTCTAGAAGAATATCCCCTTCACCTGTAGGGTTGTCAAGCTCCAGCCCCTCAAATCCCTCCATTATTTCATCCACCGTGACAATAGCATAGCCATGTGGAATCGGACGGCAATGGAAAGTTCTCTCAGCTCAAGGAGGTACGACAGAGCCGACCGCCGCCTTCAAGTAAAGGTTCTGGCATTTCGCCATTAGCACACAATGTTTAGCCTCCGTGATACTATCCACAGGGTAGCAAGGAGCCGTGATATCAGGCTGAACAAGCTCTGTGGAAGCCACGCTCCTTCTCCGCTGAGATGGTGGGGTAGCTTCGGGGGCAGTGTCGAAGGAAGGATCTTCGTGCCACTGAGATGGTTTGCCGGTAGCTCGCTGGCTCTCAAGTTCCTCTAGTTTCGCTAATCTTGCATTGATCTTCTGCATTTCGCTTGCTTCCTCTTGCTTCTTTCTCTGTCGGCTTCTATAACCACCGCTGTCGGGAAACCCATGCACCCACGGAACGGAGCCTGAAGTGCCTCGTGTTCGTCCAGGGTGTTCAGGATTCCCGAGGGCCTCTGTCAGCTCGTCCTTCTCTCTGTCGGGCCGGAACGTCCCTTCCTGTGCTGCCTTGATTGCTTCCTGAAGCTTCATGACGGGTATTGCAAGTTGATCGTTCGTCCAAACACACTTCCCTGATTCTGGGTCCAAAGTTCCCCCAACCCCGAAGAACCAAGTCCTTGCCCGATCTAGCTAGTGCAATGTCACTGGTTGGACCCCTTTAGCAAGCAGATCTTGCTCAACTTTGTCCCACAACGGCCGGGCTTTGCTGTAGCCACCTGACCCCGTGGTATGGTGATACTTCTTCTTTGTAGCATTTTGCTTGTTTGTCAGTGGCCTTTGCTTACCCTTGTCCGATTTCTTGTAGGCCACAAATGCGGGCCAGTGATCTCTTATCTTCTCATATTGACCGATGAATTCTGGAGTCTCGTCTTTCTCGACAAACTTTTTGTTCAACTCTTTCTTCCAGTTATTGAATAGTTCTGCCATCCTCTTAAGAGCAAACGCCTTGACCTTTCGCTCTACAACTGGATTATTCGGATCCTCCTCTGGCGGTAGGCTGAAATTTGTCATCAGCGAGGTCCAAAGATCATCTTTCAGTCTATCCTGAACATAAGAAACTTCAGGGTCCTTCTTCTTATTCCATTCTTGGATGCTGGTCGGGACGCTGTCCCTAACAACAACTCCGCACTGATTTACAAATGTGTCCTTGGTCTGCTTGGGAGCAATCGGTTGGCCATCTCAAGCGACTTCTGTGATCGTGAACCTTTCATCCTGGCGCAACCTTTTCTTCGGGCCTCGTCTCCTTACCGAAGTTTGGCTCGATCCGGTGGGCTAAAAGAAGAAAGAAGCGTTAATATATGTACATACAAAACAATTAATGCATCAAGTCAGCACAGGCTTAATTAATATATATATATATATATACCTCGTCAGACTTTGCAATAGTTAAGGCTCCCTCCTTCGTTCGGTCACCGGAGCCGTGATCGTGATCTCCTTCCTCCGCCATTCGGTCACCGGAGCCGTCATGATCTCCTTCCTCCTCCATTGTTGGATCACCGGAGCCATCATCCTCTCCTTCCTGACCATCGGTGTCGTTGAGAAATGACAAGGGATCACCTCCGTCGTGGATTATATCCCCCAACAACTCTTCTTTTTCTAAGTCTCTGTCCATAGTTTCTGCAAATATTACAACATGGCAATATACAAACATGAGAGATGGATTAGTGGCAAACATGGACTTAATATCACAACAAGGAATCATATGCATATGAGCAATGGATTAGTGGCAAACATCGTTGAGGACTCCTCCCCTCATGTCTGATGAGTCTTCCTATATATCTTTCGAGAGAGGATACTTTGCGGACCGCCTCTCTCATGCATGTCCGACGTCCCCCCTCATGTCAAAGTTATCGGGGTTATGTTGTAATGACCCCCCCCCCCCCCCCCCTCATGTCAAGTTATCAGGGTTATGTTTTAATGACCCCCCCCCCTCATGTCAAAGTTATCGGGGTTATGTTTTAATGACCCCCCCTCATGTCGAAGTTGTAGAATGGAAGATTTTAGCTATCACATTGAGTAGTGTGTATATATATATATATATAAACCTAGTAAAACTACACAAAACTTGACATGGCAAAAAAACACTTGAGATTGCAAAAAAACATTTTTTTATGAAGTTTGGCCACAACATTCTACCATGGCATTACTAAAGTTTGCCACAACATTACTAAAGATTACCACAACTTTGCCATATAATTAAGGTCAAAAGCTTGCCACAACATTACTAAATTTCATAACTTTGCCACAACAAAAATTTCTCTTCCACCTCATCTCATCTTCACAAAACATCTATATATCTATCTATCCATCTCTTCCATCTCATCTCATCTTCACAAAAATTTTCACTCATCTTCACAAAACCTAAAAAAAATTGTGCATCGAATATTTTTTTCCACACTTTTACTCTGTTAAATTTCATCCATATATCTATATATCCATCTAACATGCATCCATCTATCTATCTATCAGATCCATCTATCTAATAAAAAAGGGCAGCGCATATGAGCAGTGGCGGCGGCGGCACGAGCACGCAACAGCGGCGACCATGAGCAGGGGACCTTGGGAAGGGGGTGAGCTCACTGGGGGCGGCGAGATGGAGCTGGAGGCCGTTTACGTGGCCGACCGACGACGAGGAGCGGGCTTGATCAGGGGCTGCGACGGCGAGGAGGGTCCGGCGCCGAGGCCGAGCGGTCTCGGGGGCGGCAATGCACGGGGAGGATGGTGATACGTCTTCGTCGTATCTATAATTTTTTATTGTTTCATGCCAATATTATACAACTTTCACATATTTTTGGCAACTTTTTATATGATTTATTGGACTAACCTATTGATCCAGTGCCCAATGCCAGTTTCTGTTTTTTGCATGTTTTTTGTATCACAGAAAATCCATATCAAACGGAGTCCAAACGCGATAAAAATTTACGAAGAATTATTTTGGAATTTATGTGATTTTGGGGAGGGGGAATCAACGCAAACGGGGGCCCACAGTGCCCACAACCCACCAGGGCACGCACCAGGCCCCAGGCACGCCCTAGTGTCTTGTGCCCTCCTCGAACATCGGTTGGAGCCATTCTTCTGGCGCAAGAAAGATAATTTATGGAAAAAAATCATGTTAAAATCTCAGCGCAATCGGAGTTACGGATCTCCAAGAATATAAGAAACGGTGAAGGGCCAGATCTGGGGAACGCGAAACAGAAGAGAACAGAGAGGGAGATCCAATCTCGGAGGGGCTCCCGTCCCTCCGCCGCCATGGAGGCCATGGACCAGAGGGGGAACTCTCCTCCCATCTAGGGGGGAGGCCAAGGAAGAAGAAGAAGGAGGGGGGCTCTCTCCCCCTCTCTCTCGGTGGTGCCGGAGTGCCGCCGGGGCAAGGATCATGACGGCGATCTACATCAACAATCTTGCTACCGTCAACACCAACTCTCTCTCTCCCCCTCTATGCAGTGGTGTAACACCTCTTCTCCCCGCTGTAATCTCTACTTAAACATGGTGCTCAACTCCATATATTATTTCCCAATGATCTATGGTTATCCTATGATGTTTGAGTAGATCCGTTTTGTCCTATGGGTTAATCGTGATCTTGGTTGGTATGATTGTATATTTTATTTATGGTGCTGTCCTACGGTGCCCTCCGTCTCGGGCAAACGTGAGGGGCCCCCGCTGTAGGGTGTTGCAATATGTTCATGATTCGCTTATGGTGGGTTGCGAGAGTGACAGAAGCTTAAACCCGAGTAAGTGGGTTGTTGCGTATGGGAGTAAAGAGGACTTGATACTTAATGCTATGGTTGGGTTTCACGACCTTAATGATCTTTAGTAGTTGTGGATGCTTGCTAGGGGTCCAATCATAAGTGCATATGATCCAAGTAGAGAAAGTATGTTAGCTCATGCCTCTCCCTCATGTAAAATTCCAAGAATGATTACCGATACTTGTTATCGATTGCCTAGGGACAAATGACTTTCTTGTTGACAAAAGCTATCCACTTTTATTACCTTGCAATTTATTCGTAGTTTTATTCTCGCAAAGTACTCGTAGTTTTATTCTTGCAAAATAGTTTCATACTTGTTTTAGGTAAAGCAAACGTCAAGTGTGCGTAGAGTTGTATCGGTGGTCGATAGAACTTGAGGGAATATTTGTTCTGCCTTTAGCTCCTCGTTGGGTTCGACACTCTTATTTATAGAAGAAGGCTACAAACAATCCCCTATACTTGTGGGTTATCAAGACCTTTTTCTAGCGCCGTTGCCGGGGAGCAATAGCGTGGGGTGAATATTCTCGTGTGTGCTTGTTTGCTTTATCACTAAGTAGTTTTATTTTGTGCTCTTGTTTTCTATCTTTAGTTATGGGTAGGAAATGTAAAATACCAAAAAAAAAATGTTGTACCTGCTAAACCAATGGTTGAAGAACCACCCAAAATCTATCATACTACTGAAGCTTTCTATTTGGATCATCTTCGATCCATTTGTGCTCGTGCTAAAAACCCAACTAACTTGGTTGAGGGAAAATCATTAAATGAGCATGCTTATTTTGTGCGACACCGCATATCTCAAAAAGGGAAACTTTTGTGGCATCATATTAATAGTTTGTATTGCTATGCTTTGAATTTATGTGAAATACATGATTTTACTTTTTGTTCTGAAGACCCTAAAAAACACCTTTCCTTCCAATGTGAGTTTAAGGATAATGGAATCGTATCTTCTTATGCCAAAGGTGTTTATAATTACTATGATGTTGAACAAATTGAAGAATTTGTTGCTTTTAAGGGTGCTTATGAAATTGCTTCTTTGATTGAAAAGTATGATGCTACTCTTTACAAATCTGAAAATTTTGCCATACTTAAACATTGCTATGAAAACTATGCTTCCAATGCTTATGTTAAAGAATATATTGAGTACTTCTCCGCTGTCCAAGAAGAGACTAACATTTTGCAGGAGTCTATGGAAGAAGAAATTGATGAAACTGTGAGCTCATTGAATGAAAAAGATGATGAAGAGAGTGAAGAACAAAAGGAGGAAGAGCGGATTAGCTACCCGTGCCCACCTTCTAATGAGAGTAACTCTTCAACTCATACATTGTTTAATGTCCCTTCGTTCTTACCGAAGGATGAATGCTATGATAATTGCTATGATCCCATTGATTCGTTTGAAATATCCCTTTTTGATGAACTTGATGATTGCTATGCTTGTGGACTTGATGCCAATATGAATTATGCTTATGGAGATGAACTTGCTATTGTTCCTTATGTTAAGAATGAAATTATTTCTATTGCACCCACACATGATAGTCCTATTATCTTTTTGAATTCTCCAAACTACACTATATCAGAGAAGTTTGCACTTATTAAGGATTACATTGATGGGTTGCGTTCTACCACTACACATGATGATTTTGATGAATATAATATGCATGGGCTTGCTGCTCCTACTTGCAATTATTATGAGAGAGGAACTACATCTCCGCCTCTCTATGTTTCCAACACGATAAAATTCCAAGAAACTGCTTATGCTATGTATTGGCCTCTACTTGATGTGCATGAATTGTTCTTGTATGACATGCCGATGCATAGGAAGAGAGTTAGACTTCGTCATTTCATGATATATGTTGCTTTGTGCTCACTACTAAATGCCAAATCATTGCTAATTAAAATTGGCTTTGATATACCTTGGGATCCGGGTGGATTCATTACTTGAGCACTTTATGCCTAGCTTAATGGCTTTAAAGAAAGCGCTGCCGGGGAGACAACCCGGAAGTTTTAGAGAGTCATTTATTTTCTGTTGAGTGCTTTTATAAAGTTTAAAAACAAAAAAATATAGAGGGGAACTTAAAACTTCACAAAAAGAGAAGCGATTGAAAGGTGATGCATTGGAGAAGTGAGGGTCGACCTTGAACACTTGTGTTCATGCTCATGGAAACAATGTAGAATTTTTCATGAATATTCTCATAAAAATAATTATCCCCTTGTACAAATCCATTTTATTATAAAAATAATGTTCCAAGATTTGCCTTTAGGATGATTAGATTGCTTGTTGGTATGTGCGGTGCAAAACAGAAACTTTGGCTGAAGTGCGTGATTTTACATTTTTTACTGGAACTTCAAAAGTTTTTGAAACTTTTTGTACAATATTTATATACAAATTTTTTATTTTATCCTAATTTTTTAGAATTTCTGGAGTAAAATAAGTATGGTAGGTGTTCAGATTGCTACAGACTGTCCTGTTTAAGACAGATTCTGTTTTTGATGCATTGTTTTGCTTGTTTTCATGAAACTATCGATTTTTATCGGTTGTATAAGCCATGGAAAAGTTATATTACAGTAGATACAATGCAAAAACAAAATATTAATTGGTTTTCAACAGTACTTAGAGTAGTGATTTGCTTTATTATACTAACGGATCTTACCAAGCTTTCTGTTGAGTTTTGTGTGGATGAAGTGATCAAAGATCGAGGAGGTCTCGATATGAGGAGAAGGAGGAGAGGCAAGAGCTCAAGCTTGGGGATGCCCAGGGCACCCCAAGTAAATATTCAAGGATACTCAAGCTTCTAAGCTTGGGGATGCCCCGGAAGGCATCCCATCTTTCTTCAACAAGTATCGGTATGTTTTCGTCTTCGTTTCGTTCATGTGATATGTGTGAATCTTGGAGCGTCTTTTGTGTTTATTTTTCATTTTTATTTTATGCACCATGCTGGTATGAGATAGTCCATGGTTGATTTATAGAATTCTCATTGAACTTCACTTATATCTTTTGAGTGTGGCTTTATAGAATGCTTCATGTGCTTCACTTATATCATTTGAAGTTTGGATTGCCTGTTTCTCTTCACATATAAAACGTTATTTGTAGAATGCTATTTTGCTTCACTTATATTTGTTAGAGCATGGTCTTTTTTTTAGAAAGGATTAAACTCTCTTGTTTCACTTATATCTATTTAGAGAGTCAACATGAATTGGTCAATTGCATGGTTAGTCATAAAATCCTACATAAAACTTATGGATCACTGAATATGATATGTTTGATTCCTTGCAATAGTTTTGCGATATAGAGATGGAATATGTGGGAGGTACTAGTAAATGGTTGTGGTTAGTAAGAATATTGGTGTTAAGGTTTGTGATTCCCGAAGCATGCACATATAGTCTCTCGTTATGCTATGAAGTTGGAGCATGATTTATTATTGATTGTCTTCCTTATGAGTGGCGGTCGGGGACAAGCGATGGTCTTTTCCTACCAATCTATCCCCCTAGGGGCATGCGTAGTAGTACTTTGCTTCAAGGGCTAATAAACTTTTGCAATAAGTATATGAGTTCTTCATGACTAATGTGAGTCCATGGATTATACGCACTCTTACCTTTCCGCAATTTGCTAGCCTCTACGGTACCGTGCATTGCCCTTTCTCACCTCGAGACGTGGTGCAAACTTCGCCGGTGCATCCAAACCCCGTGATATGATACGCTCTATCACACATAAGCCTTATTATATCTTCCTCAAAACAGCCACCATACCTACCTATTATGGCCTTTCCATAGCCATTCCGAGATATATTGCCATGCAACTCCGACCGCATCCGTTTTGATGACTTGAGCATTCATTGTCATATTGCTTTGCATGATCATATAGCTGACATAGTAGTTGTGGCTCAGCCACCGTGCATCATTTTTTATACATGTTACGCTAGATCATTGCACATCCTGGTACACTGCCAGAGGCATTCATATAGAGTCATACTTTGTTATAGGTATCGAGTTGTAATATTGAGTTGTAAGTAAATAGAAGTGTGATGATCATCAATTATTCATTTTTAGAGCATTGCCCCAGTGAGGAAAGGATGATGGAGACTATGATTCCCCCACAAGTCGGGATGAGACTCCGGACAATGAGAGAAAAAAATATATAAAAAAGAAAAAAAAAGAGAAAAAAAAGAAAAAAAGAGAAAAAAGAAAGAAAAAAAGAAAAAAAGAAAAAAAGAGAGAAGGGGCATGCTAGTTCCACACTTGTGCTTCAAAGTAGCACCATGTTTTTCATATAGAGAGTCTCCTATGTTGTCACTTTCATATACTAGTGGGAATTTTTCATTATAGGATTAGATGCACAACCACTTAGTTTTCATATTGAGCTTTCATACACTTATAGCTCTTAGTGCATTCGTTGCATGGCAATCCCTACTCCTGGCATTGATATCGATTGATGGGCATCTCCATAGCCCGTTGGTTAGCCGCATCGATGTGAGACTTTCCTACTTTTTGTCTTCTCTATATTTACTCCTATCATTATACTCTATTCCACCCGTAGTGCTATATCCATGGCTTGCGCTCATGTATTGTGTGAGGGTTGAAAAAGCTGAAGCTCATTAAAAAGTATGAACCAATTGCTCGGCTTGTCATCGGGGTTGTGCATGATAAATACTTTGTGTTAAGAAGACAAAGCATGGCAAGACTATATGATTTCGTAGGGATAGCTTTCTTTAGCGTTCATATTTTGAAAGACATGATTGTTTGTTGTGATGCCTGACTATTGATGTCTTTATGTCAAATTATAGACTATTGCTTTGAATCACTCGTGTCTTAATATTCATGCCATGATTATATATATGATCAAGTTTATGCTAGGTAGCATTCCACATCAAAAATTATCTGTTTTATCATTTACCTACTCGAGGATGAGCAGGAATTAAGCTTGGGGATGCTGATACGTCTCCATCGTATCTATAATTTTTGATTGTTTCATGCCAATATTATACAACTTTCACATATTTTTGGCAACTTTTTATATGATTTATTGGACTAACCTATTGATCCAGTGCCCAGTGCCAGTTCCTGTTTTTTGCATGTTTTTTGTATCGCAGAAAATCCATATCAAACGAAGTCCAAACGTGATAAAAATTTACGGAGAATTATTTTGGAATTTATGTGATTTTTGGGAGGTGGAATCAACGCAAACGGGGGCCCACAGTGCCCACAACCCACCAGGGCTCGCCCCAGGCCCCAGGCGCGCCCTGGTGTCTTGTGCCCTCCTCGAATGTCAGTTGGAGCCCTTCTTCTGGCGCAAGAAAGATAATTTATGGAAAAAAATCGTGTTAAAATCTCAGCACAATCGGAGTTACGGATCTCCGGGAATATAAGAAACGGTGAAGGTCCAGATCTGGGGAACGCGAAACAGAAGAGAACAGAAAGGGAGATCCAATCTCGGAGGGGCTCCCGCCCCTCCGCCGCCATGGAGGCCATGGACCAGAGGGAGAACTCTCCTCCCATCTAGGGGGGAGGCCAAGGAAGAAGAAGAAGGGGGGGAGGCTCTCTCCCCCTCTCTCTCGGTGGCGTCGGAGTGCCGCCGGGGCAAGGATCGTGACGGCGATCTACATCAACAATCTTGCTACCATCAACACCAACTCTCTCCCCCTCTATGCAGCGGTGTAACACCTCTTCTCCTCGCTGTAATCTCTACTTAAACATGGTGCTCAACTCCATATATTATTTCCCAATGATCTATGGTTATCCTATGATGTTTGAGTAGATCCGTTTTGTCCTATGGGTTAATCGTGATCTTGGTTGGTATGATTGTATATTTTATTTATGGTGCTGTCCTATGGTGCCCTCCATCTCACGCAAATGCGAGGGCCCCCCGCTGTAGGGTGTTGCAATATGTTCATGATTCGCTTATGGTGGGTTGCGAGAGTGACAGAAGCTTAAACCCGAGTAAGTGGGTTGTTGCGTATGGGAGTAAAGAGGACTTGATACTTAATGCTATGGTTGGGTTTCACGACCTTAATGATCTTTAGTAGTTGCGGATGCTTACTAGGGGTCCAATCATAAGTGCATATGATCCAAGTAGAGAAAGTATGTTAGCTCATGCCTCTCCCTCATGTAAAATTGCAAGAATGATTACCGGTACTTGTTATCGATTGCCTAGGGACAAATGACTTTCTTGTTGACAAAAGCTATCCACTTTTATTACCTTGCAATTTATTCGTAGTTTTATTCTCGCAAAGTACTCGTAGTTTTATTCTTGCAAAATAGTTTCATACTTGTTTTAGGTAAAGCAAACGTCAAGTGTGCGTAGAGTTGTATCGGTGGTCGATAGAACTTGAGGGAATATTGGTTCTGCCTTTAGCTCCTCGTTGGGTTCGACACTCTTATTTATCGAAGAAGGCTACAAATGATCCCCTATACTTGTGGGTTATTAGATGGCTCGGGCACGGGGAGGAGGGCTCAGGGACGACGGCGAGCTTTGGGGTGGTGCGGGCTCGGGGCGGTGCGAGCTCAGGGGCGGCGCGGGCTCGGGGCGGCGCGAGCTCGGGGACGGCGCGGGCTCGGTGGCGGCGACAGCGATGGCGGGGCAGGGGTGCGGTGACGGTGGGGCAGTGGCACGGCAGCGGCGTCGGGGCAGCCTGGCGGCGTCGTCGGAGGAGAGGACGAGGAGAGATCGAAGAAACTAAGATGAAAACTGCTAAGTGCTGCTTATATACACAAAGCATTGGTCCCGGTTGGTGGCACCAACCGGGACGAAAGGTCAATTTCAGCAGCCCAAAGGGCGGGAAGCAGAGACCTTTGGTCCCGGTTGGTAACACGAACCGGGACGAAAGTGGGCCTTTCTTCCCGGTTGGTGCCACCAACCGGGAGCAAAGGGTGCCTTTGGTCCCGGTTGGAGCCACCAACCGGGACCAAAGGGATGGTGTTGCTGAAGCCACATGTTTAGTCCCACCTCGCTAGTTGAGAGGCATGTGCACTGGTTTATAAGCCCCGCTGCGACAGTGCTATCGAACTCCTCTCTATTGCAGGCAGTACATGCCTAAACTTTGTCAATGCCCTGTTGGGCCTGCTGGGCCCGCGGGCCTGCATCCTGGCCCATGTACAGATGGGTTTCTAGTCGTATGCAGGCCGTGGTGGCCTAGTAGGCGGCATTTTTTTTATGAAAATTCTTTTTAGTTAATATTTTAGTTGATTCTTTTTAGTTGATTCTTTTTAGTTAATATTTTAGTTGATTCTTTTTAGTTCATTCTTTTTAGTTAATATTTTAGTTGATTCCTTTTAGTTAATTCTTTTTATTTAATATTTTAGTTGATTCTTTTTAGTTGATTCTTTTTAGTTAATGTTTTAGTTGATTCTTTTTAGTTGATTCTTTTTAGTTCATTCATTTTAGTTAATATTTTAGTTGATTATTTTTAGTTCATTCTTTTTAACAAATAAATACTTTGATAATTTTAGTTAATATTATTTTGATTCTTTTTGCTATTGAAGAATATTATATTCAATTGATTCTTTTTAGTTCATTCTTTTTGCTATTAGAGTTTTATAAAAGCTTTTTAGTTCATTATTTTTGCTATAAGTTCATTCTTTCACTACTAGGAGAAAGCCTAGTAGTAGCGCTTGAAATACCTATAGCAGTAGCGTTGGGTCCAGCGCTACTGCTAACGCGCTACAGCTAAGTTGTAGCAGTAGCGCTGGTTAGTGCAGCGCTACTGCTAAGTATGGTTAGAAGTAGCACTGCACTGACCAACGCTACTGCTAACTATCTGTAGCGCTACAGAAAGGCAAGCGCTGCTGCTAATCTAGCGCTGTTGCTAGATGCTTGCTAGCGCTGCTGCTAGTATTCCTGCTTTCACAGATTCATACCCCCTCTATGTATTTGTGATGTATTTGTACAGGCTCTATACAGTAGTTTCATCAGATCACAATAAACATACACTATTATCATCATATCATACACATACAGTAGTCTCATCATACCATCATCATCATCATCATCATTCAACACAAATATCATCACATCTCGAAAATAGCGATACACAAGCCATGTCATGTATCGAATAAGTGCAACTGCATGGTCATGGCACACACACAAGTTTCATCATCTCTATCTAAACCATGATGTAGAAGAGAAGAGCGATCAGCATGAGCAAGACCGCGACTATGTAGTTGAGGCACCGGCGGTTCCGCCCCCACTGTTGGCGGAGCGTCCACCTCAAGTAACTACTTTCTGCTTTGGCTCTGCTATCGAACCCTCTGTGGCTAGCACCCGGGTACTTGTCCATCTGGGCCTCAGCGTCTGGCCAGTGGTCGTAGACTCCTGGAACCCTCCCAACGAACACGGCGTAGCAGTCCTTCGCCATCTCTGATCTATGTACCTGCATCATCAGTTGATGAATTGAACGATAATATGCAACATAATGTACTTAAGAAAACAAAGAGGCATAATTAGCAAAATACAAGCAACCTATAGTAAACATAAATGACGAAGTTCCTCATACCCAAACTAATTAACTAGAGCGATCTACGCTAGTTCAGGACCACGGTTTAATTACATCACATAGTTTCGCCGTGCATAAATTCAAAGTTTTGCGATAGAAAGACAGTAGTGACACATTGTCATCGACAATCAGTCCTCCATGTCGGCAGTCCAATCTTCATAGTCAGGGAGGAAGCACCCGAGCTTCTTGAAAGGCTTCAGGTCCAGACGCTGAGTGAGTAGCAGTGCTCGGACATCATCCCGCGTGATTGGCCAATGGTAGAAAATTCCTGTTGGTTCAAGGACTTGCTTCATGATCACTTGGGCAAGTTCACACTATACGTGATAAAACTCAGCTCAGATTCGATGATCCGGTGTCTTTCCTATGCTTGTGGCCAAGTTGACAATCTTGGCATCATTGGTAGTAGCTGACATGCGAAGGCATTGATTACCCCTTCTGTACTCAAGCAGGTGATGCATGAGGTAGAACCCATCAGCCTTACTGGTGTGCGGTTGCTGGATGCAGCAGAAGTCGGTCTTATGGCTAAAAACCATCCCGTTCTTCTTGTACTTTTTCACCTTGATATATCCACCAGACAGGCTGAAGGTTAACAGGGCACTATCGAGAACACTCTTTATGTGCTTGTAATCCTTTTTCTTAATGTTCTTTGATGAGTCCAAGTACATAGCATGGGAGTATTCTGGGTACAGAACGATGAGGACGGCGCCCCCCCCCCCCCGCTGCACAAATTAAGTACACCTCAAATTAGCCTCCATGCTTGCAAAGGAATGATTAACACTTACGAAAGGATATGCGCGGATGACTTACGTGGGATGAAGTCGCCGATGTACTTGCTCGCATAGTCACGGTGCTCTTTGCAGACTGCCAAGAAGCTCTCGTGCATATAGTATGGGTCCGCGACACAGATATATTTTATGTTCTCGATCCTGATGAAGTAGTTGAGATACAGCGCATACATGCGGATAAACTGGAAATCCAGCTTGGTCATATGGAACATGTCATAGATGTAGTCAAATCGCAGGATGAACTTATCCGTGGGCCATCTCTCGACGTACAACTTCCCACCCGGCACCAGAGCCGCGTAAAGCGGGTATCCTGGTTTTTCCGAGATGAGAAGGCTTTTCTCTCTGGCCAGCACATTTTCATGGAGTGTCGGGACCGGTTTTCCAGGATATTAATTCCCCGATAAATGGCCCTTGTGCTCACCAGCCCTGGGATTACTGTTAGCTGATGACACACCAACTTGATACGGAAATTCCAAGCAAAATACAAAATATGAAGTACAAGACCATTCTGGCCTATGGGTACAACAAATGGTTTCTAGAGGTTGATGGCGGAAGCGGTTTGCGGATCATCAGCGTCTATGGGACTCCATTTCCCACAGGAACAGCAGACCTGGATAACTCCTATCTTCGCGAGGTTGTTATCATCATTGCCTAGGTTCCGGGGCTGTCATCGCAGCGCTCCTCTCCAAGCAAGAAATCTGGCCAAGACAATAGCCAGGGACAAGCCAGTGAGTACTTTGAATGTACTCGCAAACATTATGAACACAGGTATAATATAACAGATGGTAATCATGCTCTGAAATATTTTCATGATCGCTTAGCCAGTCACGAAGTAGAATTCATGCCGCATGCAAACAGGTTAATAAATATGAAAAAGTAATCTAGATAATAAGAATAAAATAAACCGATCGGGTATCTGAAGCGACGCCTCGAAAGGATAAAAATATAAAGCATGCCTCAGTCGGGCGTCTGAGCGACGCCACATAAAGGGCTTGTAAAGGAAATTATATAATCAGCATGCCACAGTCGGGCATCTCAGCGACACCACATAAAGGGCTTATAAAGAAATAATTAGCAGGCATGCCACAGTCGGGCGTCTCAGCGACACCACATAAAGGGCTTATAAAGAAAGTAAATAACAAACGTGCCACAGTCGGGCGTCTGAGCGACACCACATAAAGGGCTTATAAAGAAAGTAAATAACAAATGTGCCACAGTCGGGCGTCTGAGCGACACCACATAAAGGGCTTATATAAGAATAAACACAGTGAATATCCAGGAGGTAGAACCGTCCCAGGGATACTCAATAATTCAACTAATACAAATGGTTAGTCCATAATAATAATCATAATCATCATATGTCACATGTCATGATCAATGTTCTGGTTTAGCAGTTTTCCTCCGAAGACCGACACTAAGACCGACACTTGACCTATCCCAGACTGTAGTCCTTAACCATGGACACGGCTATTCGAATAGATATAATCTCTGCAGAGGGTGTACTCTTTACCCACGAGTAACGGATTCCTTTAGTCCATCGGGACTAATTCCGTTTATGGTCTTTTACTTGAAAACACACCTGACCCGCACACACCAGCTTAACTTACCGGTGTCTGGAATCACCCTCGACACCCGTTAAGCAAAACTCTAAGTGGGGAGGCTACAACCTCGACTAGCATTGGATCACAAAATTTATAACGCGCGCAAACTAGGGGAGCTACCCCTTCGGCTCCAACCGGAAACACCCATGCCCCCGGACCAGGTGGCATGTCTACCGGATGCAGCCGGTATCTTCCACCATGGCCTCTCTGTACGGTGTGTGCTAAGAAAGGGGTTGACAACTTACTGAACCGTACCCTACCTAAGGCAGGGACAAGTGGTAGCACGAAGCAAGTATGGGGGTTACTGGCCAAGACTCGATCTATGGTCGTCTCAGGAGGTCTAAGTGTTCCCTGCATGATTAGCATAACAAATATATTTCACACCAACAGACAGAATCACCACTTATCATACCTCACCATGCCTCACTGAATATACCCGTCTCAGCGAAATATCAGTGACAAGCTCGTGTCCACCCAAGACAGAGACTTTCCCGGATTCCTTCCGGTAGGCATGAAAGGCATATGAGGGTGATTACTATCACAAGCATATCAAATTCCAACAGCAAAGAATCTTCATTATGCACTCATGAGTATGATCATATCATCACATAAAATAACGAATTCTTTGCGACAAGGTGGTGTTGTATTCGCATCAAACAACACACAACAAATATTATGCCGGGGTTCAGAATGCTTGCCTTCCATGTGTATGTAGGTGGGGTGCACTTTTGAAAGTTTTCATCTTCCCTCCAATATCCTATTTTTGAAAAGATTCAAATTAACACACAATTTAAAACAGTACAGAAAAGTTGTTCGGAAAATTTTCAAATAAATATGAAAATAAACAAGATGGAATTTGAGAGACAACAGAAAAAGAATCAAGTCAAATGGAGTTGTATTTTAGAAACTAGAGCCAGTCAAAGTTCAGGTCAAAATCTGTTTTTTAATAAAAATCAGAAAAAGAAAACGGTTCGGAGGGCTTACGCTTTCCATTGATGAAAGCGTATTCCGGGGGAATACGTTTCTACTTAAAAACGTTTCGGCGGGGCTGGGTCACTGACAGTGGGTCCATCGGGCCCACTGGTCAGGTTTGACCAGTCACCCCCGCCTCCTTCCTCCTCTGGCCGAGCGGAGGCGGGGCTCCGGCGATTGCCATCGACGAACAGCGGCTCCCCACGGGATTCTGAGGGCGGGGATGGATCCGCCGGTCCAGGGCGGTCCTCCCAGTGGTCGATAGGCTAGCGGGGATGAAGGGGGTCGCCGGCGGCGAGCTCCTCAGCGGGTGGTGGCTTCTGGTGGATCGGGGTCTCGGCCTACAATGGCTCCCGACTGATCTAGCGGGGTTGGGCGGCTCTATACGGTCGAGGGGAATAGGATGGTGGCGTTGGAAGGACTAGGGAGCTCTGGCTATGGCGAATTTAGCCGAGGGACAGCGACGGCTGAAGTTGCCGGAGGCGGAGAAGACGGCGGTTCCAGATGGATTTGAGTGAGGGGGAGAACTCTACGGCTTGCCTGAGGATGCTCACGAGCTCGAGCGAGGTCTGGGGGCCATTTATAGCCGGGGAAGGTCGGTTCGACGGCGGCAGTGGATAAGAACGTCGGCGAACCGCCGCTCTGTTGCTAGCAGGGCGATGTGGCGCTGGTCGGCGCTAACCGACGAGCTCGCGGATGAGCTCGAGCTATTCCAGAGGTAGCTGGTGCGCGGGGAAGGCTCGGGCGGCGCTGCCAAGGCCGGGGCCTGCTGCGGCCGTCCGCTAGCCGCCATGGCCGACCTGACGGTTGTGCTGCGAGGCTCCAGGAGGTGGCCAGAGCGACTCTGCGACGCGAGAGGGGTCGGGCGCGTTGGCTGCGAGTGGAAAAAGGATCAGAACGGGCGCAGGGAGGCGGTAGCGGGACGCGGCGACTCGGGCGCACGCACGTGCAAAACGCGCGTTCTGCTCGCGCCCAGAGCACGCACGCGAGGTGCTTGGCAAAATGCCAATGCCTGCTAGGGGGCTCTAATCCACATGAGGTTTAGCAGGGTGGGGCTATAGACCAGGGTAGAGCCATGAGACATGCTGGTTAGGCAAAGCAAGCAGGTTCATAATGCAAACTAAAAACTATGCCAACTCTGTCCATGAACACAAGGTGCTCGACAGAATGCCATGGGCATCTAGGCATCTCCTCTGGTGGCCAAAATCTCCAGATCAGAGTCTCTTTAGATGGTAAAGAGGGTGGTAAGGTTAGTTTGACAAAAACAGAAACTAGTTAGTGCAAGTTTTTGAGAAAACCAGATCTGGACAGAAAATATATGCCATTATTGCATGTGTCAAAAATATTCTAATGGGTCCAATCTTCTGGACTTAAGGGTTTGGTAGGGTGGACTACAAGCAGGAAAAATCCCAAGATTAATAGAGCAAAATAAAATATGGTTGCAGTGCAAAACACCAAACTGGACCAGAATGAAGATGAGGATGGTTTGCTCAAATTTTTCAAAACACATGCCTGGGTTTTTGCATAAAAGTGATCCAGGGACATCACATGTCATCCCCAAATTTTTTGTGGAATCTTTAAATGAAGTTATCAAATGGTTGTAGTGCAAAAGAGGCTCTTAAAAGAATTAAAAGTCATACTAAAAGAGATAAAGTTTTGGTAAAATAATATTTAAAAAAATGCTCTCACTGAACATATGAAATAAAGTGAAATGTTCTCTGAGTTGGTACTTAAGTCCAATAAGATTTTTTTTGAAAAGTTTCCATTTGGAGGGAAAAACTGCACAATTCAGAAGAAAAAGCGTGATTCTGAAATCAAAAGATAATCCAAAAAAATAAAAAATTTAATTACCCGGCAAAATTTTAATTAATAAATCATGGTTAAATTTTTGGAGTGTTACAACACTACCCCCCTTAAGAAAAATCTCGTCCTCGAGATTTGCTGAGAATGGTATCAAAAATATAACTCCGACTATCATGCAATAATAACTCGACCATTAAATAATCTGCTCACGCGATATGACGAGGCTACAGCGAGAGGGCAGATAATTTGTACAACTACAGTGGGGCACTGGCGCTGCGTGGAAAAAAAATCTACAGTTGGGGAAACCGAGAAATTTCTACTATTGGCTAGGGTAAATTTAGAATAAAATTCTAAATTTCGCTGGTCGTACCCGAGTGCATAGTTCTCTCTGGCTGACAAGTGGACCCGGGGCCCACTGTCAGTCTCTTCTTCCTCTTCCGTCTCTCTTCTTCCTTCTCTCTCTCGAGCGCGTCCGCGCTTTCTCCACCTGCGACACCTAGCGAGTAGGGCACCTAGGCCGTACTGCGGTAGTGCGCGGCGTGCTAGCTGCCGGCGCAGCGTGCACTCACCTCGCGGGCCAGTGCGCTGGCGGCACTACTCGCGGATTCGCCTCTGAACACCGGCGATCGAGCAACGAGCGGCGCTGGTGGACTTCGCCCACCGTACACCGATCTCGAGCTATAAAATGACCGTGGTGCTCCACTCTCCTTCCTCACACCTGGCCTCGGTTCTCCTTCTCCTTCCTTCTCCTCCATTGCTGTCTGCAGGAGCTCGAGATGAGGCTCCAATGGCGGAGGTGATGCCGGATTGGTACATGATCCTGATGTGCGGAGGGTTGGCGGCATTGCTGGGGTTCTCCGGGCTCTTGTGCGCGATGATCCTCGATGATCGTCGTGATGCTGCTGCTCGAGTGCTAGCTCTTTGCGGCGGCGGTGATCATGAGGATTAGGTGCTGGTGTTGGGTGCTAACTGCTGTCAGTGTGCTGGAGGCAATCTGCACTAGAATAATTACCCACAAATTTCTCCTTCAGAAACTTGTGGTGTGTTAGTGAGGTGATCAGCTAGGTGCAAAATGTGTACGTGGTTTAGCAATTAGTGCCTGTGATCGAGTGATTGTGGTTGTGAGCCTGCTGTCATGGTGCTGCGTGAATAAAAAAAATTATGTCACGGAGAAAAATATGCTGCAATAACTCAAGGAAAAACACACCTCAGAATTTACCTAGAGCGAAAACAGTTAATCAAAAATAACAGCAGTAAAAACTACTCTCATTACTTGAAACCAAACAATTAATTCACCACACAAACTTAGGATACACGCATAAGCTGCATCACATGCTAGGCTAATAAACACAGAAATGGCGTTTATGACGCAAACGTAAAATATGCTGGGTCCTAAGAAAAAGTTTCCGGCACTGGGGCACAATCTTCTTCTATCGGGGAAAGCGGATTGACTAGTCGAAGAACGCGTCTCTCCTGGTCTGGCCTCAGTGCTCTGCCAATGGCGATCTGAGGATTCAAATCGGCGAGGCTCTGGAGATAACCCATTACTCGTTGGGTCAAACGCTCTTGAGCGATGACATACTGGGCAAGGTTGGCCAGTACTGGGTCCCTCTCAATTCGCCCACCGAGAAAAGATGCTACTTCTCCGGGTGCTGCATGACTTGGGAAGTAATAATACCCCCTTTCGCTGGCATAGGGTACTGCGAAGCGAAGACGAGTGATAGCTTCGTACGCAGCAGCTTCTATGGCCATTTGCGGAGTCGGCCTAGATTTCCCAACGAAGGAAACTTCCGTTGGGTCTTGGTTTGGGTTTGCGGGAGGGATGTGCACTACTGCCCAATATTTTGAGGTGGATGGGGTGATTCTCGATTTGAGCAGCTCATACTGGGGTGGATGGGTAGAACTCATGGTACTGCAGGTAAAGCCCCACAATATTTTTACCCTGGGGTTGTATCTGGAGTTCTCAGATAAATACTAGGGCTCGGCATGGCAAAGAAATGGCTGTGAGAGTTGTGCAAAAAGGGAGGGATGCTTGGTAAGGTCACGGGGTGGCCTCTTATATAGCATCAGGGCTGGGTTACCGATAGCTGTGTGGGGGCAACTAGTTTGTCGGTTCTACTCTGTGGGGTCGGGGTCAAAGCCACAGATACACATATCTCACAAAAGTGACGTGTTACTGTGGGTGTCATCGGGGTGGTTTTTGGTAGCTACGCCCGGAATTAAAAAAAATGCAACCGCACGCCAACTGACTTATGCGGGGCTACTAAACAAAACAAAGGTGTACAAGCAGTCTGCATCCATTCAAGGCGAGTACAAGGTCACACTATTACAAGGCGTAGAAATACTAAGACTCGGTATTACTCGAGTGGCTTAGTCTACCTCATTAATATCTAAGCGGGCGTGCCTGGTGGATGTCGAGGCTTCTCCATGGGCTTCACCATCGGGATTAGCTGGATGGGGTTGAGGAGCTGCAGGGTCGGGGTAGCGATGATGACCATCACGGGGGTTGTTGGCCATAATCCCGTTGGAGCGTGTTCCCAAAAGGCGACGAAACACTTCAGGGGACACCAAAGCATTTTGGTCGATGGCAGGGGCAGACCTCAAGGAGTCGATTGGTTGCCCGAACAGCACAACTGGGTTGTCGGCGTCGGGCTCCTCTTCTCCTCTTGCCGGGGCTCGGCGAACAAGCTCTCCATGAGCGGCGATCAGATCAAGGGTGATCTGATCAAATAGTGCCTCTAGTGCACTTACATAGCGCACCAGATGCAGCAATGCAGGGTCCGTCTCGTGGTCTCCGTTGGCAACCTGGGGTGGCCTACCATACCCGTCACGGCTGGGGTAGTAGTAGAACGAGCGGCAGTTAACTCTGGGCGATAGGTGCCGGAGTTGAACTATAGCCTCTCGAGCAGCTAGCTGAATGGCTTGTGGCTCAAAGGAAGTTGTCCTTCCGGTGAACCTGTAGGGGCGTTCTGGCGACATACCCCTACCATAGACGTGCACAGTGGCCCAGAATTGACGGCTCTCACCGCTCATGGGCCCTTGGTACACAACATACTCTGGGGGCTCTTCTAATGCAAAGGCACGACGGGTGAGGTTTGCTAGCACGGTCACAAAACCTCCAAGGTCGGTTGCTGTGGTCTCATTGTGAACAATGGGGCCAGGCATCTTGATTCGGTTTTGGGGTAGAGGCTGTGCGGTGCTGGGTTGGGGCTAGTGTTCCCTTTTTATAGAAAAAGAGGACGGAGTCTTCCTTCGCACGCTTGCGAATGAGACAATTTAGGTGTCGGTCACTGGCGCGTGATCGACAGGCTAGGCCGATAGGTTAGGCACCAACTGCCAAAAAGGTGTCGGGGTCACTGTGTGGCTATCTTACACGAGAAGCTTGACTGGGTTTAGGTTAAAGTCTGGTGGGTTGGTTAACCTAGGTTTATTGACCTGGCTAAGATAGGATTAGCCAATGGTCAGCCTGGCTCTGGTACCAAGGTTGTCGGGACGGGCTTTCCAGGATATTAATTTCCCGGTACATGGCCCTTGTGCTCACCAGCCCCAAGATTACTGTTAGCTGATGAGACACCAACTTGATACAGAAATTCCAAGCAAAATACAAAATATGAAGTACAAGACCATTCTGGCCTATGGGTACAACAAATGGTTTCTAGAGGTTGATGGCGGAAGCGGTTTGCGGATCATCAGCGTCTACGGGACTCCATTTCCCATAGGAACAGCTGACCTGGATAACTCCTATCTTCGCGAGGCTGTTATCATCATTGCCTAGGTTCCGGGGCTGTCATCGCAGCGCTCCTCTCCAAGCAAGAAATCTGGCCAAGACAATAGCCAGGGACAAGCCAGTGAGTACTTTGAATGTACTCGCAAACATTATGAACACAGGTATAATATAACAGATGGTAATCATGCTCTGAAATATTTTCATGATCGCTTAGCCAGTCACGAAGTAGAATTCATGCCGCATGCAAACAGGTTAATAAATATGAAAAAGTAATCTAGATAATAAGAATAAAATAAACCGATCGGGTATCTGAAGTGACGCCTCGAAAGGATAAAAATATAAAGCATGCCTCAGTCGGGCGTCTGAGCGACGCCACATAAAGGGCTTGTAAAGGAAATTACATAATCAGCATGCCACAGTCGGGCGTCTCAGCGACACCACATAAAGGGCTTATAAAGAAATAATTAGCAGGCATGACACAGTCGGGCGTCTCAGCGACACCACATAAAGGGCTTATAAAGAAATAGATAGCAGGCATGCCACAGTCGGGCGTCTCAGCGACACCACATAAAGGGCTAATAAAGAAAGTAAATAACAAACGTGCCACAGTCGGGCATCTGAGCGACACCACATAAAGGGCTTATAAAGAAAGTAAATAACAAACGTGCCACAGTCGGGCGTCTGAGCGACACCACATAAAGGGCTTATATGAGAATAAACACAGTGAATATCCAGGAGGTAGAACCGTCCCAGGGATACTCAATAATTCAACTAATACAAATGGTTAGTCCATAATAATAATCATAATCATCATATGTCACATGTCATGATCAATGTTCTGGTTTAGCAGTTTTCCTCCGAAGACCGACACTAAGACCGACACTTGACCTATCCCAGACTGTAGTCCTTAACCATGGACACGGCTATTCGAATAGATATAATCTCTGCAGAGGGTGTACTCTTTACCCACGAGTAACGGATTCCTTTAGTCCATCGGGACTAATTCCGTTTACGGTCTTTTACTTGAAAACACACCTGACCCGCACACACCAGCTTAACTTACCGGTGTCTGGAATCACCCTCGACACCCGTTAAGCAAAACTCTAAGTGGGGAGGCTACAACCTCGACTAGCATGGGATCACAAAATTTATAACGCGCGCAAACTAGGGGAGCTACCCCTTCGGCTCCAACCGGAAACACCCATGCCCCCGGACCAGGTGGCATGTCTACCGGATGCAGCCGGTATCTTCCACCATAGCCTCTCTGTACGGTGTGTGCTAAGAAAGGGGTTGACAACTTACTGAACCGTACCCTACCTAAGGCAGGGACAAGTGGTAGCACGAAGCAAGTATGGGGGTTACTGGCACAAGACTCGATCTATGGTCGTCTCAGGAGGTCTAAGTGTTCCCTGCATGATTAGCATAACAAATATATTTCACACCAACAGACAGAATCACCACTTATCATACCTCACCATGCCTCACTGAATATACCCGTCTCAGCGAAATAGCAGTGACAAGCTCGTGTCCACCCAAGACAGAGACTTTCCCGGATTCCTTCCGGTAGGCATGAAAGGCATATGAGGGTGATTACTATCACAAGCATATCAAATTCCAACAGCAAAGAATCTTCATTATGCACTCATGAGTATGATCATATCATCACATAAAATAACGAATACTTTGCGACAAGGAGGTGTTGTATTCGCATCAAACAACACAAAACAAATATTATGCCAGGGTTCAGAATGCTTGCCTTCCATGTGTATGTAGGTGGGGTGCACTTTTGAAAGTTTTCATCTTCCCTCCAATATCCTATTTTTGAAAAGAGTCAAATTAACACACAATTTAAAACAGTACAAAAAAGTTGTTCGGAAAATTTTCAAATAAATATGAAAATAAACTAGATGGAATTTGAGAGACAACAGAAAAAGAATCAAGTCAAATGGAGTTGTATTTTAGAAACTAGAGCCAGTCAAAGTTCAGGTCAAAATCTATTTTTAATAAAAATCAGAAAAAGAAAACGGTTCGGAGGGCTTACGCTTTCCAATAATGAAAGCGTATTCCGGGGGAATACGTTTCCACTTAAAAACGTTTCGGCGGGGCTGGGTCACTGACAGTGGGTCCATCGGGCCCACTGGTCAGGTTTGACCAGTCACCCCCGCCTCCTTCCTCCTCTGGCCGAGCGGAGGCGAGGCTCCGGCGATTTCCGCCGACGAACGGCGGCTCCCCACGGGATTCTGAGGGCGGGGATGGATCCGCCGGTCCAGGGCGGTCCTCCCAGTGGTCGATAGGCTAGCGAGGATGAAGGGGGTCGCCGGCGGCGAGCTCCTCAGCGGGTGGTGGCTTCTGGTGGATCGGGGTCTCGGCCTACAATGGCTCCCGACTGATCTAGCGGGGTTGGGCGGCTCTATACGGTCGAGGGGAATCGGATGGTGGCGCTGGAAGGACTAGGGAGCTCTGGCTACGACGAATTTAGCTGAGGGACAGCGACGGCCGAAGTTGCCGGAGGCGGAGAAGACGGCGGTTCCAGATGGATTTGAGTGAGGGGGAGAACTCTACGGCTTGCCTGAGGATGCTCACGAGCTCGAGCGAGGTCTGGGGGCCATTTATAGCCGGGGAAGGTCGGTTCGACGGCGGCAGTGGATAAGAACGCCGGCGAACCGCCGCTCTGTTGCTAGCAGGGCGATGTGGTGCTGGTCGGCGCTAACCGACGAGCTCGCGGATGACCTCGAGCTATTCCAGAGGGCAGCTGGCGCTCGGGGAAGGCTCGGGCGGCGCTGCCAAGGCCGGGGCCTGCTGCGGCCGTCCGCTAGCCGCCATGGCCGTCCTGACGGCGGCGCTGCGGGGCTCCAGGAGGTGGCCAGAGCGACTCTGCGACGCGAGAGGGGTCGGGCGCGTTGGCTGCGAGTGGAAAAAGGATCAGAACGGGCGCGGGGAGGCGGCAGCGGGACGCGGCGACTCGGGCGCACGCACGTGCAAAACGCGTGTTCTGCTCGCGCCCAGAGCACGCACGCGAGGTGCTTGGCGAAATGCTAATGCCTGCCATGGGGCTCTAATCCACATGAGGTTTAGCAGGGTGGGGCTATAGACCAGGGTAGAGCCATGAGACATGCTGGTTAGGCAAAGCAAGCAGGTTCATAATGCAAACTAAAAACTATGCCAACTCTGTCCATGAACACAAGGTGCTCGACAGAATGCCATGGGCATCTAGGCATCTCCTCTGGTGGCCAAAATCTCCAGATCAGAGTCTCTTTAGATGGTAAAGAGGGTGGTAAGGTTAGTTTGACAAAAACAGAAACTAGTTAGTGCAAGTTTTTGAGAAAACCAGATCTGGACAGAAAATATATGCCATTATTGCATGTGTCAAAAATATTCTAATGGGTCCAATCTTCTGGACTTAAGGGTTTGGTAGGGTGGACTACAAGCAGGAAAAATCCCAAGATTAATAGAGCAAAATAAAATATGGTTGCAGTGCAAAACACCAAACTGGACCAGAATGAAGATGAGGATGGTTTGCTCAAATTTTTCAAAACACATGCCTGGGTTTTTGCATAAAAGTGATCCAGGGACATCACATGTCATCCCCAAATTTTTTGTGGAATCTTTAAATGAAGTTATCAAATGGTTGTAGTGCAAAAGAGGCTCTTAAAAGAATTAAAAGTCATACTAAAAGAGATAAAGTTTTGGTAAAATAATATTAAAAAAAAAGCTCTCACTAAACATATCAAATAAAGTGAAATGTTCTCTGAGTTGGTACTTAAGTCCAACAACATTTTTTTTTGAAAAGTTTCCATTTGGAGGGAAAAACTCCACAATTCAAAAGAAAAAGCGTGATTCTGAAATCAAAAGATAATCCAAAAAAATAAAAAAAATAATTACCCGGCAAAATTTTAATTAATAAATCATGGTTAAATTTTTGGGGTGTTACATGGAGTCTCCTTAGATCATTGTTCAGTATGTGCTCTAGCGCTTTCGCAGGTAGGATCGGCTCGCCGGTAACATGGAAACGCTTCGCACCTTCGACAGGTATTCTGTCTTCCACCCGGGGCTTCAAAGGCGGCTGGCTACTTGAAGCAGCTCTGGAGCCTTTAGGGCCTTTCCTGTCCGGTCTCCTCCTTTGCTTCTTGGCGGGTGGCGGTAGTGAGCCCACCATACCTTCCCTAACCACCACCCCCAGTGTCATCGGGCTAATCAGTGGATGGCCCTCGGGTTGTTGCTGGGTAGAGGCGGCATCTGGAGGCGTCTCCTGCGAGGATCGATTGAAGAGAGACTTTTTGCATTCCGCCTTAGGACATTCCAACTCTGGCAAATCAGGCAGCATCAAGTCATCATCTCCACGCTCATAGCCTGAGTCTTCGTCGTCCTGAGCCATCAATCCTCCATCATCATAGGCGGTATTGAAATACTTGTCTGGGTCATCATCATCCTCCTCCATGTCATCATCATCATTTGCTTCTTTGACAACGGGGGCGACGTCATCTGGCACTAATGGAGGCTCTCCCTCGTGTCGTCCGCTATCACCCGCCACGACAGGTGCAGGTAATTTGGTAGGTGGGGTGGTGTTCATACCTTCTTGAGAAGCTGTCGTTGGTGTGATACTGGGCGCGTCGAGACGAAGAAGAGTCTTCGGCCAAGGCAAGAACCAGCTCTTGCATGCACCAATCCGCTTAGGGGTCTCCTCGTCATCGACTAGTACCGGAGGAGGCAAATCCTCGAAGTCCGCTAAGACACTGGCCACGTTAACCTTGAAGACGCCATTGGGTATCTCTCGGTTGTGGAACATGCGGTCCTTCGACTTCACGATCGTTGCCTTTCCCACGGCCACCTTCTGGCCCTTGATGTCATAGAGTAGGGTGCACGGGGTATCGTCGGCCTACGAAGAAGACATGTCTGCGACGTCAAACATCCGAAAGGCAACTGAAACGAAAGACTATAGACATGCTGGTGAAAAGGGTATGACGCATAATTACCGTGAGGGCGTCGAGCTCAGCCATAGGCGAAGGCCCGCCGAGCATGCCAGAGACGGAGGTCGGGCAGCTATGAACAGGAGCGGGACCTTTTGCGATTGCTTGAGCAGGTGCTGGTGCTGTGATGTTCACCGAATTGCTCCCGACAAAGCTGGGAAGGGGAAAGTCCTCCGGCCCTTTATTTGGATTGCTCTTCGACCAATCGAAAATTGCCGGAATCAAGCTAGCCACCGCGTCACTGACTGCTGCATTGACTACCCCGAGCAACTCTTCTTTGGTCTCAGCTTTGGTCTTATTGACTGCAATCGCGACCTTCTCATTGATGGTCTACTGAGTGACGACCAACCGTCTCTTCCTTCTTTCCTCTGGCTCCTCGCGGTAGCACGTCTTCCACGAGGCGCCATCTCCGACGCCGTGCACATGTCCATAGGACGGCGGTTTGTCCTCCGGGACCTTTTTCAGTATGTTCAGGGCCCGGTTGAATGGGGTGTCCCACTTGGGCCTCGCCGATGACTGTGATGACTCATCGCTTTTGGCTGCCTTTTGGTGCTGCTCTTTCTGCAAAAGGAACGTGGATGGTTTACTAATGTGACAAAACTTGTAGTCGAATTGATTGGAAGCTAATATGATAATGTGGTAATATAACAATTACCAGAAGTCTCATGAACTCCCTCGTGTTCGGGTCCGTGTAAAAGATGTTTTTGACGCGGTCCCACGTGTACCGGGCCCTGATCCAGTCACGCTCCAGCAGGTCGGTGAACTCCGCCAAGGGGTCTGGGATTCCATGACTTTCACGTTCGGCGTCCTCCTTGGCCCATACGTGCCTCTTCCCCTCGTAACCACGGCTTCCGAGGCGGTGGGGAGGCGTGTTCCTGGCCTGGAGTGCCTTCATTTTCTCCGACCTTGCCTTGACTTCTTCTTTAGTGCAAGTCTCCTTGAATTTTTCAAAGTCCTCTTCCGTTATTGACGGATTATCAGCATGAATCTTGGACCACGGTTCATTCTTCGCAATCGCTTTTTTCACCCGAACTTTCCAGGCGGACAAGTCATTGGTGAACGTCACCATCGCCTTGTCGTTTATCTTTGTCATGGCGTCGTCGTCCCACGGATCTTCAAATTTGCTTTCATCCTGGCCAGGGAACAGGAACCTATTGTGCAACTTCTTTAGGAGCATGTTCTTCATATGTGGTATCTTCTTCAACTTCTTGTCGTTGATGTTGGCAATTTCCCTGAGGATGCATCCTAGTTGATTGCCCCAGCACGAGCGCGCTTCCTCCAGCGCCGTTGGCTCTAACTTCTTGGGGTGCATCTCCGTGACCACAATTTGTCCGATGCCGAGCTCGTTTGGTCTTCGTGACCTCTTCTGCTTCGTTGCTTTACCGGCTACGACAGCATCGTTGCCGGTCTCGGGGGAGGTGTTGGTGCTGGTGCTGGTGACGGTGTCGGCGTCGGTGTCGGGGTTGGTGCCACTGCCGCCACCATGCACCCCCGTCTGGTGTTCGTCCAGGTAATCAAAATAGTGATTTGCTGCCTCGATGGGGTCTTCTTTGAGGCGAGCAGAACCCCCGGCTTCGGCGTGGCTAGACATGTTTCCTATTCAACAATTGTAAATAAAAGATATAATGAAGAGAAAAAAGGGGCCTATGTTTGGTCAGAATGTTGATTCATTCCCCCCGGCAAATCCCGGGCACTCCATATGTCCTAGTTTCTAGCACAAGTCATGCCGAAAATCACGGAAATTTTCGGCATGACCTTTGCTAAAAAGTGGACATATGGAGCGCCTGAAATTTGCCGGAACGGAAATGAATCAACATTCCGGCAAAACATAGGCCACTCGGATATTCTTCGACATTCAACCAACATTGCAAAATCATATAACATCAATGACATATATCATTCACAAAATATATCATTCAAGCAAGTACATAGAGTGAAATGACCTCACTAAACATTGCAAATTAGTGGTCTTTTCAAAAACCAAAAACCTTTGCAAAATGACCTCACTAAACATTTGCTACTGTTTTTTATTTATAACTATTATATATACCTACAAAAATTCCTAAATGCTCTCTCTCTCTCTCTGCTACTGCCCTAACCAACTAAATTGATATTATATACCCTAAACTAAATTGCCCTAAACTAATTTGCTAAATTTCCTAAACTAAATTGCCCTAAACTAATTTGCTACTGTTTTTCCCTAAATGATCTCTCTCTCTCTCTCTGTTTGCTAATTTGCTACTAAACTAATTTGCTAATTTGCTACAAAAATTTGCTACTAGTTTGCCCTAAACTAATTTACTAATTTGCTACAAAAATTTGCTACTGTTTTTTATTTATAGGTATTTTATATACCCTAATTAGCTATTGCATTAGCTACTGCCCTAAACAAATTTGCCCTGGCTAAATTTGCTAATTTGCTAAAAAAATTGGCCCTAGCTATATTTGCTACTGCCCTAATTAGCTACTGTTTTTTATAAATTTTTGCTACTATTTTTTATAGCTAATTTATATACCTACAAAAACTAAATTGCCCTAGGGTTCATATACTTCATCTAAATTGCCCTAGGGCCATGGTCAAAAAAAATTGCCTAGGGTTCATCTAGAGAGAGAGAGAGAGGAGGGCAGGGGAGAGGAGAGGGAGAGGCTTACGGAGCGGCGGCGAGGTCAAGGGCGGGGGAGATGGCGGCGGAGGCGAGGTCGAGGGCAGGGGAGAGGGCGGCGGCGGCGACGAGGTCGGGGGCAGGGGAGAGGGGGCCCGTGCGGCGACGATGAGGTCGAGGGAGGGCTCCGGCGACGAGGTCGACGGCGATCGACGGCGGGCACGGACGACGGCGGGCAGGGTCGACGGCGGCGAGGACGGTCAGGGTGACTGCGGTGACAGAGAGTGGGGGAGAGAGGTGGGTGAGAGAGAGGGGGAAAAGGACTTGGCGAAAATTTGAGCGCCCGCGCGGGGGTTAACTAAAACTAGCAGTAGCGCTGGACCAGGACCCAGCGCTATAGCTAACTAGTCCAGCGCTACTGCTAACTGTTCCATTTTTTTTAATTCTGAAATACACATAGCAGTAGCGTTTGTTTACGGACCAGCGCGATAGCTAAGTTAGTTATAGCGCTTGGTCGTAAACCAGCGCTACTGCTATTATTCTTTTATTTTTATTATTTTCCTTTTCTAGTTTTTAGTTTTCTTTTCTTTTATTATTTTCCTTTCCTTTTCTGTTTACTTTTCTTTTTCTTTTGTATTGCTTTCTCCCTTTTGTTTTTGTTTTTGTTTTTTTGTTTTCCTCGCACGCAGTCGATGAGAACGTCTCCCTCCCACACTGCACGAATATCACCGGAACCATGCATGTGGTGGTAATTGAAGGGGATACGATGTAGACATCATTTGACCGATAACGGTTACTTAAGTGCGTACACAAAATAGATACATATATATATATGATGGTTTCTCAGCTGCGTTGACGACATTTCACATTGAGCTTCTTCCCTTTCTTGTTCGTTGCCGAATAATTGAGCCCCTCGTGACTTTTCTGGAACCATGGAGTACGATCTTTCTTAGGTAATGTAGTATTGATTCTTCTTTTCATGTATGCTTCATCGTCATCTTCCCTCATCGGGTTGCCGTATTGGTCGTAGTCTTCCTCGTTGGCGACTCCATCCATTCCAACGATGCTCCTTTTGCCTCTCCTCACGACAACACGGCTGGGATTGGCCGGGTCGGTTATGAAGAAGCATTGTGTCACGTGTTTAGCGTGTACCCATGGCTCATTTTTGGCAATGACGTTAACATTCACGAGAGTGCTCTTCGCGTCGGGTATAGACATGGTAGAGAAATACTTGTTTTCTCTTACGACGTCCTTAGCCCATCTGACACGGAACATCGTCGCATCGTGCATTCCAGCATAGTCAAGCTCCCAGATCTCTTCGACCCTTTCGTATAATCTTTCAGTTGTGCCGTTGGCGTCGGTCACGCATTCAATTGTCACCCCGGAGTTCTGGTAATCACTGTCCATGTCTTTGGCCTCCGTGTAGAACATGTACCCATTGATATCATATGACTATTAGGTCACGAGTTTGGGCGCGGGGCCATGTGCTAAGGCATGTATGAGCAATCCGTCCGAACTGCCCTCTTCCGGGGGATTTTCAAGAACTTGCTCTTTGAACCAACGCAAGAATGTGGCGCTGTGCTCTACAGTAACTTCATCGTCCGTCTTGAGCATCCCCTTATCACGGTACTTCTTTGTGATGCTTTCTTTGTGTCGTGCCACATAATCATCTACCACATCTAGGTGTTGTGGCACTACTAAATTAGCCCTGTCAAAGTCGTTCCGTCGATCCGAGTAATCCACGTGCAATTCCCTCCGGCCGTTGTTGTGACATTCTCCTTCGAGCCTCCCATCATGCTTCTTGACGGGCAAACCAACAACAGGGTCTCCGACGCCTATATAATTCTCGCAAATGGAGATGCACGCATGCGTCAGATACCCCTGGATAATGCTCCCATCGGGACGGGACATGTTACGAACGAATCCTTTAATGACCCCATTCATCCTCTCGAACGGCATCATGCTGTGAAGGAATGTCGGCCCGAGGTCGATGATGTCATCCACGATGTGGACACACATATGCACCACGACGTCAAAGAACCCGGGCAGGAAGTACATCTCAAGATCACATAGTATGACAAGGATCTCTTCCTGTAGCCTTCGGAGCTGCTTCACACTTATGGACTTTTGAGAGATAACGTCAAAGAAGTTCCAGAGACCAGTAAGCGTGTCACAGACGTGCTTCTCCATTATCCCTCTAATGGCAACCGGGAGTATTTGCGTCATCATCATGTGACAGTCAAGAGACTTCATCCCGCTGAACCTTTTCTTCTTGGGGTCTAGAAATCTGCTTATCTTCCCATAGTAACCGGAACTGACTTTGATTCCCATAAGGCACTTGATGAATTGATCGATCTCCTTCGCACTTAAGCTGAAGCAAGAAGGGGGGCAATAATTCTCCTCCTTCTTGTTGACTTTTCTGCCCCTTTCCCCCTCCTCCGTCTCTGTCTCCGTCTCCTCAGTCGACTTTTTACAGTGGAGATCTTTCCTGATCTTCAAATCTTCCAAGTCTTTCCTTACCTTCGGCCCATCCTTGGTCTTCTCCGGCATGTTCATTAGCGTGCCAAGCAAGCTCTCGAGGACATTCTTCGTGATATGCATTTGATAAAGGCAATGAGGCGTGTCGTGATTGGGCCAGTACTCCAAATCCCAGAAAACAGACCTCGTTTTCCATACCTTCAGCAGCAGTTCCGGCGCCTTTTTCATCTTTCCCGGCGCAGGGCACTGTTCCCAATTTTTCAACAGCTCGTTGATTTCGGCGCCACTCCTCTTACATGGAGGTCCTCGATGCTCAGCCAACCCATTGAATAGATCTCCACGCTTTCTCCATGGGTCATCCTTCTCGAGCCATCTACGATGCCCCATGTACACGATTTTCCCGGACCCGCCATCTTTCGTTGATGTAAGCTGCTGAGACGTTGTATCATCCATGCACCTTATGCATCCGTAGTATCCGTGGCACACCAGGCCTGAGGTGTACCCGTAATCGAGATAGTCATGCACCGTCGTCATCAGCGCGGCTCTCATATGGAAATACTCTCCTTTGCTGGCGTCCCATGTCCATGCCGGTGTTTTCCATAACGTGTCTAGCTCCTCTTTCAGAAGCCCCATATACAGGTTAATATTATTTCCTGGTTGTTTCAGCCCTTGAATCAGCATGCTCATGTGTATGTACTTTGTCTTCATGCACTTCCATGGGGGGAGGTTGTACATCCATACAAAGACGGGCCATGTGTTGTGGTTGGTGTTCTGGTTTCCAAACGGATTCATGCCATCGGTACTCGCACCAAGCACGATGTTCCTTGGATCTTCTACAGCAAATCCATATACGGCGTTGAACGCTGTCCACTGGCTACCATCTACGAGGTGTCTCAGCTTCGGATCACCTCCATCGTCGGGCTTCTTCCTCTCCGCGTGCCAGCGCATGAGCTTTGCTTCCTTAGGATCTACGAAATACCGCTGCAGATGGGGAGTGGTCGGAAAGTACCATACAACTTTCTGAGGAGCTTTCTTTCCTGCCTTCTTGTATCGAGAAGCATTGCACACTGGACAGCTGGTTTTTTCCGCGTGCTCCCAACGATAAATGATGCAATCATTGATGCATGCGTGGTACCTAATGTGCGACAAATCAAAAGGGCAAACGATTTTCTTGGCCTCCTCGACACTAGTAGGACACAGGTTCCCCGCGGGAAGAACTTTATTATGTAGATACTTCAAATGCTCATCGAGGCTTTTGTCTGTCCATTTGTTTTTGGCCTTCGTCTTTAGAAGTTCGAGCGTGAAACTCAAGCGGATCACCTCGGGATCGCAACCGTCATACAATGGAGTCTTCGAGTCTACTTCAAGTTGCGCCAGCTTGGCCTCCCCTCTAGAAGCAGCTCTCTCGCTAGTCGTACTCTTGCGAAGGAGGTCTCAAACATGAGGGTCCTGCACGACTGCACTTAGTAGCGTTGAAGACTGCGGCATGACCACCGCCTCTTCTTCGCCATGTCCGGACTCTTCTTCGCCGTGTCTGGAATCTTCTCCGCCACCATCATTTCCGGGCTCTTCCCCGCCGCCATGTCTGGCGCCATCGTCTTCGTGTCGATCGGTCATCTCTTCGTCTAGCCCCATGTCGTTATTCCCTGCCATGTGGACGTCCTCATCATCATCATCTTCTTCACTTATCCACCGAGTATAGCCATCCATGAAACCATTCATCAGCAGGTGCGCCTTCAAAGTGCCACGATCAAAAGGGTCCAAAAGGACTCCTTCTTTGCATCTTGCACAAGGACATCTAATCCTAGTCCAATTATTTGCATACATGTCCATCACCGCAGATTGCATGTATCGCTCCACGTTCCATCCACTCACCTTCATGACTGACTGCACGGTATAACAAGAAAAAGGGTTATAAACAAAATGCATGCATGCATCAAAGTCATATAAAAATTTGGCATGACCTTGCCTAAAAATAGGACATATCGAGTTTGCTCGAAATTCATCGAAACGAAAATAAATCAACATTTCGGCAAAACATAAGCAACTCGGGGGCATGTCACTCGCACAAATCTCTCCATATCCCAAACACACATATTCCCATTCACACACATATTCCCATTCTTGAAATGAACAACTTTTTACTCACCTATATATCTCCCGAGAGAGACCGAGCACGGTTAGATGAGGCCTTTCGCTACCTATAGGGATCGAAAGTGTGGATGGCTAAATAGCTAGCTAGATCTAGTTGTTGGGGAGGAGAGATGACTCTAGCTAACTAATGGAGAGGGAGTTATGGTGGAGGGGGCATTAATGGGGAGAGAAGAGAGGTAGGAGGAAGAGAGAAATGAGAAGGCCATTTATGGAGGAGAGTTATGGTGGAGGGGGGCATTAATGAGGAGAGAAGAGAGGTAGGAGGAAGAGAGAAGAAGGGCAACAATGGTGGAGAGGGGAGAGGGGAAAGGAGGGGGAGAGAGGGCAAAGGGGGGAGGAGGTGGGAGGTGAAAAGGTGGCACCAACCGCAACTAGCAGTAGCGCTGCTGTTATGGTACTTAGTAGTAGCGCTTTCCAGGAAGAGCGCTACTATTAAGTGGGGCCCATTAGCAGTAGCGGTGCTGTAAAATAAAGCCCTACTGCTAAAATCTTAGTAGTAGCGATGTTTTCTAGACAACGCTGCTACTACAGCTAGCGTCGGTGGGAGCGTTGGGTCCCACTTAGTAGTAGCGCTTTTTCTATTTCCAGCGCTACTGCTAACGCATTACTTGTAGCACTAGCCCGAACCAGCGCTACTGCTAATTAGCAGCAGCGATTGCTTTTTTCCAGCGCTACTACTGATGTCCTACCTATAAGCATTTCCCTAGTAGTGTTTGAGCTAAATGGCCCTGAAATTGAAAAGCACTACAAATGAACTTTGAAAAGGTTGAAAGTTGGCATGGTATCATCATTTCACCCACATAGCATGTGCTAAAAAGTTGAGAGGGTTACGGCAAAAGCTGGATGCACTTCGTGTACAAAATGGACAATCTCTTTCGAAGTATCACGGTTTCGGACGAAAACTCATCTGTTACAAAGGGATTTCATTTTTTTAACTTATTTCAACTCCAGACTTTTTGTGCGTTCAACATGCACCATTCAAAGCCACATCATCAATTTTCAACCCTTTCTGACTTCATTTGCTATTTTTCATGCATTTACTGATTTTTTTAGCTAAATGGCCCTGAAATTCAAAAGCACTACAAATGAACTCTAAAAAGGTTGAAAGTTGGCATGGTATCATCATTTCACCCACATAGCATGTGCTAAAAAGATGAGAGGGTTACGGAAAAAACTGGATGCACTTCGTGTACAAACTAAACAATCTGTTTCGAAGTATTAGGGTTTCGGACAAAAACTCATCTGTTACAAAGGGATTTCATTTTTTTGAACTTATTTCAACTCCAGACTTTCTGTGTGTTCAACATGCACCATTCAAAGCCACATCATCAATTTTCAACCCTTTCTGACTTCATTTGCTATTTTTCATGCATTTACTGATTTTTTTAGCTAAATGGCCCTGAATTTGAAAAGCACTACAAATGAACTCTAAAAAGGTTGAAAGTTGGCATGGTATCATTATTTCACCCACATAGCATGTGCTAAAAAGTTGAGTGGGTTACGGCAAAACTGGATGCACTTCGTGTACAAAATGGACAATCTCTTTCGAAGTATCACGGTTTCGGACGAAAACTCATCTGTTACAAAGGCATTTCATTTTTTTAAACTTATTTCAACTCCAGACTTTTTGTGCGTTCAACATGCACCATTCAAAGCCACACCATCAATTTTCAACCCTTTCTGACTTCATTTGCTATTTTTCATGCATTTACTGATTTTTTTAGCTAAATGACCCTGAAATTGAAAAGCACTACAAATGAACTCTAAAAAGGTTGAAAGTTGGCATGGTATCAACATTTCAACCACATAGTATGTGCTAAAAAGTTGAGAGGGTTACGGAAAAAATTGGATGCACTTCGTGTACAAACTGGACAATCTATTTCGAAGTATCAGGGTTTCGGACGAAAACTCATCTACTACAAAGGGATTTCATTTCTTCGCATAATCAAATCCATCATCAAAGCCATCATCAGAATAGTTGTGGAGAGAAAGTCTTCACTTTTTCTTCGCGTGTGTCCCTTGCTTATTGCGCCGTAACCATGGATAATCTTCATTGTTTAACAGGGTGCTTGGGTCAGCCTTCACTTTGAGGGGAGCAATTTCATGAAACTTTTCATAATCTTCAGACATGTCTGTCTTGCCCTCCACTCCCATGATGTCTCTTTTCCCTGAAAGAACTATGTGGCACTTACTTATCTTTTCTTTTTCTCGGTTTGGTAGACATGTCCTTCAGATAGAAAACCAGCGCCACATCATTGGCTAAGACGAATGGTTCGTCTGTGTACCCAAGATTGTTCAGATCCACTGTTGTCATTCCGTACTGTGGGTCTACCTGTACCCCGCCTCCTGACAGATTGACCCATTTGCACCGAAACAAAGGGACCTTAAAATCATGTCCATAGTCAAGTTCCCATATGTCCACTATGTAACCATAATATGTGTCATTTCCCCTCTTGGTTGCTGCATCAAAGCGGACACCACTGTTTTGGTTAGTGCTCTTCTGATCTTGGGCGATTGTGTAAAATGTATTCCCATTTATCTCGTACCCTTTGTAAGTCAATACAGTCGAAGATGGTCCCCTGGCCAACGGGTACAGCTCATCTCCAACAATTTTGTCACCCATGAGATGTGTTTGCAACCAACTGCCAAAAGTCCTGATGTGTTCCGGGTGTTTGGAGCGTAGAATATTGTTGTGTTCATTGACATACGGGGTCACCAAGGTAGAATTCTGTAGAACTTTGTAGTGTGCTTGAGCCCAAGAATGCCCGTCCCTACATATTATTGAGTCCGCTCCTAGTGTGCCTTTTCTAGTCAGTGTCCCCTCATACCGCGATTGAGGGAGACCAATCGGCTATAGGTCAGGAATGAAGTCAACACAAAACCCAATGACCTCCTCTGTTTGATGGCTCGTGGAGATGCTTCCTTCCGGCCTAGCACGGTTATGGACATATTTCTTTAAGACTCCCATGAACCTCTCAAAGGGGAACATATTGTGTAGAAATACAGGGCCCAGAATGGCAATCTCGTCGACTAGATGAACCAGGACGTGCATCATGATATTGAAGAAGGATGGTGGGAACACCAGCTCGAAACTGACAAGACATTGCACCAAATCATTCTTTAACCTTGGTAGGATTTCTGGATCGATTACCTTCTGAGAGATTGCATTGAGGAATGCACATAGCTTCACAATGGCTAATCGAACATTTTTCGGTAGAAGCCCCCTCAATGCAACTGGAAGTAGTTGCGTCATAATCACGTGGCAGTCATGAGACTTTAGGTTCTGGAACTTTTTCTCTGCCATATTTATTATTCCCTTTATATTTGACGAGAAGGCATTCAAAGAAGATTTCCTTCTCTTCTTTGGTAAGAGCGTAGCTGGCAGGACCTTGATACTACTTTGGATGCATGCCATCTTTTTCGTGCACACGTTGCTGGTCCTCCTGTTCCTCCGGTGTATCTTTTGTCTTCCCATACACGCACAAGAAGCCTAGCAGGTTCACGCAAAGATTCTTCGTCACGTGCATCACGTCGATTGCAGAGCAGACCACTAGGTCTTTCCAATAGGGTAGGTCCCAAAATATAGATTTCTTCTTCCACATGGGTGCGCGTCCCTCAGTGTCATTCGGAACAGATAGTCCGACAGGACCCTTTCCAAATATTACTTGTAAATCATCGACCATATCAAGTATGTGATCACCAATACGGAGGGCAGGCTTCTTCCGGTGATCTGCCTCACCTTTGAAATGCTTGCCTTTCTTTCGACATTGATGGTTGGTCGGAAGAAATCGACGATGTCCCAGGTACACATTATTCCTGCATTTGTCCAAATATATACTTTCGGTGTCATATAAACAGTGCGTGCATGCGTGGTATCCCTTGTTTGTCTGTCCTGAAAGGTTACTGAGAGCAGGCCAATCATTGATGGTTACAAACAGCAAAGCATGTAGCTCAAATTCCTGTTGTTTGTGCTCATCCCACACACGTACACCTTTTCCATTCCACAGCTGTAAAAGTTCTTCAACTAGTGGCCTTAGGTACACATCAATGTTGCTGCCGGGTTGCTTAGGGCCTTGGATGAGCACTGGCATCATAATGAACTTCCGCTTCATGCACAACCAAGGAGGAAGGTTATAGATACATAGAGTCACGGGCCAGGTGCTATGATTGCTGAACTGCTCCCCAAAAGGATTAATGCCATCTGCGCTTAAACCAAACCATACGTTCCTTGCGTCACCTGCAAAGTCCCCCCACCTTCTCTCAATTTTTCTCCACTGCGACCCGTCAGCGGGTGCTCTCAACTTCCCGTCTTTCTTACGGTCCTCTTTGTGCCATCGCATCTACTTGGCATGCTCTTTGTTTCTGAATAGATGTTTCAACCATGGTATTATAGGAGCATACCACATCACCTTGGCAGGAACCCTCTTCCTGGGGCGCTCGCCCTCAACATCACCAGGGTCATCTCGTCTGATCTTATACTGCAATGCATCGCATACCGGGCATGAGTTCAAATCCTCGTACTCACACGGTAGAGGATGCAGTCATTAGGGCATGCATGTATCTTCTGCACCTCTAATCCTAGAGGGCATAGAACCTTCTCTTCTTCGTACGTACTGTCGGGCAATTCATTATCCTTTGGAAGCTTCTTCTTCATTATTTTCAGTAGCTTCCCAAATCTGTTGTCAGATACACCATTGTCTGCCTTACATTGCAGCAATTCCAGTGTGGTACTGAGCTTCGTGTTGTCATCTTCGCAATTTGGGTACAACCAGTTTTTGTGATCCTCTAACATGCGATCAAACTTCAACTTCTCCCTTTCACTTTGGCATTGACAATGACCCGGTGAAGATCATCATCGGGCACATCATCTGGTTCCTCTTGATCTTCAGCTTCCCTCATTGCAGTATCACCGTATTCAGGGGGATAGTTGTCATCATCCTCTTCTTTTCGTTGTCTTCCATCATAACCTCTCTTTCTCCGTGCTTGGTCCAAACATTATAGTGTGGCATGAAACCCTTCTCAAGCAGGTGGATGTGAAGGGTTTTCAAGTCAGAGTAATCCTTCGTATTCCCACAGATAGGGCATGGACAATACATAAAACCATTCTGCTTGTTTGCCTCAGCCACTTCAAGAAAATTATGCAGGCCCTCAATGTACTCGGAGGTGCGTCGGTCACCATACATCCATTGCCGGTTCATCTGCGTGCATTATATAATTAAGTGTATCAAAAACCATTATAGAACATCATGAATAGAGAAGTGACCAAATTAATACAAGTTCATCATCACATTAAAACCAAAGTATAGTAGTGATCAAATGTTATTACTGAAAAAATAAATACATAAAGTTCATACATAGTTCTCATAGAACAACATACAGCTCTCTAGAGCATCTAATTAAAACATACATTGAAACTAACATACAACTATTTAAAACATTTAAATGCAACAACAAATTCGATCATAATCGCAACTAAGGTAACAATTGTTCCAACAGCATAATGATACCAAGCCTCATTATCAATGGCATATTTTTTATCTTTCTAATCTTAAAGCACATTGCATCCATCTTGATCTTGTGATCATCGACGACATCGGCAACATGCAACTCCAATTTCATCTTCTCCTCATCAATTCTTTTCAATTTTTCTTTCAAATACTCATTTTCTTGTTCAACTAAATTTGACCTCTCGACAAGAGGGTCAGTTGGAATTTTTGGTTCACATACCTCCTAGATAAAAACATCTATGTCATGTTGGTCGGCATAATTGTCATAAACAATAAATGAAACAAATAGTTATAAAAGATAATATACCACATCTGAATCATAGGCCGAACGAGGGCCGGCGGGGGCGGATACCAAAACCATGGCACTATATAATAACAAACAATAATAAAAGTAATAAATTTATACAAGTATATTTATCTAAATCATACAAGTAAGAATTTTTTTTCTTTTAAAAAGAAGATAAGAACAAGAGGCTCACCATGGTGGTGCCGGCGATGAGATCGGCACGGGCGATCGAGGACGGTGAGGACGGGGACGGGACGACACCCTACACATGTGCAGACTATAAGAAGTTAATTTGAGCTCAAATTGTGCATCTAAATCAAAAGAACTCCCACATACACTCCTACACTAAAACCCAAAAACCACTCTACTTCTAGAGCATTTGAAATGAGCTAAACTAGCAGTGAAAGATGAAAGGATGAAGTAGCTAACCTTTTAGAATGCTTGTGTAGTTGACGCACCGCCAAACCTAGACAAATCTTGGGGAAAATGGAGCTTGGAGGTCAAGCTTGGAGAGGAGAAAGCTTAAGTGTGGCTCGGGCATTTCATCGAACACCTCATGTGCATGCATAGAAGGGAGAACAGAGCAGCGCATGCACACACCTCCCACACGGCCAAAAATCAGAGGGGAGGGTGGGTAGGGGCGAGGGTATATATAGACATCTCTTTAGTCCCGGTTGGTGGCTAGAACCGAGACAGAATACTGACCTTTGGTTCCGATTCCAGCCACCAACCGGGACTAAAGGGGCTGGGCCACGAGCGGGGCCCTTTGGTCCTGGTTCGTGTCTAGAACCGGGACCAAAGGGGTCAGACGAACCGGGACCCTGGCCCGGCCGGCGCCCTAGCCTCACGAACCGGGACTGATTCACCCATTGGTCCCGGTTCATAACAGAACCGGGATTAAAGCTCTTATCTCGCCTGGACCAAAGCCCTGTTTTCTACTAGTGCGGGCACACCCATGCGATGGTGGTGGAGTTGGACATTCATGGATCCCATTCGGCTATCCCGCTCATACGCCGACTGGTGATGGATAATTCAGAGCCAGTGTATTACACACACAATATGATGGATGGTTGGTTTGCTTGTCGGGCGTTGTGTTCGGGTGTGCCAGATACTCCAATGTGATGGTGGTGGGGTCCGACGTGCTTGTATCCCACCCGGTTACTGGTTATCCCGCCCAGAGGCTGCCTAGCGACGGGCTTTGTCTGGCGGGTACACACAGTTGATTTGCTGGTGGGCTCTTGTGTTTGCTTGTGCCAATGCGCCAGTCCACATACTAGGTGTGCTGCATCCCGTCGTCTGTCATAATACATACATCTTGCCGACTCAGGGAAATATTGGTGGTGTTGGTTCCTACTCCATGTTAGATCATGGTTGGTCGGCGCGAGGCGAAGAGTACCACTAAAGGGCCCGACTTAGAGATGTTGGAGGATAGCTCCTGGGCGCTCAAAGTGTTGCCCTTCTCAAAAGATTCCAGAATATTGTTATCTATGTCTTCATTGTGTGAGCCAGTGCGTCAAGCACAGGCTAGGTGTGTTGCATCCCATTGCCTGCCATAATAGATACATGTAGGCACATTGGCCGCCAGACTACTGCTGGTTTGACAGATTGAACGGTGGCATGCATCGCTTTGGGCGCCAACCATGCCGTGTCCCAAAGTCCACAACCTTAGATCTAAGCACAAGTTTAAACCGGCGCGTGGGCCATTGAAGTACCATCATCGTGTTTTTCATTTCGCGTGGGGTTTGGAATTTCATGAAGTGTTATGTACCAACTTCTATGTCCATAGTTCGAAAAGTGTAATTCAAGTTATTTGTCGCAAAAAATATGGCATCAGTAAATACATATTTTGAAGCTTCTAATGGTGTGATCTTTATGGTTTATAGACCATATCACTTGTTTGCATGATCATTGCTAAATTTGATAGAGTCAATAGCACTTGTGGATAAAGCTGCCAAGAGGAACCCAGTTGAAAGGTGATCGAGAGTTGAGCAGCGAAAGTTTTGCACCATAGGACATCATGGTGAGCATAGCAGTGAGATGCCGCTCCATCCGACAAACCAAAGGCATGAGATCTTGTATTGATGGGCGTGTACTACCCAGAGGCAACCAAGGTAACTGAATGGCATAGTCCTAGTGGTGCAGCCAAAAATGCTAGCCATCACTGGTGCAAATCAAATCATTGCTGCTGATTGGAATGAGTGTGGACTTGTGGAAGTTGATCTTCAAACCAATGGAAATAACATAGTCAGACAAGATTCTTTTGATCGAAGTAGTTTGAACTCTACATTGTATCGTTGACATATTGGATCATGAGATAATCTGACAGGGTTTGGCACAGAAAGGGTAAACTGACTCTCTCTTGACGGCACGCATCATTTACTGCTGCTTGAAGTAAATCTACCGCCAGAGCAAAACTCAAGGGTGATAGCGTGTCTCCTTGAGTTACCCCACGTTTGCAATGGAATTGATGTCCAGGTATCCCATTCAATAGTACCAAAGATTTCCCCCAGGAAAAAATGCACTTAATCCACCCAAACCGCTTGTCATTGAACCCCATGCTTTTCATAGTCTTGATAATTGCTTCATGTTTGATCATATTGAAAGCTTTAGGAAAATCATGTTAAGAAGGACAATTTCTTTCCTGGAGGCTTGGCATTGGAAAATGTATTCAAGCGCCCATGCTAAGAAGTCTTGAATCGACCGACCTTTAAGAAAACCGCATTGATTACGATGAATGGTTTTCAGGATCAAGGACTATAGTCGATTATCAAGCAATTTAGTTATAACCTTTAGGCAGCAATTCAGAGTGCAATGGGTCTGAAGTCAATTATCGGGGATTAGAGTGATAAAACCATTGTTAATGTTTTGAAGGTTTAATTTGCCTTCAAAGAATTGAGAACACAAAGCATATAAATCTTCCTTGATAATGGGCCAATAGGTCTTCTGAAAACCACGAGCAAATCCTTCTGACCCAGGATCTCGATCAGCTGGCATTTCTTTGACTACTTCATCAATTTCCTCTCAGGTAGAAGGAGTAGTGAGCTGATCAAGGCCTTAAATCTTTTTAATAATTTTATAAAGATTAAATTTCATCTCATGTGGGGATGACGTGTGAAGCCTTTCTTTAAAGGATTGAAAGATGATTGATTCTTTACCATCATGATCTTCAATGCAAGAGCCATCCGAAGTGGTAAGTGATGGAATAGTATTTCTTCTATATCGTTCAGATGCCATGGCTTTGAAAAGTTTCAAGCTCTCATCTCCAAATTGAATCTAATAGTGTAATGGTTTTTTCCAATACTGTTTGTCATAGCATAAAAGGCGACGCAAGTGTTTCTTTAGAATAGTCTCGAAGTTGGCTCCAGTGATGGTTAAAGCTCTTTTTTTGCAAATTATCAATTCCAGCAAGAGCCTTATTTGAGTTTTCAGTTGCACTGGAGCGTTTGGAAATGTTCTTGCTCCAGTTTTTAAGTTCATAATGCAAGTTCTTGAACTTTCTACAAAGAATAGTGGCACTGTTGTCTCTTACCAGTTTGGGCATGCAGCTTGAACCATTGCCATGAAGCCCGGGTGTTGTATCCAGTAGAACTCAAATCGGAAGAGCTTGCTATAGGGAATGATGGTCTCAATGCTAACAACACAAGGTATCTTGTCAGACATAGGCTTTCGCAGGGGTTTAATTTATCCAATGGTTGGTAGTGAGAAACCAATCAAGTTTTCCCATCAAAGCGCCAGTTTGCATATTTCTCCACGTGTAGGCTCTACCTTTGATCGCAATTAAATTGAGCTCTGTGTGCGGATAAAGTAATTGAAAGTTATCACATCAGAATTGTTGGAACGAAGTATGTCTACCAGAGGGGGGTGAATGGGAGTTTTAAATTTTCTTCGAAAAACTTAAATCTCTCAGAACCCAGCAGCGGAATAAATGAAAAGCAAACTACAGTGAACTAAAACAGAGTACCAAACGAAAACTAAGACATGCATCGAAGTAAATCATACGAATGAAAACGCATCGAAGGTAAACATGAGTGACAGAGATAACCGAAGATGCTCGATGGCGACAAGGTATTTGTTCGACCAGTTCGTCCTTCTGCACAAGGACTACGTCTGGTTGGAGGGGCTGTGACTTAAGACGGAAGATAACCTCTCTTCACCCTATTCTCCTCGATAATCGATTCGTCAACCGATGCCGATCACTCATGGTAGATACTTGAAGGCGATCTCCGAACCTTTACAGACTTCTTCTTCGAGAACCACAATCACTCTTGGTCTCTGAAGAAATTGACACCTAACCCTCTAGAGAGTTTGCAGCTCTCAAGAGTAATAGGCGAAGCGTACTAAACTTAGATTCCAGTGATGCTGAACCACTATCTAATTCTTCGGCTCTAGGGTTTTTCTCTCAGTGAATTTTAAACTCAAATCGCTCAGAGAGTGGGTTGCTCAACAATCTTCTCAGAATCAAACGGAGCAGCCACCGAACAAAGCCGGCGCGGGGTGGCTATTTATAGCCGCAGCCTTCCCGGATGGGAAATGACCATTTTGGACATGAGGTCCAACCAATGGCCAACCGACACATTCATAACGGTCGGATTTTGGAGCAACAGTAACATTACTTGAGGAACAAGCAATGCTAACTCCTCGGTCCGAATCAAATCTCTCGCAGCAAAGAATATCATAGTCTCTTCCTAGCAAGTATTTGCTCGGAGCACAAAGAGATTTCTCTCACAGCTTTCATAGGTTTTGGGTTTAGCATCAGAGAATCAAAGCTTTGAATGCCACACCCCTCTTAATAGTACGGTGGTCCTATGACTCAATGAAAGAAAAAGAACAACGAAACAAATGCTACGTCTTCATTCTTCCTCGAGTGCAGTCATTTTCTTCGAACATGCACTGAACCAATTGCTTAAACTTCAGCAATTTTTAGGGGTTACTCTTATTAGCTTTATCTTCGGTGATAACCTTCGTTGCTGCGCAGGGAGATTATCTTCGTCGTTTGCATCAAACTCCTCGATACTTCAGGGACCTGTTACTCTGTGTGCGCTAGCAAACACATAAGTCCCATATTGTTTATGTCAACAAACTCCAAAACATAAGGGGCCTATCATTGCACCAACAATCTCCCCCTTTTTGGACGGTTGTTGACAAAACAGATAATCATCAAAGTGAAGATAGATAAGTGAAATGTAGAACGAACAAGAGTGAACTTGCGTTACTTGACTGGAGTCTAAAATATACTCCCCCTAGATGTATGCAGGGTCAATTGATATACAATGAAGTTCCTTTCAGTTCATTTGAGTGTGTGGAGGATTTTCAATCATACGAGGTAATGATTCGCACTGATTCATCATCGAGTTTGTTGACCAAATCCAACATAGCAAATCTATCGAAACTCTCGATGAATTCTCCCCCTTTTTGTCAACTAGTGTCAAAAAGGTGATGAAAAACATGAGTGCAACAGAAGGTGAATCTGATTCACTCTGAGGCATCGCCCGAAGAACTTCCCGAAGAGGTTTTTGATTCGGAGGTGTTTGGGACATCTTCATCATCATCAGCTACAGCAGATCCTTCAAGACTGGCTTGGGGTTGAGAAGATAAAGGCACAATGGGATCAGCCTGTTGGGTCTTGCGAGACAGAGTATTTTCTTCAGTAGGTTTCTCAGTGGGCGATGTTGCTTCTGACTCGTCGAGCAATTTGCGCAGCTGAATCCGAAGTAAATTGGTTGTTGGTTCATGAGCTGGCAGAGGTGGAGTGGTCCGATCTTGAAAATCTTCAGCTAAGAACCCTTGATGAATATACTTATAGAGTTCTTGGAGATGAGAGTGGCTCAGTTGCTTCTTGGAAAAAAATTCCGAAGCAATTTCCATAAACGCTTCTTGTTTTCTACTGTGATCATGTGTACAACTTTTGTTCGGTTGTGAATAGCATTAAGTTCAGCAGCCAGATGCTCTTTCTCTTGACGGTCTTCGGCCATATGCTTCAGTAGTAGCTGTTGTGTGCGCATGCTCACTTCAAGATGTGAAGGAGGTTGAGTGTTTGGCAGACGATCACGCTTAGGTAGCTTTGGTCCATTGAAGGTGTTATGATAATCAGGAGGGCTTAACACTGGTGCTTTCTCCGAAGAAAAATCTTCCATTACTTCCAGCATATCACGCACAGGAGGGATGAAGCTTTTGTGACTGACTTTGGCAAGATATTCGGTTTTCATTGCATAGTCAACCACTGGGCGCAAATACATTGATAGTTTTTGGGCACTGAGCTGAATCCATCAGTATGCGCAGGAACATGTCTTCGACATCGAAGATATAACCTTGTGAGATGGCATGGATGGTGTTGTGAAGAACATCAGATATCACGTTGTCTGTATTCATCCCGGCCAGCGGACAGAGGGTGTAAGTGAGAATATGGTATAAAGTTTGATTGTCGAATGTCAAGTGCTCAGGCAGAGGAGGACCATTGTAGTCACGAATTTTATGTTCATCCATTATGCATCGGAAATATTCATCAGTGATTGCATCAATGTGATGAACCCGAATCTCAGTCTTGCCATGTTCAAACCGAGGGAAATGAAAGTGAGATACAAAGTCCATCGCAGAGCATTTTATTCTCTTTCCTTCAGTCATCCATTCCATGATCCACTTTGTGCTATCTGATTCATCTCCGGAGATATATAATGTTGCATAAAATTGAAGAATAATCTCCCTATTCCATGGATGCTGATAGCCAAAGACATGTGTGAGACCAAAGTCTTCAATGTCTTGCAGTATTTGGTTGAAATAGCCGATGTTCTTCGTAGCAACAATATCTAGGAACTCATGAGGGAAAATCTTGAGGCTGTCATAAAGAATCCGTGAATAGTATATTGCATGTTCTTGAGTCCAGAACCAAGGAGATTCAGATGTACGGGGCTTGCTGTATGGACTCTCTTGAAAGAAAAGCGGATGAGTGTTTCGATTGAAAAGAGGCCCTTTGACGCCAACGCCAATGGAAAACAATGGTAGTTGCTCGTGAGGATAAGGGTACTTGAGTTCATCTTCAACAGAAATCACTTCATCGCCATAAATTACTGAGTCTGAGTGATGAGCAGAGGCAGATTTTGTTGTAGAGGAATCAACATCTGAGGTTCGTCGTGCAGCATTGAGTGAAATTCTCAGAGGAGATGGATCAGACATTTTGTCAGGAACTGAGCCTTTATCGGCCACTGGAGATAGTTGAAGATTTGCTTCAGAAGTCATTGGAGGAGCAGAGGGAGGAACCGAATCATTTGGTTTAACACGGGCTGGAGAAGCCTGGCATTCAGACTGAGGAATTTCACCTTCTTCCGAAACATTTGGCTTAGCCGGATTTTCTTCATGAACTGGTGAAGCCACAGGCACTGATTCAGTTGGCCTTAGCGAAGTAGTTGCATCTACAGCTGGTTCAAGAGTTGGCGAAGGAATTGCTTGGTCTGGAGACTTTTCTTTCTGTGGCTCAGCGACTGGTGGAGGAGGAGGAGGAACATTCTTCATTGCTATCTTTTTCTTCTTCTTTTGCTTTGACGGGTCAATGTGCCCTTTGACAAGATCATTGTACCCAGTCACTTAGGCTTGATGATTGAGGCAAATTTTGCGAACGATTTGATTCAAATCTGAGTGAAATCCCAATCTTCTGTGCCAAAGGATAGCCAGAGCCTTATTGACATCCACATAAGATTCTTCAAGTTGCTTGATGACAAACTTTGATTTTGTATTTTCCATATGGTTGTTAAGCTCCTGGAGTTGGGCAGTGAGGTCATTGATCTCAACTGAGTCATTTCTCATGTCGTTGATCAGATCAAAAGCTTGAGTAATTATTGCAGAGGGAATGGGCAAAGATGCCACTTCTCCATCAAACAGGTTTTCCACAAATCTGTCAAGTTGTTCCATGATGAACACTTGATTGAAATAGTGTGGTGTAGCAGAATCATCTTGAGGCTGTGCAGCAGGAGCATCTTGTGCTACATTCTATTCGGTCGGACGCACCGAAGCCAAAGGTTGTGTCAGCTTAGGAGCAAACTATGTAGCCTTTTCTTTCACAACATCATCACTTGGAACCTTTTGCTTAGCAGCAGGGGCTTTAATTTGCTTCAACTTTTCTTTCGGGAGCTTTTCTCCTGGCTTGGTTGTGCCAACAGGGGCTTCGACTACCAAATCTTGCAAATTTATAGCATCAAGATGAGGATCTGCATTCACTTTGTCAACCATTATGACAGTGGTTGCAGGGGTCGTTCTCTTCAATGGATTCTTCTTCAGAGGTGCAGGTGGGACTGCACTCGCTCGAAGATCAGGCAGAACAGTGGATGTAATGACATTCACTTGTTCGGAGAGGGTTGCATCAATTTCTTCTCTACTGAGTGGAGGATCATCTTGATCGGAGGAATCACTTTCAGATTCAACAGGCTTAGCAGGTCTTTTCCTCAGTGCGCTCTTTTTCTTAAGAGCAGCAGATCTTGGATCATGTTTGTTCTTCGTGCGGCGTTCTACTTTTCCTTCAGCCTTTTTCTTCTTGACGTCTGATTTGATGAGACGACGGTTTTCTTCTTCCTTGGCATGTTCTTTTGCAGCCTTCTTGGCTCGCTTTTCAGCATTCTTGAGGCGCTTGGCCTTTTCTTCAGGATAGGAGTCTGGTGTCATGATAGGCGACTCATCAGCGTCAGGAGGTGGTGGAGGCCTTTGCTGGGGTTCACCTGCCCGTATGAGTCCAGTTTTGAGATAGTCACCCCATGGGGGATGGAAAGCAAAGTTCTTGGCATACTGAGGATGAACCATCTTGTAGTGGAACCACTTCCGTACCTAGTGACGCCAAATCTTTTGCACACGCCTTTTTCTCTGAGTCGAATCTTCTCCAGGTACTGTGTTGTAATCATCATGCGAGATATACTGTGTTGAATTTCCGAGAGGTTGCCTGCCGCCTTTTCTTTTCTTCGGAGCATCTGCTTCTTGCTCATTTGCATTTGGTTCAGACCTTTTTCTTTTGTTGGTAGATGGGCCTATCGTTGGGCCCTTTGCAATTGGTTCTTTGGATTCGTCAGCAGTTCCCATGAATACATCTTCCTCATCATCCATATTGTGTGGCTTAGCAGAATCCTCAACAGACTGCATTCACCTGTGAAAGAGAACAGGTATGAGGGAAAAAGGGGACAGGGTCACAAATGTTCATAGCGAAAGTTTTCTCAAACAAAAGACATTTTGAGGAAGAATCAGATACAGACTTTGAGAGATGTTTCGATTGAATGAAACATATAGATCGAGCTAGTAGGTTCGAAGAATAATACTAGACAGCGAGCTAGGCATATCATTCGAGCGAAACATAAGACAAACCCTAGATCTGAAACATTCGGATGCAAGGAACAACTACAAACCACATCCGCACTAGAAGGGTAAAAAGCTAGATCTAAGATATGCGGTAAAATCAGAGAAAAATAACCACGGACGAACTCGAATCAAGAGAGTAGGAGACCCGAGTTCAAACCACACGTACCCTAGCTTGGTGACGTGCAGCAGCTACAGCAGCGCGGGGAAGAAGATGTCCCACGGCGGTGTGGAACGACTCCGGTGACCTCTTTCTGGCAGTTAAGTGGCGAAGGGGTCATCGGCGTCGAGCTCAAGGTGAAGCACAGCGGCGAGGGTTTCGGTGGAGAGAGAGCGAGGAGAAAGTGAGTAAAGTGGAAGAAGGGAGAGGTGCGGTTTATATAGGCGAATGGAAATAACCGCACACAGAGGTTTTTGATTGGACGGTCTCTAGGCAGAGACGATTGCGATTCAACGGATAGGATGGACTGGCAGTTGATGTGTTGCACGTGGCAACCGTCAAAGATCATGGGCCTGACTTGGGCAGGAAAACCCAAATTTTGGACAGCTTTCGCCAAAATAGATTAATGTTCGGACCGTATCTTAATCGTGCTCAAGGACACTAGATAAGTTTCGTTCCAGATAAAATTTGAGCATTTGCAATGGAACAGCATAGACTGGAAGAGATAGATCAGAGGGAAAATAGGGTCCTAGGCATTTCACTCAGGCAGAAACACAAGCACACGAGCAAATAGCTATGAGAGAAATGCATTCGGACAGAAACCAAATCTATCGATCGAAGAGAAATCCAATGAAAGAAAAAATTGTGGTAGCGTAACCCACCGTATAAGAACTGTATGACCCCGAGCGTCGCACAATTATCATGGCACTCGGTAAGCCTAGTTCTTCATTCATGTATTCACCCTTAGAAAGAAACTTTCACTTTGTCGAAAGTTTCAAACTCTTTGAGTGTTATGCACCCATTCCTTCAAAGATGTGGAAGTGTTAGCACGGGTGCCGAGTCCAGCTTACTGCACGTTTGCGAAGTCCAGGATATTTAGCTCACACTGTAACACACAGAATCTTTTCTCATTGAGAGGCTTGGTGAAAATATAAGCGAGATTGTCTTCGGTCTTGACGTGATTGATAACAATATCCTCTCAAGCCACATGATCACAAATGAAGTGATGTCTGATGGCAATATGCTTCGTGCGAGAATGCTGCACAGGATTGTGTGTAATTTTGATGGCACTCTCATTATCACAATACAGAGGGATATGCTTGACCTTGATGCCATAATCCTTCAGTGTCTGCTTCATCCACAATAACTGAGTGCAACAACCGCCAGCAGCAATATATTCGGCTTCAGCCATAGAGAGAGATACACATTTCTGCTTCCGTGATGACCAACAGACCAATGATCTACCGAGGAAATGACATGTCCCCAAGGTAGATTTCCTATCAACTAAGTCACCAGCCCAATCTGAGTCTGAATATCCAATGAGATCAAACTGTGCTCCCTTAGGATACCATAAACCTAAGGTGGGGGTGTGAGCCAAATATGTCAGAATGCGCTTGACCACTTGGTGATGCGATTCTTTCGGTGCAGCTTGATAGCGGGCACACATGCAAACACTCAACATAATGTCAGGTCTGGATGCACATAGATAAAGAACAGATCCAATCATCGAAAGATAAGCTTTCTGACCGTAATCCTTACCATACAAATCTGCATCCAGCTTACCATTCATGGGCATAGGAGTTTTATAGCCCTTCACACTACTAGGGAAAAGCTTATACACAGAGACTTATTAGTAGCGCTTTTTAAAACAACGCGCTACTGCTATCTAACAGTAGCGCGGGATGAAAAAGCCCGCTACTGTTACATAAATAGCAGTAGCGCGTCCCACATAAAAAGCGCTACTACTATAACTGTTACACCATTGCCGCCAGGCTTGGTATAGTAGTAGCGCCCGTTTACGGACCGCGCTACTACTAACAAAATAGTAGCAGCGCATTTCAAGGCGACAGTGCTGCCACTAAGAAAAGGAAAAGGAAAGAAAAAAGGAAAGAAAAAAATGAAAGGAAAATTAAAGAAAAATGAAAGCAATAGCAGTAGCGCGTTTTCACGAAAGCGCTATAGCTACTGTAGCTATAGTGCATTTTCAGAACAGGCGCTATAGCTAACTTATCTGTAGCAGTAGCGCGTTCCGCCAAAAAGCGCTATAGCTAAGTAGCTATAGCGCTTGTTGGGCAAAAGCGCTACCACTAAGTTTGACTTGCCCCTGCACGGGCGTCCCTCCTTCCCCCAATTCCCCATTCTTCTCGCATCTCCTACCTCTCCCTCGCCGCCCCTGCACCCTCGCTGCCCCTACTCCCTCGCCGCCCTTGCCACCATCGCCGTCACCGGAGCCGCCACCGGAGCCACGCGCCATCGCCGCCACCGGAGCCTCGTGCCATCAACGCCCCCAGAGCCACCCTCGTTCGCTCCTCACAGCCCCTGCCTCCCTCGACGCCCTGCCTCCCTCGCCATCACTTGAGCCGTCGTAGACGCCACCGGAGCCACCCTCGACGCCCTCTGCGCCACAGTCTCCCCCGAGCACCTCCCCGCAACCGTTCCCCCGAGCACCCTCTCTGTAAGCCCCCACCCCTCCTCTCTAGGTTAATTTACTTAGGTGAATTTAGTTATGAACCCTAGGAATTAGCTAGGTTAAGTAGGTTAACTAGCTAGGTTAAGTAACTAAGTTAACTAGCTAGGTTAATTTGGTTCATTAGGTTAACTAGCTAGGTAAACTAGGTTGGCTAGGTTAGAGCAAAAATTTAGTTTAGAGCAAAAATTTAGTTAGGGCAGTAGGGTTTAGAGCAAAAATTTAGTTAGGGCAGTAGGGTTTAATTATGGTTTTTGTTTTCATAGATGTTTTTTTAAAAGAACAAAATGAAGAAAATGTTGCAGCAGTGCTTCTAGTAGTATATATAGTGGTACTAGTAGATGTTGATTAGGTTAGGGCAATAGTGGTACTAGCTAGATGTTAATTAGATGTTTTTTAGTTAGGGCAGTAGGGTTTTACTAGGTTAATTAGGTTAGTAGTGTTGCTAGTAGTAGTGGTGCAGTAGGTTAATTAGGTGAAGTTAAATGAATGACCTAAATTAATGAAATTAGTAGTTAACTGAATTTTTTTCATTTCATCATTATAGAGCACTAAAGTTAACTGAATTTTATTCTATTAGTAGTTAACTGAATTTTCTTCTAACTTAGTTTTTGAATTAGATGTTAATTAGGGCAGTAGGGTTTAGTTTAGAGAAAAAATTCAGTATAAAAATATAAATTTCTATTAGTGCTGCAAGTCCAGTAGGTTCTTAATTTTTACTGATTTTTTATTATGACAGAAATTTAGGACATAACTTGAATTGAGTTCTAGGGTTCATAATTTGAAATTTAGGACAGAAATTGAGTTCTAGGGTTCATAATTTTTATTAGGACATATTTTTATTAGTTGCTCATGTACGGGTTCTTAAGTGGTCCTATTATATGCAACATTGAAGTAGGTCGATTGTGCCCAAGTGGCCTTTTGTTGTTTGCAGGGAATGATTCCGAGTGGCCTATGTTTTGCTGGAATGTTGATTCATTTCCGTTCCGGCAAATTTCAGGCACTCGATTTGTCCACTTTGTAGCAAAGGTCATGCCGAAATTTTCTGTGAATTTCGGCATGACTTGTGCTACAAACTAGGACATGTTGAGTGCCCGGGATTTGCCGCAATGGGAATGAATCAACATTCCTGCAACACATAGGCCTTTTTTATGTCATTATTCATTTTATTAGGTCTAGAATTAATTGACTAGATTTAATCGTAGGAAACATGGCTAGCAACGATGAAGGACAGGGTTCTGGTGATTGCAACGTCTATGAGGCGGCAGGCACCTATTTGAACTATCTCAAGCAGCAACAGTTGTTGCAGTGCCCACCTGTCACATTCGAGACTGAGACCGACATCGAGATCGGCGCCGAGACCGGCGCTAAGACCGACACCGGCACCGAGACTGGCGAAGCCGGTATAGAATCGAAACCGAAGAGGATACGGCGCCCAAAACAGCTCAACACTACTAGACTGGTGGTCACGGAGGTGGACTCCGGCAATTTTGAGCCAAAAGAGCCTACGGAAGCGCACACGTGCTACGGCAATCAAATAGGCTGCATCCTACGGGCAACCGCCACCATCAACGATGAGAAATTAAAGAAGATACCAAATATGGAGCACTCCCTCCTAAGGAAGCTGCACCAGATATTCTTGTTCCCGGGCCGGGATGAAATCAAATATACTCGACCGTGGCAAGACCCGGCAATGAAGAAGATAAACAGACGCGCCATGGGCAAGTTTAGCGGCGCGTTGTCCGCTTGGAAAGTATGGGTGAAACATCGGATCATCGTCAAAGGGGATCCCTACTCTGAGATTGTAAAGGATAATCCGACAATTACGAAAGAGCAGTTTGAAATTTACAAGAAGGCTTGCGTTGCCGAAGCTGCCAAAGAAAAGTCGGAGTACATGAAGGGGCTTCAAGAGAGGAACATGGGGTACCACCACCTCGGAAGCCATGGTTACGCGGGGAAGAGACCCATATGGGCCAAGGAGGACGCGGAACGCGAAAGTCTAGGGATCCCAGACCCCTTGGCGGAGTTCACCGTCCCGCAGGAGTGTGATGTCATCAGGGCCCGGTACCGTTGGGATGAAGTCAAGAAGGTTTTTGATACAGATGCGGTCACGAAGGAGTTCATGAGACTGCTGGTAATTATTAATTTGCCCCTAATTTTAGCTTCTGATCAATTCGACTGCATGTTTAGTCACATTTGTAAACGATCCATGTTCCTTTTGCAGAAAGAGCAGCACAGGATTGCGGCCAAAAGCGACTCGCCGTCTGAGGCATTGGCGAGGCCCAAGTGGGACACCCCATTCAATCGGGCCTTGAACATATTGAAAGGACTCCCAGTGGACACTCGGCCATCGTATGGACGTGTGCACGGCGTCGGAGACGGCGCCACGTGGAAGAAGTACTACCGTGAGACCATCGAGGAGAGAAAGGAAAGACGGAGGTTAAACGAAGAAAACATCGACAAGAAGGTTGAGATTGCGGTTGATAAGAAATCAGCTTAGACAGTCAAAGCAGTGCTAGCTGCCGCAAGAGAGGAAATGGCAGCTTCGTATAGTGTCTTGATTCCGGCTATCGTTAATTGGAGCAAGCAAAATCCAGATAAAGAGGCAGGGGACTTTCCCCTTTCCCACTTCTTCGGGAGCAGCTCGTTTAGCGTTGCACCAGCACCTGCTCACGCAACCACACCTGCTCCCGCACCTGCTCATAGCAGCACGTCCTCCGTTTCTGGCGTGCTCGACAGGGCTTCGTCTTTGGCTGAGCTCGACGCCCTCACAGTACCTGTCACACCGGCCCTCTTCAATATATGTATAATCTCCCGTTTCTGTTGCCTTTCGGACGTATCACATCGCAGACATGTCTTTGCAGGCCGACGTAACCCTGTGCACCATACTGTACACCATCGGCGGCCAGAAGGTGGACGTGGGAAAGGCGATGATAGTGAAGCCGAAGGATCAATTGTTCCATACCTGGCCGATGCCCCCTGGCTTCTTCAAGGTTTCCGTGGCCAGTATCAAACCGGGCCACAAGAATTTGGCTCCTCCGGTACTAGGGGGAGATGACGACGAGACCCCGCGGTGGCTTGGCGATTGCAATAGTTGGGTCCTGTTGTGGCCGAAGAGTCTGCTTCGTCTGGAGGCGGCCGGGAGCACACCCACGGTCAAGCAGCCTCAGCAAGGTATGAACACCAACACCCCAGCTACCCAATTAGCGTCACCTATCATGCCGTGTAGTGACAGAGGACGGCGTGAGGAAGAGGCTCCATTAGTGGCTGATGACGTAGCCACCTTCGAAGAAACAATGCATGATGCCATGGACGACGAGGATGATGACCCTCTACAATATCTCAATACCGACGCCTATGACGACGGAGGATTGATGGCTCAGCAATATGAGTACTCAGGGTTTGAGCGTGATGAGTTGGTGCCTGAATTGCTGGAGGATGAACGTATGATAGGCTCACTTCCGGTAGCAAAGAAGCATAGGAAGAGACCGAAGAAAGGCAAAGCTGCTTCTATGAGCCAGCCGCCTCCGCAGCCTCGGGTTGAAGACCATATGCCTATCATAGGTGCAGCGAAATACCATATCCCCGGTGATCCGATCCAACCTAAGGCAGCGGTAGAGGCCATATACGGCGATCTAAGGAGACTTCATGACGATGTGCTGCGGAAAGAGAAAAGCCTGATCGCCTCAAAAAATCCAGGATAACCGCTTTACGTGGTTAACGTGCCGCGGCAAAGGTTGTACGTCGACACATTCCCCGCGGAAAATTTCTTCCTTCGATTCGATTACATCTTCGACATGTTTCACTTGAAAAAGCTGGATTTTACGTTTGTCCGCCTTTTTCCCTTGTACATGAACTACATCATCAGGATTGAGCAAATACCTTATATCTGTGTCGCTGACCCGTACTTCATGCACGAGGGCTTCTTGGCAGTCTGCCAAGAGCACCGTGAATACGCGAGGGACTACATCGCCGATTTCATGGTCGGCAATAAGGACAAGGAGACGATTCTCCTGCCTTATCATCCCATGTAAGTCATCCGCGGATATCCTTCCTTCGATTTCAATCCTTCATTTGCACACGAGGAGGCTAATTTGAGGTGTACTTATTTTGCGCAGCGACGGGCGCGCCATCCTCATCATCCTTTACCCCCGATTCTCCCACGCTCTTTACTTGAACACGTCGAAGAACATGAAGAAAAAGGATTACACCCACATCAAGTATGTTCTAGACAGTGCTATCTTAAGCTACGGCCACCGGGGTGGAGAGATCACGATCAAGAAGACAAGGAATCACGCGCCCTGCTTCGGCCATAAGACCGACTTCTGCTGCATCCAGCAACCGAGAGGTACTCTCAATGATGGATTCTATGTCCTCCACCACATGCTGGAGTACAGACGGGATCACCACAACCTTCACATGTCACCTAGATCCGGCGATGCCAATATTCTGCAATGGGCAAAGAATCTAGGAAATGTCCCGGATCATCGACTCCGAGCTGAGTTCTATCACATCCAGCGTGAACTTGCTCAAATCATCATGAAGGAGGTCCTCGAAAAAACAGGGATGTTCTACTAAGAAGGGGAAATGTCGCGGGAAGACGTCCGAACACGCGTAGCCGCTCAACGTCTCGACCTGAAGCCTTTCACTTCGCTCGCGGACTTCCTCCCTGATTTGGATGGTTGGCACGACATGTTGAAGTGATTGACGATGACAATGTGTCCGTTTAGTCACTACTTTCTCTATGACGAAACTTTCAATTTATGCACGACGAAACTTTGTGATGTAATTAAACCGTCCTCCTCAACTAGCGTAGATTACTCTAGTAATTAGGGCAGTTTGGGTATGATGAAATTTGTGTATGATATGTTGCTTCTATTTTTGCTAGCTCTGTCTCTTTCTGTTGCTCAACTATATATTATGTTGCATATTATCGAATCATGTGACGATGCAGGTACATAGATCATCGATGGCGAAGAAGTGCTACGCCAAGAGTATACGACGAGTGGCCTGAGTGTCAGGCCCAGGTGTACCGGTTTCCTAGCGACAGCCAGAAAGGGTTCGATAGCAGAGCCGAAGTGGAAAATAGTTAGTTTAGGTTCACGCTAGTGCGAGAGAGAGATCCGAACCGGCGCCTCAAGAAGTACTACATTATGTATGATGAGACATGTTAGTTAACTTGTATCGCTATATCGTGATTATGATGTGACGACATGATTTATGTTGGATCATATGATGAGACTATTATGTGTATGATATGATGAGCATATTGCATGTTTATGATATGATTAGAATACTGTATAAAACCTGTACAAAAACATCACAAATACATACCAAAAAAATATGTGAAAATATAGTGGTAGTGCTCTTTAGCGCTTGACAGGAAAACGCTACTGCTAAGCAACTTAGCAGTAGCGCTGGTGCGGACAGCGCTACTGCTAAGTAGGTATAGCAGTAGCGCTGGTCAAAACGCGCTACTGCTAAACGTTAGCTGTAGCGGCGTATCAGTAGCACGGGGCCCCGTGCTACTGATAGCCCTTAGACCCGCGCTACTGCTACGCTTTTTCCTAGTAGTGTCATTTTGGAATCTTGCATTTTGAACTTCTTTAGGCACACTTTCAGATATTTTCCTGAGAGATGAAAATGCCATTTGCTTGTTGACGGATTTGCAGACCGAGAAAGAACTTGAGTTTGTGATGCCCCGGCTTAATCGTGCACTAATCATACACGCAAATGCACACGATCAAGCATAAGGACTCACTTGAAGATATCACAACACAACTCTAGACACAAATTTAAAATAATACAAGCTTTATATTACAAGCCAGGGGCCTCGAGGGCTCGAATACATATGCTCGCTACAAGCGTCAGCGGAAGCATCAGATATCTGAGTACAGATATAAAAGATAAACAGATAAGCCTTTAGGAAGGCGGTACAAAACAAAAGCTATGATCGAAAAGGCGCAGGCCTCCTGCCTGTGACCCTCTGATCCTACTCCTGGTCGTCGGCAAGATCGTCGTAGTACCCACCCTCGGGGTAGTAGTAGCAGTCATCGACGGGGGCAGCTGTCTCAGGAGCTCCATCATCTGGTTGCATCAAACAGATATGGGGAAAAAGAGGTAGCAAAGCAACCATGAGTACTCATCCGAAGTACTCAGCAAGCAAGGATCTACACTACATATGCAACATTATCAAAGAAAGGCTGTATATGTGGACTGGGCTGCAGAAATGCCAGAATAGAGAGAAGGCCTAGTCCTATCGAAGACTAGCATCTTCAGTGGTCTTGCAGCATTAGAAGAGTGTAGATTAGTATAGCATAAAGTAGTAGCAGTATTAAGTATCAACCTCGCCCAGAGATCCTTCCTCGACTCCCTGTGAGAAAGCGATCCTAGAGCCCTAATATCCAAGTATCAACCTCGGCCAGAGATCCTTTCTCGACTCCCAGCGAGAAAGCAATCCCAGAGCCCTAATATCCAAATCTCATCTCATCATTAGGTTCTAGTTGTATCGATCGGGATACAACTCCGAGCGTCCGTTACCGAGGATCCGGCTATGCATAGATGTTTTCTTCCCTGCAGGGGTGCACCAACTTACCCACCACACTCGATTAACTCCGGCCATACACACTTTTCTGGGTCATGCCCGGCCTCGGCCAAATGATACGCCGCAACCCGACAAAAAACTTAACAGAGAGGTCAGCACGCCGGACTAAACCTATGCCCCCAGGGGTCTTGGGTGTCACACCCTGATTTTTGGCCCTTTCTTTTTTCTTTTGATTTCTAAGGATTTTGCCTGAGTTTTCTTTTCTGTGGCTATGTGGTCTGGAAATTGGAGGAGATGACCTCTTCTTCCTTTCCAGAGTGGCTTGCCATCCTCATATCAATCCCTAGATCATGCCATATTCATCTTGGACCAACCTCAATATTCTTTTCCTTGGGAATATTCCTTTTTCTGTTAAAGGAATAACCCTATTTGCCCTAGGTTGTGAACCAACCTATATTTCTGTCACTCCTAAAATTCCCAAATAATTCTCATAAATTGTTTGGGTCATATCTTCCTCAAATATGTCAAGATCCTTCATTGACATGATCCAAGATCATGCTCAATTAATTCCTTTCCTATTCTGCCCTAAATGGCACTTTGTGAAGCAAGTGCTATTTATCTTTGCCCATTTGTCTCCAAACTTTTTGGACACCTTTTCCTATCCATATCATTGCCTCATGTCAAAATTCAACTTAATTTGCCTAGTGAACCTTCCTGAGCAATTTTTCAAAGTTCCTGTCTGAGGGAAGCCTGTGTGAAGGCAGTACTAGCTAGGTTGATCCAAATGAGTTGAAATTTTGCTTGGTCCTTGATATGATCAAATCATCACTCTCCTCAAGATTTGAGCTCATTTTATCCATCCATGTGAGCACACCTTCAATTCTTTGTTTCTGTCCAAATTTTCAGTTAGTGAAGCAAGTATATTTTATCTTGCCCCATTATGGCTGAAAATTTTCCTAAACCATCTCCTACCCATATAACCTATCTCCACAAGATTTGGGCTCATTTCATCTAGCCATTTTCCCTTAGATTTTTCCCAAGATTTTGTGCAGAGAGGTGTTGTATGAAGGAAGTACCATTTTGGCTTGGCTAAATGGCATGAAAATTTTATGGCATCCTCTCATGCCCAAATCATCTTGCCATGTTCATTTTCAGCTCAATCCATCACTCCTAGTGAGTGCTACTTCATCATTTTGTTTCTGGACCAGATTAAGCAGTTGTTAAGCAACTATATTAAAATACTTGTCCTAATCCCTTCAAAATTCACAGGACTCTTGTCCCTCCTACCCTAAACCTCTGAGACATGCTATTTCATCACTTAGCTATCCTTGTTGATCACAGTTTCATGCAACATTTTGCAACAGCAAACTTCAGAGGTCACTTCCCATCTAACCACAATGTTTTTAATCAAGATTTAAACTCAGTTGTAACCTACCCTAGAGGGACTCCACCCTAGACAGCATTTGCTAGCCCATTGCCTCCTCTACTCGCCAGTTCACGTGGTGACCGCCACTGTGGCATGCCATGGATGCGGGCTGGTTGTTTTCTTGCTCGGGCCCCTCCTCTGCTCGCCGCGTTCGCGCACCCAGCCATGTCCAACAGCTTCCCCGTGCCTCCTCCGTCCCCCTGGACCACTCTCCCCTCCAGCAGCTCGCTCGCTGGCGCTCGTCGCCGCGCGCCCACGGACGCGCTATAGCTGGCCGTCGTCTTCCTCCTCTGGCTCTTTCCTCCCCGTGCCCCCTTGGCCTCCTCTGCTCCATGACCTCTGCATCGATGTTTCGTCGCATTCCCGTGCCCTCCCGTGATCACTGAGCGTCGCCAGAGCTTAGCCGGACCCGAGCGGCGGCATCCGGCTCGGCCATCCTCGCCCCGCCTATAAATGGCCCTCCCCGAGCCATTCCGAGCACACCACTGACCTCCTCTCACTCCCAGAACTCCGCCCAGCCTCTTCCCCGAGCTCGAGAAGCTCTCCTGCCCCTCCCATGGCTGAAGCCTCGCCGTCGGCCTCTGCTCAAATCCGAGCAAGGCTAGCCCCCTCCCTCCGTTCTTCCATTACCAGACGAGTACCTCAAACCCGGTGAAGCCTTCCCGAGCCCTGCCTCTCCCTTTCCTCCACCATAGCCCTGCCTCCAACTTCGCCCGATGCCGCCGTCCGCCGTGGCCATGGCTTCACCTGCTCCTGTGCTCCCCAGCGTGCGTGCAGCCCCTGGATGGGTGCGGCTCGCTCTCCTGGTCACTCCGATGTCCGGAGTGTCGCCGGAGATGGCCTGAGCACCTCGGGCGAGCACCGGCGCCGGTGACCCCTCCCTCTGCTCTGCATCCGCGTCGAGGGAAGAAGAAGGAGGAACGGGAGGAAGAGATGTCAGTGGTGGGCCCCGCTTGGCAGCGAGACAGAGCCCGGCCCCGCCTCTGCTCACTAGGAAAAGTGGAAGCGCATTTTCGATTTTACGCTTTCATTTCAGTGAAAGCGTAAAGTTCTGCGGTTTCGACCAGGAATACGTTTTCACTGTCCCGAAAGCGTAGTTCCTTGAATGCGCTTTCAGTTTTTTTTGTTTTGACCCAGTCTATAAATATTTCTATTACAGATAGGTCCCTGGCAGAAAACCCCTCCTAACTTTTTGCTCGTAACTCCGATTGAGGTGATTTCGACGCCCACATCTTCGTCTCATCGAGCCCGTTCTGTTCCTATCATTTTCACTATGGTTTGACATAGTGGAAATGACCATTTTGCCCTTGCCCCTAATCAGCCCCCTCCGAGGGAGAAACTTTTCCGGCGATTCCTTCCGCGATCTTTCCGCACTTGTCCCCGGTGTATTCTTCATCCCCAGGCAAGCCACGACAACCACTTGCATGATAGTCATGCAGTTGCCATGGTTTTCTACTTGAACATTTAATAAGGGTTTGTTTGTCTGCATCTGCTATCGTTGTTTCGGTAATTCTTATAGATCTGTGTTCACCTTCATGCTATGCTCTTCGGCATCTTGTTATCTTGTACTTCTTGCTAGTATTATTGTTACATGTCATGTTTGGTAGTAGTACATGTTGGTAGTAGTGAGGTTCGTTCTGATGCATGCTTATCGTCTGTTACCGGGTACCGTTGATATGCATGTTCCTTTGCATCTAGCTGGTTATATGCTTACTTGGTAATATTACCGTTATGTTCTTGCATGGTAGCTATTTCCGTTGCTAGTGGTCATGTTATGCTATGAGTAGTGTTATACTTGTGATATTCATGCTCGACAGTATGCCATGTTCATTCAGATATATGATTTATTGTTGTCGATATGCTTGATGATTATGTTGCACCCCCATGCTTATGTTGATATCATGCTCACGCATTTTAGTTGTATCATGTTATATTAATATGGCTCAACTTATTGCATTCAAGTTTTAACCGGACTTAAATGAACTTGAACAACTATTGGCTGAGTCATGGTGCCACCAAATCGAGCTGACCAGTGCAACCACACTTTCCTTATGGGGGGTCCTAACTGGGTCTATTGTCATGCCTCTCGCCGGTGCCTCCGACGAGGGAAGGTTATGCGCGGGCGCTACCTTGGCCGGGTAGGACGGCAGAAGCCTTGTGAGCCCGAGTTTGGTTATGTGCACATGTCCCCGTTTGGGACCGTTTATGTTTTGCCACGACGGTGGCCGTCCACGTAGGTGGCGGATGTCACGAGTTGACATCGGGGCCACCCAGGACTTAGCCCAAAGGGGAGTTTGTCGGATTGGCCGGGAGGGTGTGATGGCAATAGATCGGTTTTGTCGGAACACCATTGGTCCACCCGAATGGGAGTACGAGGCCATGGGTTCCGTGGTGTGGGTACAGTGTACTAACCTCTACAGAGTGTGTGTTTAATCTATCTGTCGGTGTACTAAGTATTGGGCCACTAGTACCCCGTACTTGTGCACGGGCAGTTGTAGCCATCCTCGCGGCAAGGCTTGCTGGGGAACAGTTCGAGGTTGATTCAAGCCATCGAAGAAATCATCAAGTCAAAGATCTGAGGATCAGTAGATAAGAAGAGCTGGAATCCGAAGGCCAGCCTTCCCGGCAAGATCTTGCCGGGGTGGCCTGCGGAGCCCGGCAAGGATTGGCACCTGGCAAGGCTTGGCGCCCGGCAAGGCTTGGCGCCTGGCAAGGCTTGGCGCCCGGCAAGGCTTGGTGCCCAGCAAGCTTCGCCGCCTGGCAAGGTTTGGTTGCTGTGCCACTGCTCTAGCACAGCGACAAACCCGACTCTCTGGTTCCTTCTTTGGACGCGTGGCGACGCGCCAATGGAAAAGAGCTTAAGCGGTGCTGATGGGATGGCCCCTTTTTCCATCCCCAAGAAAGTGAGGACACCTAAACGGACACCTCACGGTGCATTAAATGTGTTTGTCCTAATCCGTCAGGGGTTAGGTATGATACCCTGTAGCTACTTTACACCTCAATGTATGTACATTTTGTCACTGTGGTGACCCCTTTGAGCATATAAAAGGAGGCCCAAGGCAACTGCTACAGAAGAGGAGAACTTCTGGCCCATTCTACATGCGTAGCTGCTCTTTGAACGTACTGTTCATAGCGAGCGCTCCTGAAGGCTGGGCTCAAGAACATTAATAAGAACACAAAGCAGGAGTAGGGTTTTACGCTGATCAGCGGCCCGAACCTGGGTAAAATCTTCCCGCGTCGATCATTGGTTCTGCTCTTTGCGTATACCTCTCCCCCCGCCGAATCGTAAAGGGGTCCCTCGGGATCCCATAGGTGTCGTGCCCCGACATCTTTGGCGCGCCAGGTAGGGGGATTGAAGGTTGCGTGAACCTGATCTAGTGATCGGCGCCTCAGTTTCTTCTTCATCATGCCGCCCAAGAAGAAGAGCGCCGCGACGGCGCAACCGTCCACGTCCGTTTTGCCTACGCCTTCGCGTACGGGCGACGGCGTGGGTGTAGAAGGAAGAGGACTAGAACCCCCACGGCGTTCTGGTGATCCGAGACAGGCGAGCGGTATCGTTCGCAGTGGCAGTGGCAACCTGGACGCCGCTGGATCTAGAGACGGAGCTGTGTTGCCTACGGGTGGCACAACGAATTCCAGAGATCGGAGGGCGCCTGCTGGACCTCCCGCGCCGGCGCAAGCGTCACGACCTACCCAGGTCATGCACGACGAGCGACGTCACGGCGCTGGTGGTTCAGGGCGTCCCCATGAAAAGATTCCTATGCATCGATCCCAAGATGCACGGGACAAGCATGCACACCGAGCTGCTGGCGGGGGTGGCGCGCGGTCGCGGGACCGTGGTGGTGCTCCTTCTAATATGGTTAGGAGTCAGAGCACCTCACGTACCTCGCACCTGTCGTCGCCGCCTACGCCAGCGGAAGCCTTGGCACGTGCGCAGCTGCTCCTCGATTTTCCTCCTGCCCCGGAGAAGATGGAGGAGTGGCGAGCTACTATCCAGAGCCTTATCGGCTTCGCCAACAAAGATGGACCGCAAGAGGCAGGGCCCTCGCAGCAAAGGTCCATCGATCCGGCGCGAGCGGATGTAGAGAAAACTGGAGGTGGTGCAACCACAGTGCACTCCCCTCCGCGGCACCAGCGGCGGCCGACAACCCAGCAGGTCGACCGCCGTGAAGAAGTTTGCATGGCGTCATCCGATCCATGGATGCGCCGAGATCAGCGTCAAGTTCTCCAGGAACGAGGCAAGGAGGACGCTCGAACTACCATCGAGCGGCGACGGGAAGCGCGCTATCAGTCTGATAAGCGCGCAGGGCCGGCTGTCGACGAGCCTGCGCCAGGGGACGTGGGAGACTTGCCTTATGAGGTAGGGACTCCAGCGTTTACCCGTGAGCTGCGGCAAGTCTAGTGGCCCAATTCCCGAACCTTCAAGCCGGAAGTCCCGGAGAAATATGACGGTAAGACCCATCCCTCGGAGTTCCTGAGCATCTACACCATTGCGGTGCAGGCTGCCGGGGGCCGAGATGACAAGATACTTGCCAACTACTTCCCGTTGGTGCTCAAACCCAACGTCAGGTCGTGGTTGATGCATCTGCCAGAGAACTCTATTTCTTCCTAGACAGATCTGTGCCATCAGTTTGTTGGCGCCTTTGTTGGAGGCCACCAAGCTCCTGGCCAAGAGAGCGATTTGCATATCATCCCTCAGAAGGAGGGCGAGTCCCTACGCAAGTTTATGCAGAGGTTCAGCCGCGTGCAGTACAATATTCCTGACGTTCACCCTGCCGCTGTCATTAGCGCGTTTCACCAGAATGTGCGTAACCGCAGAATGCGGGAAGAGCTGGCAATGAACAAAGTCATGAGTATTGCCGAGCTTTACGCTCTAGCCGATAAGTGCGCTCGAGCTGAAGAGGGGAGGAAACTCCCTGGCGAGGCTGTTGGCGCGGCGGGCGAATCTGAAGAAGAAGATGCCGCGGCCCCGTCAAGGAAAGGCCGGCGGCGGAACAGGAAACGCGGAGGCAAGGCCGTGCTTGCTGTCGAGGAATCCGACAATCCCGGCGCCGCCAAGAAGGCCAAGGTTGGTGACCCCGGCAAGGATCTTGTCGGGTGCCCTTCCTGTCAGGCCTTGGCGGCTGCCGACAAGTCGGAAAACTCCGGCAAGCAGTATTGCAAGATCCATCGCACCAAGGGCCACGACCTCTAGAACTGTTGGCAAGTTGAACAGCTTGCCGAGAAACAGAGGGCCGAATATGAGAGGCGAGATAAGGAGAAGGCCCATGATGGTGCTGATGGATCCGGCAAGAAGCACGGTGGCCGAGGGGGGCGCCGTGGCAAGGCCAAGCAACAAAAGGATAGGCCCGCTCGGGGCCGAGACAAAGAAGAAGATGATGATGAGGAAGATGATGAGTCCAGTGAGCAAGAATTCCAGAAGGCTACGGAGGCCATGTGTATCGATGGAGGTGCTTCGCTGCATTCTTCCCACCGTCAACTCAAACAGTGAGTGCGGGAAGTCAATGCGGCAGAGCCATCCCCAGATGCATGTAGGCCCCTGAAGTGGTCCAGCACGCCTATCATTTTCGACGCCGAGGATCACCCTGATCGCACAACTGCGGTCGGGTGCTTGCCGTTGTTGGTCTCGCCAACGATTCGCAACCTCAAGGTGATGAAAATGCTATTTGACGGTGGGGCCGGCCTAAACTTAATCTCACCAGATGTGCTCAAAAAGCTCCAAATTCCCGATGAAGACCTCGAAGAAACGGGTACGTTTCAAGGGGTCAATCCGGGAAGAACCCAACCTAAGGGCAAGATTACGCTACCGGTGACATTTGGTAGCGAGCTCAACTATAGGACCGAGAAGGTGGTGTTTGATGTCGCCAAGATCCCCATGTCATATAATGGGATCCTTGGTCGGCCAGCGCTGGCTAAGTTCATGGCGGCATCACACTACGCGTACAATGTGTTGAAGATGCCTGGGCCATTGGGCGTCATCACTATCCATTCCGATAAGAAGGATGCGCTCATCTGTGCCGACCAACTTTACCGGGAAGCAGTTGCAGCACCCGCCATCAAGGCACCTGCTCCTGCCGCTGGAACTCCCGGGGGGAAGAGGAAGACCGGCAAGGACCTTGGCGTGAACTCCGGCAAGCGCACCTCCTCGGAGTGCTGCGCTTCCATCGAGGATGCACCAGAGAGTTCCACCGGCAAGAACAAGAAATCCAAGGCTGCTCCGCCGGAGACCAAGAAGGTGCCCGTCAGGGAGGACGGAACGGGGGGAACTTTCACCATAAGTTCCACCCTAGATGGCAAATAGGAAAGCGCGCTCGTTGCTTTCCTGCGGGCGAATGTCGACGTGTTTGCATGGCAACCGTCTGACATCCCCGGTGTTCCCAGGAAGGTAATTGAGCACCACCTTGTCGTCTGTCCCCATGCACGGCCCGTCAAGCAAAGGGTCAGGAAGCAAGCCTTGGAGCGGCAAGAATTCATTGCCGAAGAAATCAGAAAGCTAGAGGCGACAGGATTGGTCAAAGGAGTGCTTCATCCAACCTGGTTGGCCAATCCGGTTGTAGTGCGGAAAGCGAATGGGAAATGGAGGCTTTGTATCGATTATACAGATATCAATAAAGCTTGTCCAAAAGATCCCTTTCCCTTACCGCGCATCGACCAGATTGTGGATACCACCGCTGGTTGTGATCTCATGTCCTTCCTTGATGCCTATTCAGGGTATCATCAGATTTTTATGGCAAAAGAAGATGAAGAGAAGACCGCATTTATCACCCCATGTGGTACGTATTGTTTTATACAAATGCCTTTCGGGTTGAAAAGTGCTGGTTCGACATTTGCGAGAGCAATCCAAATTGGTTTTGAGCCTCAACTCCATAGAAATATGGAGGCGTATATGGATGATATAGTGGTCAAAACCAAAGACAAAGCGACACTCATTCAAGATTTAGAAGAAACATTTGCAAATCTGCGCAAGATCAACTTGAAGCTCAATCCTGAGAAGTGCATGTTCGGTGTTCCTTCCGGCAAGCTCCTCAGATTCTTTGTATCTTGCTGGGGAATCGAAGTGAACCCTGACAAGATCAAAGCTATTGAGCAAATTGAAGCGCCGAGACACGTCAAGGATGTGCGTCGTCTTGCCGGCTGTGTTGCTGCTCTAAGCAGGTTTATTTCCAAATCTGCTGAGCGCGCCCTGCCCTTCTTCAAAATTTTAAAGAAGGCAGGTCCAATGAAATGGACTCCGGAGGCGGAGGCTGCGCTGCAAGATTTGAAGAAATACCTTTCCTCTCCGCCAACGCTAGTCACGCCTAAACCACAAGAGCCGTTGCTACTGTATCTGGCAGCAACAAATCAAGTAGTTAGTGCTGCGCTAGTGGCGCAGAGAGAGGCTGATGAGGAAGCAACACCAGCGGCAAGACCGCCAGGTGGCGCGGCAAGATCTTCCCCAGCAAGGGTTGATCCCGGCAAGACTGGATCTACGCAAACAGAAGAACCAGTGCAGAAGAAGAAGGTGGTGCAGCGCCCAGTCTATTTTGTTAGCTCTCTTTTACAAGGAGCTAGGTCAAGATATTCTGGTGTGCAGAAGTTGCTTTTCGGCCTTCTTATGGCCTCGAGGAAGCTGCGCCATTATTTTCAAGCACATGAAATCACCGTCGTCACTCGCTTTCCGTTGCAACGGATTTTGCAAAATCCAGAAGCAACCGGCAGGATCGTGGAGTGGGCGTTGGAGTTGTCCAGTTTTGGCCTCAAGTTTGAAAGCACTTCGACGATCCAGAGCAGGGCCTTGGCGGAGTTCATTGCAGAATGGACCCCAACGCCGGATGAAGAGGCTCAGGAAACAACTGTCCCCGGCAAGGAAATCGATCAGCAATGTGTTATGTACTTTGATGGGGCTTTCTCGCTGCAAGGCGCCGGTGCTGGCGTGCTGCTTGTCGCACCCACCGGAGAGCACCTCAAGTACGTAGTCCAAATGCATTTTCCCCGGGAGAGTTCGACTAACAACACTGTGGAATACGAGGGTTTGCTTGCCGGTCTCAGGATCGCGGCAGACCTTGGTATCAAAAAGCTCGTCATCAAAGGCGATTCACAACTTGTCGTCAGGCAAGTTAACAAGAGTTATCAAAGTCCATTGATGCAAGCCTACGTGGATGAAGTGAGGAAAATGGAAGAGCGCTTTGACGGTCTGCAAATGGAGCACGTTTCTCGTGCCGAGAACAGTGTTGCTGATGACCTGTCAAAGCATGCCGCCCTCAAGTTGCCTGTGGAACCAGGAACTTTTGTGCTCCAATTGACTCAACCATCCGTGGCGCCATCGTTGCGGCAAGAAAAGAGAAGAAAGTTGAACTCTGGTCAGTACTTCCCGGCAGAGCTCCCCGGAGCCGCCGGCAAGGAAGTTGCCGGGATCGACATGCCTACCGGGGAACAACAGGCTCCGGCGGGGCCTCAGGCCCTTGCTGTCGAGACAAACATTCCCCCGGCGGAGGAGATGCCTTTAGTCCTAGCCGTCGAGCCTCAGGCTCCAGCATGGGCGCAGCACATTGTCCATTTCCTTCAGACAGGAGAACTCCCGGAGGAACAGGAAGAAGCTGAAAGAGTAGCCCGTCGGTCTGTTATGTACAAGTTCGTCGATGACGTCCTGTACAGAAAGAGACCAAACGGTGTGAAATTGAAGTGCATTCCTCGGGAGGATGGGCTAGAGCTGTTGGCAGAGATACATGGAGGCATATGTGGTTCTCACATAGGATCAAGAGAACTTGCCGGGAAAGCATTCCGGCAAGGTTTCTTTTGGCCCACCGCTCTCCAGGATGCAACTGCACTAGTAACCAAGTGTGAAGCGTGCCAGTTTCATTCGAAGAAATCACATCAACCAGCTCAAGCTCTTCAGACAATCCCTCTCTCCTGGCCATTTTCGGTCTGGGGGCTCGACATACTGGGCCCTTTCCCCCGTGCTACCAGGGGCTTTGAGTACTTGTACGTTGCTATCGACAAGTTCACAAAGTGGCCGGAAGTGGAAGCAGTGAGGAAGGTGACAGCACAATCAGTCGTCAAGTTCTTTAAAGGGATAGTTTGTCGTTTCGGTGTACCCAATAGGATCATCACCGACAACGGCACGCAGTTCACAAGTCGCACCTTCATGCAGACCAGGACTTTTGACAGGCTGAGAAAGTGTGGAAGACGCTGGATTGATGAGTTGCCGGCGAATCTTTGGTCAATCAGAACGACACCAAATCGAGCCACCGGCCAGACGCCCTTCGCTCTGGTCTACGGAGCGGAGGCAGTTCTCCCCACGGAACTCACATACGGATCACCTCGAGTGCTCGCTTATGATGAGCTTGAGCAAGAGCAACTGCGGCAAGATGACGCCGTGCTCCTTGAGGAGAATCGTCTTCAGGCTGCTGTGCGAGCTGCATGCTACCAGCAAGCTTTGCGCCGCTACCATAGCCGCAAAGTTCATGCCCGAAGCCTTGAGGAAGGCGACCTTGTTCTTCGGCGGATTCAGTCCGCCAAGAATTCAAACAAGTTGACGCCAAAGTGGGAAGGCCCTTATCGGGTAGTATGAGTCACCAGGCCCGGCGCTGTCCGCTTGGAGACCGAAGATGGCGTTCCAGTGAGCAATTCCTGGAATATCAAACATCTTCGTAAGTTCTACCCGTAAGACGTGGTTGCCGGGGGCTCCCGGCAACCACCCTTTTGTACAAGTCTTGCCGGCAAGGCATGTGATCCTTTGTACAACGCCAGGCGCAGACCCTGAGCGTAGATGAATAAATTTAAGTGTTGTACATTCTCTTATTGATTCCCATGTTCATATTTATATATGCATGTTTGTCTAAGATGTTGTATAACACCTACTCCCGGTAAGTTCTAACGAACCGCCATGGTTTCATGTCTTTATTTTCTCTTCTTTCTTTTTAAAAGACAGAAGGATTCCTCGCGTGCACATTTGCCGGGGGGGAAGGGAGATATGAGTACCAGTTGGCGACGTTCGGAATCGACGCTTGCCGGAGGAAGGACAGTGACAGAAAGCTAAGTTCTAAAAACTTAGAACAAGTTTCTTTTGTTACAAGTTATTTCCTTGGACGATTCCGACTCTTGTATGGAAAATCTGCACGCGAAGGAACCCTTGTTGTAATCGGTTGCGCCCTTATTTTGTTTCGAGCCCGCTCAACGATTTAAGTGGCTGCGCTGAGAACGACAAGGAGTCTTGCTGGCCGCTGCGCCTCCAGCAGGCTGCTGAAGTCCCGCACCCAGTGCTTGCGGCAGGTTGCGCGCCGGCAAGTTTTTCAGTAAGCGTAGGGTGAACTCCATACATAAAGGAATCAGACAAGGAAACTAGCAAGCATGAACCTAAACATAGGCGAGTAATATTACATTCATGAGCTGCCGCAATTCTAACTTGAGACTTAATTGTCTTTTACATGGAATGATGACGGCAAGAAAAGGGGGAGCACTTAATCCCTGCGCTGGCCTTCGATCCTTTTGATGGAATCCACCTTCTCAAGGATAGGCGCGATGCATTCTTCAAGCGCCTCAACATTTGCGTCCCTTGGCAGATGGCCGAGCGCGTTGGAGAGGTCGATGCCGGGATTGCTGTGCACCACCTTGATAAGCACCTTGCGAAGGATGGCCCGGCAAAGCCGGCGAGTCTCGTTGGCCAATTGGGTCGCCCGGCTAGACTGGAGCACCCTCAAGGCGTCGATGATGCTTTCAAAGAACATCGTCAACCTGGCACTTGAAGATATCCTTTCCTCGGAAGAATACCTGAAGTTCGACAGGCCCATGGTTGACAGTTCTGCAGTAAGCTTCTCCGCGGTGGCAATGAGACGTCTAGTCCAGATCTCCACCCCCTTCTCATAATCGAGTTGGGCGGCGGCAGCGCTCTTGAGCAGGTTCCTCTCTCCTTGGAGATCCTTGAGTAGAGTTTTTTCACGGGCCCTGCCGGCCTTGAGAGACTTCTGCAACGTGGTCAGCTTCAATTCTAGGACTGCAATGTCATCAGCTGCAGAGGAGAGCTGCTTGGTTTTATTGGACAGGGCAACTTGCATCTCCGCCAAGGAGTGGAGGGTTTTTTCCCTATCACCTTTGAGCGTCGAGAGCTCCTTGCCGTGCTCTTCGAGATCTATTTCCAGCTTCTTTACCTTGTAGCTCAGCTCGTTCTTGGCGGCCTCTGCAGCTTCGGCAGCATCGACGGCCTCCTTGAGCTTGCCGGCGTGACTTGCAGTCAGAGCTTCGAGCGCCTCTTTATGTTCTTGCTCCAGCTCCTGGGTCCGCCGCGCGACAAGCTTCTCGATATCTTCATCTTCGCTGCGAAGCTTGGCGGCGAGCGCCTGCTCACGTGCGGTGAGATCTTCCTCATGAGCATCAAGAGCAACGCGGCGCCTCGTCAGCAGGGCATCTTCAGCAGCAATCCTTTGAGTAGCTTCATCCTGCGCCTTCTCCATATCAGATTGCTTCAGGAGGATCTCTGTCCACTGTTGGCTCACCTGTTCCCAGCCAGCAGTCAGCTCTTGGAGGGCCTCGGCGTACTAGGTTTGCATTTGTTCGACGCGCCTCTGGAAATCTGCCTCGGCCGCCTCGACGACTGCCATTCTGGAGTCCGCTTTATCTTTCCGGGCGCGGTGGAGAGCCTGGAGCTTGCGGAAATTCTCGCCCATGGCCTGAAGGAGCTGATCCTCTTCAGATTTGCTGCTGCTAGCACTGGGATCGTCAACAACCTCGAGCCCAGCAGCAGCGATGATTTCTTCGTCAAAAACTTCTCCTTCGGCTGGTGCCCCAATGCTTGCCGTCCCCGACAAGTTAACGAACAGGTTCTCGCCGACCTTGAGGTATTTGCTGGATGAGGGGCCTTCAGATGTTGGCGGTTGGTCTTCAGCGACCGCCTCACCAGTGACAGGGGGCTTCGTGGCTGGTGCAGCGCCTGGCGCTCCTGCGGCAGGAATGCCGTCAATACGGTCATCAACCTCCCTGTCGCCCCCTTCAGTAGGTTCTTTGGCGGGTTCCTCTTGTGCAGTCTTAGCGGCCTCCCCGTCAAGAGCACCGCCAGCCTCGATAGTGTCATCCTTGGTGGCCTCACTGGCAGTGATCCTGTCTGCTTCGGCAGCGGTGTCCCTGGCGGTCTCCTCGATGACAACGTCGACATCCATGTGTTCCATCACAGGGAACTCTGAAGGATGAAGGAGAAGAATAGAATAAGATCAAGATTGAAGTTTGAAGCGACTAAAGACAGAGAGATAAGGGAAAGAGTAACAAGCACTCTGAGGCAATCGGTTACCTGCGTCGAGCTATTGGGAGGTGGCCTCGCCCCTCCCGGCAACTTCGGTTGCCGGGGGTGGGTTGCCGGGGTCCTTGCTTGTCGGCTCCTTCTCAATTAAGATGGGCTCGTCGGTAGGATCCCTTGCCGGGGACGTGCTTGTGGGCGGCGTGGTCGATGGAGGTGGCACGACGGGGATGTCTTCCGACAACTCTCCTTGTTGCCGTTCTTCTCCTGCGAGCCCAAAGATATCAGCGGCAAGAATGGAAGCCTCAGCACCCGCCAGCGGAAAAAGAACAGTGAACTTACGTTGGGGGCTGTGCTGGGGGCTGCGTTGAGGACTGGGCTCCTGGCTGACGACGATGGTTTCTGGCACGCTCGTGGAGCCTGCCGGGGGCTCGTCGCCCGTGGAAGTCTTTGTCCTCTTCGCCATCCTCTCCAGCAAGGTTTCTGCATCACTGCAGAGACAATACGAGCAAGTTAGTAAGATCGATCCCAGATTGGAATATAAAGGCTGTGGCAAAGTACTCACTCTTCTTCTTCTCACTCCGGACTAAAGCCGGAGATGTTGAAATCGGCCTCCGCTGCGATGTCTGAGTGGGGAGGCGGAGGAGGGGTCCTAGGCTGCTTGGCTGTGGCAGGCGCCGGGGCAGCTTCCGGCGCGGTAGTGCGAGACACCCCTGCCGCCCCAGCAGTGGCCGCTGGTGTGGGTCTCGCGCGCTGTGCAGGTTGTTGACGAGCCCCTTGCCGCGGTGCAGTCTTGCCGGCCACTTTCTTGCCGGGAGCCTCGCCGCTCGAAGAAGGCTGGCTTGCCGGGATGCCAGATGCAGCCTTCCGAAGAACACGCTTCATCTTCTTCGGGGCTGGGAGCTCTTTTTGCGGTTCTTCTGCGGCCGTGTCCTCGTCGGACGAGCTCTCAGCGGTTGTGCTGCTCTGTTCCCCGGCAGCTTTGTCCTTCCCGGCAGGTTTTACCTCCACTACCACCCCTGCGTCGATGGCTTCCCATTCTGTGAAGCCAACGCTGCCAGCCTCCGCGGCAAGATTTGTCTCCTCCACCCTAGTAGCAATGTAAGCTACTTCTTGGTCGGTGGTGGCTCGGATGAAATCTGTCTCTTGCCGGACGGGTCTCTCCGTCAAGTTGTCAAAAAACTTCTGTGCTTCCTCCTCGGTTGGCTCGGCCCAAGTCGCGTCAAGACCGTGGGCGTTGAACATCGGCATGAAGGCAATGATTGACCCCAAGGCGGAGTTGTTGCACAAAGGGACGATCCTTGCCGGCAGCCGATGCTTGTCTTCGCGCTGGAATAGTTTTTGACAGAGAGCGCCAAGCTGCATAGTGGTCAGATTATTATTCAACCCGGGGCGCATTCTCATGATATCTGCCGCGTTTCTATATTCCCAAGCTGGCCTTCCCCTGTTCTGCAAGGGGGCGATGCGGCGGCGGAGAAAGTCGAAGCCAATCATCTCCAATGTCAGCCCGGCAGCTTTCAGGCGAAGGATCCTGGTGGTGGCGATTGTGAGCCTTTCGTCCTCCGTGGCGAGATCGCTCCAGTCCTTGCCGCGGACCACCTTCTGTTGCCGGGGAAGACAAAACGGATGGGAATCTGCTTCCTTGATCCAGTACCATTTAGCCCGCCACTCGTCCCACTTTTCGTGGTAAACTCCTTCTGGGTATATTTCCTTATTCCAAGCCCTTGGAATCCAGGCGATAGAACCAGAGAGGGCCTCTCCTTTTTGGATGCGGGGGAAGAAATAATGGCGAAAAAGAGTAGAGTTGGGAATCACGCCGGCAAAGTTTTCACAGAGATGGGCAAAGATGGACATGCATAGAACCGCATTCGGCGTGAAATCGAGAAGATGAAAGCCCTATGTGTACATGATATCATTGAAGAAGTCGGAAAATGGGGGACAGAGCCCGCAATAGAAATACGCAGCGAAGAAAGGGTATCTGTCCGATCCACTTTTGGAACAAGCACCTGGAATTACGCGTGTGGCGGGGTGAGCTTGCGTCTCCTTCACCCACATGCACTGGTACCGCCCCTTCAGAGCTTCAGCATCGAGCGATGGGGGGAAGACGACATGCTTCTTCCGCATCTTCACCAGTTCGCTCTCCGGGATGTCGGCTTTCGCTTCCTTGCCCTTGCCTTTGCTGGCCTTGGGCGGCATGGCGGCAGTGAGGGCGGAAGCCGGGGGTGGAGCGAGCGTGGAAGCGGCGGGCGAAAGAGGAAAAAGCTTCGCTCTGAGCTCGAGAGGAGGAAGGTGATGGCGACGGCCAGATTGAGAAGAAGAGGGGGGTAAATAGGCTTGTGCCTCTGCGGCTTCTCCTTTTTATGGGGAAGGAGCGGGGCCGCCTCTTTTCTTCCCCAATGTGAATGCGCCTCTATAGGCGCGTGGCAGTTGCAGCCTTTGAGGCACGCTTCCCACATCGCGTGCTCGGTGCGTGTAGTGGGGGGCACAGTAAAACGAGATATTTACGAGCAGTTAATCCCCTGCCACGCGTGCCCGTGCACTGTTTGGGCCTAGCCCAACAACGCCTCGCACTCGTGTATGGCCTAGGCCCGGGGGCTCCTGTCGGTGTACTAAGTATTGGGCCACTAGTACCCCGTACTTGTGCACGGGCAGTTGTAGCCATCCTCGCGGCAAGGCTTGCCGGGGAACAGTTCGAGGTTGATTCAAGCCATCGAAGAAATCATCAAGTCAGAGATCTGAGGATCAGTAGATAAGAAGAGCTGGAATCCGAAGGCCAGCATTCTCGGCAAGATCTTGCCGGGGTGGCCTACGGAGCCCGGCAAGGATTGGCGCCCGGCAAGGCTTGGCGCTCGGCAAGGCTTGGCGCCCGGCAAGGCTTGGCGCCCGGCAAGGCTTGGTGCCCAGCAAGCTTCGGCGCCCGGCAAGGTTTGGTTGCTATGCCACTGCTCTAGCACAGTGACAAACCCGACATTCTGGGTCCTTCTTTGGACGCGTGGCGACGCGCCAATGGAAAAGAGCTTAAGCGGTGCTGATGGGATGGCCCCTTTTTCCATCCCCAAGAAAGTGAGGACACCTAAACGGACACCTCACGGTGCATTAAATGTGTTTGTCCTAATCCATCAGGGGTTAGGTATGATACCCTATAGCTACTTTACACCTCAATGTATGTACATTTTGCCACTGTGGTGACCCCTTTGAGCATATAAAAGGAGGCCCAAGGCAACTGCTACAGAAGAGGAGAACTTCTGGCCCATTCTGCATGCGTAGCTGCTCTTTGAACGTACTGTTCATAGCGAGCGCTCCTGAAGGCTGGGCTCAAGAACATTAATAAGAACACAAAGCAGGAGTAGGGTTTTACGCTGATCAGCGGCCCGAACCTGGGTAAAATCTTCCCGCGTCGATCATTGGTTCTGCTCTTTGCGTATACCTCTCCCCCCACCGAATCGTAAAGGGGTCCCTCGGGATCCCATAGGTGTCGTGCCCCGACACTATCGATAGCCGCGCCCGCGGATATGGGCCCAGTTCATAGTCGGTCACACTATGGGTCAACAGTAATAATAATAATAATGTTCTTAATAACAACCATGATTCGATGATGAGAAAGAGATTGGTTGTGATCGAGAGAGGATCACAGAGGTATCATGGATACCGAAGTTGGTTGATCTTTATGTGATCATGAGAGGATCACCGTGGTATCGAGGATACCGAGTTGTTGGATATTTGTGGTGTTATGCGAGAGTCAAGGGTAAAGGTCAAGCTCCTTGTGGTCATGTAATGATTACTACGGTGTTGTAATACCGAGCTTGATTGGATCCTGAGATGATCGTGTGATGTCCGTGATGGTAAGCTTGTGCATGTGATGGTTACGAGGTAACCCGAGCAGAGTAAGTTGGTGCATGATAGCGTCATCAGGTTGCATGCTAGTATCATCATGTTCATATGTTCATGCCATGCTCGTATTGTTCTAGCTGTATCATGTTGTACATGCCATGTTGTTTTGATAGTATCGTGTTCATCATTGTTAAGTAACCTGTAATTGCCATGCTGTTGTTTGTCTTGATTGCCTTTGGTTGCTGTGAGCTTGCAAGTACATTCAATGTACTGACCTGGCGTGTCATGCCAGTTTGCAGGTCATGCCGGATTTGATTGCTTGTTTGCCGTGGATCCCTTGTTTGCGAGCTAGGATAAGCGTTACAACCAGAGTCCCTAAGGAGTGGAGTTCATCACCGTCGTCGTTATCCGCTACTAGAAGTTATTCCGCTACTTCGAGTTGTTTTGCTGCTGCCATAGAGCAACCGTGGCAGGCGTAGGGTCGCCGTGCCAATGTAATCCCCTTGTACCCATATAGCTTGTAATAAAGAGTTGATTTGTTCTATGCTAAGTAGTGTCGTATTCCAGAAGACTTCTCCTAGATCTCTGGGCTGGAATACGGGGCGTTCCAGTTTCTCTGAGCCGGGGTGCCACAAGGCTTGGTATCAGAGCAGGTCTGGCTGTAGGACGCCCTAGCCCACGCGAGCGTTAGAATGCGGTAGTATAGAGTCCAGTTGGTTTGTTGCACTTGATTGCTGCATTTGTTTGATTGCATAGCATGCATATAGATTAGTACATTGTCGCTGACGATTGATCTTGTGAGTGTAGATGGCATCGGGTTCAGTCCACTGCCTGCACCATTCCTCTTTGCATACCTGCTCTTCGGTGTTCGGCGTCATCTCTGTCCCAGCAGAGTGATGCCGTGGTACCAAGTGTTCCAGACACCATCTGCAGGAGTTATGCTCGGATATCGTGTCGATATCTTTTCATCACCCACCCATATTGTTTTGGTGGTAGACTTGCCTCTATCCCGAATCATGCCTTCCATCTCGCCACTTTGGCAACCCTTACTGATCGTTGTGATCAAAAAAGGGCAATGACAGCAAGCCTTGTTTTCCACCGCTATCCTACCCTGTCATCCAATTCTTTGGACGTGTACGGTTCCCTTCCGTACGCTTCATGATGATGTGGTCGTGACCTCCGTGTTCCACCCCATGATCACCAAGTCCATCCTCGCCTCCATATTCATCCAGATGCAATCGGTGTTCAGCCAACGCTTGGTGTAGCCTTGGGTATGCCAACTCCTTCCACACGCTAATTCACCTTCGTGCACACCGCCACAGCATATTAGATCGTAATACCGGAGTTTCTGCGAGATTTGTGTGCTTAAGTATGCATGCATATTATTGTTGTGGGTAGCACTAATATGTGATGTTGCTTGATTATTCGCATTATTTATATTGTTAGTATGCTTGTGTGCTTTTGTTTTCGTTGTTTCTTTTGCTTCTTTCTTTGGGCCTTCGGTGTTACATATTTTCCCCATATTAAAGTTGCTCATCAACCAGCACCGGACCCGAAGAATCAGCAAGGAATTCAAGTATTTGGAAACTCAGCTAAATAGAATGGCATTCTCAGCCGACTGCAGTGAAAGGGGGAATATCCGATCTTGATGCTGATCATCAAATTTGCATTAGCATGCACTCCTCACAACAGTACGGATAACCAAGTCTCCCTCATTGTGCAGTCTTCATAGCAGTGATGATCAAATCAGCAAGAAGATAAATTGTGTGCAAGATCAACAGTATATTATCAGTCAAAGGTAATCAACAGCAGGAATATTAAGATGACACATTTGTGGCAATCAGTCTGCATATCTCAATGAGAAGCTTCTAGCGTAAGCAACCCAGTCTTCCCTTGCAAACTACTAGAGAAGCTTCCAATGCAAGATTTCTCTATCTTCCTCAGTACGATACATGGATGACTTCCCGTGCAAGGTACCGAGTCCTTCCCCAGCAAGTCTTTAAGGGGGGAAGCTTCTAAAGGATGATACCCAGTCTTCCTCAGCAAGATACTCTCGATGGTTTCCAGCATAAGCCATCCAATCATCCTCAGTACAACATTGGTGCAATATAATAGGTTGTGAGTTGGCAGCTTTTGGCAGAACAAGAATCAGTCAGAACATAAGACTGCCTCGAGAATCAGCTACTGATATATCGTGAGCATGTTGCCAAGTTCTTGCAAATCTCTGGTACGATGATAAAGTTAAGGTAAGATTCCGAAAACCTCACAAGTCATGCAAGAGAAAGAAAGCCAGTTGGTGATGCAAGAACCGACAAAGTTTTGGAGAACAGCAACATGGGACAGCCAATTTTGACAGTACTCAGCAAGGCCAGTTTCCTCATACCCAACAAGGTGATATCATTAACCCTTGTCACCACTTTGTATGCTTGACGACAACAATGAGCTATATGCAAGTATGTGTGAACCTGGTATGGTTCCTATCACACGATACATGAACGTGGATAAGGTTATGATTGCCAAAATATTGCACCCGACAGTACCTATGGTCACACGAAGAAGCAATATGACCAAGCTCTTTTGGCAAAGAATCCAGAGCAAGAAAAATGAAGAAGTAAGACCGGCGATACAGGTATGAAAATTGTTGCATGAACCACATGGTGTAGATACCCTGGACAGTCTGAGTCAGCATCGATCACCAGGAATATTCACCTAAGGGGTCTACTCAATTTTGGTAAGGACCCCATATCCAGACAACCCGCTCAATTAACAGTATAAGCTCAGATTTGTCAGTATCAAATATCTGGGTCTGTGAAGTCAGACCAAAGGTCAATTCAACAGTTTGACTCCAGCAACTATGGTAAAGCACCACACAGCCTACTATCCCCATGGATATGCCGACAGAATGAATATTCAGGATGATGAATAACAGTCTTGAGGCATGTGTCCTCACTTATGTGAATCATCAAAGGATAGCCGGTCATGAGCAAAATTCTTCTGTCAGAACCACCGTCAGTCAAGTTTGCGGATACTATCATATAGGGTCGTACCCTTTTATGCTGGCCACGACAGGAGACAGTTAAATATTTGGCACGGATCTAATACTCAAGATAGTGGAGCCAGTCAAGATGATTCAGAAACTCGTGCGAGAAGTCAGAATCCGTCAGGAGAAGGGTTATGAACCACCTCACTGCTTTGAACCTGTAGGACCTACAGTTAGTTGAGAAACCCAATGCAAGGAGTAAAATATTGGGTGTCCACCAGGAAAATCGGTGCTGGATGACATGGGAGGTTGTCGGTGCTGGATGACACCTCCATCAGAAATCACTCTCGGACTTATGAGATGGGAATATATCTCAGTCGTGATAATCTATCACACTCAGCTAAGTCAGCAGATATGAAAAGAATTGGAGCCAGTATAAGCATGAACATGTAAGGTAAGTTCTGTCAGGATGTGGATACAGTGAAGCAAACCACCCAAGAGTCAGGTAGTCTCGTCATATGAAATTTAGTGGGGAACAATCAATAAAGGAAAAAAGGATACCCGAGTTGGAAACGGTTTCCTTAAGTTAGTATATTCATACTTCTTCCCTGAGCAACCAAATCTCGAGGACGAGACTTCTTTAAGGGGGGAAGGTTTGTCACACCCTGAATTTTGGCCCTTTCTTTTTTCTTTTGATTTTCCAAGGATTTTGCTTGAGTTTTCTTTTTCGGTGGCTACGTGGTCTGGAAACTGGAGGAGATGACCTCTTCTTCCTTTCTAGAGTGGCTTGCCATCCTCATATCCATCCCTAGAACATGCCATATTCATCTTGGACCAACCTCAATATTCTTTTCCTTGGGAATATTCCTTTTTCTGTTAAAGGAATAACCCTATTTGCCCTAGTTTGTGAACCAACCTATATTTCTGTCACTCCTAAAATTCCCAAATAATTCTCATAAATTTTTTGGGTCATATCTTCCTCAAATATGTCAAGATCCTTCAGTGACATGATCCAAGATCATGCTCAATTAATTCCTTTCCTATTCTGCCCTAAATGGCACTTTGTGAAGCAAGTGTTATTTATCTTTGCCAATTTGTCTCCAAACTTTTTGGACACCTTTTCCTATCCATATCATTGCCTCATGTCAAAATTCAACTTAATTTGCCTAGTGAACCTTCCTGAGCAATTTTTCAAAGTTCCTGTCTGAGGGAAGCTTGTGTGAAGGAAGTACAAGCTAGGTTGATCCAAATGATTTGAAATTTTGCATGGTCCTTCATATGATCAAATCAACACTCTCATCAAGATTTGAGCTCATTTTATCCATCCATGTGAGCACACCTTCAAATCTTTGTTTCTGTCCAAATTTTCAGTTAGTGAAGCAAGTATATTTTATCTTGCCCCATTATGGCTGAAAATTTTCCTAAACCTTCTCGTACCCATATAACCTATCTCCACAAGATTTGGGCTCATTTCATCTAGCCATTTTCCATCAGGATTTTTCCCAAGATTCTGTCCAGAGAGGTGCTATATGAAGGAAGTACCATTTTGGCTTGGCCAAATGGCATGAAATTTTTATGGAATCCTATCATACCCAAATCATACTGCCATGTTCATTTTCAACTCAATCCATCACTCCTAGTGAGTGCTATTTCATCATTTTGTTTCTGGACCAGATTAAGCAGTTGGTAAGCAACTATATTAAAATACTTGTCCTAATCCCTTCAAAATTCACAGGACTCTTGTCCCTCCTACCCTAAACCTCTGAGACATGCTATTTCATCACTTAGCTATCCTTGCTTATCATAGTTTCATGCAACATTTTGCAACAGCAAACTTCAGAGGTCACTTCCCATCTAACCACAGCGTTTTTAATCAAGATTTAAACTCAGTTGTAACCTACCCTGGAGGGACTCCACCCTAGACAGCATTTGCTAGCCCATTGCCTCCTCTACTCGCCAGTTCACGTGGTGACCGCCACTGTGGCATGCCATGGACACGAGCTGGTTGTTTTCTTGCTCGGACCCCTCCTCTGCTCGCCGCGTTCGCGCACCCAGCCATGTCCAACAGCTTCCCCGTGCCTCCTCCGTCCCCCTGGACCCCTCTCCACCTCCGGCAGCTCGCTCGCTGGCGCTCGTCACCGCGCGCCCACGGACGCGCTGTAGCAGGCCGTCGTCTTACTCCTCTGGCTCTTTCCTCCCCGTGCCCCCTTGGCCTCCTCTGCTCCGTGACCTCGGCATCGATGTTTCATCACGTTCCCGCGCCCTCCCATGATCGCTGAGCGTCGCCAGAGCTCGGCCGGACCCGAGCGGTGGCATCCGGCTCGGCCATCCTCGCCCCACCTATAAATGGCCCTCCCCGAGCCATTCCGAGCACACCACTGACCTTCTCTCACTCCCAGAACCCCGCCCATCCTCTTCCACGAGCTCGAGAAGCTCTCCTGCCCCTCCCATGGCCGAAGCCTCGCCACCGGCCTCTGCTCAAATCCGAGCAAGGCGAGCCCCCTCCCTCCGTTCTTCCATCACCAGACGAGTACCTCAACCCCGGTGAAGCCTTCCCGAGCCCTGCCTCTCCCTTTCCTCCACCATAGCCCCACCTCCAACTTTGCCCAATGCCGCCATCTGCCGTGGCCATGGCTTCACCTGCTCCTGTGCTCCCCGGCGTGCGTGCAGCCCCTGGATGGGTGCGGCTCGCTCTCCTGGTCACTCCGGTGTCCGGAGCGTCGCCAGAGATGGCCTGAGCAGCTCAGGCAAGCGCCGGCACCGACGACCCCTCCCTCTACTTTGCGTCCGTGTCGGGGGAAGAAGAAGGAGGAGCGAGAGGAAGAGATGTCAGCGGTGGGCCCCGCCTCTGCTGACTAGGATAAGTGGAAGCGCATTTTCGCTTTTACGCTTTCATTTCAGTGAAAGCATAAAGTTCTGCGGTTTCGGCCAGGAATACATTTTCACTGTCCCAAAAGCGTAGTTCCTTGAATGCGCTTTTAGTTTTTCTGTTTTGACCCAGTCTGTAAATATTTTTATTACAGATAGGTCCCTGGCAGAAAACCCCTCCTAACTTTTTGCTCGTAACTCTGATTGAGGTGATTCCAACGCCCACATCTTCGTCTCGTCGAGCCCATTCTGTTCCTATCATTTTCACTATGGTTTGACATAATGTAAATGACCTTTTTGCCCTTGCCCCTAATCAGCCCCCTCCGAGGGAGAAACTTTTCCGGCGATTCCTTCTGCGGTCTTTCTTCACTTCTCCCCGGTGTATTCTTCATCCCCAGGCAAGCCACGACAACCACTTGCATGATAGTCATGCAGTAGCCATGGTTTTCTACTTGAACATTTAATAAGTGTTTGTTTGTCTGCAACTGCTATCGTTGTTTCGGTAATGCTTATAGATCTGTGTTCACCTTCATGCTGTGCTCTTCGGCATCTTGTTATCTTGTACTTCTTGCTAGTATTATTGCTACATGTCATGTTTGGTAGTAGTACATGCTGGTAGTAGTGAGGTTTGTTCTGATGCATGCTTATCGTTTGTTACCGGGTACCATTGATATGCATGTTCCTTTGCATCTCGCTGGTTATATGCTTACTTGGTAATATTACCATTATGTTCTTGCATGGTAGCTATTTCCATTGCTAGTGGTCATGTTATGATATGAGTAGTGTTATACTTGTGATATTCATGCTCGTCAGTATGCCATGTTCATTCGGATATATGATTTATTGTTGTCGATATGCTTGATGATTATGTTGCACCCCGATGCTTATGTTGATATCTTGCTCACACATTTTAGTTGCATCATGTTATTTTAATATGGCTCAGCTTATTGCATTCAAGTTTTAACCGGACTTAAATGAACTTGAACAACTGTTAGCTGAGTCATGGTGCCACCAAATCGAGCTGACTAGTGCAACCACACTTGCCTTATGGGGGGTCCTAACTGGGTCTATTTTCATGCCTCTCACCGGTGCCTCCAACGAGGGAAGGTTATGCGCGGGCGCTACCTTGGCCGGGTAGGACGGCATAAGCCTTGTGAGCCCGAGTTTGGTTATGTGCACATGTCCCCATTTGGGACCGTTTATGTTTTGCCACGATGGTGGCCGGCCACGTAGGTGGCGGATGTCACGAGTTGACATCGGGGCCACCCAGGACTTAGCCCAAAGGGGAGTTTATCGGAGTGGCCGGGAGGGTGTGATGGCAATAGATCGGTTTTGTCGGAACGCCGTTGGTCCACCCGAATGGGAGTGCGAGGCCATGGGTTCTGATGTAGGGTGGAAACCCTAGGGCCGATCTTTCACGATTGGAGCAGATCCTACGAAGAACACGAGGAGAAACACGAGGGAAAAACGAGAGAAATCACTCAAACCAACAAGATTCAATTACACATGTGCTAGATCCTCGAAACACAAAGAGATACACGATCCACAATCAACAAAGGACGATACAAGTAGCTAGTTCATCTCCGTGAGGAGGTCTTGAGGGGTCTTCCCGTGAGGGGTCTTGAATCCGCTTGGGGGATCTTCTTCGTAGAGGTCGTGAACTCCGATGGAGAAGTAACCAAGTGGATGTGCAAAGCTCTATCTCTAAATTGAGCTAATCCTTTGCTAACCCTAGAAAGAGGGAGGAGGAGGAGTATATATAGTCTAAGGGGCGAAGGGGTACATGGGCCACGGCCCTTTACACTGTGCGCATACAGGGGAAGCCGTACGTCCGGGCGTCGGGCCGGATGTCCGGGCCTTCACGAGTCGCCGGATGTCCGGGCGCTCGGGCCGGATGTCCGGGCTGGTGCTTTGGCTCTCTGGTTAGGCCCGGGCCGGATGTCCGGGCCAGGGGCCGGATTTCCGGCAGCTCGCGTCGGGCCGGATGTCCGGGCCTCTGGCCAGATGTCCGGGCTGACGAGGGTAGCTCCTGGAGGTTCTGTGATAGGGCGCCGGATGTCCGGAGGGGGCGCCGTATTTCCGGGTTTGTCAGGTCGGATGTTCGGGCCCTGTAGCTGGTCGGCTGGGTTGTTGCTGTGGTAGATGCTCCATGGGCTGGATGTCCGGGGCTTGGGGCCGGATGTCCGGGTCCTGGAGACCTCTTCGGATCCTTCCGTCGCTTCTCTTCTTCCGTGAACTTGGGGACTTGTCCGTCTTCACGTCCATCTTCGGGAGGGCCTTCTTGGTACCTGATCATGCACAACATTCCAGACTTAGGTAGTAGCCATGTCTCGAGTGGATCAAATGTAATATCACTAAGGAAAGAAGTCACCTCGGTCTCGAGAGCTCTAGCTCGTGCTCGCATCATAGGTCATCTTGGCACTTGGTGAGACGGTGGTAGGTCCATGGGGATGACCGTAGGATGCTCTGCATCATCTCTTCCCCCCCCCCCCTTCCCCCCCCCCCCCCCTTGTGATAGATCCGACCTCGGATCGAAATCCTCATCACCCTGGTAGGGAGAGAGATCTTCGATGTTGAAGATGTTGCTCATGGTGTACTTGTCACGTGGGATGTCGATCTTGTAGGCGTTTTTGTTGTAGCGTTCAAGCACCTTGAAGGGTCCATCGGCTCGTGGTAGAAGTTTGGACTTTTGTTCGTTGGGGAAGCGGTCCTTGCGAAGGTGTAGCCACACAAGATCTCCAATGTTGAATACCATGGGTTGTTTGTTGATGTTGAGCTTGGTCGCGAGTCATTGTACTTGGCGCTCGATAGTGTGCCTTGTATCTTCATGCATCCTCTTGAGGTAGTTCACTCGGGTACTCGCGTCCATGTTGGTGCGCTCTTGTAGGGTAGAGGAAGAATGTCCAATGGGGACAACGGGTTGAAACCATAGACGACCTCGAAGGGGGACTTGCCAGTAGTCGAATGTCTTGTGCGGTTGTAGGCGTACTCGGCGATGGGTAGGCACTCCTCGCACTCCGTGATGTTCTTCTTGATCAACACACGTAGTAGAGTGGAGAGCGTTCGGTTCGTCACCTCCGTTTGGCCGTCGGTTTGAGGATGGTATGCCGAAGAGAACAAGAGTTTGATTCCGAGCTTGGCGCATAAAGTCTTCCAGAAATAGCTCAAGAACTTGACGTCGCAGTCCGAGACAATCGTCTTTGGTACTCCATGTAGGCGCAAGATTTCCCTACAAAAAAGATTTGCAACATGTGAAGCATCGTCTATCTTGTTGCATGGTATGAAATGTGCCATTTTAGAGAATCGGTCCACAACAACAAACACGGAATCCTTTCCATTTTTAGTTCTAGGCAAACCAAGCACAAAATCCATGCTAATATCTTCCCATGGGTGGTATGGAATTGGAAGTGGCATATATAGACCATGGGATTGAGCTTTAGACTTAGCTTTGCGGCATGTAGAGCACCGGTTGGTGAAGCGTGAGACGTCGCGGAACATCTTGGGACAAAAATAGTTCTTGGAGAGCGTAGCGAATGTCTTGTCCCGTCCAAAGTGTCCCATTAGCCCTCCTCCATGAGATTCTTGCAAAAGGAGCAAACGAAGAGAAGACTCGGGGATACACAATTTGTTAGCTCTCATAAGATAATCATCTTTTATGTAATAGCATTCCCAAGACGTATGCGTCAAACATTCGGCATAAGGAATAGCAAGAGTAGGATCATGCGCATACAAGTCTTTTATGTGCTCAAAACCAATGACATTCAATTCAAGTTGGGTAACAAGCATGCATCTACGGGAAAGAGCATCGGCCACAACATTTTCCTTACCTTTAATATACTTGATGACATAAGGAAATGACTCGATGAATTCACTCCACTTAGCATGACGCTTGTTCAACTTAGTTTGACCCTTAAGATACTTAAGTGTTTCATGATCGGTGTGAAGAATGAACTCATGAGGGCGGAGATAATGTTCCCAAACATGCAAGACTCTAACTAAAGCATATAGCTCTTTGTCATAGATGGGGTAATTTAGTTGCGCTCCGGAGAGTTTTTCACTAAAGAAAGCGATGGGGCGCTTCTCTTGCATTAACACACCTCCTATGCCATAACCACTAGCATTGGAATGAATCTCAAAGGGTTTATCAAAGTTTGGTAAAGCAAGCAAAGGAGCATGTGTAAGCAAATTCTTTAGCTCATTGAATGCGGTATCTTGGGATGGTCCCCAAACAAAGGGTGCATTCTTCTTACTCAAAGCATGTAAAGGGGATGCAATGGTGCTAAAATCCTTAACAAATCTATGGTAGAAACTGGCTAAACCAAGAAAACTACGCACTTGTTGCAAGTTGGTTGGTTGAGGCCAAGTTTTGATAGCATTGATCTTAGATTCATCTACATGCACACCCTTAGAAGACACAACGAAACCCAAGAAAACAAGCTTATCAACACCAAAAAGGCATTTGTCCATATTAGCATAAAGGCGCTCTTTCCTAAGGGTTTGCAACACGGTTCTAAGATGGGTGACATGATCTTTGAGCGATTTGCTAAACACAAGAATATCGTAAAAATAGACCACAACAAATACGCCAATATAGGGTTGAAGAACAAAATGCATGACTCTCATGAAAGTATCGGGTGCTTCGGATAAACCCATTGGCATAACAAGCCATTCATATAAGCCAAATTTGGTCTTAAATGTGGTTTTCCATTCATCACCTTCTTGTATTCGTATTTGATAGTAGCCACTTTTAAGATCAATTTTAGAGAAAATAGTGGCTCCGCTAAGCTCATCTAGCATATCATCTAGGCGTGGAATGGGGTAACGATAACGCACGGTGATAACATTGATAGGATGACAATCGGAACACATGCGAAATGTACCATCTTTCTTGGGAACAAGGATTACCGGGACGGCACATGGGCTCAAGCTTTCACGTACATGGCCATTGTCGATGAGTTGTTGTACTTGCCGTTGGATCTCCTTGGTTTCCTCGGGGTTGACGCGGTAGGGAGCCTTGTTAGGAAGAGGTGCTCCGGGGATGAGGTCGATGCGGTGTTCGATGCCTCAAAGAGGAGGTAGACCCAGAGGTAGCTCGTCGGGGAATACATCTTGAAATTCCTGCAATAGAGAAGATAACACTAAAGGGAGATTGTGAGAGGTGTTAGTTTTTGGTGCCTCGTCCTTGAACAAAAGGACATAGTGCATAACACTTGATGGGTTCTCACACACTTCTTTCATCCCACGTTTGGTGGCAAAGAGGAGTAGCTTTTTCTTGTCGCTCGTCGTGGAGGCACTCGATTTGGGCTTGTGGCGCTCACTCTCTTTATGGTGGTTCGCTCTCTCACTATTCTCTCCATGATGGGTGGCTTGCTTGTCGGCGATCACTTGACTTGGAGACATAGGTCGTAGCACGTACTCCTTCCCTTTCATCTTGAAGCTATAGTGATTTGTTCGCCCATTGTGGATGGCGCCTCGGTCAAATTGCCATGGTCGTCCAAGAAGGAGGTGGCAAACGGACATCGGAATGACATCACACTCCAAAGTATCTTCATATGCTCCGATCTTGAAGGAAACTTGCACCATATGCTCGACTTGGATAGTGCCGGAGTCACTTAGCCATTGAACCTTGTAAGGATGCGGGTGCTTCATCTTGACTAATTGGAGCTTGGAGCATAGTTCTTCACTTGCCAAGTTATGACAACTTCCTCCATCGATGATGACCTTCATGGACCTTCCATTGATGCCGGCCTTGGTGTGGAAGATATGGCATCTTCGGTCTTCTTCTTGTTGATGTTGAAGAGTCAAGACCTTGGAGACAACAAGAGCGGGGCTCGGATCTTCGTCACAAAAGACTTGATCATCTTCATCGTTGTTCACTTGCCGGTGCATGGCCACTTGCTCAAGGGCTTCCATTTCGCCTTCACTCATTGAGTCGTATGTACCATCATCATTGAAGATCATGGTGCGTTTGTTGGTACATTCGAAGGACTTGTGGCCTCGGTCGCCGCATGTGAAGCATTTGATGGAACTTGTCTTGACGGACTCATCCGGTGGAGTTGTAGATGATGAAGCTCTCAGCTTGAAGTTGCTTGGAGTAGGAGGATGGCTTGAGGTTGTCGAAGTTTTCTTGTAATTGGACTTGTCGCCGTTGCTTGTAGAAGGCTTGGTTGAGGTAGACGGTGTTGGAGTCATTGAAGCTTGGGTGTTGGAGAAGCCATAGGACTTGGATGAGAACTTGGCATACTTGAAGTCATCTTGCACTTGACGTTCCGCCTTGGTAGCTTGATGCACTAGCTCAATGAGGTTTGAGTATGGTTGGAAGTCGGCGATCTTCTTGATAGGATGATTGAGTCCATTCAAGAAACGTGCCATAGTTTGCTCATCATCTTCCGTGACATTGGCTCGTATCATGGCAATCTCTATTTCCTTGTAGTACTCTTCAACGCTCTTGGTTCCTTGCTTGAGGAGTTGGAGTTTCTTGAAGAGGTCGCGGTTGTAGTAGGTGGGCACAAAACATGCTCTCATGACATCCTTCATTTGCGCCCAAGTGGTGATTGGTGATTCACCTCTTGCCTCACGACGCTCAATGACTTGTTCCCACCATATGAGGACGTAGTCTTGGAACTCAAGGGATGCCATAGCGATCTTATTCTCTTCCTCATAGTTGTGCAAATGAAAGATCTTGTCGACCTTCAATGCCCATGAGAGGTACTCTTCGGGATCGTTGCTTCCGTTGAACTTGGGCATGGTGAACTTTAGCTTGCCGTAGCGTTGCTCTTCATTGTGTTGAGGTCGAGGGTGAGGACGTCCTTGACGAGGAGGATTGTCTCCCTCAACTTGCTCTTGTCGTGGAGGATTTCCATTGTCTTGTTGCTCTTGTTGAACTTGAGGTTCTTGTCGAGCTTGTGGAGGAGCTTGTCGAGCTTGAGGAGGAACTTGAGGAACTTGTCAGTGCAACCATGCTTGATAAACCCTCTCTTGAACTTCTTCGCGAAGTGCTTCTTCTTGTTCGCGCCTATGGCGGTTGCGTGTGGGAACGGCGCGACTTGTGTCGTGGAGGGCACGTTGCGCCTCAAGTGCTTGAGCTTCTCACCGTAGTTGTTCTTGATGTTGTGCCTCGGCATCTTGCTCGTCTTGGTGTAGGCGTGCTCGTTCTTCCTCTTGTTGGCATTGACATTGTCGTTCTTGTGCTTGCGCAAAGGTAGCTTGGTTTTGGCGATGTCGATGTTCTTGCACAAGAAGTTGCTCTTGAGGATCGGTTCCGTGTAGAGGATTGCGGTTTTCTTGACGGTCTTGGCGCACGGCTTGGCGAAGAGTGTTCGACGTCGGTGTACTTGAGTTGTCGGAGGAGTGTCGACTTGAGTGGCTCCATCTTGAGGAGGACGAAGTGGTAGAAGAGCGGTTGACCAACAAGGCACGAATCTCGTCCATTCTTGCATCGTTCTCTTGTTTGTGTTCGTCGAGCTTGTGGTCGAAGTAGTCTCTTGTACGTTGCTCGGAGAGGCGTAAGTCGGTGGCGAGATTGTCGATGTGGTCGCTCATTGCTTGTTGTTCTTGATGTAAAGCTCGTTGTGCACCGAAGAGGTGGCTCTTGGTGACGTAGGTGTTTAGGTCGTCGTCTTGCTCGATGAAGAGTGGGTTGGTAGAAGAACTTGGCCTATCCATCGTTCCAAGCAAATATGTGAGTGGGAGAAAGAGAAGAACTTATACCAAATGTACCTTGACCGATGTTGAAGATGGATCAATGATCACTGAAATGTGGAACAAGGAAATAGCACAATTGGTACCGATTCTTGTCGGTTTCTCACACCTACACAAATAAAAGCTTATGGTGGAGCGCGGTTAGGATGGTGGCACTAAATTCGACGCAATTGTTAGTGAGCCTCAATAATGTTGGAAAAGATTCACAAATTTGGAAATGCAACAAGTAGACCAAGCAAGTAGTGTTACATGGAAACACACACGCAAATAGATAAATGGGGTCGTGCAACCAAAAATGAGCGAAAAATGTGGAATCCACGGAAAATGCTCTTGTTGCACAACACTAGAGAGACGCTAGCACGATTGCACAATAGGCGAATACGAAACTTGTGCACAACCTACTAAGCAAAAATGCAACAACTTCTATCCCAAGTATGCTATATGTATTGTGTTCTGATGATATGATCCAAGATGATCGAGTATGACAATCTTAATGTAGTATGATGCTATGGTTCTTGCTTATAAGCTCTTTGCTTATCTTTTCCTTTTGCTTAAAAGCTTGTTTGGCTCTTTCTCTTTTGAGCTCTTTTCTCATGCAAAACTTCACGAACCAAGATAGCAATTGTGTATGCTATGACAACCTTGTGACACAAGAGATGATATTAAGATATGCACCGCGATGATATGGTATGTATGCTATGGGGAGTATGATCACTAATGTGCACAAGTGACGTTGCCGGCAATACTCAAAGGCTAGTTTCGATAGGCAAGATATGCAAAATTGGGCTATGGTGGTTATCAATGTGATGGCAAGGAGTAGACCAAGATGTCGTCGAGATTACCGTCCTTGCTTACGGTTGAGGGTGTCAAAATTGTTGAGCGGTTGTTGTCGATGACGAGTCCGTGGCGAAGATGAGCGGCGGTGATGTTGATGTCGAACCGTCCAACTCAAATTCTCAAAACAAAACGTGTCAAAATTGTCGGAGTTGGTGGCGGGTAAGTGGTGGAGTTTGCGGAAAGCGGTGGTGGTATGCGGAATTGTAAGTGGGTATGCGGAAGTGTACGTGGGCACCGGAGCAAAATTTGGCGAAAGTTAGGCGGGAAACGGAGCGGCGGATGGAAGTGATGCTGTCAGGGGCCGGATGTCCAGGCTTCAGGGCCGGATGTCCGGGGTGGCCGGATGTCCGGGCTCTGGATCCGTGGACAAATTCGAAAAACTCCGCGTGGAAAAGGCAAAATTCGGGAGATTTTGTGGATGGAAATTGCGAAAAAGATGGGGGAAAGCTAGATCTACTTGCAACACACGAAATCTGCGGATCAAATCCAACAAAACTTCATCACACCAACAAATCACAAAAAAAATGATACGGGGCTATTTTTGTGGGGATTTTCGAAATTAGGGAAGAACACAACAAAATTAGGCTAGAAAACAAAGGGTAGGGGCTCCAAAATCGTGATCAACCTAAGCTCATGATACCAAGATGATGTAGGGTGGAAACCCTAGGGCCAATCTTTCATGATTGGAGCAGATCCTACGAAGAACATGAGGAGAAACACGAGGGGAAAACGAGAGAAATCACTCAAACCAACAAGATTCGATTACACATGTGCTAGATCCTCGAAACACAAAGAGATACACGATCCACGATCAACAAAGGACGATACAAGTAGCTAGTTCATCTCCGTGAGGAGGTCTTGAGGGGTCTTCCCGTGAGGGGTCTTGAATCCGCTTGGGGGATCTTCTCTGTAGAGGTCGTGAACTCCGATAGAGAAGTAACCAAGTGGATGAGCAAAGCTCTATCTCTAAATTGAGCTAATCCTTTGCTAACCCTAGAAAGAGGGAGGAGGAGGAGTATATATAGTCCAAGGGGCAAAGGGGTACATGGGCCACGGCCCTTTACACTGTGCGCAGACAGGGGAAGCCGGACGTCCGAGCATCGGGCCGGATGTCTGGGCCTTCACGAGTCGCCGGATGTCCGGGCGCTCGGGCCGGATGTCCGGGCTGGCGCTTTGGCTCACTGGTTAGGCGCGGGCCGGATGTCCGGCAGCTCGCGTCGGGCCGGATACCCGAGCCTCTGGCCGGATGTCCGGGCTGACGAGGGTAGCTCCTGGAGGTTCTGTGAAGGGGCGCCGGATTTTCGGGCTTGTCGGGCCGGATGTCCGGGGCCTGGCCGGATGTCCGGGCCCTGTAGCTGGTCGGCTGGGCTATTGCTGTGGTAGATGCTCCAGGAGCCGGATGTCCGGGGCTTGGGGCCGGATGTCCGGGTCCTGGAGACCTCTTCGGATCCTTCCGTCGCTTCTCTTCTACCGTGAACTTGGGGACTTGTCCGTCTTCACGTCCATCTTCGGGAGGGCCTTCTTGGTACCTGATCATGCACAACATTCCGGACTTAGGTAGTTGCCATGTCTCGAGTGGATCAAATGTAATATCACTAAGGAAAGAAGTCACCTCGGTCTCGAGAGCTCTAGCTCGTGCTCGCGTCATAGGTCCTCTTGGCACTTGGTGAGACGGTGGTAGGTCCATGGGGATAACCGTAGGATGCTCCGCATCAGGTTCCGTGGTGTGGGTACAGTGTACTAACCTCTGCAGAGTGTGTGTTTAATCTATCGATAGCCGCGCCCGCGGATATGGGCCCAGTTCATAGTCGGTCACACTATGGGTCAACAGTAATAATAATAATGTGCTTAATAACAACCGTGGTTCGATGATGAGAAAGAGATTGGTTGTGATCGAGAGAGGATCACAGAGGTATCATGGATACCGAAGTTGGTTGATCTTTATGTGATCGTGAGAGGATCACCGTGGTATCGAGGATACCGAGTTGTTGGATATTTGTGGTGTTATGCGAGAGTCAAGGGTAAAGGTCAAGCTCCTTGTGGTCATGTAATGATTACTACGGTATTGTAATACCAAGCTTGATTGGATCCTGAGATGATCGTGTGATGTCCATGATGGTAAGCTTGTGCATGTGATGGTTATGAGGTAACCCGAGCAGAGTAAGTTGGTGCATGATAGCGTCATCATGTTGCATGCTAGTATCATCATGTTCATATGTTCATGCCATGCTCGTATTGTTCGAGCTGTATCATGTTGTACATGCCATGTTGTTCTGATAGTATCGTGTTCATCATTGTTAAGTAACATGTAATTGCCATGTTGTTGTTTGTCTTGATTGCCTTTGGTTGCTGTGAGCTTGCAAGTACATTCAATGTACTGACTTGGCGTGTCATCCAGTTTGCAGGTCATGCCGGATTTGATTGCTTGTTTGCCGTGGATCCCTTGTTTGCGAGCTAGGATAAGCGTTCCAGCCAGAGTCCCTGCGGAGTGGAGTTCATCACCGTCGTCGTTATCTGCTACTAGAAGTTATTCCGCTGCTTCGTGTTGTTCTGCTGCTGGCATAGAGCAACTGTGGCAGGCGTAGGGTTGTTGTGCCAATGTAATCCCCTTGTACCAATATAGCTTGTAATAAAGAGCTGATTTCTTCTATGCTAAGCAGTGTCGTATTCCAGAAGACTTCTCCTCGATCTCTGGGCTGGATTACGGGGTGTTCCGGTTTCTCTGAGCCGGGGTGCCACATTGGGCCATCGCCCCGGCCGCTCCTGCACGTTGCGTACACCGCCAGTGAGCAAACCTAGCAACCCCTTAATACAAGTGCGGTTGCGTTCCCAGTCCAACCCAGCGTGTGCCGCTCAGTCGCTAACGTCTATTAAGCTTCGGCTGATGTATACGACGCAGAGTGCCCATAACTGTTCCCACGTGATGGTTAGTGCTATCGGGCCAGAGGCCCACTCGGATCAAATATCCATATCGTTAGTGTATTGGTAGCGTGCGGTAACGAGCAGAGACTCACGATCGATGTGTCCCTGTCGCCCCGTCTCGAGGACTTGCGGCAAGGGCTAAGAATGCCCGGCCGCGCCTCGTATTTATCTCTCGGGTACCCTCCAGGTCCACCCGTCTCCACATCACTCGCGGGTACCCCTCAGGGTCGACCCGCCTTTCCAAGTAATAGTTGTAAAGTCCAAGTATCCGTGTGTTCATAACATCAGGGAATCTGAGGTATCACCCTCGTTGGATTCCTACTCGATGTATCCGTCAAGGTGAACTTAGGAGGAATCACCCTCGAGGTTCACACTTGAGGTGTTGCACGACAGCGTCGTTATCGGGAGTGGTGAAGGAGGAATCACCCTCGATGACCACGACCGAATAGCTACTCTACAGAGTTAACATCAGAAGTGCTAAACGAGGTATCACCCTCGGCACTCGATAGTAACGCTGCAGTGTCGTACAACTAGGGGGTGAAGTGCGGTGCTGGGGCCTGATTGTCGATCACGTTGATCGAGTCATCTGATTATCCAGCGGGGGCAACTAGGACAAAGTGGGGTCTCTAGTGGGTCTCTATCCAGCCTATACTAAGCAGTTTAGGATAAGCAGGTAATTATCAAAAGCAGGTTACAAAATCAGGTCATGCATCAGAATAGGTAAAGCAGTAACAGCAGCAATTCTAATGCAAGCACAAGAGACAAGAGAATAGGCGATATAGGCATGCTCAAGGGAGGGTGCTTGCCTGGTTGCTCTGCGGCAAAGGCAGTGTCGTCGGTCTCCGGAGCTGCGTCGGTCTCGGGAACTGCGTCGGTACCGGGGTCTACCGAGAGAGAAGAGGGGGAGGAAACAGATAAATACATAGCAAACATATGCAACACAGAGCATGCTATGCTAACGTGCAGTGCAGGGTTGCCTAAAGACATGTCTAAATTATATTAGTTATTTTAGGATTAAGTTGGATTTATTAACCGGTATGTATGCACTATTCATTTATCAAAATCAGTCAAAACGTTCCATGTGCAGGTAGTTAGGAGCATCTGACAGCAATACGAAGGGCGTAGTCGGATTCGTCTCGTTTTTCTGCGCAACTTTCATATATAAAGTTTTTCCATCCGAGCTACGGATGAATTACTAAAAAATTCCGAAGTTTAAGCAATATCCGCTAACTCTCTGAAATTCTGCCGAGTCTGAGAATTGCTCAGTTTTAAACATCACTTAGCTGTTTTCCGGAGGCTATAGCTATTGTTCTGTACATCCTATGATTTTGTGCCTTATATCAATTGTGAGCATTTCTCTGCGATCTACATGTTAGTAACACTTTCCTCCATATTAGACTTCATTTGCTTGATCATCAACAGCTCTAAAGTAGCTATGAATATAAAGCTGTTTTTCAGTTTTTCAGCTAACAGAACTTAGCATTTTGTGAATTTCATAGGATTTAATCCGCACATCAAATGGATTTGGTCCAGTGGGGTAAATTGAAGTTTGTCAAGTGTAATTCCTTCACATATTATTTTTACTCATGTTAGCACTTGATTAGCTATTGTTTAGGGGCTGTCCAGAGAGCTAAACGACATAGCAACACAAAAGCTAGCTACTGCTTCAGTAATTGAATGTTACTGTAGCCGAGCAGCAACAGCAGAATGCAGCGGCAGCTAGCAGGTGCAGGGGCAGTAGTGGCTAAGCAGCAGCAGTACAACACGCAGCAGCAAGCAGCAGAGCAGCGCAGGCAGCGGCGAGCGTGCGTATGCGCGAGCGCGGGCGGCGCGAGCGACAGCAGCGGGCGCGGTCGGCGCGGGCGAGGTGTGCGAGCACGCGGCCAGGGCGTAGTGGGCAGCAGCAGCGACAGCCGGCAGCGGCGGCGCTAGGCTGCAGCAGCGGTGCAACGGCCGGAGTAGCAAGCAGCAGGCAAGCGCGGGGCACATGGGGCGGCAGCGGGGCATGGGAGGCTGCAGTGTCGGGCGCGCGAGCGGCGCAGGGTGCGGGGCTGGGCGCGGTCATGGTCGTGGCGACCACGGCCACTTGCCGGAGATCGGGCGGCGGCCGGAGCTCGGTTTTGGCGACAGGGTGCACGGGGAGAGGAGCTGGAGGGTTCGACGGCCTCCTGGCAGTGCCAGAAGCACGTCGGAGTGCTCGGATGCGAGCTACGGTGGCCCTAGCTACAGCGGCGATGGAGCAGGCAGCGGTGAGATCACGGGTGCGATGGCTGCACTAACAAGAGGACGACCGCGAGAGGGGGAGGTGAGGGGGAAACGGAGAAGAGCTCACGGTGAGTCCAACGGAGGTGAAGGCGAGGTCGGGGAAGGCTTGACGGAGACGCATTCGACGACAGCGTCCGGCGAGTCCGAGGTTGGAGAAGAGCGCGATGGCACCGTTGTGGCGCGTGGCAGCTTGGTCCCGTGCCCGTAGTTGGTGAAGACGAGGATGGCGCTCCTCCTGGGCATCTCCGGGCGGCGCAGGGTGGCTGGTGGCCGCGGGATCGACGGCGGCCCATCGAGGACCGCATTTGGGCGAACAAGAACAGAGAGGGAGAGGAGAGGAAGAGGGCTAGGGTTTGACAGGGAGAGAGAGGAGAGGCTTGGAGTGCTCTTATCCACCCCCTCGGCCGCGGGATGAACGACAGCAACGGCATCGGCTACCATGGCCCGGTGGATGGCCGACACGCACAGCCACTGCCTCCCTGTACAGAGGAAGGAAAGGTGAGGTGGTGGGCTAGGCTAGGTACTGTAGCTGCAGGCCGAAAGCACAGTGGCATGTGGCCTTTTCCCCCCTTTTATCCATTTTCTTCTGCCTGCTTTTATTTTCTACTGTTTTCTAATTAGTCTAGTTAGCAAATTATTTTTGCTAGATGTGGCACTTGGTATATAAATACATGGCACCATTATGAGGACACACACAAGGTTTGCTTTTATTTGGAAATGTTTAAGCATTTATTTATTTTGAAAGGGGCCAGCTGTGAGTCAAATGAAGTTGGTTTCAAATTGACAATTACTTTTTGAATATTTGCAAAATTATGAACACTTTTGTTTTGTAGTTTGAAGAAATAATAATCTGACTCATATCTTGAATTTGAATTTGAGTTGGTTTATTTCTTTAATTGCATTTTATTTATGAAAAATACGCTGACATGGCACATTAGCTAGGTTAACAAAGTGACTAGGATTTGGGGATGTTACAATTCTCCTCCACTACAAGAAATCTCGTCCCGAGATTTAAGTGGGGAAGTAAAGACTAACTTCGGGAGGACTAACCCTTATAGGTTCGATTATCTGGTGAACAATTCAGGGAATGTGGCAGAAGTATCTCTCGAGTTGAAACTTAATAAAACATCGAGAGTGAAGTATGAAGGTACAATAAGAAGTTTTAAGCGAATGGACAAAACGATAGATACCTGAACAGAGTGTGAGAAGGGAGTACAGAGCATCGGGAATAGATCATCTCTCGGAGGGTGGCTCGTGACATGATACGAAGCAAAATGCAAGAATATTTCGGAATCCAGGTTTTTCAGGAGAGTCAGGTTTCGATCCTGTGGAACTATGATGAGGGTCGATCGAGAGTAGGGAGAACGGTGTCATCTTACCAGTCACGACAACAAGGTATGTCAGAGGATAGTCTGTCAGTTATGTCGGTGACAACATCGGTACCAAGGGCGAGGGACGAAGAGAACCATTTTCCTGCTCGTTAAAACGAGGCGGACCAATAGGCAAAGTTCTCGTCCATCGGTGATTACCGGAATGTCATCAACAATAGTAACACGGTCTCACTGACAAGGGTGTACATCGGAATGTTTTATAAGCAGGGAATTATTTCTGATTATATCATATAGATCACAAGAAAGGTTAAACAAACCAATGGAAAGGAAAATGTGTTTATGCACAAGAATTAGGAGTGTATCTTTTCCAAGGAAAAGTAGAGCATGATATACATGTCAGAACAACAAGTACATCACCATTTGGATAAAGGAGCAAGGGAATTCATGATGTTATCCATACAACGGTGTTTGGATAATAGAGCAAGAAACATTTGGTAATGTGCCTCCAATGTTCTTGTTGATATTCGGAATACCACAGCCATGCTTCGAGGTAGCATTTGTATGGTGTTTCAAGTAAAAGGTTGGATCTAAAGAGCACAAGAGTTGCAAAGGAACAATTCACAGATACAAGATGAACTTATACCAAGGGAACAATTGATGTTAACAGAGGCTTCCATGATAAGATCTACATCATGTCTATGGGCATGAACACAAAGTTCAAGGTCGACTCCCACTTCTCCAATGCATAATCTTTCATTCACTGCTCTGTTAAAAATTATATGAACATGAAGAACTACCTGGTGATATACCAGAGGAGTATGGCCCGCGAAAATTATCGGGTTCACACAGATTAAAAAGGCATAGGTTCAACCCATCAGGGCATCTTAGGACCATATACCACATACTACAGAAGTAGATAACTCAAGCTCGATAGTAGAGCATGGCTGACAAAAGGAGAGGATACAATTTACCAAAGGCACTATGTATCCGAAGAAAGGCTCACAAGGTTATTGAATATGAAAAGACGTTGTCGGATAAAATCCAACAAAAGATCTGGTAGCCCACAAGGGATCTAATGTGAGCATCGGTAATCAATCAGAGGAAGAAAGAATGCAAAGGAATCGGATTATAGAAATATCTAAATAATTTGGCGTTCAAGTTGAAGGGAACTAGATGGAGAATCAATTGCAACATGATTGGCCGAGATCCAACTCATGTCCAATATGACGTCTGAGCCGGTAGGACGAATTCTGGGAAAGAACTGATGATTGCGTGTATTCGCACATAGGTTGAATCAATGAGGCCAGAATGATAGTGACAAGGGATATCAACAATGATTACTTGTCATATGGAACTAACCATAATGCAATCAGGCAAGAATTTCAAGAGCAATAGGGTGCAGAGGATTTTTGAAAGATCGATTAACAATGGGAAGAATGTTGTGAAGCACATGATCAACTAGGGATGAACGAATCCCTGATAAGTGTGAGGAATTATCCGCAGTGCGAAAGAAGTTGCACGGTAGTAGGCTCAAAGGATTCCCGGATTAACGAGGAGTATTACGGGGTATCTCGTACATAAAGGAGTAACTGGGAATGAAGAAACAAACGGCAAAGATGTATAGTTGTTCACGGTGATCATCGGTAGTAGGGAACTTGCAAAAGCAGTGGGCATAATGGTCTCGGGAAACTTCGAGGAGTATCTTCGGAGTCTTCTAATGATGACACGCCATCTTCTGGAATGAGGGGGGCTCTCCGGAAGAAAGCGGTTACGAGAACCTAGTGTTGGAGTTAGCAAAATCTTTAACCCGAATAGAAGAGAGATCAGAGTCCCAAAGTAAAGAAGAGGAATAAAAGATCCTAATACCACCCGATTGGCGACGTGGGCCCGTAAGCCACATAGCCATGTTAGTAAAATAGTTTTGGACGACTAGACTCAACTTCGGCCAAGGAGTTGGAAAGGGGGATTCCTATAGGCAGTCGGCTCTGATACCAACCTGTAACGCCCCGGCTTAATCGTGCACTAATCATACACGCAAATGCACACGATCAAGCCTAAGGACTCACTTGAAGATATCACAACACAACTCTAGACACAAATTTAAAATAATACAAGCTTTATATTACAAGCCAGGGGCCTCGAGGGCTCGAATACATAAGCTCGCTTACAAGCGTCAGCGGAAGCAACAGATATTTGAGTACAGATATAAAAGATAAACAGATAAGCCTTTAGGAAGGCGGTACAAAACAAAAGCTACGATCGAAAAGGCGCAGGCCTCCTGCCTGGGACCCTTCGATCCTACTCCTGGTCGTCGGCAAGCTCGTAGTAGTACCCACCCTCGGGGTAGTAGTAGCAGTCGTCGACGGGGGCAGCTATCTCAGGGACTCTGTCATCTGGTTGCATCAAATGGATATGGGGAAAAAGAGGAAGCAAAGCAACCGTGAGTACTCATCCGAAGTACTCAGCAAGCAAGGATCTACACTACATATGCAACATTATCAAAGAAAGGCTATATATGTGGACTGGGCTGCAGAAATGCCAGAATAGAGAGAAGGCCTAGTCCTATCGAAGACTAGCATCTTCAGTGGTCTTGCAGCATTAGAAGAGTGTAGATTAGTACAGCATAAAGTAGTAGCAGTATTAAGTATCAACCTCGCCCAGAGATCCTTCCTCGACTCCCTGCGAGAAAGCGATCCCAGAGCCCTAATATCCAAGTATCAACCTCGGCCAGAGATCCTTTCTCGACTCCCTGCGAGAAAGCAATCCTAGAGTCCTAATATCCAAATCTCATCTCATCATTAGGTTCTAGTTGTATCGATCGGGATACAACTCCGAGCGTCCGTTACCGAGGATCTGGCTATGCATAGATGTTTTCTTCCCTGCAGGGGTGCACCAACTTACCCACCACGCTCGATTAACTCCGGCCGGACACACTTTTCTGGGTCATGCCCGGCCTCGGCCAAACGATACGCCGCAACCCGACCAAAAACTTAACAGAGAGGTCAGCATGCCGGACTAAACCTATGCCCCCAGGGGTCTTGGGCCATCGCCCCGGACGCTCCTGCACGTTGCGTACACCGCCAGTGAGTAGACCTAGCAACCCCTTAATACAAGCGCGGTTGCATTCCCAGTCCAACCCAGCGTGTGCCGCTCAGTCGCTGACGTCTATTAAGCTTCGGCTGATGTATACGACGCGGAGTGCCCATAACTGTTCCCACGTGATGGTTACTGCTATCGGGCCAGAGGCCCACTTGGATCAAATATCCAAATTGTTAGTGTATTGGTAGCGTGCGGTAACGAGCAGAGACTCACGATCGATGTGACCCCGTCGCCCCGTCTTGAGGACTTGCGGCAAGGGCTAAGAATGTGCGGCCGCGCCTCGTATTTATCTCTCGGGTACCCTCCAGGTCAACCCGTCTCCACATCACTCACGGGTATCCCTCAGGGTCGACCCGCCTTTCCAAGTAACAGTTGTAAAGTTGAAGTATCCGTGTGTCCATAACATCAGGGAATCCGAGGTATCACCCTTGTTGGATTCCTACTCGATGTATCCGTCAAGGTGAACTTAGGAGGAATCACCCTCGAGGTTCACACTTGAGGTGTTGCACGACAGCGTCGTTATCGGGAGTGGTGAAGGAGGAATCACCCTCGATGACCACGACCGAATAGCTACTCTACAGAGTTAACATCAGAAGTGCTAAACGAGGTATCACCCTCGACACTTGATAGTAACGCTGCAGTGTCGTACAACTAGGGGGTGATGTGCGGTGCTGGGGCCTGGTTGTCGATCACATTGATCGAGTCATCTGATAATCCAGCGGGGGCAACTAGGACAAAGTGGGGTCTCTAGTGGGTCTCTATCCAGCCTATACTAAGCAGTTTAGGATAAGCAGGTAATTATCAAAAGCAGGTTACAAAATCAGGTCATGCATCAGAATAGGTAAAGCAGTAACAGCAGCAATTCTAATGCAAGTACAAGAGAGAAGAGAATAGGCGATATAGGCATGCTCAAGGGGGGGTGCTTGCCCGGTTGCTCTGCGGCAAAGGCAGGGTCATCAGTGGTGTCGTCGGTCTCCGGAGCTGCATCAGTCTCGGGAACTACGTTGGTACTGGGGTCTACCGAGAGAGAAGAGGGGGAGGAAACAGATAAATACACAGCAAACATATGCAACACAGAGCATGCTATGCTAACGTGCAGTGCAGGGTTGCCTAAAGACATGTCTAAATCATATTAGTTATTTTAGGATTAAAGTTGGATTTATTAACCGGTATGTATGCACTATTCATTTATCGAAATCAGTCAAAAAGTTTCATGTTCAGGTAGTTAGGGGCATCTGACAACAATACGAAGGGCGTAGTCGGATTCATCTCGTTTTTCTGAGCAACTTCCATATATAAAGTTTTTCCATCCGAGCTACGGATGAATTACTAAGAAATTCTGAAGTTTAAGCAATATCCGGTAAGAATTGCTCAGTTTTAAACATCACTTAGCTGTTTTCCGGAGGCTATAGCTATTGTTATGTACATCCTATGATTTTGTGCCTTATATCAATTGTGAGCATTTTTCTGCGATCTACATGTTAGTAACACTTTCCTCCATATTAGAGTTCATTTGCTTGATCATCAACAGCTCTAAAGTAGCTATGAATATAAAGTTGTTTTTCAGTTTTTCAGCTAACAGAACTTAGCATTTTGTGAATTTCATAGGATTTAATCCGCGCATCAAATGGATTTGGTCCAGTGGGGTAAATTGAAGTTTGTCAAGTGTACTTCCTTCACATATTATTTTTACTCATGTTAGCACTTGATTAGCTGTTGTTTAGGGGCTGTGCAGAGAGCTAAACGGCGTAGCAGCACCAAAGCTAGCTACTGCTACAGTAACTGGATGTTACTGTAGCCGAGCAGCAACAACAGAATGCAGCGACAGCTAGCAGGTGCAGGGGCAGTAGTGGCTAAGCAGCAGTAGTATAACACGCAGCAGCAAGCAGCAGAGCAGCGCAGGCAGCGGCGAGCGTGCGCATGCATGGGCGAGGGCTGCGCGAGCGACAGCAGCGGGCGCGGTCGGCGTGGGCGAGGTGTGTGGGCGCGCGGCCAGGGCGTAGTTCGCAGCAGCAGCAATAGCCGGCAGCGGCGGAAGCAGCGGCGCAACGACCGGAGTAGCAAGCAGTAGGAAAGCGCGGGGCACGCGGGGCGGCAGTGGGGCGAGCGGGTGCGGGAGGCTGCAGTGTCGGGCGCGCGAGCGGCGCAGGGTGCGGGGCTGGGCGCGGTCACGGTCGCGGCGACCACGGCCACTTGCCGGATTTTGGGCGGCGGCCGGAGCTCGATTTTGGCGACAGGGGGCACGGGGAGAGGAGCTGGAGGGTTCGACGGCCTCCTGGCAGTGCCAGGAGCACGTCGGAGTGCTCGGACGCGAGCTACGGTGGCCTTAGCTACGACGGCGATGGAGCAGGCGGCGGTGAGATCACGGGTGTGACGGCTGCACTAACAAGAGGATGACCGCGAGAGGGGGAGGTGAGGGAGAAACGGAGAAGAGCTCACGGCGAGTCCAACGGAGGCGAAGGCGAGGTCGGGGAAGGCTTGACGGAGACGCATTCGACGACGGCGTCCGGCGGGTCCGAGGTTGGAGAAGAGCGCGATGGTCCCATTGTGGCGCGTGGCAGCTTGGACCCGTGCCCGTAGTTGGTGAAGACAAGGATGGCGCTCCTCTTGGGCATCTCCGGGCGGCGCGGGGTGGCTGGTGGCCGCGGGATCGACAGCAGCCCGTCGACGACCGTGTTCGAGCGAAGAAGAACAGAGAGGGAGAGGAGAGGAAGAGGGCTAGGGTTTGACAGGGAAAGAGAGGAGAGGCTTGGATTGCTCTTATCCACCCCCTCGACCGTGGGATGAACGACAGCAACGGCATCGGCTGCCATGGCCGGGTGGATGGCCGACACGCACAGCCACTGCCTCCTTGTACAGAGGAAGGAGAGGTGAGGTGGTGGGCTGGGCTAGGTACTGTAGCTGCAGGCCGAAAGCACAGTGACCTGTGGCCTTTTCCCCCTTTTATCCATTTTCTTCTGCCTGCTTTTATTTTCTACTGTTTTCTAATTAGTCTAGTTAGCAAATTAATTTTGCTAGATGTGGGACTTGGTATATAAATACAAGGCACCATTATGAAAACACACACAAGGTTTACTTTTATTTGGAAATGTTTAAGCATTTATTTATTTTGAAAGGGGCCATTTTAATTGTTGTTGGACCATTTGTTAATTTCCTTCGAATTTATCTGTCAGTCAAATGAAGTTGGTTTCAAATTGACAATTACTTTTTGAATATTTGCAAAATTATGAACACTTTTGTTTTGTAGTTTGAAGAAATAATAATCTGACTCATATCTTGAATTTGAATTTGAGTTGGTTTATTTCTTTAATTGCATTTTATTTATGAAAAATACACTGACATGGCACATTAGCTAGGTTAACAAAGTGATTAGGATTTGGGGATGTTACAGAGTTCACCCATCATGGACATCTTATATTTATCGGACATCATTTTCCCTAACTCTAAGCTGCAAGCATTGTTAGTACAGCCGAAGATAATATCATCCACATAGATTTGACAAACGAATAAATCATTGTCAACAGCACGAGTAAAAAAGTGTGGGATCAGTGGATCCTAGCTTGGACCCTTTATCGAGCAGAAACTTCTTCAGAGTGTCATACCAGGCTCGAGGGGCTTTCTTTAGCCCATATAAAGCTTTCTTCAACCTGAAAACTTTGTTAGGAAACTCAGGATGTTCAAAGCCAGGTGGCTGTCTAACATAAACTTCCTCATCAATTTCACCATTGAGGAAAGCACTTTTCATATCCATTTGATAAAGCAAGATATTATTGTAGTTTGCATAAGCGAGAAAATTACGAGTTGCCTCAAGGCGTGCAACAGGAGCATATGTTTCACCGAAATCAATACCTTCTACCTGTGTGTACCCTTGAGCAACAAGTCGTGCTTTGTTTCTCACCACAATACCATTTTCATCTTGCTTATTGCGGAAAATCCATTTTGTGCCGATGATATTGTGCTTCTTGGGATTCGGTTTGTCAATCAGCTCCCATACATCATTTAATTTGAATTGCATCAACTCCTCTTGCATGGCATTCATCCAATCTGGATAATTCATGGCTTCTTCATATTTGGTAGGTTCTGCCAATGAAACAAAGGAGAAACTGCCACAGTAGTTAGCCAAACGAGTGCGAGAACGAGTTGTGGGTCGATAACCTGGATTCTCAATTTCATCGAGAATTAGTGAAGGATCAACTCGATTTGCCACACGAGGATGAGCATTTTCTTCGTGATGGTCATTATCATCAGCATCAGCATTTGTGTCATCATTCCCTTCAGGATTGCATTTTGATCGGCATTGGGATTTTGATTGCCATTTCCATTCGGAGGAGCATTTTCTTCGGCAGTGGCTTGACGTGTTCTGCTTCGAGTCATAGGAGCATCATCATCAGAGGACTCAGGTACATTTCCTTCAACAGGCTTGACTCTCTCGATGGCCATTTGCCGAATAGCATCCGATATCAGTGGTTCATCTATCACATTTGGCAGGTGCTCCTTTTGAGAGCCGTTAGATTCATCAAACCGCACATTTACCGTTTCCATAACTTTCATGTGGTGAGAGTTATAGACACGATACGTATGCGAGTTTGAGCCATAACCAAGAAGAAAACCTTCATGTGCCTTGGGTGCAAACTTGGAAGAATGATTCATGTCAAGAATGTAACAAGGTGCACCAAAAACACATAGATAAGAAACATTCGGTTTCTTGCCAGTGATAAGCTCATATGAAGTTTTCTTAAGGAACTTGTGAAGATAAACATGATTGATAACATGACAAGCAGTGTTAATAGCATCAGCCCAGAAGCGAATGGGAGTTTTGTACTCACCGAGCATAGTTCTTGCCATTTCAATGAGAGTTCTGTTCTTTCGTTCAACAATTCCATTCTATTGGGGAGTGTATGCAGCAGAGAACTCATGAGTAATACCATGATCATCGAGAAATTCAGCAATGTGAGTATTTTTTAACTCAGTTCCATTGTCACTTCTGACATGCTTAATTCGCACATCATATTCATTCTGGGCCTTCTTAGCGAAGCTTTTGAAGATATCTTGAGTACAAGTCTTGTCTTCGAGAAAGAATACCCAAGTGTATTGAGAGAAATCAGCAACAATAACCAGACCATAATGACTGCCACCGAAGCTTGCATAATTTTGAGGACCGAATAAATCCATATGAAGAATTTCCAGTGGTCTTGTTGTGGTCATAACTGTCTTGGATGAATTATGCTTCTTAGCCAATTTTATATCAGGAATTTCCAAGAATTACCAGCCTCACAAGCAGCACAGAGACGATTCTTATCAAATTTTACATCAGGAATGCCACGGAGATGATTTTTCTTCACCAGGGTCTGCAAATTTCTCATACCTGCATGACCAAGTCTATGGTGCCACAGCCAACCTTCGGTTGCTTTTGCAAGAAAGCAAGTTTGGACTGAGGGACCCTTAGAGAAATCCACAATATAAACATCACCCTTTCTAATTCCCTCAAAGACGAAGGAATTGTCAGAGGCCCTGAAAACAATGCATTTGGATATCGAGAATAAAACTAGCATGCCTAAATCACATAGCTTGCCAACAGACATAAGATTGAATCCAAGGGATTGAACAAGTAGCACATCATTAATAGATTTGTCCTTGGATATAGCAATTTTACCTAGCCCAATTACCTTTCCCTTGTTGTTGTCTCCAAAAGTGATATACTTTAAAGGAGAAGCAGTTAAGTTGGGGTCGACAAACAACGACTTGTCTCCAGTCATATGACTAGTGCACCCACTGTCCATTATCCATTCAGTGCACCCGGAGACATAGTCCTGCAGAAGAATTAGGCTTTCTTAACCACCCACATCTTTGCAGGTGGCTTCGAAACAAATGAACAAGTAGGATATGATTTCTTTCGATAAGCATAGTTGTTCCTCAATGAGGAGCGAGCATAATTGAAAGAGTAAGCACTGAAATTCTTTCCAGACGCATGAGCATAGTGATTGTATCCAGTATGCATATACTCATTCTGTCGAATTCTTTGTTTCTGCATGGTCAGTCGAGCAGAAACAGGCAAAGCATCAACAGTTTTCTTTGGCACCCAAATAGCTTTCTTTGGGGGGCCATTTCTGCTGTTTTGTCCAACATAGCAAGCAACAGTCTCACCATGTTGATTCTTGACCAACTTATAGTTTGCCAGGGAATCATCATCAGCATATTTAGGAATAGGAGAGTTGTATCCCGAAAGTAATGTTGGATCGAGCGTTTTGCTCTTTGTAGGAACCCACACAGTTTGAGGATATTGATGTGGTTCCCAATAAGAACCATCTTCATTCAGTTTCCTTTCGAAACATATACCTTCCTTTCTGGGATTTTTGTGAAGGATAGATTTCTTCAAGACATCATAGAGGGTTTGATGCCCTTTGAGAGATTTGAACATTCCTGTCTGAATAAGATCCTTTAACCTAGCATTCTCATCAGAAACAGAACCATTTTCCTCGATCGAGGGGTTATCATTCACAGATGATTCAGCATTTGATTCAGCATTGGTTCGATCAAGGCATTTTAAACATGGTGGCTCAAACACTTCAGGTTTCTCTTTAAGTTGTTGGGTGAGAAGAGAATTTTCTCTCATCAAATCCTCATGAGCCTCTCTCAGCGCCTCGAGTTCCTGTTTTCTTTTCAGGTAGTCATAGGTCAATCTTTCGTGGTCTGCTAAGAGAAAATCATGACAAGTTGAGAGTTCATCCATTCGTGACTTGAGAGTGGAATACTCTTCGGTCAGCGACTGGTTTTTCTCCATCTCCTCAACCAACAACCCTTCAGATTTCCTGAGGGTTTTCTCAATTTTCTCAAGAGAATTTTGTTCAATATTAGCAATTTTGATCAACTTATCATGGTCATCCTCATCAGAAGAATATTGATCACTGGAGTGAACCTTATGATGTTTGGAGGATACCTTTTCTTTCGAAGCCTTGGCCATGAAGTAGTAGGCAGGAGATTCATCGTTGCTTGACAGATTCCCGAAGAAGTTTGTCGTAGTAGAGGAGGCAAATGCTAGGCCCGCCATGCCGGAGTCGAAATCCTCATCGGATTCTTCTTCTTCTTTGGAACCTGACGATTCTTCTTCATCAGAATCCATTTCCTTGCCAATGAATGCCTTGGCCTTGTGAGAGGTATTCTTGCGGTTGGAGGAGGACTTGGAAGGATTTCTTGACGAAGATTTTGACATGTAATTATCCTTCTTCTTGAAGAATTTCTTCATTTCCTTCTCATCACCGGAGTCGTAGTTCTTGCTCTTGCTTTTGCCTTGATGGTTGCCCGAATCATATCTCCCACTGGCATGGATTTCAGCTTCCTAGAGAGGGCAGTCCAAAATGAAGTGTCCAGGCTTTTTGCACTTGAAGAAGGTGTATCCTCCAGCAGGTTTTGATGAAGATTTTGAACCCCTAGAGTTGCTTGAACTTCTCTTCTGGAACTGGCTCTTCTTGTGAAAGCGTTGGAATCTTTTCGTGATCGGTGCAAGATCTTTGCTGAGTTTTTCTGGATCATCAGAATCTTCTTCGGCATTTCCATCGGAAGAGGAATCAGCCACTGCCTTGAGAGCATGATTTTTGCGTAAGCTTGAGCTATACAGATCTATTTTCTCTTCTTCCTGTTCCTCGTGTGTGTTCAGTCTCTCCATGATATCAGCAGAGTCAAGGTGCTTGAAGTCAGGTCGGTCACGTATCATCAGAACTAGTGTATCGAAGGAACTGTCAAGAGATCGAAGCAGTTTCTTACTTCATGGTCAGTGATGTCTTTGGCGCTGAGACCTTGAAGTTCATTCGCGATATCACTCAGGAGATCGAAGGTTTGTTGGCAGCTTTCATTTCCAATGCGCTTGAAGCGATTGAACTTGGCTCGAAGTGTATCAATTCTAGCTTCTTTCTGAGTTGAAACTCCTTCATTGATCTTTTCGAGGACGTCCCACAATTCCTTCCCAGTTTCACATTGGCGATAGCGAAGAAATTGTGCCGATTGAGATGACCACCAATTTCATCTTTGGCCTGAGCATCCAGTTGAATGAGCTTCTTTTCTTCGTCGGAAGGGGCTTGAGGTACAACAACGTTGAGCCCGAATTACACCATGTTCCACATATCATCATCTATAGCTCGGAGACAGATCTTCATTTTCTCCTTCCAGAAGGGATAGTCCGTCCCATCGAATATGGGAATCTTGAGATGCGACTTGTAGTTCACTAAAGACATACTTAAACTCCAAAGTCGTTAGACTAAAATGAGCAGAGTCAAGGAGTACCTTGCTCTGATACCAATTGTAGGAACGAAGTATGTCTACCAGAGGGGGGGTGAATGGGAGTTTTAAATTTTCTTCGGAAAACTTAAATCTCTCATAACCCAGCAGCAGAATAAATGAAAAGCAAACTACAGTGAACTAAAACAGAGTACTGAACGAAAACTAAGACATGCATCGAAGTAAATCATACGAATAAAAACGCATCGAAGGTAAACATGAGTGACAGAGATAACCGAAGATGCTCGATGGCAACAAGGTATTTGTTCGACCAGTTCGTCCTTCTGCACAAGGACTACGTTTGGTTGGAGGGGCTGTGACTTAACACAGAAGATAAACTCTCTTCACCCTATTGTCCTCGACAATCGATTCATCAACCGATGCCGATCACCCGTGGTAGATACTTGAAGGCGATCTCCGAACCTTTACAGACTTCTTCTTCGAGAACCACAATCACTCTTGGTCTCTGAAGAAATTGACACCTAACCGTCTAGAGAGTTTGCCGCTCTCAAGAGTAATAGGCGGAGCGTACTAAACTTAGATTCCAGTGATGCTGAACCACTATCTAATTCTTTGGCTCTAGGGTTTTTCTCTCGGTGGATTTTAAACTCAAATCGCTCAGAGAGTGGGTTGCTCAACAATCTTCTCAGAATCAAACGGAGCAGCCACCGGACAAAGCCGGCGCTGGGTGGCTATTTATAGCCGCAGCCTTCTCGGATGGGAAATGGCCATTTTGGACACGAGGTCCAGCCAATGGCCAACCGACACGTTCACAACGGTCGGATTTTGGAGCAACGGTAACATTACTTGAGGAACAAGCAATGCTAACTCCTCGGTCCGAGTCAAATCTCTCGCAGCGAAGAAGATCATAGTCTCTTGCTGGCAAGTATTTGCTCGGAGCACAAAGAGATTTCTCTCACAACTTTCATAGGTTTTGGGTTTAGCATCAAAGAATCAAAGCTTCAAACGCCACACCCCTCTTAATAGTACGGTGGTCCTATGACTCAATGAAAGAAGAAGAACAACAAAACAAATGCTACATCTTCATCTCGTCTTTATTCTTCCTCGAGCGCAGTCATTTGCTTCGAACATGCACTGAACCAATTGTTTAAACTTCAGCAATTTTTAGGGGTCACTCTTGTTAGCTTTATCTTCGGTGATAACCTTCACTGTTGCGCAGGGAGATTATCTTCGTCGTTTGCATCAAACTCCTCGATAATTCAGGGACATGTTACTCTGTGTGCACTAGCAAACACATAAGTCCCATACTGTTTATGTCAACAAACTCCAAAATATAAGGGGCCTATCATTGCACCAACAAGAATAATTCTCCCAGGTTTGTTGCGATTGTCTTGGATGCGAGTGAAATTGTAATCCCCTGCTGGAAGCCATTCTTCATCATGGGAGATGTTTAATCTGAAAAGCCAGTTGATATAATTCACTCTTTGTTCTCCCTCACAAGGCCCATAAATGTTAACTAGTGTCCAAGATTGTGCAGATTGTGTTGACTGGAAACGAAATATATATCATGTAGATGTTTGTCTGTGTGCTCGTGCACATATGCTCATCTTACTTGGCACATTCAACTCATTATTTTATCTCAGGATGGATCTTTAGTTACGGAATAGAAACCGCCATAGTTAATGTAGGATTTGTTTTCCGTTATCATTGCAATCCATGAAGGATGCACTAAATGGCATTACGGTTTTCACATGCAACAAATATTGTCGTGTGGTTGTCAGCAAAGAATATAACCATAAAAAGCATGACTATTTTTTGTCGGGCATGTAGTATACATGGATGCGTAACTTCTATATATTTTACAAGCTTAGCATCTTTTAAACACATTAAACAATCAAAATTAAACATGCATTTGTGCTGGTAAAGTGTATGATTGTTCTCGAAACACAATTTATAATAAGGCCTTGATTGGACTGGGTGTAATTTTTTGTGCTCCCTAATATTAAGTTTGTTTGATCTCAAACTCTAATGAAGTTGATATGAAGTGCTTTGCGAACTCTTCTAGATAAAACTGTAGAACATTTAAATTTGAATGCTAATAGGCTTCTTGCAAAATTTCAAATTTTATTTGAATTATACTTAATACAATATAGTTTGTATAAATTATATGGTTAAATAGCACAACACACATGAATAAACTCGTGTGTAACAACTATAACAACAAAAATTAAGTTATGGAAACAATGTGTACTATTAAGAGAATTCATGGGAAATGAACACAAATAACCTGTTGACATGATGCCTCATACTGCCGTGCACACATAAGATGTATGTATTTTTAGCATTATGGTATATGCTTTATTCATATAATTTTGGAAATAACATATAAAGACCCTACCATTGTAGTTTACATGAAGAACTTTGTCACGCCGGTACGGATGTCAACTTGTATTGTAAGCAATAAACTGAATATACATGTGAAAGATTTTTCGTAACACCGCCATAATTCAGGAATATTTTGTTGATAGAATGCATATATGTTTTTCTTGTTTACTAATCTACAACTATACCTATTTTTCAGTAATCCTCACAACTACTAATTCTAAAGTTATTCACAGTGAACAACATATATAGTTGACACAATACATTGGCTTCTGAATATTATTCACGTAAATAAAATGCCACCACACATAGTGCGAAGCACAATATATTATTCACATAAAACAAGTATTAAAATAGATTAACCATGGTACGTACAACCTTACATTTGTTTTACTAGAAACAGTCATCCTGCATGAATGGAAGTACATATAGAGAGATGCAAAGGGAGAATCATTATCCATACAAACATTTTAAATGCTATAATATTTTTAGCATGGCCCTATTAATATGTAATCATCATGAAAATTAGACTATTCTAAATTGTGAATCACATCACGATGAAAATTCATTTGATCTAGAAATTTTATAAACTCATAGTTTCAGCACCCGAGCTCATATGTTCCCACATGGGCAGTATATTACAAAAATAGAAAAACAAATCTGAATTCTTTCGGCATCAACGTTGCTCGAGCGTTCTAGGTGAGGGCAAGGTTTCGTGATATATGATATTTGTGCTGCTTGGGAGGAAAAAAAAGGGTCACCAAAATGTCTATTTTCACAGTTTTTTTAGGGTTAATTTGTTCGTTTGTCTACAACATCTCGGATGTCATTTATCCACGAAATTTTGCATGTACCTAAAATACTCGAGCAGCTTCGATTTTTTTAGTATTGTTTGCTATTTTATTTGGAATTCACTTTTCATGAGAGCATCTGAGCTCGCGGTAAACGAAAGCAATTTCCGAATGTGTTACAGATCGCATGAAAGGAAAAATATATAAATTATTTGACTAGAGTTATTTCCATTTTTTACCCCATTTTTTGTCATTTTTTATGGAGTTTACCCCATTTAAGGAAAATCTACAAAATTTCACCTCATTTAACGAAACACAGGTCGGTTGTCTTTTTTACGGTCGGTTAATTACTTTCCCTGCTAGACCGCGCCTGGTTCAGCTCTGCTTTGATCGATCCACCGAACGGCCTAAATTAAGCGACAGGGTGCGTATGGGTTGACCAGGGCCGGCCAGGTGTGTCACTGTCAACACGCCGCAGGACAGCCACCCCGTGCAAGCATGTAGCACATCGGCTTTGTGGTAATCGGCTCCCAAATTCACCCGAGAAAAATGTGAGCAAGCCTGCTTGCATCATGGAATGGATCATGGGTGAAATAAAGAAGCACGTCACCTTTAGATTAGGACTCTGTGTGATATTTTCCAGGATGTACTCTCTAGGGTTTTCCTTATTAAATGGTAATTCTAGCAAAAGATTAGGTAAAAAAGCATGGAATTAACTCATTCTAATATATGTGCACCAAAAGAGAGGAGGAGACGCAAACGGAACACAACGCAGATGCTGCTGGGGCTCTCGAGCAAGATAGGGGCGAAAAGGAAAGAGAAGCCAAGAGTCCTCCGAAAAGATGGAGCCAAACAAGGAAGGAAACGAGATAGGGATGGTCTGGCAGTGAGTGCCAATATTAATTTCGCCATATATCGCCTTGCCTGGAGGGATGTGCATGCACCAGCACCACCATGTTGAGGGTTACCACTGCTTCTATATAAATAGGAGCACGGGCCAGGAGGGATCGCACATCAGAGCAAAAGGCCATCGCTCCCCTTCCTTCCTCTCCTCCTATAGCTAGCCTCCGAGTCCGAGAAATAGCGAGCGAGAGCCATGGACTTGGGCGACCGCCAGGAGGAGCCCTCCGACAGCCAGCAGCAGCTGCAGGAGGGCCGGAAGAGGCAACGCCGCCACACACAGGAGCAGGTTAAAAAGCTGGAGGAGTAGGTTCTAATCTCCATTTTGTCTATTTCTCGTGTTAATTATTTGCTATTCTATGCATCTTCATACTAGAGATCGGTAGAAACTAACAAAGCATATATGTATGTGTGCACGCGCAGGTCGTTCCAGAAGTGCGGCTACCCCGACGAGGCGCAGAGCGCTCAGCTTGGGCGCGAGCTTGGCCTGGAGACCAAGCAGATCAGGTCCTGGTTCCAGAACCACCGTACACAGATGAAGGTATGGACTGGAATACTTTTTTTTTTCTCGAAACGTATGGACTGGAATACTGGATCTCTCTGATTGCTCCATAGTTTTCCTTTCTTCCATTTTTTCGATCCTTACCTGGGTGATGGAATCTGTATGATGGCATGGCAGGTTGAGTACGAGCGGGCGGAGAACCTCTTCCTCCGCGAGGAGAACACGAGGATCCTGTCCGAGAACATGGTCATGCGGGAGGTGCTCAAGAACTTCATCTGCCTTAACCCCAACTGCATCGCCAAGCACTACATCGACCAGCAGGAGGAGCTCAATAAGGAGAACGCTCGCCTCAAGGCGAGGTCCCTCCGCTGCGCCACATCTTTCCAAGATGAGCTCTAGCTCTACTTTTTGCATGTCGACGTTCCTCCTCCATGCTTCCGGCAAGGAAATTGTATGACTAAACATGCATAAGTTGGAATAGACTACAAGGTTTTGAATAAGAGTTATGATTTGTTCCTGATTCTTGGTTTTCAGATCTCCATCCAACCGCGGGGCAATTTGTTGTGCCTTTGTGTTGTAATTTGTAAGTGATGAGGACTGTTGCTACGCAAACTGCCGAAGAAGTCTTGCACCTATTCAATTCAATGTATCGGATTATTTCATGAAAATCCGGTTCGATCTGCTACTTCCGTAAGAAACGTGGTTTCCTTCGATATACTACTAGTAGATCGCGTCGTTCGTTGTGTTGTTATGTGAGTTGTGACTACTGTCCCGCATCGGCCGGCAGGACGCGCCTACTCAGTTCCTCTCCTTGGCGTCACCCCTGTTAGAGGTGAGACCGTGAGAAGCTCATCATCACATCAGAGAAGTGGAGAGAGATCTAACACGCCAAACCCAAGGAATAGGTTAAGAGACTAAGATTGATGGGTTTCCCTACAGCTTTCTCGGTCCTTCTCATCAAATAAAAACATTTTTTGTAATTCGAACGTCCCTGGTGGAGGCATAGAGTACCTTCGGTAATATACCACATCGTTCTCATAACTACTCCTATTAGTGTAGGATGTAGCACTCCATGGCAGTGGCAAGTTGGTGCAAGTTCAGCTACAATACATCGTATATGGCACATGGCGCCCTTGCTTTCATAGTGTCCATGAATGGACCGGGTTCCACTATCAAAGGAATAACGGAACAAAACATAAAAACATCGTGTAAGGCGCAAAGCAGGAAAACAAAAGCAAAGGTTCATCCCAAAACCGCAGCTCCCATACCGCATGCGCAAAAAAAAAAAATTCAAACAACCTTGCATACTAGCTGATGGATATTGTAGCATATCGATCCTACACTGCATACTGCACAGGGCACGTTATCACATATATCTCTTCCTTTGCCCCGTGTCCTCACCCTGTAGTTCCTCCATTATAAGATTATAGCTCTTTCAGCTCCATCCTTTCTCATGAAATCTTCACATATGTTTTCATATGGTTGCAAAATAAGCCTAACACGGATAGAAACATTTGTTCCAAAAGCATCACTACCAGAATAACCTTATATGCCTACGGCCTTATATATGCCGACGGCTGCCGTAGGCATAGAAGGATATATGCCGACGGCTTCGGGAAAACCGTAGGCGTAGACAAGCCGTCGGCATACCTCCATCTATGCCGACGGGGGCCGTAGGCATAGAAACGCCGTCGGCATACTAACATCTATGCCTACGGCAGCCGTAGGCATAGATTGGCCGTCGGCATAGAGGTGGCCTTGGTGGCCCTGGGACAGCCGGCGGGCTCACGCCGTCAAACGTATGCCGACGGCCCTAACGTCGGCCGTCGGCATACCTCACTGTGCCACGTCATCGATCCGCGGCACCATGGGCCCGGGGCTATGCCGACGGTTATGCCGTCGGCATAGCTCGGGGCCCACGGTGCCGTGGATCGATGACGTGGCAGGGAGCTATGCCGACGGCATAACCGTCGGCATATCTACGTTCATTTTTTATTTTATTTTCCTGTTTTTTAATAATAATTTTTTAAAAAAAATTAATTAATTAAATTGAGCTATGCCGACGGCATAACCGTAGGCATATCTACGTATAATTTTTTTAAAAGATTACATCCGCGTCTACTGCCGCGTGGGGAAAAACGTGGACCGACAATCGCGGTACTACCGCTCCTCGGGAGCGGTACTACCGCGATAGGGGCGGATGTAATTACATCCGTCCTTACTTCCGCACGTCAGCGGTACTACCGCTCTGAAGAAAAACTTCCGATGCCGACGGCCAAACCTGTGGGGGAGGGGTAGCAATGCCGCCAGGTGTTGCGGTGGGCCCTCCTACGGTTGTGGAAGCATGGTGGCAGGCGCAGGCACCCGTCACGCGGCTCCAGGGAGTGCCCCCCTCACGGGCGTCGCTGCCGCCGTGTCCCGGAGGGGGGAATGGCCACGCCGGGCCGACACGGAGGGAATCTTGGGGTGGGATGGGCTGGGACGGTGTTGGGGCCGGGTGTAGCTATGGGCTGGGCTATGACAACCAGGTGAAAAGGTCAACCGGTCAAACCCCGTCCGGCGAAAGTCAAAGGGCTAGACCCAACGGTCGTCTGTGTCAGGGTTTGACACGCGAAGAGCAATCCGCGTAGAGGTAAGTGTTCAGATACTTCTCCATCACAAAAAATTATGAAAAATTACCATCAGTCCTATAGCACATGTGCCCACGTCGTGTAAAAAACTAATGATTTTATCGCGCTCCGAGTATTTAATAATATTCACGCCGCATCGTTACCGCAGAACGTCTACTACTGTGTCATCACCGTCCGTGAGGGGGGCCACACCCCGGAGACGCGTGCCGCCTCTTCGGACATGCCACCACACCGTACGACATGTATGAGGACCCGGTGCGACGCTCCGGTGGCATTGCTACCCCCAGGGCCCCCGTCCCATCTAACCCTGTAGTGTTTGACCATAGGATCTAGCCCTTTGACTTTGCACGGACAGGCTTTGACCAGTGGAACTCTCCACCCGGTTGTGTTAGGTCAGCCCATAGGAACACTTTGGAGCAACATCCGGGCGAAAGCCGCAGCAAGATCCCATCCGTGTAGACCCGACGCGTCCATTTCCCCCCTCCAGGTGCCGGCGGCGGCGCCGTCCGTGAGGGGGGCCACACCCCGGAGATGCGTGCCGCCTCTTCGGACATGCGACCACACCGTACGACATGTATGAGGGCCCGGTGCGACGCTCCGGTGGCATTGCTACCCCTCCAGGGCCCCCGTCCCGCCGTGTAGACCTCACGGGCGTGGCTGCCGCCATGTCCCGGAGGGGGGAAACGGCCACATCGGGCCGACACGGATGGAATCTTTGGGTGGGTTGGGCCGGGACTGTGTTGGGGGGTGCAGCTATGGGCTGGGCGATGACAACCAAGTGAAAAGGTCCACCGGTCAGACCCAGTCCGGCGGAAGTCAAAGAGCTAGATCCGGCGGTCGTCTGTGTCAGGGTTAGACGGGACGGGGTACCGGAGGGGGGTAGCAATGCCGCCAGGTGTTGCGGTGGGCCCTCCTACGCTTGTGGAAGCGTGGTTGCAGGCGCAGGCACCCGACTCGCGGCTCCGGGGTGTGCCCCCCTCCACGGATGACAGTGTCGCCGTCACTTCGAGGGGGAATCGTGCGGGTACGACTGAATATGTTTTTATTTTTTTAAGTACTTTACATCGGTGCCGAACTTGTCACCTGGATAGCTAGCTTATGTAAAATTAACAATTGTATTTTGTTAGGACATTTTTAAAATAAATTGATTTTAATGTAAAAAAATACATCTATGCCGCCGTCGGCATAGCTCATACCTTATCCACTCGGCTCTGTCCGTAGTAGGTGGGACCAAGCCTATGCCGACGGCTAGGCCGTCGGCATAGGTCCAACCTTATCCTCGCTGCACGGCTCCTCTCCTCCACTCGTTTCTCTCCCCCAACCGCCGCCGCCACCCTCTCCACGCGTTCGTCCCCGCCCCGCGCCGCGCCGCCGTCGTCCCCGCCCTAACCCACGTCGCGCCGCCGTCCTCCCCGACCCGCGCCGCTGTCCTGCCCGCCCCGCCGTCCTCCCCCGCCCCACGCCGCCCCGACGTCCTCTCCGCCCTGCGCCGCGTCCGCGCCCGCCCCCGTCTCTACCACCCACCCGCGTCGTGCCGCCATCGTCCCCGCCCCGCGCAGCCGCCGGCCGCGCACACGGCCCATCCCGTGCTGTACCGCAAGGGTCGACGCCGGCCGCGGGTCCGGTGCCCCCTTCCCGACGGTTTGAGCAACCGGCCCTCCCTGTGCTGTGCTCATCACCGCGCCCCCCCCCCAAACCGCGCCGCCCCTCTCCTCCGACCCAACCAGCCGGCCCTCTACGTGAGTTTTTTCTTTCTTTTTTTAGTGTTTTGCTACTGTTTTTAGGTGGATGAATGCATAGATGATGGAATGTATGTCATATTTGTTAGATGTAGTTAGTTTGCAAAATATTGATCAATGGATGTTATTAGCAATATGATTTTTTTTTCAAATTTGAAGTGTGAATGTTGTTATGTGATGTGTGATTATATACTTTTTGCACGGTGGTATTTTGATCATGATGGTGTTGCTACAAAACAATGATGAAATATTTTTTGACACTTAATGGTCTTGCTAAAAAATACTTATTTGAGAAAAATGGTGATGTTCATAACTTGTTCATATGGATTTTTTTAGATGATGATGATTGTTAGATGAGGAGAGATAATGATGATTTTTTATGCTTCGATGATTTTGAGATGATGATGATTATCGATGATAGATGATTGTTAGATGATGATGTGGATGATAGATGATGATATTTTTTATGCTTCGATGATTTTTGAGATGATGATGATGATTGTGATGTTCTATGAGTTGTGATGTTCTAATTTTTTGTCGCGATGGAATTTGCAGGCTTTGTGGTGTCGCATTTCATCGGAGTGACCGTTGTCCAACGCGTTGGTCCCCCTGAGCATCCCTCTGCTGTTCGACTACTTCCTCTACAGCCGAGGGTGAGCTACAAGTCCATCTCCTCCATTTTTTCATATCACTAGATTTCATTCTCAAGTCAACTCGCGTAACCTAGGCGTCTCCCGTCCGAAAGGGTTGCATCGATAAATATGCATTCAATTGTATATTTATCACCGCAGCTCTTTCGGATTGTCCAGTGTTTTCCACGGACAGCCCGAGGATGTGTAGATTGGGTATGTTCTCCATGTTCTACCCCATTCCGAGACAGGATTTCGGCGGCGCCTCCCCGTTGTTCTCCGGAGCACATTCTCTCGGCTATTTGCCGAGACGTGTATCTGGAGAACTGCGGGAAGGTGCTGCCGAAATTTTGTCTCGGAACGGGGTAGAGCATGGAGAACGTACTCAATCTACACATCCTCGGGTGGGATTAGGACCCATCTTTACCTATTAGAGATGTAGGTGGATTCAACGCGGTAGAAAATAAAAATTTGATGTGATTAATTTAAATGAATCCTTAATTTTGTTGTGTGGCTCCCAATAAAGCATAGGATGGCAGATAATCAGTGGATGTACAGTGGTTTTATCCGTCGGAATCGAGTAACACCAGAGTGGGTCATGAAAACCGATGTGTATTTGAAGGAAATATTCCGTCGTCCAATGAGAATTATCCCACCATGCCCCTGTGGGAAATGTGCCAGACGTCACCGTAGAAATCAAGAGGAAATGACTGAGCACCTTCGCACGTACGGATATATGCCAAACTTTGACATGCCACCGATAAACATTGCCGAGCGGGACCGTGGTAGAGAGGAGGTGATGCGACAATGCATTGGTGGTTATGCGGACGATGGGGTCAGAGACATGCTAGATGATGTCATTGATGCCGAAACGGCACATGCGACACCTTCAGAGAATGAACCGGAGGAGCCGGAGGCAACCGCAAAGGCCTTCTTGGAGGTCTTGGCCTCGTCGAAGAAACCTCTTTATGCGGGTGCGAAAATATCTCAGTTGGATGCCATCTCGCAACTGATTGCAGTCAAGGCTGAGTATGGTTGTAGCCAGAAATGCTTCGAAGCGTTCCTGGGAGTATGGGGTAACAGCCTCCCTGAGGGTCATGAACTGCCGAAAAGCATGTACGCTACGAAGAAAATCATGAAGGCACTCTCTATGGATTATGAGAAAATACATGTTTGTCCGAAGAATTGCCTTTTGTTTAGGCACGAGTATGCGGATGACAAGTACTGTAGGGAGTGTGGTTCGTCTCGGTACCTTGAGGTGGTCGGTGAGGATGGTGAGAAGAGGCAGCTAGCCATCCCCGCAAAGGTTCTTCGGTATCTCCAGTTCATTGAAAGACTGCAACGCCTTTTCCTCACGGAGGAGTCTGCCAAAATGATGAAGTGGCACAAGCAAGGTATAAGGTACCATCCGCATAAAATCGTACATCCATCGGAAGCAGAAGCATGGAAGTCATTCGATGAAGAATACCCCGAGGAAGCTGCCGAGGCTGGGAATGTCAGAATTGGCATATCAGGTGATGGGTTAAATCCATATGGTATGTCATCCAATCCATACAGCTGCTGGCCCGTGTTTGTAATTCCGCTCAATCTCCCTCCTGGTGCCCTAATGCAACGGAAGACCATGTTCTTGTCGCTCATCATTCCGGGGCCTGAATACCCGGGGAAGCAATTGGGTGTGTTTATGCAGCCGTTGGTGGATGATTTGCTTCATTCTTGGTACTTTCCGAGGTTGACATACGACCGGGATCTGCAGAGAAATTTCTTGATGAAAGTTTGGTTGCACTATTGCATGCATGACTTTCCCGGCTATGCTCTATTCTGCGGATGGTGTACAAGTGGGAAGATGCCCTGCCCAGTATGCATGCAGGCTCTGTGAATGATTTGGCTGAGTAAGGGTGGCAAGTATGTAGCCTTTGACCTGCATCGACAGTTCCTCCCTCCAGACAATCCAGACAGGGAAGACAAGAAGAACTTCACGAAAGGCCGGGTTGTCCATGAAGTAACCGAGATTCCTACGTTTTCAGGGGCAGATGTTCTTGCTCAGCTAAAAGCTCTCAAGCCTAAAGGCAAAGGCAAAGGCAAAGGCAAAGGCAAAGGCAAAGGCAAAGGCTTCGAGGGATATGGTGAGACGCACAACTGGACTCACATTACCCCCTTCTCGCAGCTTCCCTATTTCAAGGACCTCAAACTTCCTTACAACATCGATGTGATGCACACCGAAAAGAATGTCGCAGAGTCCCTTTTCCGCACGATCCTCAACATTCCTGATAAGACGAAGGATAATGTTAAAGCTAGAGCCGATCAACAGAAATACTATCGAGTTCTTCAGGAGCACAAGGCCACTGCCGACCAGATCGTGCTGCGCCAAGCCAAGAAGAAGGCCCGCCAGATGCAGTACGAGGTGCGCTGGGTGGCCATCTCGACATACTATCACGACGCTCTTGGTGTGAAGATGACCAAGGAAGAAGCGCGGAGGATGGGCATTACCTTGGAGAGGCACGAGTACTTGGCGGTAAGTATAAAAGATTTTTCATTCCGATGTTTGTGGTACATTTCATCGTTTCGTGTTGACATGCCATTATGCTTTCATTATGTAGGTGTGTCCAAATTGGTGTTATGGAAAAGACGAGTCCTGGGCGGCATTGGCGGATCTGTGGTGTGGTCAGGATGGAGCCTGGGTGGCTACGAGCATAAAAAACAAAGCTAACCGAGGGAAGGAGGGAGTACATGCTCAGGGAAACCGGAACCACTTTCTCCACAAGACACTTCAAGTATGACTAACCTCATTAAACAATCTTCTTCTATTTACCGTCACTTTCTTATGTATGACTAACCTCTGTTTCGTGGTGCAGGAGGAGAAACTAAAGCGGCCGCTCTCACACATGGAGGCGTGGGAGATCGCCCATACGCGGAGGAACCCCAAGACTGGCGAGGCCAAGTACTACGGCAACACCGCGGAGAAGAAGCAGGCCTACTCTGAGGAGTATCTGAGGTTACATCCTGGCACATCTGACCCCATTAGTGCGGATCTGGACGAGAGGGTGGTGGTGGGCATGGGGCCCAAGAAGCACGGTCGGGAGCCGGTTCTGGATGCTGTGATCACTCCATCTATCTCGTACACACAGCTCCGAGCTACCGACCTGAGCCTGAGCCAGCGCACGAGCACGCCCATGACCAGTGCGCAGTCACAGTCCCTCTTTCAGGAGCGGCAATCTGTAAGTATTTTCCCTCTTATCTTCATTGCTCACTTTATTTCCCGCATTGAGATGTTTTATGAGTTCCATCATGTCATACCATAGGCCTACATGGAGTACACACGCCAGGAGACCATGGCGTGGCACACGAGCCTTTTTGCATTCCATGAGCAGAACAATCGCAGGATGCAGCACGCTCTTGAGGACATGGCGGCCGGACGGATTCCTCAATTGCAAGCAGCACCACCTCCTCCACCACAACCAGAGCTGCTTACCTTTGAGGAGTTTGTGGCACAGCACCAGGGCCCCTCGCCGGTTAGTACATCCCCAAACTATTCACCCAAAGCATACCGTTTATTCAACACAATCTTATATCCCCTTAACATGTCTTTTCAACATCCAGGGAACCGGTGGATCTACCGTTGGTGGTGGTGCTGGTGTTGGCATCACTCACGGGTCACGGAGCACGGTCACTCCAATCCACAAAGGCGGTGGCGGTCTTGGCGGTAGCGCTGCCGGTAGCAGTGACGACCTGGGCTTCAGCGGACTTGGCGGTGACGACCTTGGCGGTGGTGGTGGATGTCCTGACGCTTAAGCCTTTGTGTTCTTTAGATGACTTGTGGTTTTTTATGGTCCTTTAGATGACTTGTGTGCTTCTTTAGATACTTATATGTTCTTTGTGATGATGCTTATGTTTGTGATGATACTTATATTGTTGTGATGGTGTTGGTTGTGAGGATGCTACTTATATATGTTGTGTATGTCTATTTCATCATATGTATATCTGCTGTGAATTTGAATTGAAATCAAATAGAAAAAAGAAAAAAAATCAGACAGAAACTATGCCTACGGCTAAGCCGTCGGCATAGGGCTGCCACGAGCTACCAGTGGGCGACACGTGGCAAGCTATGCCAACGGCTTAGCTGTAGGCATAGTTCTGGACCTATGCCTACGGCTAAGCCGTAGGCATAGCCCTGCCCCCAGGAACTACCAGCGAGCGCCACGTGTCATGGCTATGCCTATGGCTAAGCCGTCGGCATAGCTCTGCCACGTGGCTCCTCCTGCACGAACAGTATTTGACGACGGCGACGGCAGCCACCGTTAGGCGCTGAGCGTTGCCGACGGCCGGGGCCGTCGGCATAGATGTACGGGCGCCGTCGGCATAGAAATATATGCCGACGGCCTTTCTATGCCGACGGGCCTTGGGGTACGCCGACGCATATTTTGCCGACGGCCCTATGCCGACGGGGGCCGTCGGCATAGACCTACGCCGACGGGATTCAGGGCTATGCTGACGGCCTTGGCCGTCGGCATAGGGGCTCAGTGTGGTAGTGCATCTCTAACCGATCCCGTAAAAGGCGTTAGAGGAGTAAAAATTCGGTTTTCCTCCTCTAAACTGCACCTAACCAATCCTCTATCACCGTTAGAGGAGTAAAATTTTTACACTGGAGCCGCCCCAACTCTCAAATATACTTGGCCACCCACCAGTAGAGTAAAAGTATTGCCCTCCACCCGATGCCGCATTGTCGCTAGTGTTGCCTCCGGCGACCACCCTTTGCCTACCAACACACCGCTGCCTCCGCCGCCCTCCTGCCCCACTCTGAGACGCTCGCTGGTCGGTGCCATCGCCGGAATCACGCTCTATTGCCGCCGCCGCGTCGATCATGTCGCTGGAAGCACACATCGCATCTTCTTCCTCCGATCCCCTCAATCGACCGCCGGCCATCTCGAAGTCCCACCGACCACTAGCTGCTTAGGCATCGGCTCAACATCGCCAGCCGGCCATGACACTTCTGTCGTCTTTCAAGTGTTTGATGGATTACCTGGGTGAGTTCTTTTGTGCTTTTTCATCTTGTTTTTCCTTTTGGCAATTGAACTGAACCTTGTCATTTCTAGTGTAGATGAATAAGTTGAGGGAGTTGATCTTCGATGACTCTTCATCGGAGGAGGAGGAAGAATACGATGACGACTTGGAAATGGTTGTTGCCATGATCTTCGACGGGGATTTTCGGCGGCCGAGAGTAGGATCACAATTTGGCCATATGCACATCAATCAAGATATAACGGAGGGCCATGCCAAGATTATGAGAGATTTTAACCTCGATGCAACATGTCCGGGGAAGTAATTTCTCTAGCAGTTTTGGATGCACACAATTCTCTTCCTCGCCATTGCCAAAGCTGTGGAGAAGCATGCTCATTGGTCCAAAGAATATGCTGTCGGCATCACTACTGTTCGCTAGGCTTGTTGCCGGAGATGCTCTTCCTTGCAACTATGCTATCTATTGTCCTCAGTACACGATGGGTTACTACCTTGCAGATGACATCTATCCTCCGTAGTCCACATTTGTCAAGACAATTCAATGTTCCAAAGGGAACAAGAGATCTCACTTTGCAATATGTCAGGAGTCGACAAGGAAGGATGTGGAGAGGGTTTTCAGTGTGCTTGGGAAGCGTGTTGGCATTATTCGGGGCCTTGCCGAGTATTGAAACCCCAAGGTCCTATGGAAAATAATGACATGTTGCATCATCTTACATAACATGATCATTGAAGATGAGAGAGGCATGCCACAAAACTTTTGGTATGTCTCCAATGGGGATCCTATTGAGCCGGAGCACGATGCAAACAAGATACAGAGATTCCTCGCAGCACATTGAAACATCAAGAATCGAGAAGTTCGTACCCAACTCCAAGATGATCCTGCTGAGCATCACTGGCAACTCCATAGAACTTCATAGTTGTGCTTTTATCATGCTCTTTACTTAATTTCAACCCTTTCATGTGTTTGACTTTGAATAATTTGGTTTGTAAACTCTGAATTTGTAATATTCATGAATTGTGTGAACCTTAATTATTATGTTTGGATTTAATATGTATGGAAATATGTCGTTGAAGTGTAGTATGTAAATTTAAACTAGGAAGATTTGGCGGGGGAAAATTAGGGAGTTAAGTTTAGGGGATCTGTTAGGAACCACACTCTTTTAAGGAGCAAATATAAGGAGTTAAAGGATAAGAGTCGATATAGGGGCCTAAATTATAAGGGATCAGTTAGAGATGCTCTAAGAAGGCTATCCGTCCTTCTGCTGCTTTGTATTTCATCTATTAGGGCATCTCTAGCCGAAGTATCAAAAGGACTTAACTCCTTAAAAGATTCCCTTTTGAGGAGTTAAACCGGACCCATCCGAACTCCCAAAAGGGTTAGCTCTTCAAATTTTTTAGGAGACGCATCGGCCGCCTCTCAATTTTGAGCAGGTGAAACAAATTCTCGACAAAAGATTCCCTTGCCTAGCACAGTCGTCTCTCTTCCCCACTCGACGGCCTCCATGCCAGCGCTATCCTCCTTGACTCCGAAGGCCACCACGCAAGCACGTTGGCACCCTGCAACCCCTGCCTCCCTCCCTGGCCCACTTTGATTTGTTTGGTACCCGCCATCGTCGCCTGATTCGACGCGTCTAGACATCGCCGCCACCATGCTCTCATCGATGAGGAGGACCACCGTGGAGCCACGTATCGTCCGGAACGGGTCAACACACCCACCGCGAGCGCCCGCTCCATCTTCGAACCTCTGATTCGAGCCATCACCGCCTCCTCCAGGTCCATGTCGCAGCGGCTGCCACCGCCAAAGTACCGCGATGTGCGTCAGCAACTGTGGGCACTTGCAGTGAATATCCGAAATCCAGCGATGTGGTAGAAGAAGTGGCTCGTCACATTCGCCACTACAGAGGAGGCGGCATGAGTGTATGACCTGACGGTGGTCCACAACTTCAGCATCTAGGCGAAGCTTAACTTCCCCCTCGACACCCACGCCCGGACTATGTCGAGCCTCCTGTTAGATTGGTCTCTCAGCCGCGCCAAGGAGAAGGAGCACTGCAACGTTGTGAACCAGCTCGAGGCCAAGTGCATCAATGAGGCCGAAGAATTCGTAGGTCCTCGCTGAGAATGGCACGTGGTTCGAGTACAAGGAGAATGACTAGATATTTGAAGACCTCATGGCCGAGCCCTCCGATAAGGAGGAGGAGATGTTGTTGACTTGGCCTAGCACCAATGACGACGAGGCCAGCCCCTTTGGTAGTGGGGGTGACCTCTATCTCCTCCGACTCGCACAACTTTGATGCTTACTGTGCCCAGGGCGGTGACGATGGTTTAAATTTGTTTAATTATGTTATCTAATGATGAATCATCTAATTATGCGTTGTATGATGTGCAATCTTTATGCAATTGAGTAGTTTAAATTTGTGTTTGAAATTATTATTTTTGCAAATTTTTGAGGGAGTTAAGTTTTAGGAGTCCTGCTAGGAACCACTTTTTTTAACTCCTCAGAATTGAGGAGTTAAGGTTTGAGGAGGCATTTGAGGAGTTCAATTTTAGGAGTTCGCCTAGAGATGCCCTTAACTCTGCATGGTTCGAGTTTTATATATTAATGTAGTTCTAACAATTGTGCAGTCATATATTAGGATGAATTAGTTTTACTAAAAGTTAAATTTTAGGAGTTGGATCTATTAAGTTGTACTGCTTGCCAACTTTTCCAGATAATCTAAGAGACTTAATGGCTTATTTTAATGTATTAATGCCTCACTTCAGAATTACTATCTAAGTAATCATGCGCTTTTGCTTCTTTTAGTTTGCAACTATGCACTCAATTAGTGATATATTTGGCAATGTTTTTTAATCTAGTCTTGATTGTAGTGCTGATCAGATTATATTTTGTTTGGGATAGTATGCAGATTAATTGCCACATCAGGTATGAAAATAAAGATATGGTGTGCATAGATTTTTTGCCTAAATAATTTCTTTATATCCTTTCGCAACTCCAGTGTTATGTTTAGTCTACTAAATGCTACATCAGATCAGTCTCAAACTTTAAGTGTTAATGGGAAGTACCAAGATTTGTGCAATGCTAAGCAGTAGCATTATGACAATTTTGATATTGGGTGCAAGCAAGGTATATATTATGATGTAGGAATGCTTGCAGTATATTATTATATGCTTTATCGCTTTCAAATCGGGTTTCTTTACTTTATGACCAACTAACTGAGACATGTTAATGTTTTCTATTATTTGTTAACACTCAGTTTATACAACTCACGAATCATAGCTCACGACTAAAATTAATATGTTAATATTGTTGTGCTGAGTAACAATAATGAAAGGATGGAAATCTAGGAACACATCTTTTGAATTGCATAGTGCATTTCAATACAAAGGTCTATTTTATAAAAAAAACAAGTTTACTCTATGAAGTTTAATTAGTTTTACAAATTATCTTAGTAGCACTATTAACACATGTCACATTGGGTGAGCATCCTAGTAACACTATCACCACATGTCACATGTAGTCAGCGGTAATTAATATCAAATGATTCTCTCAACATTAGTTTAATTAGCTGATTCAACCTTATGTAGTTTGTCTTAGATTTTTTTTATTTCACTCACAAATATGTGATATTTTGTAGTTAAAATTAACTCTCCATAAAAATGCAATAAGACATCCATATGTATGGATAATATGTGAGATCCAATCATGTACAAATGGTTTATGATATTGATTAGAAAAAGTAATGCTGACAAAATATAAATTCTCCATATCACAGTTTATTTGGAGCCTATACATCACAATAGCAAAGCATGATGTATTTTGAAACTCACTGGGTGAATATATTGTTCCTATGCAGTACCAAAGTAAACTACTTCATGGTTCTTTCACTTCATAGTTTCTTTTTTTGTATATCCCGCAATTCTAGAAAAGAAATTGCAGAGAGCGTCCCCTTATTTATGTTGTTAATTCTTTTACTAGCCCGTGCGAATTGGTTGATGGCTACCTTTTGCTACTATTAATTCATGCCTAATGTACTCCGGACCCTAAACGAGTAGAGGTATAAGCCTCTAACCAATTTTTGTGGGAAGAGTCCATATATACCTTACAATGCACTACCATTAAGTACTTGTACAAACCATGAAGATGAATTTAGTACTCAAAGTACTATGTACTATTGCAGAAAAACAAAAGACAAAATACAGAATTAATACTTTGCTACAAACTCAATAACATATGCTATTACATATGAATCAGAGCAACAACCATATGTGGGAGTGAGGCTTGAATAGTTTGCTAGTTAGGACAAAAATTCTACCTGGCTTCATACCTATCCCTCCTCGTGACTGCTTAAACAAAATTGATCAAAAATGTAGAAAGAATTAATTAGAAAGTAGTATTTGATGCTTAAGGATAACAAAATCTCTCTATCTCTCTAAGAGGTGAATGCAACAGACCCGGTGACTAGTGGTAATGAACTAATAGCTTCTAGCATCGTTTTCTGAGGAGGATGTGAAGTGGGATGTCTTCAGCATTGGAAACTTGAAGCCCCTCAGACAGATGGGTTGATTTACTTTTCTTCGAGAAATATTGGCATATAGTTGGGCAGCATATCACACAGGAGATTTTGCAGGCTATAAATACTAAGCAGATTCCTGATGGGTGGAATGCTAACGCTGTGGTTTTTATACCGAAGGCAGAATCTCCTAAAACTATTACACAATTGCGTCCTATTAGACTTTATAATGTTATATACAATATTTTTTTGAAGATGCTTGTGAAGAGACTGAAAATGATGCTTCTAGAAATTACTGCTCCGACGCAGAGTGCTTTTGTCCATGGTAGGTTTATCACGGATAATGTATTGATTGCATATGAATGTGTGTTCATAACATAGAAATATCATATAAATGGAAAAGAACGTAGTCGTGCTGTAAAATTGTACATGCATAGGTTTATGACATAGTAGAGTGGGGATTCCTAAGAGATATGATTCGAAAATGGGATTCCATAAGGATTGGGTGACTTTGATGATGGAGTGTGTTTCCTCGGTCCAATATAATATTCGGTTTATTTCACAGGAAACTAACACGTTTGTTCCTACCAAAGCTTTAAGACAAGGGGATCCCTTGTCCCCTTTATCTGTTCTTAGTGTGTGTAGAAGGTCTCTCGAGTGTACTATTCCATGAAGATGTTAGTGGTATTGATAGGGTTAGGGTGTGCAGAAATGCACCATTAGTCTCCCACCTATTATTCATTAATGATTCCCTAATTCTCATGAAAGCAAATCGCTTTAATGCAACATGCTTGCAAACTTCTCTCCAAGCCTATTGTACCAATTCTGGACAGATGGTGACTGTAGGTAAATCAAGTATCTTTTGCCAGCCCAAATACACATGTGGATACAAAAGCAAAGATATGCAACATACTCAAAATCAATACAAAGGCCAATTCCGATAAGTACTTGGGTTTGCTCGCTCTTGTTGAGGCTGGCCGGATTGAGAACTTTATGCATTTTGTTGAAAGGGTTTGCCAAAAGTCTGAATGGTTGGGAGAAAAAATGATCCTATTGGAGGAAAGGAAAATTTGACAAAAAATATTGCTCGGGCCATTCCTATTTATGTATGTCAATTTTAAAATTACCAAAAGGTGTTTGCAAGGGGATTTCTAACGCTATTGCAAAATTCTGGTGGGGAGATGATGATGAAGGTAAAACCTTCATTGGTGGGCGTGGTGGAAACTCTGCTTTCCGGAAGATCAATGAGGTATGGGGTTTTGTAATTTACATTCATTTAATCTTTTAATGCTGGCTGAACAAGTTTGGAGGATCCTGGAGTTTCCTGATTCTTTAAGTGCGCAAGTGCTACGAGCGAAGTATTTTCCAGATGGAAACCTGCTAGCTATCGGCCATCAGACAGGTTGATTCTTTACATAGCAAAGCCTGGTTGCGGGTATCCAAACATTCAAGAGGGGATGCATTTGTAGAGTTGGAAATGTTGAGCACATTAACATTTGGAAAGATGCATGGGTCCCCTCAAGTACAAACCATAAGATCATCTCTCGGAGAGGGCACTCATCAAAAGTTAGTTGAATCGGCGACCAATTATTCAATTCATAAACATTTGTTTAATTCAAAAACATTTTTTGCATTCATGAACATTTTTTGAACCCACAAACAATTTTGATGTCAAATATATTTTTTAAATTCATGAATATTTACTCGAATCCATAAATATTTTTGAATCCGAAAAAAAAATTGAATATAGTGAACATTTTTCTCATTGCGAGCATTTTTTCAATTATGTGACCATTTTATAAATCCGTGAGCATTTTTAAAATTTGTGAACCTTTTTAAATAAGATAAGAATTTTTCTACTTTGCGAACATTGTTCAAATGTTGCATAGTGAAGAAAAACAAAAGGAAAAAAAGATCAGAAATCATAGTAGGCTGGGGGATAGAAACAGTAAGTTTCACTTATTCGTTCCCTTCTTTCATATACCTCTCCTTCCTTCAGCTTAAAACCGGCGGTTTTTCAGGGTTACAAACTCATAGTAGCTACTAAACACGAGGGTATGCTGTGAGTGTTAGCAATCATAGAAGGTTAAATGATGTTTGATTATGTGGACTTGCCTAAAGGCTCCGATACGTGACCCTTCCTGAAAATATGATGAATTGTAGTTGCAAAGTTGACTGAGAACATAGTTTGTTGGTTTTCAATAAAGTTTATGCTTTATACTTCAATGTTGTGATGAATTGTTACTTGTTCATGAGAAGTTATATGATAAAAGTTGTGTGATAAAGTTTTACGTTAAAGTTCATTGCTATTATAATAATAAGCATGATGCTTCTATGTCCTTATTTTGTTTTTATAGACACCTCTCTCTCTAAGCATGTGGGCATGTTTTTCGATTTCAGTTTTTCGCTTGAGGACAAGCGAGGTCTAAGATTGGGGGAGTTGATACGTCCATTTTGCATCATGTTTTCCTACTGTTATTTATAATGTTTTTATGCATAATAATGCTTTATGGAGTAATTCTAATGCATTTTCTCTTTATATTATGCAAGGTTTACACAAAGAGGGAGAATGTCGGCAGCTGGAATTCTGGGCCTAAAAAAGCTACGTCAGAGTTACCTATTCTGCATATCTCCAAATGAGCTAAAAATTTATGGAGAATTATTTTGGAATATATAAAAAAATACTGGAGCAAATAACTACCGGAGGGGGGCCACCTGGTGAGCATAAGACACCAGGGCGCGCCAGGCCCCCCAGGCGCGCCCTGGTGGGTTGTGCTTAGCTCAGCCCACCTTCGGTGCCCATCTTCTGGTATATAGATCATTTTGACCTAGAAAAAATCAGGAGAGGACATTCGGGGCGAAGCCGCTGTCTCGAGGCGGAATGGGCAGGAGCACTTTTGCCCTCCGACGGAGAGATTCCGCCGGGGGAACTTCCCTCCCGGAGGGGGAAATCGAAGCCATCGTCATCACCAACAACTCTCTCATCATTGGGAGGGCAATCTCCATCAACATCTTCAACAGCACCATCTCCTCTCAAACCCTAGTTCATCTCTTATGTTCAATCTTTGTACCGGAACCTCAGATTGGTACCTGTGGGTGACTAGTAGTGTTGATTACATCTTGTAGTTGATTACTATATGGTTTATTTGGTGGAAGATTATATGTTCAGATCCGTTATGCTATTTAATACCCCTCTGATCTTGAGCATGATTATCATTTGTGAGTAGTTACTTTTGTCCTTGAGGTCACGGGAGAAGTCATGTTGCAAGTAATCATGTGAACTTGATATGTGTTCGATATTTTGATGATATGTATGTTGCGATTCCCTTAGTGGTGTCATGTGAACGTTGACTACATGGCACTTCACCATATTTGGGCCTAAGGGAATGCATTGTGGAGTAGTTATTAGATGATGGGTTGCTAGAGTGACAGAACCTTAAACCCTAGTTTATGCTCTACTTCGTAAGGGACCGATTTGGATCCAAAAGTTTAATGCTATGGTTAGATTTTATCTTAATACTTTTCTCGTAGTTGTGGATGCTTGTGAGGGGGTTAATCATAAGTAGGAGGTTTGTTCAAGTAAGAAAAGCACCTAAGCACCGGTCCACCCACATATCAAATTATCAAAGTAGCGAACACGAATCAAACCAACATGATAAAAGTGACATGGTGAAATTCCCGTGTACCCTCAAGAACGCTTTGCTTATCATAAGAGACCTTTTTGGCCTTTCCTTTGCCACAAAAGGATTGTGCTACATTGCTGCACTTTATTTACCGTTACCGTTACTTGTCCATTACAAATTATCTTGCTATCAAACTACCTGTTACCGACTATTTCAGTGCTTGCAGAAAATACCTTGCTGAAAACCACTTGTCATTTCCTTCTGCTCCTCGTTGGGTTCGACACTCTTACTTATCGAAAGGACTACGATTGATCCCCTATACTTGTGGGTCATCAAGGCTCTTTTCTGGCGCCGTTGCCGGGGAGTGAAGCGCTCTTTGTAAGTGGAAATTGGTAAGGAAAAATTTATACTACGTGCTGAAATTTATTGTCACTTGTTATTATGGAGAACCATCCTTTGAGGGGTTTGTCGGGGTATCTTCACCCCGACCGGAAGCAGAATTAGTTGCCCCTCAACCTACTGCACCTACTGAAAATATTGGCTATGAAATTCCTTTGGGTATGATAGAACAACTGCTAGCTAATCCTTATGCAGGAGATGGAACCAAACATCCTGATATGCACTTGATCTATGTGGATGAAATTTGTGGATTATTTAAGCTTGCAGGTTTGCCCGGAGATGAAGCTAAGAAGAAGGTTTTCCCTTTATCTTTGAAGGGAAAAGCATTGACATGGTATAGGCTATGCGATGATATTGGATCTTGGAACTGGAATCGATTGAAATTGGAATTTCACCAAAAAAATTATCCTATGCATCTAGTTCATCGTGATCGGAATTATATATATAATTTTTGGCCTCGTGAAGGAGAAAGTATCGCTCTAGCTTGGGAGAGGCTTAAGTCAATGTTATATTCATGCCCCAATCATGAGCTCTCAAGAGAAATTATTATTCAGAATTTTTATGCTCGGCTTTCTCATGATGATCGATCCATGCTCGATACTTCCTGTACTGGTTCTTGTATGAAGAAGACTATTGAATTCAGGTGGGATCTTTTAGAAAGAATTAAACGCAACTCTGAAGATTGGGAACTCGATGAAGGTAAAGAGTCAGTTATTAAGCTTGAATTTGATTGTGTTAAATCTTTTATGAATACCGATGCTTTTCACAAGTTTAGCACTAAATATGGACTTGACTCTGAGATAGTGGCCTCTTTTTGTGAATCATTTTCTACTCATGTTGATCTCCTTAAGGATAAGTGGTTTAAATATCATCCCTCTATTAAAGAAGAAATTAAAGAACCGGTCATAGTCAAAGATGAAACTATTATTTACAATGTTGATCCAGTTGTGCCTACTGCTAATATTGAAAAACCACCTTTCCCTATTAGGATAAAGGAACATGCTAAGGTTTCAACTGTGGTTCACAAAAGCAATATTAAAGCACTTTAACCTGCTGAACAAATTAAAGTAGAACCTAGTGTTGCTATGGTTAAAGATCTCCTGGTAGAAAATATTGATGGGCATGTTATTTACTTCTGTGATGAAGCTGCTAGAATTGCTAAACCCGATGAAAAAGATAAACATAGACCTATTGTTGGCATGCCTATTGTCTCAGTTAAAATAGGAGATCATTATTATCATGGTTTATGTGATTTAGGTGCTAGCGTGAGTGCTATTCCTTTTACCTTATACCAAAAAATTATGAATGACATAGCACCAGCTGAAATAAAAGACATAGACGTTATTATTAAACTTGCTAATAGAGACACCATCACACCACTTGGGATTGTTAGAGATGTTGAAGTCTTGTGTGGGAAAATAAAATACCCAACTGATTTTCTAGTTCTTGGTTCCCCACAAGATGACTTTTGTCCCATTATCTTTAGTAGACCCTTCTTGAACACCGTTAATGCTAAAATAGATTGTGAAAAACAAACTGTCGGTGTTAGCTTTGGTGATGAGTCTCATGAGTTTAATTTGTCCAAGTTTAGTAGACAACCTCATAAGAAAGAATTATCTAGTAATGATGAAATAATTGGTCTTGCTTCTATTGTCGTGCCTCCTACTGATCCACTAGAACAATATTTGTTAGACCATGAAAATGATATGCATATGCATGAAAGAAATGAAATAGATAAAAATTTCTTTGAACAACGACCTCTTCTCAAACACAATTTGCCTATTGAAATTCTAGGAGGTCCTCCTCCACCTAAAGGTGATCCTGTGTTTGAATTAAAACAATTGTCAGACACTTTGAAATATGCTTACCTCAATGAGAAAAAGATATATCATGTTATTATTAGTGCTAACCTTTTAGAGCATGAAGAAGAAAGATTATTAAAAATTCTGAAGAAGCACTGTGCTGCTATTGGATATACTCTTTATGATCTTAAGGGCATTAGTCCCACTCTCTGTCAGCACAAGATTAATATGGAACCTGATGTTAAACCCGTTGTTGATCATTAACGATGTTTGAATCCTAAGATGAAAGAAGTGGTAAGAACTAAAATATTAAAGCTTCTAGAAGCAGGTATAATGTATCCCATAGCTGATAGTAGATGGGTAAGTCTCATTCGTTATGTCCCTAAGAAGGGAGGTAGTACTGTTGTTCCTAATGATAAAAATGAACTTATTCCACAAAAATTGTTACTGGCTATAGAATGGTAATTGATTTTAGAAAATTAAATAAAGCAACTAGAAAAGATCATTACCCTTTTCCTTTTATTGATCAAATGTTGGAAAGATTATCTAAGCACACACACTTTTGTTTTCTTGATGGATATTCTGGTTTTTCTCAAATACCTGTTTCACAACCTGATCAAGAGAAAACCACCTTTACTTGCCCTTTTGGAACTTATGCTTATAGACGTATGCCTTTTGGTTTATGCAATGCACCTGCTACCTTTCAAAGATGTATGACTGCTATATTCTCTGATTTTTGTGAAAAGATTGTTGAGGTTTTCATGGATGATTTTTCTGTTTATGGAACTTCTTTTGATGATTGCTTGAGCAACCTTGATCGAGTTTTGCAGAGATGTGAGCAAACTAATCTTGTCTTGAATTGGGAGAAGTGCCACTTTATGGTTAATGAAGGTATTGTCTTGGGGCACAAAATTTCTGAACGAGGTATTGAGGTGGATAAAGCTAAAGTTGATGCAATTGAGAAAATGCCATGTCCTAAAGATATTAAAGGTATTCGTAGTTTCCTTGGTCATGTTGGTTTCTATAGGAGGTTTATTAAAGACTTCTCTAAAATTTCTAGGCCTCTTACAAATCTTTTACAAAAGGATGTTCCATTTGTTTTTTATGATGATTGTGTAGAAGCCTTTGAAACACTTGAGAAAGCCTAAACTTCTGCACCTATCGTTCAACCACCTGATTGGAACTTGCCTTTTGAAATTATGTGTGATGCTAGTGATTATCCTGTTGGTGCTGTTCTAGGACAAAGAGTTGATAAGAAATTGAATGTTATTCATTATGCTAGCAAAATTCTAGACAGTGCCCAAAGAAATTATGCTACTAGTGAAAAAGAATTTTTAGCAGTTGTGTTTGCTTGTGACAAATTCAGATCTTATATTGTTGATTCTAAAGTAATTGTTCACACTGATCATGCTGCTATTAAATATCTTATGGAAAATAAAGATGCTAAAAGACTCATTAGGTGGGTTCTTTTGCTACAGGAATTTGATTTACATATTACTGATAGAAATGGAGCTGAGAACCCCGTAGCTGATAACTTCTCTAGGTTAGAGAATATTCTTGATGACCCACTATGTATAGATGATAGCTTTCCTGATGAACAACTAGCTGCAATAAATGTTTCTCATAATACTCCTTGGTATGCTGACTATGCTAATTATATTGTTGCTAAATACATACCACCTATTTTCATTTACCAACAAAAGAAAAAATTCTTCTACGATTTAAGACATTACTTTTGGGATGACCTGCATCTTTATAAAGAAGGAGTAGATGGTATTATTAGACGTTGTGTACCTGAGCATGAACAGGAACAAATCCTACGAAAATGTCACTCTGAAGCTTATGGAGGGCATCATGCGGGAGATAGAACTGCTCACAAGGTATTGCAATCTGGTTTTTATTGGCCTACTCTCTTCAAGGATGCCCGTAAGATTGTTTTATCTTGTGATGAATGTCAAAGAATTGGTAATATTGGTAAGCGTCAGGAATTGCCTATGAATTATTCACTTACTGTTGAACCATTTGATGTTTGGGGTTTTGATTATATGGGACCTTTTCCTTCCTCTAATGGGTATAAATATATTTTGGTTGCTGTTTATTATGTTACTAAGTGGGTGGAAGCTATTCCAACTAGTAGTGTTGATCATAACACTTCCATTAAAATGCTTAAAGAAGTTATTTTCCCAAGGTTTGGAGTCCCTAGATATTTAATGACTGATGGTGGTTCACAGTTTATTCTTGGTGCTTTCCGTAAAATGCTTGCTAAATATGATGTTAACCATAGAATTGCATCATCCTATCATCCTCAATCTAGTGGTCAAGTTGAACTTAGCAATAGAGAAATAAAACTAATATTACAAAAAACTGTTAATAGATCATGAAAGAATTGGTCTAAGAAATTGGATGATGCACTTTGGGCCTACAGAACAGCATATAAAAATCCTATGGGTATGTCTCCCTATAAAATGGTTTATGGAAAAGCTTGTCCTTTGCCTCTAGAGTTAGAACATAAAGCTTATTGGGCAATTAAAGAACTCAACTATGATTTCAAACTTGTCGGTGAAAAGTGGTTATTTGATATTAGCTCATTAGATGAATGGAGAACCCAAGCTTATGAAAATGCCAAATTATTTAAAGAAAAAGTTAAAAGATGGCATGAAAAAAGAATCCAAAAGCGGGAATTCAAAGTTGGAGAATATGTTCTTTTGTACAACTCTCATTTTAGATTCTTTGCAGGAAAACTTCTCTCTAAATGGGAAGGACCATATATTATTGAGGAGGTTTATCGCTCTAGAGCTATCAACATAAATAATGCCGAAGGTACTAACCCGAAGGTGGTCAATGGGCAAAGAATTAAACACTATATCTCAGGTACGCCTATTAATGTTGAAAGCAATATTATTCAAACCATGACACCGGAGGAACATATAAAAGAAACCTTCCGGAACACTCCAGAATCCTGAAAAAGAGGAGGTACGTGATACGGTAAGTAAACGGACTCCGAAAAATCCGCAAAAATATTTTTGTCAGTTTTGGAATATTACAAAAATTAGGAAAATAATAAGCAACCAGGAGGGCAACTGAGGAGGGCACAAGACACCAGGGCGCGCCTGCCTTGCCTGGCGTGCCCAGGTGGGTTGTGCCCACCTCGGGAACCTTCCCGACTCTGTTTTCCTCTCGTTTGCTTGTTTTCCAAGATAAAAAAATCTTTATATACCCCCCGAACGTATTGACCACCATATCGCGGAGAAATCTTCTGTTCTTCTTTCGTGTTGTTTTTCTGGCAGATCTGAAAATATGTCATCTTAAGATTCGAAGGAAGAGTGCCCTGTTTCTTACCAGCCCCTGGACCTAAATATCTTCAAGGATACTTTTCCCTATGTGTGGTTCACAGATGAGGAGGACGAAGCCGAGTCTATCCGTCCCCGTTTCCTGCAAGAAAGCAAGGAAGCGTTATGCAAGAGGATATTAAAGCTCGAGGTGGAGAATGATGATCTGAGGGAAAATAACTTTAGTCTTCGACGCAAGCTGGATAAACTTACTACCTCGTCACCACCACCACCATCATCTTCCCCAACAAAGGAGACTTGAGTTCATGGTATGGGCACTCCCCTTGGCTTGTGCCAAGCTTGGGGGGGTGCCCCGGTATCGTATCACCACCTTTATCTTTGCCTTTATCTATTTTAGTTCGATCTTTAGTTATCTTATGATTTAGTTGAATAAAAGTTAGTTCGATATGTTTTCGAGTGCTTACTTAGTGGTCTATCTATCTATGTAATCGTGTGCGAGATATATAATAAAGAGTAGTTTGAGTTTTGTTTCTTTACTTTTATGTTGCAATAAAAAGAAGGAAAAATAAATGAAAAAGATCATATGCTAATCTTATGGTAAGTAATGACATCACATAAGGAAAAGTATAAGTGGTAAAATTTATGGAGATTGACAAACATAGCATTGGTCAATAATGCAATTCATGAAAGAATTAATAAGGGAAGAGAAGATTCACATGCAAATACACTATCTTGGACATCTTTTATGATTGTGAGCCCCCATTAAATATTATATGTCAAAATTGTTGACGTTGGACAAGGAAGATAACGTAATGATTTATGCTTGTTCATATTCACATAGAAGTTACATTTTCATAGATCCTTTAACATGTGGTGCTTTCTCAATATCTTTGCTAGCCAAAAACTCCGCACTAAGTAGAGATACTACTTGTGCATCCAAAAACTGTTAAACCCAAAATCTTATTTCAAGAGTCCACCATACCTACCTATGGATTGAGTAAGATCCTTCAAGTAAGTTGTCATCGGTGCAATAAGGCAATAAAAATTGCTTCTAAATGTGTTGGATCATTTAGTGTAAGAGAAAATTGAGCGTTGTACGAACTTGTGATGGCAAAATAATAAAAGCGACGGACTGCATAATAAAGGTTGCTATCATAAGGGGCAATACAATGTGACGTTCTTTTGCATTAAGGGATTTGGCATACAAACAAAAAGCGCATGGCAACCTCTGCTTCCCTCTGCGAAGGGCCTATCTTTTACTTTTATGTATTTACTCTTATGCAAGAGTCAAAGTATTCTTCCCTATTCCTTTTATTTTTCTCTTTTTGCAAGCATCGTGTGGTGAGGAAAGATCTAGGCACATATATCCAGTTGGATATGAGTGAGCACGAGTTATTATTGTTGACATCACCCCTGAGGTGAATACGTTGGGAGGCAAAACTATAAGCCCCTATCTTTCTATGTGTCCGGTTGAAACTTTTTGTTCATGGGTATGCTATGAGTGTTAGCAATCATAGAAGGTTAAATGATGGTTGAGTATGTGGACTTTCCTAAAGGCTCCGATACGTGACCCTTCCTGAAAATATGATGAATTGTAGTTGCAAAGTTGACTGAGAACATAGTTTGTTGGCTTTCAATAAAGTTTATGCTTTATACTTCAATGTTGTGATGAATTGTTACTTGTTCATGAGAATTTATATATAAAAGTTGTGTGATAAAGTTTTACGTTAAAGTTCTTTGCTATTATAATAATAAGCATGATGCTTCTATGTCCTTATTTTATTTTTATCGACACCTCTCTCTCTCTCTAAGCATGTGGGCATGTTTTTCGATTTCAGTTTTTTGCTTGAGGACAAGCGAGGTCTAAGCTTGGGGGAGTTGATACGTCCATTTTGCATCATGTTTTCCTACTGTTATTTATAATGTTTTTATGCATAATAATGCTTTATGGAGTAATTCTAATGCATTTTATCTCATATTATGCAAGGTTTACACAAAGAGGGAGAATGTCGGCAGCTGGAATTCTGGGCCTGAAAAAGCTACGTCAGAGTTACCTATTCTGCATATCTCCAAATGAGCTAAAAATTTACGGAGAATTATTTTGGAACATATAAAAAATACGGGAGCAAATAACTACCGGAGGGGGGCCATCTGGTGAGCACAAGACACCAGGGCGCGCCCTGGTGGGTTGTGCTCAGCCCAGCCCACCTCCGGTGCCCATCTTCTGGTATATAGATCATTTTGACCTAGAAAAAATCAGGAGAGGACATTCGGGACGAAGCGCCGCCGTCTCGAGGCGGAACTTGGGCACGAGCACTTTTGCCCTCCGGCGGAGCGATTCCGCCGGGGGAACTTCCCTCCCGGAGGGGGAAGTCGAAGCCATCGTCATCACCAACAACTCTCTCATCTTTGGGAGGGCAATCTCCATCAACATCTTCAACAGCACCATCTCCTCTCAAACTCTAGTTCATCTCTTGTGTTCAATCTTTGTACCGGAACCTCAGATTGGTACCTGTGGGTGACTAGTAGTGTTGATTACATCTTGTAGTTGATTACTATATGGTTTATTTGGTGGAATATTATATGTTCAGATCCATTATACTATTTAATACCCCTTTGATCTTGAGCATGATTATCATTTCTGAGTAGTTACTTTTGTTTTGAGGTCACGGGAGAAGTCATGTTGCAAGTAATCATGTGAACTTGATATGTGTTCGATATTTTGATAATATGTATGTTGTGATTCCCTTAGTGGTGTCATGTGAACGTCGACTACATGGCACTTCACCATATTTGGGCCTAAGGGAATGCATTGTGGAGTAGTTATTAAATGATGGGTTGCTAAAGTGACAGAAGCTTAAACCCTAGTTTATGCGCTACTTCGTAAGGAACCGATTTGGATCCAAAAGTTTAATGCTATGCTTAAATTTTATCTTAATACTTTTCTCGTAGTTGCGGATGCTTGCGAGGGGGTTAATCATAATTAGGAGGTTTGTTCAAGTAATAAAAGCACTTAAGCACCGGTCCACCCACATATCAAATTATCAAAGTAGCGAACACGAATCAAACCAACATGATAAAAGTGACATAGTGAAATTCCCGTGTACCCTCAAGAACGCTTTGCTTATCATAAGAGACCGTTTTGGTCTGTCCTTCGCCACAAAAGGATTGGGCTACCTTGTTGCACTTTATTTACCGTTACCGTTACTTGTCCGTTACAAATTATCTTGCTATCAAACTACCTGTTACCGACTATTTCGGTGCTTGCAGAAAATACCTTGCTGAAAACCACTTGTCATTTCCTTCTGCTCCTTGTTGGGTTCGACACTCTTACTTATCGAAAGGACTACGATTAATGCCCTATACTTGTGGGTCATCAGACATCGCCTTCTTCTCTAGAACTTACGAAAGTGGTACCGCTCCCATAGTAAACAGGGAGACCTTAAGGCCCAAGGGGATAAAAGCAATAGACAAATTGCCTGTATCCCTTTGAAATTAATGAAATAAAGCAAGTCAGATTATTCCAGAAAAAATAGACCCTAACCGGATGCCCTTTTTTCAACTCTTTCATTTGTTTTCCTTATTATATTTAAATGTAACGATTGTACTTTTTGTAAAGGAACAAATAAGTACAATCGGTAAACCATGCCAATGTAGGCAATGCATGGCAAGCTCGCTACCCGCACACCCTTTGAACGCTAGGTGAGTTAAGTGGGTCGGCCCATACCGGTTTTGGAAACATTCTAGAAGATTCCCATATATTTTTTGGCTATTTTCTTTATGGTTTTTTGAGGCCGAGCTTTTCTATTTTTTTTATCCTTTTCGTGAATTTTTCAGATTCATGAACTTTTTCAAATTTGTGAGTTTATTAAATTGACGTACATATTGTTCAAATTCGTGAACTTTTCCTCTCAATTTCATGATTCTTTTTTACTTTTATGAACTTTTTTTCAAATTCATGAACATTTTTGTGTTCGCAAACTTTTTCAAATTCATAGCCTTTTTTGTTGCAATCTTTTTTCAGATTCACGAATTTATTTTTCATACTCCTGAATTTTTTTTAATTCCATTTTTTTCAAAAGTTTGAAAAGTCAATGGTCAATGGTTAACCGGTGAACAAAGGACCGATCGAGGGTTTGTGTTAATGGGCCGGCCCAGCTCACTATGCGCATGATCACCGGTTGTCCAATTGTCGCCGTATAGATGGGGAGCGCCTACTCGGCGCCTTCAGCGCCCCCGGAGGCAGCTGGCGCATGCGGCAGCTCGTGATGAGCCGGCCCACGAATGTGTATGCAGAAAAAATTGTATTGTTGCGCGAAAAACATCTAAAACACTGGCTCTTTGTCAATCGAACTCGCGACCTCACACTCGTCTTCGAGTTTGGCCGGGCTGCTAGTGATTCACTTCAGCGCGACTTGATTTAAGAATCAACGTGGCAGCGCAACTTATCTCGCTTAGATTTTTGAATTATTTGAAAACATTAATGAAAAATGTGAATGTATGGAAAAAAAATGAACAAATTTAGAAAGTTGACAAACATGCATAAAAAAGTTGGCAAATGTAAAAAAGGTTCATGTATTCAAATAAGTTCACGGATTCAAAAACAAAAGTTCATGAAACGGAAAAAAATTCACTAATTTTTCTAAAAAGTTCACAAGAATGAAAAACGACCTTGAGTCAGAAAAAAGTTCATCAAAACTAAAAAAAATCACTAAATTTAAAAAAACATCAAATTCAAAATAAGTTCATCAACTTTTCAAAAAAAGTTCATCGGATTTGAAAAAGAGCTCATCGAATTTTAAAATTCTTCATCAAATTTTAAAAAAGCTCATCAAATTTGAAAAAAGTTCATCGATTTTGAGAAAACTTCATCAAATTTTTAAAAAAGTTCATCGAATTTGAAAATAGTTTGTCAAATTAGCAAAAAAGTTCATCAAATTGAAAAAAGTTCATCAAATCTGAAGAAGTTCATCAAATTTCAAAAATAGTTCATCGAATTTGAAAAAAAATCGTCATTTGTTAAAAATTGTGCACTAAAAATAAAAAAAGTTCGTTGATTTTGAAAACAAAAGTTCATCAAATTTGAAAAAGAAAACATCATCGATTTGGAAAAAGCTCACGCATTTAAGAAAAAAAATCGATGAGGGAATAAACGAGGAAGAAGAGGAAAAAAACAGAAAATGGAAATGGAAAAAAGGAAAAGAAAAAAAGAAAAAAAACAAGGAATGAAAGAAATAAAGAGTTAAAGCTTAGCATATCCCGCTCCCGCTTCCTGGCGCGGTGGTTGTACCAACGAAGCTGCCTGAGTGAGGTCCCCAATTCGATTCTCATTGAGCGCGCCCAATTTTTTGCGTATCAATATACACAGTAATGGGCCGGCCCAGCGTGGGGCGCTGCAGGCGCCCGTTATAATCACCTTGCGGAAGCCCCTCAACGGTCTTTTTTGGTGGGCTAAGAGCGCGTCACCTGCGTGCTTTCAGCCACCGCCACATGTCGCGTGCTGGGCACTAGCTCGTGATTTTGTTTTTTTTTTACGCATTTTTGGGTTTTAGATGATTTTTTCTGGCTTTTCTGTTTTTGCCCGGTTTACCATAGGTTTTCGACAAAAAGACAATTGGAAAAAAATACGCAAAAAAAACGTTTTTTTTCTTCTGCGACAAGCACATGTTTGCTTCCATGAGAGACACAATTGTGCCTCTCAAAAAGGAAAAAAATTGTGTTTTTTCTTCCGCGAGAGGCACAGATTTGCTTCTCATGAAGGCACAGGTTTGCTACTGTCTAGGCATAGTTGTGCCTCTAGGAAAGAGAAAAAACATGTTTTTTACTTCCGTGCGAGGCATAGATTTGCTTCTCGTGTAGGCACAGGTTTGCTCTGCGAATGACACAGTTGTGCCTCACGGAATGAAAAAAACATGTTTTTATTCTTTCGCGAGAGGCACAGATTTTCTTCTCGTGGAGGCACACGTTTGCCTTAGTGAGAGGCCCCGCTGTGTGTCATGAAAGAGAAGAAAAACACTTTTTCGCGAGATGCACATATTTGCTTCCGCGAGAGGCATCGGAAAGGAAAAATCGTACTTCCGGCTTGTTTTTTTTTATTTTCTTGTGAAAAAAAGTTTGACAAAACCTATTAATATGGGATAGTTTCGAAGATCTCGATACGAGAAATCCAACTTTGAAAACAATTCACGATTTGGACGCATGGTTAAAGAGATAATACGTTTTGAATCTACGAAGAACAGAAAACTTTCAGGTTGCGACAAGGGGCAACCTGGGAAGCTGGGAGTGACCTTTGCAAGGAGCGCCCCTTAATTAGTGATTTCGACCACTGTACCTCTAAAGGTGGATTATATCCCTACATGGTTTATGCGTGGCTACATGCAAGCTCCATGAGACCATTTGCCGCTTTGGCTCACTGCCCTGTGGGGCTGCGCTGGCAGCTCAGTCATGGACAAGCTTTTCTCTGTGTCTTTTATTCAAGGTTAGCATTTCTCTCCGTGTGACACGTGTGTTGGCTCTGGGACAGTGTCAGGCTGGGTGAATCCTATTTAGCGCTGCAAGCGCTGGTTACTATTGTTTTCCGCAAACCGCACCTGCAGCAGGGTTAGTTGGGCTCGGCCCATTCTACTATTCTTGTTTTGCTTTTAAACGTCAAAAAAGGTGCGTGCAGGGTTACTTTTTCAGCAGGGTTACTTTTTCAAAATTGATGAACCTTTTTTCAAATCCGGTGAACTTTTTTCAAATCCAATGAAGTTTTTTCAAAATTGATGAACTTTTTTAAAATTCATGAACTTTTTTCAAAATTGATGAACTTTTTTTCAAATCGGTGAACTCTTTTTTCAAAAATTAGATGAACTTTTTTTAAATCGATCAACTTTTTTAATTTGATGAACTTTTTTTTGAATTCGAAGACCTATTTTCAAATTTGATGAACTTTTTTTAAAATTGATGAAGCTTTCTCAAATTTGATTAACTTTTTTTCAAATTCGATGAACTTTTTAAATTTTGATAAAGAATTTTAAAATTCGATGAGCTCTTTTTCAAATCCGATGAACTTTTTTTGAATAGTTGATGAACTTTTTTTAAATTAGATGATTTTTTTTCAAATTCAATGATTTTTTTAAATTTGATGAACTTCTTTCAAATCCGTGAACTTTTACCAAACTCATGTTCGTTTTTCATTGTTGTGAACTTCTTTTAAAAATTACTGCACATTTTTTCCATTTCATGAACTTTTGTTTTTGAATTCGTGAACTAATTTGAATACATGAACCTTTTTTACATTGGCCAACTTTTTTATGTATGTTCGTCAACTTTCTAAATTTGTTCACATTTTTTCCATACATTCACATTTTTCATTAATGTTTTCAAATAATTCAAAAATCTAAGCGAGATAAGTAGCGGTGCTACGCTGGTTCTTTAATCAAGTCACGCTGAAGTGATTCACTAGCAGCCAGTAGGTGTACCGGTTGGTCAAACTCGAAGACGAGTGTGAGGTCGCAAGTTTGATTCACAAAGAGCCAGTTTTTTAGATGTTTTTTCGTGCAATAATACAAAAAACTTCTGCACGCGCGTTCGTGGGCCGGCCCATCACGAGCTGCCGTAGGCGCCAGCTGCCTTCGGGGCGCTGAAGGCGCTTAGTAGGTGCTCCCCACCTATACGGCGCCACAGGTGCACCACTCTAACTAACAATGCATGCAATACTAGTACAGGCGCGCACACATATCGTGCCCTGCTTGCACAGCCTCATGTGTCACTCACAACTTGGCATGATTAAACGTGCTATGCTTTACTCTAATCTGCATGCAACTAATAAATCGAAGTGAAATAAACATGTAGAACAAGGTTAACTCTAATACTATGGTCATAAAAAACATTTCATATATTAGACTCAAGATCATATGGTGAACAAAAATGATGAAAACATGCGAATTCCATTGAATAAAATTAGGTTCACGCGCGTGGCGGCACTGACGCCGCCAACGACAAAAATAGAAGGAACCAAGATGTCTTGGAGATAACTTAAGTGATGTTTGCAAGGCGCGCAAAAGGAATTGGACAGTTGCTCACCGAGCATGAAGATACGCCGCAAATCGGACAGTTGTCTACAGTGTTTTGCCCATCACAAGCTACCGCAGGCGCCAGTTCTTTCGGCTTTTTTCTTTTACTTAATTTTAAATTTTTTATTTTACTTTTATTTTCTGCTTCATTTTTCATTTCTTCACCATTTCCTCCCTTTTCCTTTTGCAAATATATTTTCAAACTCGTAATTTTTTTTATGAAATCGTGAATAGGTTTTTCAAATCTTGAACATTTTTTCTAAATTTGTGAACATTTTTATGTAATCGTGAACATTGTTTTTCCAAATTAGTAAATATTTTAAAAATAGTGATCTTTTTTAAATAGTGGACATTTTTTTTAAATTCATGAGCTTTTTTAATACTCAAACAATATTTTCGAAAACACAAACATTTTTTTTAATCCGCGAACATTCTATATATACTACTTTACCATTTGGAGTAACAACACCAGCTTGTAGGATGTTTTTTTTTCTATATACATTTTTTTGATAGCTTACGAAGCCTTGTCGGCTGGTTTGATAGTTTTTCAAAATATATACATCTTTTTATTCATGCGAACGCTTCATAAATTTTTAAATGGAAACTCCTTTAAAAATGTGAAACTTTCTTATTTTCATTAAATTTAAAAAATGAATGAACACCTTTTATTTGCATGAAAAAAATCACTAATTATTTTCTCACACTATACTTTAAATAATATAAAGTAAAATGAACACAAAGAGGTGACAAAATAAAGAAAATAACAAAGGAGTGCACAACTAGGCCCGACCCATTAAGCTGTGTGGACACATGCACCACTGTAGGGAGCAACTAGCTGAGGGTACCCTTGCGGGAGCCCCTCAAGGGTCTTTTTTGACGGGCTAAGATCGCGTCACTTGCGCGCTCTCAGCCGCCGCCACGTGTCGCGTGCTGGGCACTCACTCATGATTTTATTTTTTTAATGCATTTTTGGGTTTTAGATGATTTTTTCGGCTTTTCGGTTTTTGCCCGGTTTTACCATAGGTTGCCGACAAAAAGACAATTGGAAAAAAATACGCAAAACACGTTTTTTTCTTCTGGGACAAGCACAGGTTTGCTTCCATGAGAGACACAATTGTGCCTCTCAAAAAAGAAAAAGAAAATATGTTTTTTCTTCCGCAAGAGGCACAGATTTGCTTCTCGTGAAGGCACAGGTTTGCTACTGTCGTAGGCATAGTTGTGCGTCTAGGAAAGACAAAAAAAAATGTTTTTTCTTCCGTGAGAGGCATAGATTTGCTTCTCGTGTAGGCACAGCTTTGCTCCACGAATGGCACAGTTGTGCCTCGCGGAATGAAAAAAAACACGTTTTTTCTTCTTTCGCGAGAGGCACAGATTTGCTTCTTGTGGAGGCACATGTTTGCCTCCGTGAGAGGCACTGCTGTGTGTCATGAAAAGAGAAGAAAAACACTTTCTTTTCACGAGATGCACATATTTGCTTCTGTCTCGAAAGGAAAAAAATCGTACTTCCGGCTTTTTTTTTGGTTTTCTTGTGGAAAAAAAGTTTGACAAAACCTATTAACATGGGATAGTTTCAAAGATCTCGATGCGAGAAATCCAACTGTGAAAACGATTCGTGATTTGGACGCATGGTTAAAAAGATAATACGTTTTGAATATACGAATCTACGAAGAACAGAAAACTTTCAGGTTGCGACAAGTGGCAACCTAGGAAGCTGGGAGTGACCTTTGCAAGGAACGGCCCTTAATTAGTGATTTCGGCCATTGTACCTCTAAAGGTGGATTATATCCCTACATGGTTTATGCGTGGCTACATGCAAACTCCATGAGATCATTTGCCGCTTTGGCTCACTGCCCTGTGGGGCTGCACTAGCAGCTCAATCACAGACAAGCATTTCTCTGTGTCTTTTATTAAAGGTAAGCATTTCTCTCCGTGTGACACATGTGTTGGCACTGGGCCAGTGTCAGCCTGGGCGAATCCTATTTAGCGTCGATTACTACTGTTTTCCGCAAACCGGCGCCTGCAGCAGGGTTGGTTGGGCTCGGCCCATTCTACTTTTCTTGTTCTGCTTTTAAACGTCAAAAAAAGGTGTGTGCACCAGGGTTCAAACTCACGATGAGTGCGTTGCGAGGAAGAGGTAGAACCAGTATACCCGCTCGCACGTTGTTGTAAATGTTGTTCGTTTTCTTCCTTTTATCCTTTTTCAAATAATTAATTTGGTTTTCTTTTTTTCAATTTTTTCTTTTGGCCTTTTCTCTTCTTGCTTTTTGTTCTTTGTTTTTCTTTTACTTTTTAAATTTCGTGAGTTTTTAAAAACCAATTGACGTTTCTTTTAAATCGATGAACTTTTTCCAAATTCGATGAATTATTTTCAAAATCAATGAACTTTTTTCACATGAATTCCATGAAGTATTTTTCAATTTTGATGATTTTTTTTCAGATTTGATGAATTTTTTTCAAAATCGATGAACTTTTTTCAAATCCATTGAACTTGTTTTTCAAAATTGATGAACTTTTTTCAAATTTGTGCACTTTTTTCAAAATTGATAAACTTTTTTCAAATCGGTGAACTTTTTTCAAAAATTCGATGAACTTTTTTTAAAATCGATGAACTTTTTTCAAATCGGTGAACTTTTTTCAAAAATTCGATGAACTTTTTTTAAAATCGATGAACTTTTTGTCAAACCATTGAACTTTTTTAGAACTCAATGACCTTTTATCAATTTTTTGAAATTTTCTTAAAATTTTATGAACTTATTTCAAAATCCATGAAGTTGTTTTCGAATTTATGTTTTCTTTTTCAGATAATTTATATTGGGTATATGTAATGTTTCACTAAATCAAAACGTTAAGTAGCACTGTTTGTAGACAACAAAGTTACTTCGGTCTAGTGGTTAGTGTGGTTGGCTGGCAACGGGGCGATCACGTTCCCTTCGAACAGGTTATTGGGCCGGCCCACTCGCATCCTCTTCGAGCGCCAGGAGCGCGAACTGCCGCCTGCAGTGCCGTATAGGAGCTCCCGTCAGGCTGTGGCGTTGGGTGTGTGAAATGTGATGTGACAAAGACAGGTGCGTTTTATTTGGCGGGTGAGGTGCGTTGGCCCACTGTCACTGCTTTGTGGGCCTCTCTCTAAGAAGCTGCGAGGCAGAACTTTTTTTTGGAAATACCTCGCAGCTTCCCACCTTGCTGCCTGGAGAATCTGGGTATTTCTAAAAAAAATCTGCCCCGCAGCTCCTTTCCATCAAATATCCAGATTCTCCGAAGGAAATTAAATGTTGGGTTCCAAAATCCACCGTGCTGCCCACCTAATCCGAACAAAAAATAGTCTAACAACAACAAGCAGAAATAAGGTAAATGTCAACGGATGGATGAAAAGAATACACTATGCATGAGTCAGCAAAATTACCATTCTTTATTTAGAATAAATTCTCTTAAAAAATTCATTTTTATCAAAAAAATTATCTTTTATTTTACTTCTTTCTAAACTTGAATGTTTTTCCCAAGGATATAAAAAACATATTAAGACATGCATGAGCAATTTTTCTAAAGTTTATACTTTTTTCAAGAAAATGCATTAACTTTTGGTACATAAACATTTTTTACACACGAACATTTCTCAGATGCATGATGTTACGAAAGAGTTCAATAAATATATGAAAAAAAAATCCATGGTCTTTATGGGGCATGTCCAACACATGTAAGACTACTTCACGTGTTTGCATGACTATATCCCGAGTACGGAATAAAATGACTATCGACCATGCCAACATTTATGCTAGCAACTACTTCCATCACACATAGTCCAAATCATAAAGTTACACAATACATAGTGCCTTGAAATTACCCCCATCTCCAACGAACTCTCCTATTTCTCCCCTACTTATGGTAAATCGCCGGGCACAGCAAAGCGCGCCAATCCACCTAGTCTACAGGACTTGACGCAAGTTTTCAGCTTCGCCTACGAGCCACTTGTGCAGTGCAGCACAATTAGTGAACTGCATTACTTGTGTTTCAAAATTTCAAATCTTTCATATGTGTGCACAACAATACTATCAGCTCTCTTCTTTCTATATCCTGCATCATCTAGTGGATTTAAGAGCAGGGTTAATAATGCAGTCAACTGCTTGCTGGCTATAAAATGTTGACATATCATCTATAGCCACCATTTATAATCACTCATACAACAAATGTTAGCTATAAGAGTATCTACAACCGGACTTACCAAATCTGACCCCCTAAACGCCCTTGGACGCGCCGTTTTGAGTCCTTATTTATCCGTCCATGCAGCCACAATCCTCATTTTCTTCCTCATATATCTGATCAATTGCATGTGATTGGTGGAGATGAAGAGAGAGAAGAAAAGGAAAGAAAGAAAAAAGGTGGTATGGGGTGGGCCGCGTCCTACATGCATGGCGGACTGACCGGTCGCGTCTGGGCGCGTCCGCGAGCCCTCATATCCTCCCTACATTATCCTTAATATGAGGGTTAGCGGACAGCCCAGACGTATAGGGGTGATATGAGGGGTTCGGTTGGGTCACTTTTTTTCTTCTCTCTCCTGTCTGGTCACTGACGGGTCGTGTCCGCGGACGTTTAAGGAGGATTTGGGATGCCGGCTGTAGATGCTCTAAGGTTGGCTATAAGATTAGTACCTTTTCTCATCTTCTTTGTATCTCTTTCTTCACATTAATTGCATATGTCTAGGAGCACGCGTATACCTAGACTCTTGCATGAGAGCTTAAGAGCAAGTATAATAAGGTGACGTAGGCGGGCTGTAAGACTTAAAATACGATATAGTTGCTAAGTTGGATGAGAGAGAAGATAAGCGGGTTGTAGATTTACAGCCGGCTATAGCACAGGCTCCAAGAAGCTATGTGAGAGTGTATGGTGGGCCATGCGGTAAAAAAATAGTACTTTCTTTTAGCACACTACTATACATGTCGGCTATTATATTGGCTATAGATGACATGGCAACATGTTATAGCCACCGATCGACTATATTATTAACCATTGCTAGCTCATAGGGCTCCCTTTATTACTAATCTAGTTAAATATATTGTTTACCTTTTTGGTGACACTATTACCTCCACCAATGGCTGGGTTTTTGGGTGTAATTGCTGCCTGGTTGGGTGATCTAATTGTACAGGCCTGGGCAGTGGCGAACCCAGAAATAAAATGGAGGGTGTGCACATTTATTAAAAAATGAGGTTTATTTTGATTGGATTAGATGGGCCTTGAAAATCAGCTGATTATTACATAATAAAAAAACATTTCCAAAATTCTGGGTGTGTCATAGCACACCTGGCACACCTGCTAGATACACCACTGGGCCTGGGCATTTGGTTCTATTTGTGCCCATGTAAATGTTCTTCCACCTTCCATTTATGAGCTCTTTTAAGATTTGTACATATGACCATATTATGTCAGTAGGAGCTAGCCTTTCCTACTGCCTTACATGGTCAAAACAAAAATACTATCTGGTCTCATGTTTCTATATGTGCACTGAATTTGCAAACTTGCATACATACCATAACACATTTATCATTTGGAGTATTCTCAATTCTTGCAAGACTAACATCTGGAATTTGCAGATGACACTGGCCTCTTCTGGGGGCTCCCAAACTTGAACAAGGTATTGCCGCAGGACGGCAATGTGCAGACGGAGGTCCTATTGAGAAAGGGCCAGGAGTTCAGCTTCTCTGCTGGGTGGGCGTTGCCGAGGAAGATCTACTTCGACGACAGCGTGTGTGCGATGCCATCCCCAGACGAGTTCCCCCAGCAGCCCAGCAGTAGCCACGATCAACGCTTCTCGGGAGTCCAGAGGTGGCACGCCACAGGGTTCGTCTTCGCACTTGTTCTGCTGATTTGAGCAAGAGGCTAGTTGTGATCATTTTGTAATAAATGGATGCACTGTTGGTAGATTTATGATCCCATCATGATATTTGAACCTAAACGGCAGCGGCGGAGCTATGTGTATGGCTGGGGGCAGTGCCCCCCCAGCCCTGGGATCTTTTGTGAACTTTTTTTTGTGGTAGGATATATTGAAAAAATAGAGACTTTTGCCCCTTGAGAAATCCATATTTTGCCATTTGTCCCTCCAATGATCCTGTGCTAGCTACGCCACTGCTATATGGACTAGCTATTGTCCGCCCTCGTTAATTGAACATAGACCTTGATATCAGCCGCAAATATCATCAGGATTAGTGTGCTCATTGCTTGTTAAGCTATAGATGTCGAGACTTATATATTTGAACTATTATGAGTCTGATGTCTTTCGTCAGAATTTTTTGTTGCCATCAGATTGAGCTACGCCTCTTTCAGATTTCACTCACCCTATCCCTAGTATTGTGCATACAGCGCGGAATAGCAACCACGCGAGCATGTATGCAACACTATTGGATGACTCATTTCAAAATCCCCTATTTGACGTGCTTTGCATCAAATTGGCGGAACTTCGCACAAGACCAGCGAGCAGGGTCTGCCCAAGTAGGTGGCCGTTTTTGGGAACCTTCTGAAAGGTTACTGTTTGGGTTTTACTGCTTTTTTTTGCTATTTCTTTCACCAGTTTTCTTATGTTTTTTAAACTACTTTTAACCATTTTCTAAACAAAACCATTTTAGTTTTCTTCGGAAATTTCTAAATTTGTTCAAAATTTAAAAAAAAAATCATGTTTCAAATTCTTTTGTTTGGCATTTCAAAAAATATTTTCGTTTTCAAAACATGTTCATAAATTCAAAAAATGTTCAGAATTTCAAAATATGGTCCCAATTCACCAATTTTTTCATCATTTCAAAAAATGTTTGGGAATTTTCAATAAATGTTGACAATTTTAAACTGGTTTAAATTTTAAAAGGGGTCGTGTTTTTTTTCAATTATTCGAATTTTCACAATGTTTTGAAACTTGTTCGTGTTTCTAAAAAATGTTTGTGTTTCCAAAAATCACATTTCTTTAAAAAAATGTTCATATTTAAAAAATGTTTCACAAATTGTTCGCGTTTCCAAAACAAGTTTACTTTTTTCAAAAGACCACACTTTTAAAATTGCATTTTACATGTGTTTTTAAAATAATTAAAAAAATTGACCGCTACAGTAGCTGGGTCCCTACAGCACATGATGGGCCGGCCAGGTTTGGCGCTCACTATGTATCCCCGACTACTGGCCGCAGTGCGCGACACATAGGAGCTCCCGACTCATTTGGCATTTCTCGTCAGTGCGATTTGTTGGCGGTTGGTTTTGTCTAGTTGTTGTTTTTTTTTAAGTTCTTGTCTAGTTATTGTTACATCAAGTTTTCAGCCAATTCATGTGTTATTTTGTTCATTTACCTTTTTTATATTTATTTCCTTTTTCACTGTTTTATTCATTTTTCCCAACTGTCATTTGTGGCTTTTATATTTTTATGGGTGTATATGTTTGTTTATCTCTTTTTGTATGTTTTGAGAAAATTTCCATATTTACATAGAACACAAATGCATGATAAACATTCTTTACAAATATGTGATGTACATTTTACAAATAGACAGCTGACATTTCTTCAATGTGCGATGGATATGCTTTACATAATACACAGCAAAATATGAACACTCTTACCATATAAATAAAAAAATACAAATACATGATGAATATTTATAAGCACGAACATGAGCAATTTTTTATTTCTACAATGTTTTCCTATTTAAGTTTTTTTGAAGATATTTTATTTTTAATATACAAAATTCAAAACTTCAAAAAAAAACCCGACAAAATAGAGAATCGGTCAGCTCACTGCGGCACGCTGCGTGTTTCCTTCTTATCCCACTACAGGATAGTAGGTGTGGTCTCACCTCTTACCCAGGGGCATGTTCGGCAATGCTCGAGCTCCCAACTCCTGCCAACTGCGCAGGCGGAGCTGGGCAAAACATTGTGCTTCATTCATGCTGATGATGGGGATAGTTCGGTTGGAGCTGTGACATGGGAAATGGGCCAAATGTTTACATGCTAAACATGTCGAATCGCCTCTATATGGGCTTCCAGCTCATGAAATTGATAAGCCTTTGAGTAACCTACAATCCCTCAAAAAAAATGTTGGCAACTCCTATTCGGCGCGTAGGTCATCGTGAAGTGACCACACGCGTGCCCCTCCAGACGTCGTTGCATATAAGTGGGCCGGCCCAGGTAGATCATGTGCAGTTCTAGGAAGGTTCTAGAACCTTCCCAAACCAAGGTTTATGTTTTTTCTCCTTTTTCATTTCCATTTTTCTCTTTTCTTACATTTTGTTTCTTTTGCCTATTATAATATTCTTTTTAATTTTCTTTCCTTTTTCTTCTTTGTTTTTTCATTTTTTTCTCATTTTCATGTTTTTTTATATCATGAACATTTTTTTGTTCACTGAATTTTTTTTCATCTAATCCAAACAAAGTTCATGAAATTCAAAATTTGTTCAAAACAATTTTAAACAGTGTTCATCAAATTGAAAAATTGCTCTTCCATTTTTCAAAAAGTTCATCGGATTTCAAAGAAATGTTCATGAATTGAGAATTTGTTTATCAAGTTAAATAAAATGAAAAATGTTCATCTAATTAAAAAATGTTCATACAATTCAAAATTTGTTCATAGTTTTTAAAATGTGTTCATCATAATTTGAAAAAAATCTTTATCAAATTCAAAAAATGTTCATCCATTTTTTAAAAAGTTCATACGAATTTCAAAAAATGTTATTGAATTGAGAATTTGTTCACCTGATAAAAAATGTTCATCAATATTCAGATTCATGAACATTTTTTGAAATCATGAACACTTGTGAAATTCCCGAACATTATAGGAATTTAATGACAATTTTTTTGCTCTATGATTTTTTTCAAAATTTACTTTTTTTTTGAATTTTGGAATTTTTTTGAAATCCCAAATTATTTAAACAAGAAAAAACAAAACTGAAAGAAAAAACAAAATAGAAAAAAATGAAACAAGAAAATAGTGAGCGTCTTGTGTCACTCATGGACCGGCCCAATTTGGCGTGCGGGGGCAGCGCGGGGGGGGGGGGGGGGGGGGGGGGGGGGGGCGTCGCCCTCCCGGCACATGCTGCGCCAAAATAGGAGCTCCCAAAAAACTTTGGCTGTTTTCTTACGGGAAGCCAGATTTCGGTTGGAGGAGCGGGAGGTAAGGCAAAGGCGCGGGTTCATATATAGCGCGTACCCCCCCCCCCTCCTCGCTCGCTGCTGTTTCTATGGCCGGCCCATTTCGGGGTTTCACCCCCAACCGGTTTTGGGAAGGTTCTAGAACCTTCCTTGAACCTGGTTTTTCTGTTTTTCTTTCAGGTTTTCTTTTCTTTTCCTTTTTTCGTTTTTTATTTTTCTTTTTCTGTTTTCTTTTCATTTTTTATTTACTTTTATGTTTTCATTTTTATTCTTGTTTTTCAGCTTCGGAAAATCTATAAATTAGTGATTTTTTTTAAAATTGCATTTTTTTGGAATGATGAACAATTTTTTCAAAATTGTGGTTTATTTTTACTAATTCGTTACTCTTAAACCATGAACATTTTTTTGAAACTGTGAACATTTTTTAAAACTCATGAACATTTTTTTGAAGTCGTGAACATTTTCTTAAATTTGTGAACATTTTTTTAGAAATTTGTGAACATTCTCTTAAGTCATGAACATGTTTTTCAACTCATGAACATTTGTTTTTGAAATAATGAACATTTTGAAATTAAAGACTATTTTTTTAAAATCATGAACTTTTTTTCAAATTCGTGAACATTTTTAGAATTAGCGAACATTTTTTCCACATTCGTTAACATTTTTCGAATTAGCGAACATTTTTTTGAATCGTGAACATTTTTTCCAAATTCATGAACATTTTTTTGAATCGTGATTTTTTTTAAAATTTATGAACATTTTTTAAGTTTGTGAACATTTTTTTTACAAATTCGTGAACAGTTTTGAATTCCAGAGCATTTTTCTGTAATCATGAATATTTTTTTGAAATCATGATAGTTTTATTAAAATTAGCAACTTTTTTGATATCCCGAATTATTGAAAAAAGGAAAAACAAAAAAAGAAGAAGAAAGGAAATAGGCAGCGTCCCGGCCCGCACATGGGCCGGCCCAGAAGTGCGCGAAAGGGGGGGGGGGGGGGGGGGAGCGTGGGGTGTGCGCGCTCGCTTCTTTCGTAGCGCCTTGTGCGCCGTACAGGAGCTCCCAGCAAAGGCATAGCAGCGCCTTGATTCTCAAAAAAAAAAAAAGGCATAGCAGCGCCTCCACGGCGGCGGGCTGGCTGACTTTCCTTCCGTGGTGGCTGGCTGGCCCCAGCCGCGCGCCTCCGTGGCAGCGGCCCAAGCCAGGTGTACTCGAGTACTCTCGGAGCCGCGCTGTGACAGGTGGTCCTACCCCGCTTACGTGAAGATGGTGCAAAGCTTGACATTCCCCTTGGGCTGGTCCGACTTCAGCATGCCCGCACCGAGCGGTCAAGGTCAGGTGACCAGGTCACGGCCAGGTCTCCGATCCACTGTTCCTGATGCGGCTGACTGCTGCTGTGAGCTGTGAATTTGAGCAATGTATCCATCACATGTTATTAATTTACTAGCAAAAAGCCCACGCACGGAGACATAAATATTTCGCAGTTCAATACCAATTATATGTGACATTTCTGTTAACCTGCAGAACGTCAGAAATTATAGAATAATGATCCCTACAAATAACAATGCACCAGGAGAAACAAAATCACCTTTTTAAGAAGTAAAATACCCTGAGCCAACATTCAAGTAATTTAGGTGCCGAGCCTTGTGCATAGTACTCCCTATGTAAAGAAATATAAGAAACGCTCTTATATTTCTTTACATAGGGAGCACTATGCTACATTACACGGTGGTGGTGATACAAGCAGGAGGAAATTGAGTATTATGAAGTGAATCTACCAAACAGCCCTAGGACTACTAATGATCAATCTAGATATTTATGTGACCTTCTAAATCAAGGCCCTTAAGTTTCTTTTGATGCTGGCCTTACTTCATGTAAAGGGATATCAGATTGTTGATTGATGCCAAGCTCGCCCACCTTGTGATAAAGGTATGTTGATTTCTCTTCTTTTTTAGATGAGCAATAACAGTTCAGAAGTGCACCATAGGTTCGATGGTTCTTGGCCATCAAATTATTTTTCAGCTACCTCAGTGACATGCATCTTTGCCTCGCAAAAAAAAGTGACATGTATCTTCGTAAATGAGGTCCAAACGTTTTCCATGTTCAGTGTATGACATGTTCATACCCTTGTATCAAGCAAGGGCGGCCGAGAGGACTAAGTTAGCTACAAACAAACTTCATTATACTACATGAAGAATAAAGCATGAGAGATTGAATATCTCTGTTGTCAGTTTGGTTCACACCTCCGGTCATGTTGGTCAACTGAAATACACTCCAGCCATAAGCTTGCTACTCAATTGAGATTATGAGCACTATACTGAGCCTAAGATAAAGAAGGAACCTTGAACAGAGTTTGCTTTCAAGACATCAGGATGACAAAAATCTCAATCCACTTGGTATAGCCGAGTAACACTCAAAGTTATGTCAGCTTATGCCCACCTGTTTCTGATGATAAAAATGGAGTAGATAATATCCTGAGTAGATTATATGATGGGCTATCTATGAATTGCAGCAGAGGATGTTTTATTTTATCTCGACCAAAAAAAAACTGTGGGCATAAGCGCCGTCGTTTTGATCAGGCCACACCATTCTTCCTTACCATTCCGGCACGTTAACCGTTCTGCATCTAGAAGTATAGTAATAAGTACTTCCGTTAGTGTAAAAAATGCTCTTATATTATGGGACAGAAGGAGTACTACTAAACCTAGATACTTCATTGTTAAGATCATTCATAAACGATCATGGTGTCGTGACGATAAAAGGCAAGGCAAATATTAAGTATAAACGATCATTCATAAGATCTTTAGAAACCTTTCAATCATGCAGGTTTGTTCCTTCTTTATTGGGATCCATTGAAGTCTTATCATATTTGAATAACTGACCCGGTTTGATTGATTCTGGTGTCCTTTATTAGGCTCTACGGCACATCTGCATTAGTGAGTAAAGGGTAGCAGCAAATGTACAGCAGTAGTACTACTAGCATTCAGTGATTAAGTCAAGCTTTTTTTTCTTCTTGAAATGGAATGCCATTTGGTTCAGTCAAGTTGGTCAATTATACAGAACACGGAGTCACCTCGCCTAGCTAGGATTAGTAGTCGAAGGAGTACTTCATCGATTTGCACAAACATGTACGCACTAGCACGTAGGAGTAGTAAACTTTTTTAGAGAGCTGGTAATTAGTTTATCACTTTTTTGTGTTATCTACTCCCTCCAATCCGAATTAGTTGTCTTAGATTTGTCAAGACACATTTTAGTGTTAGGTACATCTGTATCTAGACAAATCTAAGATAACTAATTTGGATGGAGGTAATATTATTTATGTGTTGTTCTTTATTGTCATATCAATACATGTATAAATGGGCAACGATATGATTATATCTATTATTTTATTCTTCACTCATTCTGAAATATATTCAATCTCACAAACAGATTTGAACAACACCATTATAGAACAAAAAAGTAGCATCACAAAACCAAAATTACGGGATTAGGAGCACAAACACCAGCTGAGGTGAACTAGGTCGGCGGAGCGCCGCAGCGCTGAGGGAGAACATGATGGTTGCGAACAGCAACATCGAGGAGAGGGTAGAAGTTGAGGATAGGGTTGATGAAGCTCCATTGTTGGTGAGGAGGGGCGAGGTCGACAAGCTTCAGGATACCCTGGGAGTACTTCTTGAGTTGTTGATGGCGGATCCAAGCTCCTCGATGATGGCAAAGGAGGTGATGTTGTTGGAGGCGGTGAACTCAATGCCATGGCACTGGCGTCACATCTCCCGCTCTCTGAGGGCGAAAACGTCCCGGTCGGCTTTAGCCTCGGCGAGCGGTATCAACTTCTACAACATGACGGAATCCACTACGACGGCAAATGAGACCAAGAAGGCAGGGATGACGCTGCGGCGGAGGGGGTATAGAGGAAAAGGGTTGATGAGTGGTGTAATCATTGTGCCGGAGGAGGGGGGCATGGTAACTAGGGTAACGAACGGGAGGGGCACGCAATCTTTTGGGGTAAATGTGCTCTTTTTTTAGAATCACCGTCTACTCTTTATTGCATAATGTTTTGCGGGATGGGTAAATGTGCTCATGGCTTTGTGCAAGATGGACTTTTGGGCCTCTGGACTTGGCTTCTAAAAACAGAAGTCTGAGCGTGCCTTGAATTATTTTTTGAGGCACAAAAGAGGCCTGAACCTAGCAATGGAGAAAATCCCCCACCCGGCCCAGTCCGGAAATTTTGAGCCAGTCTCAGGCCAGGTCATCAAGCTGGGTTTCCTTTGCTCGGGTTTAAATATTACCATTAAAGTTAAATCCTAACTAACAATTTTATCAAATAATATGTTGGTTATAGTATAACACAAAAATGATAAAAACTGAATTTATGTTTGGAAACCTTTTATTATGGTTGTGAATTGGTTTCTGACAACAAACAAAGGATTTTCTACAGAAAAATTATTACAGTCGAATCTTTGGACATAAACGGTCTTATATTCCTGACGGATGAGCAAACAAAAATGAAAACATTTTTTTAGTTTTTTTAGGCAAAAACATTCTTTTAGATGTGTACGAAAAGATGAACACTCAGTAGGACTGCATTAGGGAAGAACTAGTATAAATAAAGCCCAGGACGAAGTATTGCATGGCTATGAATTAATCCCATATCTAGGAATGAGCCCATAGCCCACTAGGTAATTTGGTCCAGCTTTCGTCAGGCTCAAAGACCGTTTCATAATAGATGATTTCAATAGACCCAAAGGAATGCATTGGGAAGAACTGGTATAAATAAAGCCCAGGACCAAGTATAGCATCTGACTGTTTGGAAGTGGTACCCTAAAAAAAAAGACTGTTTGGAAGTGGTAAGCAACATTGATGAAGGTGCGGCGACACACTACGCACCAGTTCTGCATCCAGAAATAAGAATGATGGGAGACCTCCAGCCTCCTCAGCGATTTGGGCTTCCTGGCAGTTGGATCGAAGTGCTTGATGCGATCTGGGCCGTCGGATCTCGTCTCTGGAGGACCACAGCCATCGGATCGAATTGGAGACACTGTCGCAATGAATAGTTACCACCAGCGGCTGCCACCGCGTGTAATTACAGTGCCCCGCCGAGGGCATTTTGGAGATTTCACATTGTTGGAAAAGTGCCCAACCAGGGTTGAGACCGTGAGGGGTTGAGAGCGTGCTGGTCGTTCCCCTCCCCCTCGAGCCCGCCTCCTCTCTTCCCCTCCTCTCCTCCCTGCGCCACAACCCTCTTCTGGTCCCGCCTCCTCTCCTCCCCATCGCCTCCCACCTCCCGGAGAAGCAGCAACCCCCGCCTGCGCCCAGAAGCCCAAGCCTGCCACCAAGCGGCAGTTCCAGGCGTTGCGGGGTGGCAGGGGGCTCAGCCTCAACCCGTTAACCCTAGCTGCACCCCACGCCGCCGCCGGCTCCTTCTCCTGGCTTGCCGGTCCCCGCCGCCCGCGTCCCCGGCGTCGTCGCCGTCGTCCTCGCGTGCACACGGCAGGAGGAGCACGGGAGACGTGGAGCCGCCGCTGGGGATGCCGCCGTCGTCCTCGCCTGCACATGGCAGGAGGAGTGCGTGAGACGTGAGCCGCCGCTGGGAATGCCGGATGCAATTATCTGTAGGTTCATTTCTGCCTCTTTTTCTCTCACGTTCCTCTTCTTTGATCCCCTCTTGCTGCCAGCTCCTAACTGCGTTCCCCTCTCCTCTAGGTCGGTAAGCCCTGCCGGCCTCATGTACCTAGCACGAGATGAAAGAGGGATTTAGAGAAGGGAGGAAGCAGGAGGAGAAGAGGAAGCCAACCAGGTCCGGTTTCGATCTGGTGGACAGGGTCAGTTGCTCCGATCTGGACTAGCAGCAGTTGCTGCTGCTGCAGGTGGACGAGGCATGAGCCCTCATGGCTCCTCCCTCCTCCTACCCCCTGATGTAGTGAGCTCCACCCCTTCAGGATTTATCTTTTTTTCTCATGGTGTGGCATTCTTTATTTTTGCAAGTGCTCCAATGGAATCACATCTCAAATTGCAGGTGTGCAACCATCTACCGTTGTTTATTTTACACTATAATTTGGCCCAAACAGTTATGAAGGTTTAGTTCATAATGACCTTCTACTTCCATGTTTCTGATTGATGGATTTTGTCCATACGTTAATGAACTGTACTGTTTGTATTATAGTTGGTTTCTACACTCTTAAATGGGTTTTAGGACTTGCTCATATATTTATGTCTAGCTAGGGTCCTGCAAATTGGGTTTAAGAGATGTCTAGATCTAGCTAGGCTCCAATAGAGTAGATTCTTTTGCTGTCCTTTTAGGTTTGTCGGCTACCTTGGCTGTTTTTGCATGGGAAGTTTGTTTGTTCCTATCCAATAGATGCTCATATCTAGCTAGATTCCAAGGATGTTTTGCTGTCTTTCTTAATTTGTTTGGTACCTTCTTTTTTCTTCGGCGTTGATGGGGGCAGATTTATCCTGTAGTTCTTTTGCTATTTGCAGAGAAATCTTTTGTCCCTTTTCTTGATACATATAGATAAACCAAAACTGCTCCTTTTAGGCTATCTAAGGGTCTGAAGTGACTAACATTGTAATTAGCGTATGTAGGTATTTATGCTACAATGCTCCCATTTTTTCCAATCATAGCTCTTGCTCCAAAATGCATTTTCAAAGAGGTGGTTGAGGCAGAGGTTGTTCTGCTGTGCCACTGAACATTGTAGTGTCGGGCTGCACCAGTTTTCTTCTTTTGTATTCTTACTATTCCGTCTCCCCATTTGAAGCTGCTTGAATCTAGGGTGATTCTTCTTTTTGTTTACATCGTAAGCTCTTTTGCCCCATAAGTTGACTACGGTTTTTATGTATGTGTAAATGTAGGTAACCACATCTGCTAGGATGGCTTTATTTTTCTTTTCTGGTGGGGAATGCAAGGATCGGGTGGTCATCTCTCTCATAACTCATAAGCACAATGTAGGGCATCAACTGGAAGAACATCATACCGTACTCATTTATATACATGTTTAGAGTTTTCATCCACTCCAAAATAATAGTTCAGCCTGACCTTTTTTATATTTCCATCAATCGAGTGGTGCACCAGAGGGTTTTATTGCTTTTGGCGTAGTCAGCTAATTATTTAGATAGTTGCATACCCTTTCATGACTTTCAAATAGCATGTACTCATTGCCTTTTCACTTTGTGTTGTCTGCTCACAGATGTCACTGGAAATGTCACGGTTATTTCTAATGCACCATTTTCCTGGCTTTCATAGGGTTTGATGTAAATCGGTTAATGGCTGTGTGACAATATTTGTCTGCCGAATGCGTTATTTGGTATGTCGACAAACTCTCCAGAACTCGGTTTCACTTCTGTATTTCTTTTGCATCTGCTTATTTGATTTCAACCTTACATGTTCAATGTTCAGCTCGGGAAAGCTTCTTACATCATAAACTATTCAAATTGATGTTATGCCTCCTGAAGCACCTTACATTGTTAAATTTACATAAGAGATTCTGGTTAGGTAACATCGACATACTAATTGGATTTTCCAAGCATCATTTGCATTGTTGTTTGGTTATTTTGAATGGCAGACATTTGCTTAATTTTATCATGTTAACTCTAATCCTTGTTGTTATAGTTAGTATGTTTCTATTTTTGGACTGATTGATCTCGATTGAGGAAACACAAGGTAAAGAGCAGCTAAGTCCTAAATGGTAGATAGGGCATGTGATTTATCTCTGTTAGTTTTCCAATCAACAACTTAAACCAACATTCGATATTAGTCAATCTGAGTGCAGGCTGAATGTGAAAGTTGATGAAAATGGTCATTCTTGCTGTTCAAAGTACATAAGCGATCACCATTGAGGTCAACCTGTAATCATGTCTGTAATGCAAGTGCTTGCTTAATTAGACAGTACACATGGGAAAATAATTGACCCATCCATGTATTCCATTTATATTAGATAGTAGATATGAATATTGCTTCTTTATAGTCAAGTGTCAGTATTTGATTATCCGGGTATTAATAGGAATTCTAGCCACAAGATTTTCTTCACCAAGATGTATATAGACACAACTTTCTAGAAAGCTAAAATAAGTAGTATGTTCAGGAAGCTAGCTTACAAGACTTTCGTTTTTGGTTTTATGCCAATCTCGGTGGTGAATTTTTTAAGGCGCGTTCTCATAATTCCGAGAGTAATAGAACTTGCATGGCGCGATCAAAATTCTTTACTTACAATATATATAATGTTTGGTTGGTGTATTCACTGTTGTCCTTTCTTTGCAGCTTTGGAATATACAGTAAGGTCAATGGCTAGCAATCAGGATTCTCAGCTGTCCAATCACCCAGAAACTTGAGGTGGGATTTCTCTTAATTTCCTTTTAGAGGTATATATAATCTGGAGCACAGATGTCTATGTCTCACATGTATACCTACAAGTAGTGAGCATTCTCTTAATTGTATGAGAGTAAACAACAAATTACTGGATACATGGTTGAAGTATGGTTGTAATCAATATGCATATTTGTGCGAGCTTTTAAAACTGGTGAAAATGTTTTTACTTCAGTAAACAACAAATTACTGGATACATGGTTGAAGTATGGCTGTAATCAATATGCATATTTGCGCGAGCTTTTAAAACTCGCGAAAATGTTTTTACTTTAGATGGTTGTCAATAAAATCAGTCTTCATCTTTTGTTTTTCATTGATCTATTTACCCTCATTAATTTAATCTTTTAGTATATTTATTTTGGGTTAATATGCTGCTCTCGGTTTGCATCCTGTTCAGAATGCTTATTGTAGATGAGACTTTATAATGGAAGCATCGTTCATGGTCAGGCTCATGTTTACATAATTTTTAAATGAATTACTAAGAACATTTTCTTGCATTTTTAATAGTATCAATAAAATGGCTAAATTGCACATGAGAGTCCAAATCATATTAAATCATAACAGCTTCATGTTTTTGTCAAAGAGTTGTGGTTGCATAAATAAGTCGTGAGAACATATGAATTATTGTTGCATTTGCTAGGTAGCAATGACATCTCTTCCTTCCTAAAGAAGAGAGTGCATGTTCTAATGTTGTCAACCTGTAGGTATGTGCATTTGTGTATTTATTCAACCAAAAGCGCCAAACATTTGTCTTTATGTTTGATAATTGGGTGTCTAAATTGGCCGAATAACCATTTGGCACTGCCCATTTTTGTCATGTAGGAGTTCTGTATTTGTATGTTCCTGTAGTAACCATTTGGGACTCGGATACAAAGTATTTGACCTGGGAGGTTGGATTTATAGGGACATGTATCTTACTTGTCATTATGTAGCCTATACCGTGCTTGTGTCATGGCAGTATTAATCCCTCCATCAATGTTTTCTTAAAATATAAATGAAATCAGATCTAATAAGAAGTTACTTTGAGAACGTATGGATATGAAATGGCTAATTTATTTTTTACTGATTTACAGTAAGTGATTCACTGCTTCCTTTATCCGGTCTCCATTTTATTTCTACCTTTTGGTGTGGTGTGCCACCCCGGTGAGAGCCGACAGGAAGAATAGGACACAAAAAAGGGAGGTGAGGAGGACTTGCGAACACATGGTTATGTGGGTAATAGATTTGTGTAGCTAGCTAGCATGGCTAATCTTGTGTGCCTGATGCACAAATAGATCGAGTGGTACTTTAAATTTTCTCCACCTAATGATTTAGTTGTTGTTATTTCCTTCTGAATACTTAGCCAAGCAGTGTTTCATTCATGTGAAACTCAAGATTTGATAGTGGCAACCTCAAAGAGATAGTGGTGCATGTACATAACTCACAATTTGACAAATAGTTGAATTCCCTATATTTTAATATTTATTTGTTATTCCTATTTCTATTGACTAAACTGAACTTCTATCCTTTTTCTCCCTGAGTTCTTGATGGTATCAGCACTCAGTTACACGAATCTCTTTTGCTTTGTAAGGATTTGAAGGTCTTTTTTTACCATTTTTCATCTATTTTAACTGCAAGTATATTCAGCTGTATTTTTAATTTCAGTCTGCAAAACTGGCGTCAGTTATGCTCTTGAAATCATTACCACAAGTTATATTTGCTGATTTCTCATATTTTAGGTGTTACCCGAGGCTCGTGGGAGAACCCGGACGTTCTCTGGGCTTGTTTGGTAGTCGATTGAGAAGGTATATCTGTTTAAACCTGCTAGGAGCATGCAAAATTTGATGGCGGTTCTGTTGTTCTAAGTGATTATCTTGCTGCTACCTCGAGGTAGTCTGCCTTTGGTTTGATACAAGTGTTTAACAGTACATGCATCATTGTTGCTTTTTTTACATGGTTGTTATCTGTCCTTGAAGCAAATCAACTGAACGCTTGGTGGCACGTGAGGAAGAGCCTTCTCCGGCTAAAAAAGCCAAGCACTAGATCAAACGCCCTTAGGCAGCCTACTCTTTTGGTGCGTCTGTTTGTACCTTCTTTTATCATCAACTACCTCCTGTGGTGTACACGGTCTGATTCTTATTTGAACTTGTGTTTTTACAGGATCATAACGTGTTACGTACGTGTGTGCTGGAAATGCTGATCTAGCGATGGGCCCTATTAGTCACGCCTCACATAGGGTTCATGACTATCTGTCTTGACCCAAACCCTAGCTCAGTTCAGTCGACGCTTGGTGTTAACCGCGCTTCTCTTTCTTTTCGATTGTTTTTGATGTTGCTTACTTTCTTATTCTCTTCTCGTAGGTTACGCCCCCACCGGCACCACCTTTTGTCGACCTGACTGGCATTTCCTCGGCCCTGTGGAACTAGCACATCTACCTTACCTCTCCTGTGATGCTTTCTATGCTGTGGATTCCTTGTATTAAATAAGGGCCAATGCTTACTTAGTCATCTTGCTCGACTTTCAGTTAACACACTGTATAATTAGTTTTCTCAATATAATCACCCAACGCTCTTTGGCCTACCCTTTTAATTCTGATTAGCCTATCCTTAAAAGTTCAAGATAATAGGGTTGATGCTTGAGTGCAACTCCATTATCCTTGGAATTTCCTTTGCAGACAACTAAATAGATTGTAAATAAGGTTACCTTGGTCATTATTCTTTGTACGATGCATGCAGTGGTCCGTTGGTGTATGTAATTTTTTCCTTATTATGTTCCTGCTCCTATTACTCCCTCTCTTCATGTCGAGTGCCTGTGCTTTTGGCATCGAACTTTATGTCAAGTGGCTGCGCTTTTGGCACCGAGCTTTATGTCGAGTGGTTATCTTTTGTGGTCTTATGAACGCACTGTACTCGATGCTAAGCCTGGATACGTACTAACTTAGCATTACCTGCTTGACCAAAACGTTGGTACCGGCACCCTCGCGCCAAGGCGCGATCCCGATCTACTGAAATACAGGAGCGGGGGAAGGAGTTTCAACACGTGACTTTCAGTTTTGAGCACAGGGAGAACAATTTTGAAGCTCATGCATTGGCAAAGGTGGCTTCCTCTCTTCCAGTAGGGCGCCATTTGTGGCTAGGGATATTACCCGATATCATTTGTATTCCGACTATTATTAATCTTCAATAAAGTCCCTAGTTACCCATCAAAAAAAAAATTAGACCCGAAGGCCTGAAAGTGCCCTTCTTATCCTGAGCTCAATGCTCCTCTATGAACAATAAAATTGTAACAAATAGAAAAATCGAGAAATTTATGCTTTCCTTTGAAAACAAACATTACTTATATTTATTCCTACATGCAAATTTTCGTGATGAAATCATATTGCTGAAGGTCTGAAAAAAATAACAAAATCTGCACTCCAAAATACTTTAAAAAATAATCTTTTTGGAGCATCAATTTTGTTTTTATGCCCAGAGCATTAGAATGTTTTTTATTCATTGAAATTTGCATGTATGTATAACATTTAATAATGTTTGTTTCCATAAAAATTCAGTTATTTTTTTAATTTTACTGTTTACAAGGGTCGGACCTTGTGCAAGCGGGAGCTACGTGCACGTTTTTTTTTATTTACTGTTTTCGAGGTGCATTTGAGCTCGGGAGCAGCTATATTGTCTCGTTATGTCGTCATAGTTGGCTTGTAGAGCCTTATGATCCGACAACAGTTCCTAATGATCAATAAAGCTTACCGAGTTGTTCTCATATAAATCTGGTTATATCGTTGAGGAATGCATCACACTTTTCTGAAATCCAGAAGCTGGTCATACGAGTCATAACTGAGTACGTACTTACTCTCCACCATCTCTTCAATGTATTAGCTGTAGCTCCCCGGCAAAAGAAAAAGAAAAAGAGTAAGAACTGTAGCCATAAAATCTCAAGGCCTTCGCTATAACCCACCAATTAGTACTTCTCACAGGCATAAATGCCTGGCTATCCACTAAGTTCTGCCGATCACCTCCAAATGTGAAATAGATAAAGGGCAGAAGGAAGAACTAATTACTCATGTTGAAATCAAATTATGGCAGAGAAGACATGAACCAATGTCAATTCTGCTATTTAAGGTGCATATCCAGTTCATTGATGCTGATATTATAGCATCGAAGAAGGTCACTGTCACTGAGGTGGTCACTAGTCTGATCAACAACATCACCCAATAAGGGCTCTCAAGACAGCAACTAGAATCAGTGGAGTGCTTTTGAATGCAGGGCATATGGAAAATGTTGAACATCAAGCAATTAGAAATACAAACAGTAATGGGTACTGCTATTAAACCTGGATACACATGGTGTCCTGACGATAAAAAAAGGCAAGGCAAATACTATAAATGACCATTTATAAGATCCTTAAAAACCTTTCAATCCTGCAGGCTTGTTCCTCCTTTATTGGGATCTATTGAATACCATCGTATTTGAATACTAACAGAGCCGGTTTGATTGATCCTGATGTCCTTTATTAGGCACCACGGCACCTCTGCATTAGTGAGGTGAAGGGTAGCAGGAGCAGCACCAGTACACCACTAGCAGCAGCATTCGGTTCAGTCGAGTTGGTTACTGTATACAGAACACGGAGTCACCTCCCCTGTTGCTAGGGTTTAGTACTCGTCAGTACTTCAGTGGTTTGCACAAACACGTAGCAGTACTTGGTACTTGGTACGCGCGCGGCCGTGCATGCACGCGCGCAGGATCGGATTCAAAAATCTTACGGCCCATCCGTCGGACGTTGCTCGGACAGTCTAATCCGCATTGATTTTGTGAGGCCGTGCATGCATCTCATTAAGAACAGGGGAGGCGACTGTGTCTCTCTTCCCCCCATTCATTTCGTCGCTGAAACCTGCAGCTGCAGGGGATCTGGCGGACGACTTGAATTACTTAGCAACATTGAAGCATATCATATCATATGGATGTGGTGTAAATGCATGCCATTTACGAAGATCAAATGCACATTTATTTGCGGGGAGAAGTTATTTCTGGCTCATCATCGAGCGTCATCATCGCACAACAAGCTAGTACTGGGTCTGGGAGAGTGGGCGTTGCTTGCTCCTCTGAGTGCAAGACAAGCCTCCTCTGTTTTCTCTTCTTGTTCTCTTTTTACAGGGCAGGGGAGGAGGGAGGAAAGAGACAGGAAGGGGAGGTGTGGGTGGAGGTCTGGAGGTGGAAGAACGAGGTTTCCGCAGGAACCATCATGTATGTATTTATTCAATGTTTTTGGTTGGTATATGTATCAGCGGACAACACAATCTGCTGTTGCGATGCTTAAAGTGTGTCACTGTGACAGGCGACGCCTCGTTTGATGGTGGTTGGGTGCTCTATCGCTGACACACGGCATGGCATGTTCTTCCCAGTTGACAGCGACACAGCTATAGCTCCAGTTTGAAGCTGATAGATTGGCGCCTTTGTCCCGGCAGCGACTAGTATGCGCTCCTTCATCGGTGAGATCATTGAAATCAAGACCATGAACAAGATTCAAAGAAATGTTACTCTCTCCGAACAATATTACTTATCTACTTATAAAGGTGTACTAAAGCAGCAACAAGTAATATGGATCAAAAAAAGTATAATATTAAATTTGGGGTCAATACACATATAATATTCTTTGATTGTAGCCAAAATGAAACTTTTCAAACTGTTGGTCATTTCAGAAAACAGGTCACAAACTAGACAAGGACTATCCACAAGTGCGAAGATCGATCCATGGTCTCCCTCGCCCCCTAGAGCCAAACCTGTTGCCGAAGGCAAGAGGGACGAATGGAATCAACGAGCGAGAATGAGGGCTTTGTGGCGACTAGAGTTTTCTCTCCAGTTACACATGGGATGAGATTTTTTGAAACCAGATAATTTATTGACTATAGCTAACTTGTGAATACTACATGCATTAATCAAGAATATTATTTTACAAACCATGCAGGAGAGGTTCATGTAATACATTAAAAAGAAAGAGAGTACACTGTTGAAGATGTCACACCACTTTCATTGCCGAAGATATCATGAACAGACCAACACCACGACCCTTACAACGCCAAAGATGGTGCAAACTAAACAACACCATGACCCTAGAGCAAATGTACACGAGGCATAAAAAGTGAGAAATATTCATTGCAAGAGCTTGAACATCAGCCATCCACAATGTGACGCCCCCGGCTTAATCGTGCACTAATCATACACGCAAATGCACACGATCAAGCCTAATGACTCACTTGAAGGAATCACAACACAACTCTAAAACATAAATAAAGTCGTACAAGCTTTATATTACAAGTCAGGGCCTCGAGGGGTCGAATACATAAGTTTGATGTCATCAAGCATCAGCGGAAGCGTTAGATATCTAAGTACAGATATAAAAGAGAAACAGATAAGCCTTTAATAAGGCGGTGCAAAATAAAAGCTACGATCGAAAAGGCGCAGACCTCCTGCCTGGGACCCTCCGAACCTACTACTGGTCGTCAGCCAACTCGTAGTAGTAGCCATCCTCGGGGTAGTAATAGTGATCGTCGACAGGGGCAGCTGGCTCCGGGGCTCCGTCATCTGGTCGCATCATTCGGGTATGGGGAAAAAGAGGAAGCAAAGCAACCGTGAGTACTCATCCGAAGTACTCAGCAAGTAAGGATCTACACTACACATGCAACATTATCAAAGAAAGGCTGTATATGTGGACTGGGCTGCAGAAATGCCAGAACAGAGGGAAGGCCTAGTCCTATCGAAGACTAGCATCTTCATCGGTCTTGCAGCATTAGAAGAGTGTAGATTAGCACAATATAAAGTAGTAGTGGTGTTATCAACCTCGCCCAGAGATCCTTCCTCGACTCCTTGTGAGAAAGCAAACCTAGAGCCATACTATCCATTTCTCATCACAAGTATCCAGTTCTAGTTGTATCGATCGGGATACAACTCCGAGCGTCCGTTACCGTGGACCCGGCTATTCGAATAGATTAACTTCCCTGCAGGGGTGTACCAACTTACCCACCACGCTCGATTAACTCCGGCCGGACACACTTTTCTGGGTCATGCCCGGCCTCGGCCAAACAATACGCCGCAACCCGACCTAGGCTTAACAGAGAGGTCAGCACGCCAGACTAACCCTATGCGCTCAGGGGGCTGGGCCCCTCGCCCTGAGCGCTCCTGCACGTTACGTTCACGGCCGTGAGCAGACCTGGCAACCCACACTATCAAGGCGGTTGCTTAACGCGGTCCAACCCGGCGTGTGCCGCTCCTTGCTGACGTCTAGTAAGCTTCGGCTGATGCCACGACGCAGAGTGCCCATAACTTATCCCACGTGATGGTAGTGCGAAAAGGCCAGAGGCCTACTCGGATCAAATATCCAAATCGTTAGTGAATTGGGGGTGTGCGGTAACGAGCAGAGACTCACGATCGATGTGACCCCGTCGCCCTGTCTCGAGGACTTGCGGCAAGGGTTAAGAATGCCCGGCCACGTCTCGTAATTATCTCACGGGCACCCTCCAGGTCAACCCGTCTTCACATCACTCGCATCTTATGCTCGCTCGGGTACCCCTCAGGGTCGACCCGACTTTCCAAGTAGTAGTTGTAAAGTCCAAGTATCCGTGTGTCCATAACATCAGGGGAATCTGAGGTATCACCCTCATTGGATTCCTACTCGATGTATCTGTCAAGGTGAACTCGGAGGAATCACCCTCGATGGGTTCACACTTGAGGTGTTGCACGACAGCGTCGTTATCGGGAGTGGTGAAGGAGGAATCACCCTCGATGACCACGACCAAATAGCTACTCTACAGAGTTAACATCCGAAGTACTAAACGAGGTATCACCCTCGGCACTCGATAGTAACGCTGCAGTGTCGTACAACTAAGGGGGTGATGTGCGGTGCTGGGGCCTGGTCGTCGAGTTTTCCGATGAACCAGCAAGGGCAACTGGGACAAGTGAGGTCATTGGGGTTCACTAACCAGCCTATTCTAAGCAGTTTAGGATAAGCAGGTAATTATCAAAAGCACGCTACAAAATCAGGTCATGCATCAGAATAGGTAAAGCAGTAACAATAGCAATTCTAATGCAAGCACAAGAGAGAAGAGAATAGACGATATAGGTATGCTCAAGAGGGGGTTGCTTGCCTAGAAGCTCTGACGCAAAAGTCTGGTCGTTAGTAGTGTGGCCAATCGCCAGAGCTGCGTCTGTCTCGGGGACTACGTCGGTATCGGGATCTACCGAGAGAGAAGAGGGGGAGGAAACAAATAAGTACACAGCAAACATATACAACACAGAGCATGCTATGCTAACGTGCAGTGCAGGGTTGCCTAAAAACATGTCTAAATCATATTAGTTATTTTAGGATTTAAGTTGGAATTAATAACCGGTATGTATGCACTATTCATCTAACGGAAACGAGCAAAAAGTTGCGGGTTCTCCTACGTAGGGGGCCCCGACACGGAAACAGATAGCATGGTCGGCTTTGTCTCGTCTTTCTGATCAACTTTCATGTAGAAAGTTTTTCGATCCAAGCTACGGTTTATTTTCTACGAATTCCTAAAGATTTAGACATTTTCTGGAAATTCTAGAATTATTTAATTCAAATTATCCAAAACAGTGTATGGTGACGCCAGCAGAACATCATGATGATGTCAATAGGTTAAACCCGGCTGACCAGAGTCAACTCTGACCAGTGGGGCCACTGGGACCCACTTGTCAGCCTCTGTTAGCATTAAACAGAGTTAATTTAAACTAAACTGAGGTTAATTAGTAGCAGGGCCCCACATGTCAGTGACTGACTAGTATTTACTAATTACTTTTATTTATAAAACATCTTAATTAACTTAATTATGTGGTGGGGCCCCCGCATGTCAGTGTCACTGGGCTGCCTAGTCAGCACGTTGACTGGGTCAACCCAGTCAACTGGGGCCTGTGGGGCCCGCTGGCAGTGACCCAGGGGTGGCCCCAGGTGTGCCACATCGGCGGTCGGCGCTGGAGCAACGCCGGCGAGGCAAAACGCGGCGGCGCGGCCTCGGGTATCGCCGAAAAACGGCTACAGGGCACGGGAGGGAGCGCGGCTAGGCGCGTTCGAACGGCCACTCGATGCCGCGTCGATTAGTGGTGGTGGCACGGCTGGACTTGGCCAGAAACGACGCCGACGACGAGTGGAGGCGGCGGCGCGTACGGGAGCTCGAGGGAAACGGTGCTACGGCGAGCTAGCGAGTAAACGGAGAGGCTGGGGAGGTTCTACGCGATGCGGCGAGCACGTTGGGCACTAGCCCATGATCAAACAGTCACCGGAGACTCGCCGGCGACGAGCTCCGCGGCGCTGCGTTCGGGTGCTCGGGGAAAAGGTAGCTAGGGGACGCGCAGGAGCATCCAGAGAGAGGGAGAAGGATGAGGTGCTCACCGAGCGGCACACGGAGGCCGGTGATAGGCTTAGTAGCAGCAGGAGTCGCCGGAGAGGAGGAAGATCGCCAGCGACCGAGGCAGAAGGGGGTGGCTCGATCCGCGGCCTGCAGTGCTTCCCGGCTTGCGCTCGTGGACGGGGACGAAGCAGACGACATCGGCGGAGATGAGGGACACGACGGTGAGGCGAGGTGGTGGCTTTGGCCGCGCGTTCTATGGCGGCGAGGCCATGGTGGCGCTCGGGTGAGATGGGGAAACGAGGGAGAGAGCGATGGAGGGAGGGGGAAGAGTGGTGAGGCGTCCAGGGGGAATGGACGAGGCCTCGGCCTTATCTTCTCGCGTCGGTGGGCGTCGGTGGTGTCGTCGTGTCGCCGTTTCGCCGGCGCTCGCGCGCACAGCCACGGGCGAGCTGACACGGCGATGGAGAGAGAGGGGAGGAGGGAGAAAGAGGCCGCTGGGCTGGGCTGAGTGCACTGTGCACTTAGGCCCAGTCCAGTTTAGGCCTTTTCCATTTTTGTTTTCTGTTTTGTTTTAGCAGCAGGCTTTTGCAAATAGAATAGCCACCAAATGACTTAGCAAAAATGTGTGCCTGGCCAGAACAAATACTATGGGATATTGTGCTCTGCCACAAAAAGTTTGGACAAGTTTTGATTCCATTTGGAATTTTCAAAAATGGAAATGGCATTAATAGTGCTGTTTTGGCACTGTTTTAAATGCTTAGGCCCATTTTGAGTTGATGGTGATGTTGTTTTCCTTAACAGCAAATTGTTTTGGAAAATTTGCTAGAAGGTGAACATTTTTCCAGCAACTTTTTGAGCAACTTCATATTTCACTTTGGATTTGAATTGTTTTCAGAGAAGAATTTGAATTGAAAGATTTTACCACTGTGATTAAGCATTGCAAATGAAGATGACTTGGCATGTTTAACATAAGAGCACAGTGCTTTATTACACAGGGGTGTTACAATTCTCCTCCTCTAAAAGAAATTCTCGTCCCGAAAATTCAGGAGGTAGAAGGAAAGAGGTCGGGGTATTCCTCCCAAAGATGATCCTCGCATTCCCAAGTGGCTTCATCTTCAGTATGATTAGACCACTACACTTTCAGGAACTTGGTCATCTTCTGGCGGGTCCGACGTTCAGCGTGATCGAGAATGAGGATCGGATGCTCCTTATAAGAAAGATCATCTTGCAATTCGAGCATCTCATGATCCACTATGCGATGCGGAGATTCCTTGAAACAACGGCGAAGTTGCGACACATGGGAGACATCGTGGATATGAGAGAATTGTGGCGGCAACTCCAGTTTATATGCCACCTGACCACGTCTTGCAATAATGCGGAAGGGACCAATGTAGCGTGGAGCTAGCTTGCCCTTAATTCCGAAGCGGTGAGTGCCCTTCATAGGAGTGACACGCAGATAAGCTTGATCACCAGGTTGATAAGTCAAACCCCATCGTTTGCGATCATAGTTGATCTTTTGGCGGTCCTGAGCCGCCTTGAGATTTTCTCGGATAATACAGACTTGTTCTTCGGCGTGTTGGATAATATCCGGTCCCACGAGCGGTCGTTCCCCAGTTTCTGACCAATTCAGAGGGGTTCGACACTTACATCCATAAAGTACTTCGAAGGGGGCCATTTTCAAGCTGGCTTGATAGCTGTTGTTATAAGAGAATTCAGCATAAGGAAGAGATTCTTCCCACTTCTTACCGAAAGAAATAACACAAGCCCGAAGCATGTCTTCAAGCACTTGATTGACTCGCTCGACTTGGCCTTGGGATTGGGGGTGATAAGCCGAACTCCAGGTAATATGAGTTCCCATAGCCTCTTGGAAACTTTCCCAGAACTTAGAGGTGAAAAGGCCTCCACGGTCCGAACTGATCTCTTTCGGAATACCATGGAGTGAAACAATTCTGGAGATATACAACTCTGCTAACTGACTAGCAGTGATAGTTTCTTTAACAGGAAGAAAGTGTGCAACCTTAGAGAGTTGGTCGACGACTACAAGAATAGCATCGTGACCCTTCTGTGACTTAGGAAGGCCAGTAATGAAATCCATTTGAACCTTATCCCATTTCCATAAAGGAATAGGAAGCGGTTGCAGAATTCCAGCAGGCTTCTGATGTTCTACTTTAATGCGACGGCAAACGTCACATTCAGCAACATATCGAGCAATATCCTGCTTCATTTTAGACCACCAATACCTTAGACGGAGATCACGATACATCTTGGTGCTACCCGGATGAATAGATAGCGGTGTATCATGTGCCTCCTTCATGACCTTATCAGTCATCAGCTCGAAGCGAGGTACCACAATGCGGTCTCTGAAATACAAGGTTCCATCTTCAGACAGCAAGAAATCCCTGTATTTTTCAAGGTGAAGATCTTTCTTCATCAGATCAACTTCAGCATCTTTGGCTTGCGCATTCTTTATAGCTTTCTCAAGATCTGGTTGTATCACAAGGTTATTAAGAGAACACTGTGGAACAATACGCAGATTCAGCTTGCGCAGTTCTTCATAAAGATGAGGTTGAGCTCGCCTAACCATGAGGTTGTTGCAATAGGACTTGCGGCTTAAGGCACCAGCCATCACGTTAGCCTTGCCAGGGGTATATGAAATACCACAGTCATAGTCCGTAATTGTTTCCAACCATCGCTGTTGGCGCAGATTAAGATCCAGCTAAGTAAACAAGTACTTCAGACTCTGGTGATCAGTATAAATCTCACAACTATTACCAAGAAGGTAATGCCGCCACAGCTTCAATGCATAGATCACTGCAGCAAGTTCAAGATCATGCACCGGATAGTTTTCTTCATGCGGACGCAATTGATGCGAAGCATACGCAATTACTCTTCGTTCTTGCATTAGGACACAGCCTAATCCTTGACGAGAGGCGTCACAATAAATCACAAAGTCCTTGCGAGAATCCGGAGGAGCAAGCACTGGAGCAGAAGTTAGCTTCTCCTTGAGAGTCTGAAAACTTTCCTGACATTTGTCTGTCCACTCAAACTTAACACCTTTGTGAAGCAGGTTAGTCAGGGGCTTAGCAATCTTGGAAAATTTCTCGACAAATCGACGGCAATAGCTTGCGAGGCCGAGAAAACTTCTCACTTGCTTGACGTTCTTTGGAGGAGTCCAGTCAAGAATAGCCTGAACCCGCTCCGGGTTAACAACAATACCATCCTTGGAAATCACGTGACCAAGGTAGGTTACTTCAGAAAGCCAAAATTCACATTTGGAGTACTTGGCATATAGCTGGTGCTCTCGAAGCTTTTCCAGAACAAGGCGAAGATGTTCAGCGTGTTCTTCCTTATTCTTCGAATATACCAGAATATCATCCAGATATACCACGATGAACTTGTCGAGGTAATCCATGAAGATGTAATTCATCAAGCGGGAGAGCGTAGTTGGAGCATTTGTTAATCCAAATGACATGACAATGTACTCATAAGAGCCATAGCGAGTAACAAATGCAGTCTTGGGAATATCCTCTTCGCGGACACGGATCTGGTGATAACCCAATCTGAAGTCGAGTTTAGAGAACACCGACGATCCAGCAAGTTGATCATACAAGTCATTGATCCGAGGAAGCGGATATTTATTCTGAATGGTTGCCTGCTTGATAGGACGGTAGTCTTGGACCAACCTATTCGTACCATCTTTCTTCTTGACAAAGAGAGATGGTGCTCCCCAGGCAGAGGAACTTGGACGGATAAAGCCTTTACGAAGTGATTTGTCGATTTCCTCCTTAAGCTCAAGAAGTTCATGCGGAGGCATCTTGTAGGGACACTTCACAATAGGAGTAGTGCCTGGCTTCAAGTCAATAACGAACTCGACAGCTCTAGCAGGGGGTACTCCTGGAAGTTCTTCTAGAAAGACATCTTGAAAGTCACGGACGACTGGAATGTTTTCGATCCCCTCAAGTGGAGAAGCATTCAATGCATTCAAGGCGTGTATTTGTGCCTCGGCATTTTGAACAACATGATCATGGTAATTTACTATCTCCTTCGAGGGGTGCAGAAGATGGACATCTTTAGTGGCACAATAGATTGTGGCAGTATGAGCTTTCAACCAGTCCATACCCAGAATAAGGTCAATCTCGGAAGAGTTCAGAATAATGGGAGAAGTACGGAACTCCAATCCTTCGATATCAATTATGACATCGGAGCTGAACAAAGAGGTTTGGCACTGACCCGCGGGAGTGTTTACCCTTAAAGTACGGTGTAGCATTTCACATTTAACGTCATGCATGAGTGCAAAATGTGCTGACATGAATGAATGCGATGCTCCTAAATCAAATAATACAGAAGCTGGTACTGAATTAACAAGAAGTGTACCCATCACAGTCGCTGGTTGGTTTGGATCTTCACTCATGTTGACATGATAAGCCTGACCACGACCAAAAGATCTGGCATTGTTGTTGCGGGGCTGATTGTTGCCATGGGCATTAGCAGGCAGAGCCAGTTGATTCTGATTCTGGTAGCAGTTCCTGGCAAGGTGTCCTGGTTTGCCACACTTGTAACACAGCCCATCATTGGGATTGAGAGCAGGAGCTCGGGGTGGTGCAGCTCGAAGAGGCTACCTCGGTGGTGGAGGAGGCAGACATGGTGCAGCATGGTACGGCCTTGGTGCAGGTGCAGTTGGACGATACATGCTGTGGGGAATCCAGATATGGCACTTCTGTGCTGAGCTCGATGATGAGCCAACATCACGATAGCGCTTCTGTGACTCCTTGTGCTTGATCTGAGCAGTCTCAACCAGAATAGCCTTGTTCACAAGGGTAGCAAAGTCGGTGAAATCTTGAGCAGCAAGTGCAAGCTCGAGGTCTGGGTGGAGTCCATTACGGAATTTTTCCTGCCTACGAGCATCCGTGTTGATGTGTTCTTCAGCATAGCAGGACAGATCAAGGAATTCCCGCTGATAGGCTTCGACAGTCTTGTTGCCCTGAGTGAGGTTGCGGAACTGGGTTTTCATCCGGTCCATGATTCCCTGAGGAATATATCGGGCACGAAAAGCAGCCTGGAACTCAAGCCAAGTAACAGTTGTTCCAGCAGGCAGTGTACGCTTGTGTGTGTCCCACCATTGCGCAGCGGGACCCTTTAAGAAAAAGGACGCGAAGGTGACAAAGTTGGCAGGGGAGACATTTGCAAACTCCATCTCGTGAGTGATGTCGCGAATCCAGTCATCAGCATCCAGTGGCTTATCAGAGTTGCGAAACTGAGTGGGGTTAAGACGCACAAATTCCGACAGAGTTATAGAAGCAGGGTTCTGGTTCTGGTTGTTCAGATGCAGGAACTAAGCCATAATCCCAGTCATGAACTGACGGTTGATCTTGAATTGTTGCATCATAGTTGCCATATAATCTGGCGGTGGTGGGTGTTCAGGGGCACGACCACGACCACCTGGTCTAACCATCCTGCTAAGTATCAACAGGTGTAGTTTAGTAAAAGCAATTGCGAGTGTTTAGCGACAAGCATGATGTAACACGACAATAATTAAGCAGTGTAATAGATACTTAACAGTAGTTAATTAAGACGTACAGATCCATACACAGAGTCGGGTACAAGCGGACAGCATAACGGCGCAAATTTAAAAGTTACACATGCTAGGCGGCGCGCAGGCACGCGGTAAGGAAGTAAACAACAAGACATAGCGAAGGCTATATCAACGTAAGAGAAAACTGCTGGAGCGAGGAATCTGCAAGGGACAACGTAGGATGCCCTCGATAAAAGGTTCCTGCGGTCCGTAAACTGTGCTAAGCAGACTCGGGCTCCGAATTCAAGAGAGGCATAGTAAGATCTCCGGGTGGATGTGAGCATGAGATCCTAGAGTTAGTAAAATCATTTAACCCGAATAAAAGAGAGATCAAAGTCCCAGAGTATAGACGAGGAATAAAAGATCCTAATACCACCCGATCAGCGACGTGGGCCCGTAAGCCACACAGCCATGTTAGTAAAACGGTTTTCACGACTAGACTGAACTTCGGCCAAGGAGTTGGAAAGGGGGTTCCTACAGGCAGTCGGCTCTGATACCAACCTGTGACGCCCCCGGCTTAATCGTGCACTAATCATACACGCAAATGCACACGATCAAGCCTAAGGACTCACTCGAAGGAATCACAACACAACTCTAAAACATAAATAAAGTCATACAAGCTTTATATTACAAGCCAGGGCCTCGAGGGCTTGAATACATAAGCTTGATGTCATCAAGCATCAGCGGAAGCGTTAGATATCTGAGTACAGATATAAAAGAGAAACAGATAAGCCTTTAATAAGGCGGTGCAAAACAAAAGCTACAATCGAAAAGGCGCAGGCCTCCTGCCTGGGACCCTCCGAACCTACTACTGGTCGTCAGCCAACTCGTAGTAGTAGCCATCCTCGGGGTAGTAATAGTGATCATCGACAGGGGTAGGTGGCTCTGGGGCTCCGTCATCTGGTCTCATCATTCGGGTATGGGGAAAAAGAGGAAGCAAAGCAACCGTGAGTACTCATCCGAAGTACTCAGCAAGCAAGGATCTACACTACAAATGCAACATTATCAAAGAAAGGCTGTATATGTGGACTGGGCTGCAGAAATGCCAGAACAGAGGGAAGGCCTAGTCCTATCGAAGACTAGCATCTTCATCGGTCTTGCAGCATTAGAAGAGTGTAGATTAGCACAGTATAAAGTAGTAGTAGTGTTATCAAACTCGCCCAGAGATCCTTCCTCGACTCCTTGCGAGAAAGCAATCCCAGAGCCATACTATCCATTTCTAATCACAAGTATCCAGTTCTAGTTGTATCGATCAGGATACAACTCCGAGCGTCCGTTACCGTGGGCCCGGCTATTCAAATAGATTAACTTCCCTGCAGGGGTGTACCAACTTACCCACCATGCTCGATTAACTCCGGCCAGACACACTTTTCTGGGTCATGCCCAGCCTCGGCCAAACGATACGCCGCAACCTGACCTAGGCTTAACAGAGAGGTCAGCACGCCGGACTAACCCTATGCGCTCAGAGGGCTGGGCCCCTCGCCCTGAGCGCTCTTGCACGTTACGTTCACGGCCATGAGCAGACCTGGCAACCCACACTATCAAGGCGGTTGCTTAACGTGGTCCAATCTGGCATGTGCCGCTCCTTGCTGACGTCTAGTAAGCTTCGGCTGATGCCACGACGCAGAGTGCCCATAACTTATCCCACGTGATGGTAGTGCGAAAAGGCCAGAGGCCTACTCGGACCAAATATCCAAATCGTTAGTGAATTGGGGGTGTGCGGTAACGAGCAGAGACTCACGATCGATGTGACCCCGTCGCCCCGTCTCGAGGACTTGCGGCAAGGGCTAAGAATGCCCGGCCACACCTCGTAATTATCTCACGGGCACCCTCCAGGTCAACCCATCTTCACATCACTCGCATCTTATGCTCGCTCGGGTACCCCTCAGGGTCGACCCGACTTTCCAAGTAGCAGTTGTAAAGTCCAAGTATCCGTGTGTCCATAACATCAGGGGAATCTGAGGTATTACCCTCATTGGATTCCTACTCGATGTATCCGTCAAGGTGAACTCGGAGGAATCACCCTCGATGGGTTCACACTTGAGGTGTTGCACGACAGCGTCGTTATCGGGAGTGGTGAAGGAGGAATCACCCTCGATGACCATGACCAAATAGCTACTCTACAGAGTTAACATCAGAAGTACTAAACGAGGTATCACCCTCGGCAACTTGATAGTAACGCTGCAGTGTCGTACAACTAAGGGGGTGATGTGCGGTGCTGGGGCCTGGTCGTCGAGTCTTCCGATGAACCAGCGGGGGTAACTGGGACAAGTGGGGTCACTGGGGTTCACTAACCAGCCTATTCTAAGCAATTTAGGATAAGCAGGTAATTATCAAAAGCACGTTACAAAATCAGGTCATGGATCAGGATAGGTAAAGCAGTAACAGCAGCAATTCTAATGCAAGCACAAGAGAGAAGAGAATAGGCGATATAGGTATGCTCAAGGGGGGGTTGCTTGCCTGGAAGCTCTGCGGCCAAAGTCTGGTCGTCAGTAGTGTGGCCAATCACTGGAGCTGCATCGGTCTCGGGGACTACGTCGGTATCGGGATCTACCGAGAGAGAGGAGGGGGAGGAAACAAATAAATACACAGCAAACATATACAACACAGAGCATGCTATGCTAATGTGCAGTCCAGGGTTGCCTAAAAACATGTCTAAATCATATTAGTTATTTTAGGATTTAAGTTGGAATTAATAACCGGTATGTATGCACTATTCATCTAACGGAAACAAGCAAAAAGTTGTGGGTTCTCCTATGTAGGGGGTCCCGACACGGAAACAGATAGCACGGTCGGCTTCGTCTCGTCTTTCTGATCAACTTTCATGTAGAAAGTTTTTCGATCCGAGCTACGGTTTATTTTCTACGAATTCCTAAAGATTTAGACATTTTCTGGAAATTCTGGAATTATTTAATTCGAATTATCCAAAACAGTGTATGGTGACACGAGCAGAATGTCATGATGATGTCAGCAGGTCAAACCCGGCTGACCAGAGTCAACTCTGACCAGTGGGGCCACTGGGACCCACTTGTCAGCCTCTGTTAGCATTAAACAGAGTTTATTTAAACTAAACTGAGGTTAATTAGTAGCAGGGCCCCACATGTCAGTGATTGACTAGTATTTACTAATTACTTTTATTTATAAAACATCTTAATTAACTTAAATATGCGGTGGGGCCCGCATGTCAGTGTCACTGGGCTGCCCAGTCAGCACGTTGATTGGGTCAACCCAGTCAACTGGGGCCTATGGGGCCCACTGCCAGTGACCCAGGGGTGGCCCCAGGTGTGCCACGTCGGCGGTCGGCGCCGGAGCAACGCCGGCGAGGCGAAACGCGGCGGCGCGGCCTTGGGTATCGCCGAAAAACGGCTACAGGGCACGGGAGGGAGCGCGGCTAGGCGCGTTCGAACGGCCACTCGACGCCGCGTCGATTAGTGGTGGTGGCACGGCTGGACTTGGCCGGAAACGACGCCGACGATGAGCGGAGGCGGCGGCGCGTACGGGAGCTCGAGGGAAACGGTGCTACGGCGAGCTTGCGAGTAAACGGAGAGGCTGGGGAGGTTCTACGCGATGCGGCGAGCACGTTGGGCACCAGCTCGTGACCAAAAGGTCACCAGAGACTCGCCGGCGGTGAGCTCCGCGGCGCTGCGTTCGGGTGCTCGGGGAAAAGGTAGCTAGGGGACGCGCAGGAGCATCCAGAGAGAGGGAGAAGGATGAGGTGCTCACCGAGCGGCACACGGAGGTCGTTGATAGGCTTAGTAGCAGCAGGAGTCGCTGGAGAGGAGGAAGATCGCCGGACCCGAGGCGGAAGGGGGCTGCTCGATCCGCGGCCTGTGGTGCTCCCCGGCTTGTGCTCGTGGACGGGGACGAAGCAGACGACGTCGGCGGAGATGAGGGACACGGCGGTGAGGCGAGGTGGTGGCTGTGGCCGCGCGTTCTACAGCGGCGAGGCCATGGTGGCGCTCGGGTGAGATGGGGAAACGAGGGAGAGAGCGATGGAGGGAGGGGGAAGAGTGGCGAGGCGTCCAGGGGGAATGGACGAGGCCTCGGCCTTATCCTCTCGCGTCGGTGGGCGTCGGTGGCGTCGTCGTGTCGCCGTTTCACCGGCGCTCACACGCGCAGCCACGGGCGAGCTGACACGGCGATGGAGAGAGAGGGGAGGAAGGAGAAAGAGGCCGCTGGGCTGGGCTGAGTGCACTGTGCACTTAGGCCCAGTCCAGTTTAGGCCTTTTCCATTTTTGTTTTCTGTTTTATTTTAGCAGCAGGCTTTTGCAAATAGAATAGCCACCAAATGACTTAGCAAAAATGTGTTCCTGGCCAGAACAAATACTATGGGATATTGTGCTCTGCCACAAAAAGTTTGGACAAGTTTTGATTCCATTTGGAATTTTCAAAAATGGAAATGGCATTAATAGTGTTGTTTTGGCATTGTTTTAAATGCTTAGGCCCATTTTGAGTTGATGGTGATGTTGTTTTCCTTAACCGCAAATTGTTTTGGAAAATTTGCTAGAAGGTGAACATTTTTCCAGCAACTTTTTGAGCAACTTCATATTTCACTTTGGATTTGAATTGTTTTCAGAGAAGAATTTGAATTGAAAGATTTTACCACTGTGATTAAGCATTGCAAATGAAGATGACTTGGCATGTTTAACATAAGAGCACAGTGCTTTATTACACAGGGGTGTTACACACAACATGACCCAAACATGACTACTATAAGGACGAAGACGACAATAATTGAAGCGCAAGCACCGGAAGGGCCAAACCACCACTATCCTAGAGCCAACACCACTTGCATGTCCATTGTCATGAAACGAGGCCACCAAAACAACACCTGCATACACCTGCATACACAAAGGCCATAGATGTGGGGTATTGGGGTGGACATGCACAAAGCAGAGGGGAGCGGGAGGTCGCTCGTGAGCACCGAGGACATGAAAGCCAACCATGCTTGATGATTGTGGGTGGGGTGCCGGAGGCGCTAGCGACACTTGCACCGAAGCAAGTAAAGGGGATACTCATGCATGACAAAGATGACCACCGATTGACCACTGGCCAGAACTAGCCAAACGGTAGAGGACGAGATGAAGTACTAGAGTGGGGAGGAAGCATCAGAACCGGGAGAGGGGAACCCAATTTTGTGGCAAGAAACCTGAATCTGGCAGGCGACGACGACAATAGGTGGGGAGGAGCGGTGGGGCCGCCACAACCACTCGGGGTGGCGGCTTCGATTGAGTAGGGGCGCCACTACAACCACCCAAGCCCCCATTGCACGAGGGTCCACCGATCTCCTTCCCAAATGTTGACATCCAAAAAGATGACAGAAGATGACGACAAGAACTTTCAACCACGAAGATCACGACCTAAAATTAGCAATGAGGGGTGGCCCCGCCTATGCCATCCACCATGCAGGCTTCACCCAACATCATTCTTCGTCAGCGGAAAGGAGGGGTGAGGGGGATATAGGAGGAAAATGGCGTTGGTAGGACTTTGGGGTGCGGTAGAGGAGTCGGTTTCAGATAAACCTTGGCGTGGGCAGCCCGACATGATGGCCTAAACCCAAAGCCCAACTATCGGGCCAGGCTCAGGCTCTAGCTTTAGCCTACATCAAAAGCCTAAAATTCCTTAAAATAGCGGTTAAAAGGAAATATAGGTACTCCCTCTGTGATCTAAATGATCTTATATTAGTTTACAGAAGGAGTATAAAACTATATTTATATACACCAAAAATTATTAAATAATACTCCCTTTTATCCATAATAAGTGTCGCAACATTGAACTAAGGTTGAACTAAACTTAGTTTAAAACCGTGACACTTATTTTGGATTTAGTGGAGTATTATTTAATTAAAAAGTGCACTGTTTAATTTTTTTGAAGGTTGCAAACACTTTATTGATCAATGTGAATGTTCATGGGAATACATGTTAGGTCATGACGACGAATAAGCCACAAATGGCGACCTGATCAAGCATAGCGGAGTGTTTGGCAAGATTGTGAGTGTCACTATTTGATGCTCTACCTTCGAACGTAACTAGACAACTAACGAAAGAAATAGCCCTAGACTGAAACACTTTAATGGTTTCAGGCCGAGCCAACTTGGGCTCGGGGACGGACTTTTTAAAGCCCAGTTCGTAAAAGGCCCACCCCGAGGAATGCTCATGTCTAGTTTCCGATCTCTACTCACATCAAGATCCACGGGCCTTGTCTTCCATCTGTACAGACCACAGAGATTATATCTCTCTTCACGCGAGTTGGAAGGATCTCTCGTGCGTCTACAGTGACAGGCCAGCCCATAAATATACACTTAAAAGAAATAGTGGGGCAAAAGCGAGGGCAACTAGGAATTGAACACAAGTCGGATAGTTGCTAGCGAGGCTAGTCACCGGGTCCATGTGGAGTCCGTGGTAAAACTGCAGGGCGCGACCTACTTCAAGTAAAAGAGCCAGGTTTTCCACTGCTTTTTCTGTTTTGCTTTTGCTTTTAGTTTTTACACCAGTTTTCTTCGTTTGTACTGAGTTTTCTTTCTTTCTTTGTATTTCTTCTCTCTTTTTTTGTTTTATTGACGTTTTTCTTTTCTTTCTCTTTTCTTCGGTTTTGTTTGTTTCTTTCTCGTTTCTTATCTTTTATTGTTTTCTCTCAGTTTTCACTATCTTTTATATACACATTTTTGGTATATATCTAATACATTTTTCTAATACATGTTTAACATTTTTCAAATACATGATCAACATTTTTTGAATACCTGATCAACAATTTTACTACACACATTTAACATTTTTCAAAAAAAAGTTTAACATTTTCTAAATACAAAATTAACACTTTTTAATACTTGGTCAACATTTTTTAGTTATACAGTTAAATTTTTCAAATGGTCGATAATATTTTTTAAATACAAGTTCAATATGTTTTGAGTGTGATACAAGTTTTAATTTTTTTAATACATGGTCTACATTTTTTCTATACACATTTAACATTTTTTAAATACCAAATCAAAAATTTTCAAATAAAACTTAATATTTTCTAAGTATAATACAAGTTTAACATTTTTTTAATACATGGTAATATTTTTTTTATACACATTTGACATTTTTCAAATTGATGTTTAACATTTTTTAATACATGGTCAATATTTTTATATACACATTTAACATATTTTAAATAAGTTTAACATTTTTTAATACATGGCCAACATTTTTTCTATACACATTTACATTTTTCAAATACAAGTTTATCATTTTTTAATACTTGTTCAACATTTTTTTAAAGCTTGATTAACATTTTTTAAATACATGATCAGTTTTTTTCATACACGTTGTTTTTTATACATTTTTTGTATATGTGATAAACATTTTCTTTATAAACATTTACATTTTTAAAATGCTTGGTCAACATTTTTTCAAATATTTTTGTAGAGTGTTGTTTGTAACATATTTATATATATTAATTATTTTAAAATATAAACAGAAGTAAAAAATAAAGCAACAAACGAAAATAGAAAACATAAAAATAAAGAGAGAAAAAACAAGTCCGTGGCCTCCCGCGCGCCTGGGCTGGCCCATCTTGGTCTCCCCTTCAGCGAGGGTTCTCTAGGTCTCGCTAGAAGCCAGACATGGGGGCGCCCTGTATATGAAAGAGGAAGTGCAAGATCTTCCTCTACTAATCTATGCAAACTCGGCAATACGGGAACTTCTCCCATCCCTCCAGGACTAGAACCTAACTGCAGTTTTCAACAAACTAGGTGATTTCCCCAAGCGTTGCTGCTGGATTTGAAAGATTAATTCCAGATAAGTTTGTATGAATGAAATAACCTAAATGAAAATCTATTATTTTCGAAAGTAGTTGTATGTGGACAAAGAGTATGCATGTACATTGGACTAATGGAGATGGAACTGGGATATAGATGTGCTACATAATAATTTTAGTGGATGATAACGTGGCTCATTTGATGTTTTGGAGGGCTGTATGTTGAGAGAATTAGAGCTAATGGGATAACAGAGAGTATGCATGTATTCTGGACCATTGGAGATGGAATAATTAAATTGAAGTATGCATGTGCTACAAAATAGTTTTAGTGGATGATGATGTGGCTCATTTGATGATCTGGAGGCCTGCATGTTGAGAGAATTTGAGCTAGTGGGATAACAGAGAGTATGCATTGTTGGAAATATGCCCTAGAGGCAATAATATTGTATTATTATATTTCCATTATTCATAATTGAGAGTTTATATTTCATGCTATAACTGCTATGATCCTGGAATATGCGATTTAGTGGAAAACTCATATGCACGTGTGGAATGATAAACGGTCAAACAATAGGTTCCCGGCCTAGCCTCTAGGGCTGGCTCAAGTGTTGTTGGTGATCATGTTTTCCGGATCTTAGGATATCGTTAGGTGCAACGATAGTCCTAAAAACAACATTGAGGGTATGACGTTAGAAGAACGATCATATTGAATCGACCTAATCTTGTATGTTATACTTTGTGATCATATCGTCTGAAATCATCTGTTATAACACGAAGTGTTAGCATGTGTACTTTAGTTCCTCAGAAAATGAGAGTGTCTCGGTTACTTCTTACCAGACGGTGGACTTTGGGGTTGCTCAAATCTCATCTGTAACAAGGTGATCATAACGACAACTTTCAGGTTCACCAAAAAGTTTGACAAGTGAACGAACAGCTCGAGAGTGGGATTTGCTCCTCCGACGATGGAGAGATATTCTTAGGGCCATCTCGGTGTGACAGCATCCATCATCGTCTGTCCAGACACAGGTGACTACGTCACGGGGATGCCAGAACACGTCAACGAGAAAGAAGAACAAAACCGGTAACGGCATCAACGATATAGTGGGCATGGTGATGACCCAAGAGGATACCGATGCACACCGGGTTATGTAAAGTATCGCGAAGCAAAGGGAACGTCACATGATAACCAAAGGTTCACTGGAATATCATTCGTGTAATCATAGGGACCGATATGGATGTCCACGGTTCCGCTATCGGTCATTGAACGAAGGGGTTTCGTTCATCTCTATGTTTTACCGAACCTACGGGATCACAAGCTTAAGGTAACCACGATCTGCTGAGAGTTAGTGGAACGGGAATGATGAGAATATATTTGTGAAATAGTTTCATTAATATCTGAAATAGTTTCGAGAGGTTCCGGAAGCGTTTCGGGGTCACCGGAAGGGTTTAAGTGAATATCGGGTAATACCGCGTATTACCGATTAATTATATATAGGTGGAAAATATTTCTGGGGATGTTAAATTATATATATAATGCACTAAAAATGTTTAAATTATTTTATATATTAATTAAATATCAACGGGCTTAAAAGGCCAAGAAGGGGAAGGAGACTTGGGCCATAAAGGCCCAAGTGGAGGTGGCGCCCCCTTTCCTTGTGTGTGTGTGTGTGTGTGGGGAGGGGGGGGGGGGGAATCCTACTAGGGTGGGAGTTGGACTCCCCCCCTAGGACATCGCACCAAGGGAGGACTTTCCTCCCTTGGTGTCTGCCCTCTCCTCCCTCCTAAACCTATATATACTAGAGGTTTTCCAGCCTTTTGAGTACAAGTTTTTGGGTGCCTCTTCTAGTTGATCTAGTTCTAGTTCTAGTTGGTCCTAGACTAATTAGAGCTAGCCCTAGCCACCTCTAATCCTCATAATTAGAAGCCCAGTGTGGTTCTAATCTCCTCCCTCTAATTCTTCGACGACGATTAGCTCTGGACGGCGAAGCGCTGCCGGATCGTGAAGACTGCACGCTTGCAACCAAGTAGAGAGGCCGTGCTTTCGGTCTTCTGTTCGAGGGATCATTCGAGGGCGGTTCGTGGGATCGTCATCATCGTTCGAGGGACTTTGAGCATGATCTACATCGACTCTTCTTCTTCCGCTGCACTCCGGAGTTGGTAACGATCGTTGATCCCAACCCTTATGCATCTTCATATTGATCTTGGTGATCGTAGGCGCGATTTTTTTTGTTTTCTACTATGTTTCCCAACAGTGGCATCAGAGCAGGTTTATGAGTAGATGCAGGTTGCGATCTAGATCACATCTGATATGTGAGGGTTGATGTTCGTGCTATGCTTCCCACGAGTGTTGCTTCGGTTTAGTTCATCGGCAGAATGATGTAATTTTGCTACAAGGTTCTGACAATTGATCGGCTCTGGCTATCGACGATCTGCTAACAGTTCCTTGGGCTACATCATAGTCGGGAATAGTGAACCGTTGCGTACACAAGAGTGTGCCGAAGATGGATGATCTTCTTGGGGGTCACGCGTATTGATGAAGTTTAGTGTGGGGGACGAGACTTTTAATTAAGTCTCTCTTTCACACACCCCGAAACTTAATCTAGCATCAAGAACATCGTCTTGTTTTGCTTGCGTAGGTAGCTAGTCTTAAGCACTAAAACTGGTTAACCACGTAACTAAAATTTTGCTAAAACCGATTAGAGGACGTCTAACTTGGTTTTGCAGGGTTTGCATATGATGTGGTATAGCCTTCGTCATGATAATGAGTTTATGTATGAGATGGTTATATGTTGTAATGTTAAGTGGCCTGCGCATCACGGCATGATGGTTGGAGCCACGGGATTGCCACATTAATGTAAAACATCATAGAAATAGGTTATAGGGGATGGTGGCAAAATGTACACGGAGGATCCCGACGAGGAGAAGGTGTACCAGGCACGGGACAAGGAGCTATAATTTCATACCACGACGGAATTTCAGATTTTGTTTCCACGACAATGTTTTCTGAAACGGTCGCCATGGCAACATTTTCTGAGATTGCCACCACGGCAATGTTTTTGAAACAACTGCCTCAGTAACGAAATATTGGCCGTCAGGTCGCTTCAATTGGAGATTGAAGATGATCATGGAGGACTCCCGGCGCCCAGGGCTATACCATATCATGCTATTATGAATTGCCTGAGATGTTTATCCCTTTGTTGTTTTCACCCTTTGATTGCACAGTAGTCAATTATTAGGGTGATCTCTCGCTAAAATATCAAGTCGAAAGGTGCTCTTCCCAGTGTAGGAACCATCTATAACACTTAACGATCCGGAGTGCGTCATGTCCACATGAGTACAAACGGATTGTTGGGTGTAAGGCGGCGATGGTCAGACCATATACATGCAGATTGCACTGGGTTGTCTTGAAGTTTTGGTAGAATAGTTCTGAGCTCGGAGCACAAAGCATCGAAAGCTGAACAAGCGTCATATGGAGATATGATCGGCAAAAGCTTGCCCACCCGTCAAAATTCTCGTCATCAGTGATGCACACATCAATGGCTAGGAACTAGACTTGGATCTTGAATCACTCACAATTAATTATGAGAGATATTAATTTGAGTGGGAGTGCACTTTATATTAAAACTTGTTTATACATTAGTGCTACAATTAATTATGAATTTTGTCTAAAATTATTTATGTGTTTGTCATTGTAGATGGCTCATAATATGTTCAACTTTGCCCCTATGCTTGTGAAAGAAAAGTTGGCTGCAAATCGTGGGAACTATGCGGATTGGATCTGAAACCTGAGATTTATTCTCAGGAGTGCTAAGAAGGAGTACGTGCTTGATCAACCCCTAGGTGAAGCTCCTTCAAAGGTTGCTGCACCAGAAGAAGTTGCTGCTTATGCTACTCATAGTGATGACTATGAGTCAGTCCAGCGCCTCATGTTAACTTGCATGGATCCTGAACTACAGAAGCGTTTTGAACGATCCACCACTCAATTCATAATTGGGTCACTGGAAGTTCTGTACAAGAAACAGGGAAGGACCGAACGGTTTGAATTAACCAAGGCCCTGATAGAATGCAAGATGAAGGAAGGTTCGTCAATGAGTGAGCATATTGTGAAGCTTGCTGGCTATGTTGATAGGCTTGCTTCACTGGAATTTGGAATTCCGCCAACACTCGGTGCAGATATTGTGCTTGCTTCACTCCCCCCATCTTACGATGGTTTCATCATGAATTACAACATGAACGGGATGGAGAAAAGTGCAAACGAGTTGTTTGCTATGCTCAAAACTACGGAAGCTGGGATGTAGAAGAACAAAGAAGTGTTGATGGTCAACAAGACTACTAGTTTCAAGAAGAAGGGCAAGTCCAAGAAGAAATCTACTGGTGCCGGTAAGACCGCCTCCCAGAAGAAGAACAAGGGCGGAGCCAACAAAGAGACTGAATGTTTCTACTGCAAATAGAAGGGTCACTGGAAGCGGAACTGCAAGAAGTACTTAGCAGATAAGAAGAACGGTTCTTCAGACAAAGGTATACGATATTAATGTTGTTTTACTTGTTTCTGTATATCATAAGTATTTGATACTAATTGATTGCTTTTAATTTGCAATCTGATATAGGAACTACAGAAAGCTCACAAGTTGAGAAGAAATAAAGACAAGATGATAGTCAAGGACGGTGATAGGATCGCTACTCAAGACTGATGGAGTTTATCTTCAAGATTTATCTTAGGATCGAATAATAGTTATTATGTTCCGGAGTTGTATAAGACATTATGTTTTGGATTATGCAATGGGCATTCTTATAAAGTTTTGAACAATAGTTGTTGAAGTTATTATAAGAATATGTTTTGGATTTACCACAAGTTTCGATGGTTTATTCTTGAAATCTTGATTTAAAATATTACAACATTTTTGCTAAACGTCTTAAGAAGACTGATAAGTTCAACATGAATATATCTCTGCCTAGATACATCGGGAATAATCCTCATATAGATGAAGTATTCGATCATCGTGATCGATAAAATACATAATGATGTATAAAACCGATAGACAGAAACAGAGTATGGTGGATAAATTAACTTCATTAAAATAAGTAAAAATGTTTTACTCAGACTGAAATACTTGAATAGTTCAACAGAATTTCAGAATCTATTTGAAGAGTTCAAATATTTTAATGAAGATTAAAGGATCATTATGACATTTGATATTGTGATTCTTCATTTGAAGAAATAGATCTAAAGTCATAAGTTTAGCAAGATCGTTTAAATAAAAATGAAATTATTCTATCTGCTATTCATAACTGGGGTATAACCAAAACAAAAAAATATACACTGAATAGAAAACCACGTATAGATCTTGTTAAAATGAAATCATATGAGATATGAAAATTATTTAAATAGATGACAGTTGAATTGTAGGTTTATATATTTCTCCCAATAAAATATCCAAGAGACAAAAATCTTTGTCACGGATAGACATTGTTTAAGAAAAGGGTTTTCTTGTTAAAGGAATAAGTGGGAGGATGTTATAGCTTGAAAAATTAGTGAATCTTTAACTGTACAAAACTAATCGGAATTTGTTCCGATAAATTATTTACAAGACATACCGTTAATTTCTACATTAGATGTAGAAAAATACTAAAAAGTTAAAACATGATCATAAACATAGTTTAATTTACGAACTGACACGACAAAGTTTTTCATCTTGTAAGAAGATGAATGTGAACACTACAAGGAAACAAAGGTGGCGCCTAGCTCATATGAAATGGCCCTTGGTCATGCACACCGGAAAGAAAATTCAATCAAGTTTGGAACTTAGTTGTTATTTTCTGGCAAGTTTAAAACTTGACAATACTTCAAGGAGTGTGAAGTAAAAGAAGGATTTTCAAACAAGTTTCCTTAATTGGGAAACGGATGTATAAATGATACAACTAGAAAATTTTTTATCCTCGAGATAACCGGATGAATGTGCAAACTTCAAAACCCGTTTGAAGATTTGAACTAGCATTGTATTTTGGACTTGTCCAAAAGTATTTTTGTGTAAAATTCAGTGGGAACTATATAATATTTCTAAGTCATATATGTAAGACATATCATGAAATAGAAATAATATAAAACTTCCAAGTACTGACAAAATAGTTTTGTAGAACTCAGTGGGAGCTGTATAAAGTTTTTGATCCTATATGCATATGACATATTATGGAATAGAAACAATATAAAGTTCCTATGCACATAACAAAATGATTTTGAAACAAAATTTCCATCAAAGTGTAAAGCAAAACATTGAGCATGAATGGATCTATGAAGATAGATCAAGATGTCTGATTAAGCTAAAAACAAAGTTTATAAATATTTTGACAAAATTTTAAAAGGGGAGTTTTAAAATATAGAGAAAATTGTTTTCTCTAAATGTCATATAACTTTATGCTTATGAATGATAAGCTTGGAAGATAAAATTATCTTGATAAGTTATGATTATTATGTCCAAAGTATATTTACTAAAAGTTAGTAAATAAAAACATCAAAAGATAAAAATGTTTATTTCAAGGTATTGATACGTCTCCGTCGTATCTATAATTTTTGATTGTTTCATGCCAATATTCTACAACTTTCATATACTTTTGGCAACTTTTTATACTATTTTTGGGACTAACATATTGATCCAGTGCCCAGTGCCAGTGCCAGTGCCAGTTCCTGTTTGTTGCATGTTTTTTGTTTCGCAGAATATCCATACCAAACGAAGTCCAAACGTGATAAAAACTTACAGATGTTTTTTTGGAATATATGTGATCTTTGGGAATTGGAATCAACGAGAGACGATGCCCGAGGGGCCCACAAGCCCTGGAGGCGCGCCCCCTACCCTGGGCGTGGCTAGGGGGCTTGTGGACACCCCGTAAGGTGGTTGGTGACCTTCTTTCTCCACAAGAAAGCTAATATCCGGATAAAAATCGTGTTAAAATTTCAGCCCAATCGGAGTTACAGATCTCCGGGAATTTAAGAAATGGTGAAATGGCAGAAAATAGGAATGTAGAAACAGAAGGAAACAGAGAGAGAAATCCAATCTCGGAGGGGCTCCCGCCCCTCCGCCTCCATGGAGGCCATGGACCAGAGGGGAAACCCTCCTCCCATCTAGGGGGGGGGGGGGTCAAGGAAGAAGAAGAAGGAGGGGGCTTTCTCCCCCTCTCTCCCGGTGGCGCCGGAACGCCGCCGGGGCCATCATCGTGATGGCGATCTACACCAACAACTTCGCTGCCGTCATCACCAACTCTCTCCCCCTCTATGCAGCGGTGTAACACCTCTTCTCCCTGTTGTAATCTCTACTTAAACATGGTGCTCAATGCTATATATTATTTCCCAATGATGTATGGCTATCCGATGATGTTTGAGTAGATCCGTTTTGTCCTATGGGTCGATTGATGATCATGATTGGTTTGAGTTGTATGTTTTATGATTGGTGTTGTCCTATGCTGCTCTCCGTGTCGCGCAAGTGTGAGGGATCCCCGCTGTAGGGTTTGCAATATGTTCATGATTCGCTTATGGTGGGTGGCGTGAGTGACAGAAGCACAGACCCGAGTAAGTAGGTTGTTTGTGTATGGGAATAAAGAGGACTTGATACCTTAATGCTATGGTTGGGTTTTACCTTAATGATCTTTAGTAGTTGCGGATGCTTGCTAGAGTCCCAATCATAAGTGCATATGATCCAAGTAGAGAAAGTATGTTAGCTTATGCCGCCTCTCCCTCATATAAAATTGCAATAATGATTACCGGTCTAGTTATCGATTGCCTAGGGACAAATAACTTTCTTGTGACAAAAGGCTCTCTACTAAAACTAACTTAGTTGCTTCTTTATCTAAACAGCCCCTAGTTTTTATTTATGTGCTTTTTATTATCTTGCAAACCTATCCTATCACACCTACAAAGTACTGCTAGTTTCATACTTGTTCTAGGTAAAGCGAATGTTAAGTGCGCGTAGAGTTGTATCATTGGTCGATAGAACTTGAAGGGAATACAAATCCTACCTTTAGCTCCTCGTTGGGTTCGACACTCTTATTTATCGAGAAAGGCTACAACTGATCCCCTATACTTGTGGGTTATCAGGTATTGAGGTTGAAATTCATTATTAAGAATATATGAATATCAAACTTCATAGTTGGGCTATAATAATTCAGAATTATATATGAACAAATTTGTTGAATCTATAAATGATAAGGACATACTTCTTGAAAACATGAGATGTTTCAATTTTTATTTGAATCAAGAATTGTCTTGATATAAATATTTTGTCTAAATAGATGTTGAAAGAGTTGTAAGTGACCCATAAAGGTTATGCAAGAAGAATCTTTATAAAATGGGTTAATTCAAGATATGATCAAGAAGAGTCTTGACATACGAATATTATGATCATAAATCCAATAATATTTATATTATGAATACAATATTATGGTTGAAAAGCTAGACGGATTAAGATCTGAGAAGCAAACAATACCAGCACAAATATCACAAAGTTTTGAGTTTGTCAAAACTAATGACGAAGGCTCTGCCACAAGCAATGCATTAATAACACAAGATAAGTTGTTAAGTATTATGCAACTAGATTATTGACTCTAGTGCAAGTGGGAGACTATTGGAAATATGCCCTAGAGGCAATAATATTGTATTATTATATTTCCATTATTCATAATTAAGAGTTTATATTTCATGCTATAACTGCTATGATCCTGGAATATGCGATTCAGTGGAAAACTCATATGCATGTATGGAATGATAAACGGTCAAACAATAGGTTCCGGATCTTAGGATATCATTAGGTGCAATGATAGTCCTAAAAACAACATTGAGGGTATGACGTTAGAAGAACGATCATATTGAATCGACCCAATCTTGTATGTTATACTTTGTGATCATATCATCTGAAATCATCTGTTATAACACAGTGTTAGCATGTGTACTTTAGTTCCTCAGACCATGAGAGTGTCTCGGTTACTTCTTACTAGACGGTAGACTTTGGGGTTGCTCAAACGTCATCCGTAACAAGGTGATCATAACGACAACTTTCAAGTTCACCGAAAAGTTTGACAAGTGAACGAACAGCTCAAGAGTGGGATTTGCTCCTCCGACGATGGAGAGATATTCTTAGGACCCCCTCGGTGTGATGGAATCCATCATCGTCTGGCCAGACACAGGTGATTATGTCACGGGGATGCCAGAACATGTCAACGAGAAAGAAGAACAAAACCGATAACGGGAGCAACGATATAATGGGCATGGTGATGACCCAAGAGGATACCGATGCACACTGGGTTTTGTAAAGTATCACGAAGCAAAGGGAACATCACATGATAACCAAAGGTTCACTCGAATTCCATTCTGTAATCATAGGGACCGATATGGATGTCCACGGTTTCGCTATCGGTCATTGAACGAAGGGGTTTCGTTCATGTCTATGTTTTACCGAACCTATGGGGTCACAAGCTTAAGGTAATCACGATCTGCTGAGAGTTAGTGGAATGGGAATGATGAGACTATATTTGTGAAATAGTTTCATTAATATCCGGAATAGTTCTGAGAGGTTCCGGAAGCGTTTCGGGGTCATCGGAAGGGTTTCGGTGAATATCAGGTAATACCGGGTATTACTGATTAATTATATATAGGTGAAAAATGTTTCCGGTGATGTTAAATTATATATATAATGCTCTAAAAATGTTTGAATTATTTTATATATTAATTAAATATCACCAGGCCTTAAAAGGCCAAGAAGGGGAAGGAGACTTGGGCCTAAAGGCCCAAGTGGAGGTGGTGCCCCCCTTTCCTTTGGGGGGGGGGGGGGGGCGAATCCTACTAGGTGTGGGAGTTGGACTCCTCCCCTAGGCCGGCGCACCAAGGGAGGACTTTCCTCCCTTGGTGGCTGCCCTTTCCTCCCTCCTAAACCTATATATAGTAGAGGTTTTCCACCCTTTTGTATACAAGTTTTTGGGTGCCTCTTCTAGTTGATCTAGTTCTAGTTCTTGTTGGTCCTAGACTAATTAGAGCTAGCCCTAGACACCTCTAATCCTCATAATTAGAAGCCCAGTGTGGTTCTAATCTCCGCCCTCTAATTCTCCGGCAACGATTAGCTCTGGACGGCGAAGTGCTGCCGGATCGTGAAGACCGTATGCTTGCAACCAAGTAGAGAGGCTATGCTTTCGGTCTTCTATTCGAGGGATCGTTCGAGGGCGGTTTGCGGGATCGTCATCATCGTTCGAGGGACTTCGAGCACGATCTACACTGACTCTTCTTCTTCCGCTGCACTCCGGAGTTGGTAACGATTGTTGATCCCAACCATTATGCATCTTCATATTGATCTTGGTGATCGTAGGTGCGAATTTTTTTGTTTTCTACTATGTTTCCCAACATGCATGTACTCTGGACCATTGGAGATGGAACAATTAAATTGAAGTATGCATGTTGTTGGGGATATAACCCCATGATATGACCCGCCATGATGGGTCGGGTCGTTCAAGTGGCGACTTACGATCAAGATTCAAGATGGGCCATGACGTTCAAGATCTCAAGACCTACGGGGCAGTTCATGGAGTGGGCCGGCTCGTGGCCCTGATAACCCACAAGTATAGGGGATCATAACAGTTTTTGAGGGTAGAGTATTCAACCCAAATTTATTGATTCGACACAAGGGGAGCCAAAGAATATTCCCAAGTATTAGCAGCTGAGTTGTCAATTCAACCACACCTGAAAGACTTAATATCTGCAGCAAAGTATTTAGTAGCAAAGTAGTATGGAAATAACGGTAATGGTGGAAAAAGCAAAAGTAGCAGTTTTGTGATGATTGTAACAGTAGAAACAGAAAAGTAACTTAGCAAAGATTAATATGTGAAAAGCTCGTAGGCAAGAGATCAGTGATGGATAATTATGTCGGATGGCATTCATCATGCAACAGCTATAACCTAGGGTGACATAGAGCTAGCTCCAATTCATCAATATAATGTAGGCATGTATTCCGTATATAGTCATACGTGCTTATGGAAAAGAACTTGCATGACATCTTTTGTCCTACCCTCCCGTGGCAGCGGGGTCCTAATGGAAACTAAGGGATATTAAGGCCTTCTTTTAATAGAGAACCGGACCAAAGCATTAGCACTTAGTGAATACATGAACCCCTCAAACTACGGTAATCACCGAAAAGAATCCCAATTATTGTCACCTTGGGGTATGTGGATCATAACACGTAATAGGTGTCTACAACTTGCAAGATAGGATCAAGAACACAAATATATTCATGAAAACATAATAGGTTCAGATCTGAAATCATGGCACTCGGGCCCTAGTGACAAGCATTAAGCATAGCAAAGTCATAGCAACATCAATCTCAGAACATAGTGGATACTAGGGATCAAACCCTAAAAAAACTAACTCGATTACATGATAAATCTCATCCAACCCATCACCGTCCAGCAAGCCTACGATGGAATTACTCATGCATGGCGGTGAGCATCATGAAATTGGTGATGGAGGAAGGTTGGTGATGATGATGGCGACGAATCCCCCTCTCCGGAGCCCCGAACGGACTCGAGATCTGCCCTCCCGATGAAGAGCAGGAGGTGGCGGCGGCTCCGTATCGTAAAACACGATGAATCCTTCTCTCTGATTTTTTTCTCCCCGAATAGGATTATATGGAGTTGGAGTTGAGGTCGGAGGGGCTCCAGGGGGCCCACAAGCCTGTAGGGCGCGCCCCAGGGGGGTGGGCGCGCCCCTAGGGCTTTTGGCCTCTGGGTGGCCCCTCTCTGGTTGATTCTTTCGCCAATATATTTTATATATTCCAAAAATATTCTCCATAAATTTTCAAGTCAATCCAAGAACTTTTATTTCTGCACAAAAATAACACCATGGCAATTCTGCTGAAAACAGCGTCAGTCTGGGTTAGTTCCATTCAAATCATGCAAATTAGAGTCCAAAACAAGGGCAAAAGAGTTTGAAAAAGTAGATACGATGGAGACGTATCAACTCCCCCAGGCTTAACCCATTGCTTGTCCTCAAGCAATTCAGTTGACAAACTGTAAGTGACAAAGAAAAACTTTTACAAACTCTGTTTGATCTTGTTGTTGCAAATATGTCCAGCCAATATTCAGGTTTTCAGCAAAGATTATGAACTAACCATATTCACAATAACATTTAGGTCTCACATTTACTCATATCAATGGCATAATCATCTAGCGAGCAATAATAATAAATCTCGGATGACAACACTTTTTCAAAACAATCATGATACAATATGACAAAATGGTATCTCGCTAGCCCTTTCTGAGACCGCAAAACATAAATGCAGAGCACCCCTGAAGATCAAGGACTGACTAGACATTATAATTCATGGCAAAAGAGATCCAGTCACAGTCATACTCAATATCAATTAATAACAACACATACAAATGACATTGGTGCTCTCTAGCTGGTGCTTTTTATAAGAGGATGATGACTCAACGTAAAAGTAAATAGATAGGCCCTTCGCAGAGGGAAGCAGTGATTTGCAGAGGTGCCAGAGCTCGAGCTTTTAAAACAGAGATGAATATAATTTTGAGCGGTATGCTTTCATTGTCAACATAACAACTAAGAGATCTCACTATCTTCCATGCTGGATACATTATAGGCGGTTCCCAAACAGAATGGTAAAGTTTTTACTCCCCCTCCACCAACAGTCACACTCCACGGCTAGCCGAATCCACGGGTACCGTCCATACCAACAACAGTCCTGGGGGGAGTTTTGTTTGATATTTATATTTTGATTTGATTTCGAGCATGGAACTGGGCATCCCGATTACCAGCCACTTTCTCGTGAATGACAAGTGAATCAACACTCATCGTGAGAATAACCCACCTAGCATGGAAGATACTGACAGCCCCTAGTCACTACATGAGCGATTCGGGCATACAAAACATGTTATTATTTGAAGGTTTAGAGTTTGGCACATGCAAATTTACTTGGAACGGCAGGTAAATACCGCATATAGGTAGGTATGGTGGACTCATATGGAACAACTTTGGGTTTAAGGAAGTGGATGCAAAAGCAGTATTCCCGCTTAGTACAAGTGAAGGCTAGCAAAAGATTTAGGAGCAACCAACTAGAGAGCGACAACGGTCATAAACATGCATTGAGATTAACCAACATTGAATGCAAGCATGAGTAGGATATAAATCACCATGAACATAAGTATCGTGGAGGCTATGTTGATTTTCATTCAACTACATGTGTGAACATGTGCCAAGTCAAGCCACTCAAATCATTCAAAGGAGGATACCATCCTATCATACTACATCATAACCATTTTAAATCGCATGTTGGCACACAAGACAAACCATTATACACTCCTAGTTAATTAAGCATGGCATGAGTAACTATAATCTCTAATTGTCATTGCAAACATGTTTCATTCATAATAGGCTGAGTCAGGAACGATGAGCTAATCATATTTACAAAAACAAAATAGGTCGAGTTCGTACCAGCTTTCTCCATCTCAATCATTTCATCATATATCGTCATCATTGCCTTTCACTTGCACGACCGAACGGTGTGAATAATAATAAGAGTGCACGTGCATTGGACTAAGCTAGAATCTGCAAACATTTATTCAAAGGAGAAGACAAGGTATATATGGGCTCTCTGTTAGATCTACAATAATGCATATGAGAGCCACTCAACATTTTCATCGTGGTCTTCTCCTTATGACCCAAAGAAAAATAAAAGAATTTCAAAGAAACACATTGAAATATTTTTGAAGTTTTTGTTTTTCTGAAGAAGGTAAAACAAGAACGAGAAAAACTATTTACACGGGAAAGCTCCCAACAAGCAAAAGAAGAACGAGAAATCTTTTTGGGTTTTCTTTTGATACTACAATTAAATTAAACTAGAAAGAAAAACTAAAAAGAAGCGAGAACTAATTTTTTTGGATTTTCTAAAAGTTTTTCAAACACACAAGAAGAAAGCAAGAAAAAGAAATAAACTAATATGGATAATACAATGAAAAAGTATGAACACCGACAACTGAAATGAGTGTGTGAACATGAATGTAATGTCGGTGAGAAATACGTACTCCCCCAAGCTTAGGCTTTTGGCCTAAGTTGGTCTAGGGCCACGCTGGCCTGGATAGTATCCAAAATCATAGTTGGGGTTTTACTGAGCTTCTGCTGCCACTGCCTGAAGGGCTGCAGTGTGGAGGCGAGCGGCCCCCTCTCTCTCATACTTGTCTGCCTCCTCTCTAGTTATAAAGTATCTCCGTTTTACCTGAAAGTTAAAGGAGGCAGGAGCAGGAAGCGTAATATAGAAGACGTGCTCCCTGTCAAAGATTAGTCGGTACCGGAGGGACTGTTCGTTCCTCTCAAGAAACTGCTGGCGTACCATAGCATTATAATCAAGGAAAGCAGGTGGTAACTCAATGTCATTTTCCCTTATGGTACCGCAAGATAATTAGCCAACCGGGTGGCATAAATCCCACCAAAGAAATCTCCATCTTTAGCATTATTATGTAACCTCCTTGCAATAATAGCCCCCAAGTTATATCGTTTATCACCCATTACCGCACACTTGAGGACACTAAGATCTGATGCACAAAGGTGGCTATGATCATGTTTACCATTAATGCATCTACCTATAAAGAGAGCAAAATAATGTATAGCAGGAAAGTGAATGCTCCCTATAGTAGCTTGTGTTATATTTCTAGTTTCTCCCCTGGTGATGCTAGCAAGGAACTCAGAACAATCAATTTTACGAGGCTCACTATAAATGCCCCATTGTGGAATTTTGCATGCAACACTAAAATCTTCTAGGTCCATGGTATAAGATTTATCATAAAGATCAAATAGAACAGAATGAGTATTGCGCTGGGACGTAAACTTAAATCTTCGCACAAATGAATCAGTGAGGTGATAGTACTGCCGACACTTATCTGACACGAAGTCTTCAAGGCCAGCATTTTGTACGTATGCGTCAAATTCCTCCTTAAAACCAGCATGAACCATGAACTGATCTGATGGCCATTCACAAGGCTGCACTAGAGCTTCCCTCGGTGGTTCAAGGTCTGGCTCATGTATTGCAAGTCTTGGGGCCTTCTTCGTCGAGGAACCCCCTTAGTATATCTTCCTAATCATTTTTCTTCCTCTGAAAAATTTCTGAAATTTTTAGTGACTCAAAATGAAAGTGAATGAAACTCAACAAGATTGATAGCAACTACTCCCACAAGTGTCTAGAGGCTATATCATGCATCAAAATTACTTTGGGCCATATAAATTTGACATGCAAGCTCAAGAACAAGATCACCACAACAATTTTTTTTTGCAATATATAAAGCACTAGAACAAAAACTAATTGGACCATTGGAGGAGTCACATACCGAAGAACAATCCCCCAAAACAATTTTGCGAATGGAGCTTTGAGCAAGGAGATCGAAAATGGCAGCAAAATGAGCTAGAACACGTGTTTGAGCAATGTGATGATTTTTTCTGGAGGAAGACGAAGTGGATGGGTGCTGGAATAAGTGAGGGGGACCCATGTGGGGCCCATAATCCACCCAGGCGCTCCCAGGGGGGTGGGCGCGCCCTATGGGCTTGTGGCCCACTGGTGCTGCCCCTTGGTGTGTTTTCAATGCCAGAAATTCTTAAATATTCCATAAAAAATCATACTAAATTTTCAGGGCATTTGGAGAACTTTTATTTTTGGGACTTTTTTTATTGCATGAATAATTCAGAAAACAGGCAAATAATAGTATTTTCGCTTTATTTATTCTAAATAACAGAAGGTAAAAAGTGGGTACAGAAAGTTGTGCTTTCTAAATTCATCCATCTCATACCCATCAAAAGGAATCCATTAACAAGGTTGATCAAGTCTTATTAACAAACTTCTTCCGAATGACATGAAACTGGAGAATTTTTGAATAACACTAGGTTACCTCAACGGGGATATGCATGTCCCCAACAATAAGAATATCATATTTCTTTTTGACAGTAGGAATAGGGAATTCAAAACCTCCAATAGCAATAGTTGAAAATTTTCCAATAGAATTGATGCTATTAACTTGAGGTTGTTTCTTCGGAAAGTGTACCGTATGCTCATTACCATTAACATGAAAAGTGACATTGCCCTTATTGCAATCAATAACAGCCCCTGCAGTATTCAAAAAGGGTCTACCAAGGATGATCGACATACTGTCATCCTCGGGTATATCAAGAATAACAAAGTCCGTTAAAATAGTAACATTTGCAACAACGACAGGCACATCCTCACAAATACCGATGGGTATAGTAGTTGATTTATCAGCCATTTGCAAAGAGATTTCAGTTGGTGTCAACTTATTCAAATCAAGTCTACGATATAAAGAGAAGGGCATAACACTAACACCGGCTCCCAAATCACATAAAGCAGTTTTAACATAGTTTCTTTTAATGGAGCATGGTATAGTTGGTATTCCTGGATCTCCTAGTTTCTTTGGTATTCCACCCTTAAAAGTGTAATTAGCAAGCATAGTGGAAATTTCAGCTTCCGGTATCTTTCTTTTATTTGTAACAATATCTTTCATACACTTAGCATAAGGAGACATTTTCAGAATATCAGTCAAACACATATGCAAAAGGACAGGTCTAAGCATTTCAACAAAGCGCTCAAAATCCTCATCATCCTTTTTCTTGGATGGTTTAGGTGGAAAGGGCATGGGTTTCTGAACCCATGGTTCTCTTTCTTTACCCTGTTTCCTAGCAATGAAGTCTCTCTTATCATATCTTTTATTCTTAGGTTGTGGGTTATCAAGATCAACAGCAGGTTCAATCTCCACATCATTATCATTACTAGGTTGAGCATCAACATGAACATCATCATTAACATTATCACTAGGTTCATGTTCATCACCAGATTGTGTCTCAGCATCAGAAATAGAAATATCATTAGGATTCTCAGGTGTGTCTAAAACAGGTTCACTAAAAGCATGCAAAGTCCCCTCGGAAAAAAGAAGAAGCATGCAAAGTCCTATCCGTTTTCTTTTTCCTTTTATTACTAGAAGGACTAGGTGCATCCGTATTAATTCTCTGAGAATCTTGCTCAACTCTCTTAGGATGGCCCTCAGGATACAAAGGTTCCTAAGTCATTTTACCACCTCTAGTCATAAATGTAACAACATTATCATTCACCTTATTATTCATCTCATTAAGCAAATCATTCTGTGCCTTAAGAACTTGTTCTACTTGAGTTTTTACCATGGAAGCATGTTTACTAATAATTTTGAGAACATTAACAGTTCTACACATGTAGTCTCCCAAGCAGTCAAGCATATAAGCATTTCATTTCAATTGTCTACTAACATAAGCATTGAAATTTTCTTGTTTAACAATAAAGTTATCAAATTCATCCAAGCATTGACTAGCAAACTTATTATGAGGAATATCACCTTCATCAAATCTATAGAGAGAATTTACCACTACTACCTGTGTCGGAATATTGAGACCATGTATTTCTTCAATAGGTGGTAAATTCTTAACATCTTCAGCTTTAATACCGTTTTCTTTCATAGATTTCTTTGCCTCTTGCATATCTTCATGACTGAGAAATAGAATACCTCTTTTCTTCGGAGTTGGCTTAGGAGGTGGTTCGGGAAGAGTCTAATCATTATCATTACTCAATATATTATTCAATAGCACTTCAGCTTGTTCAACAGTTTGTTCCCTGAAAACACAACCAGCACAACTATCTAGGTGGTCCCTAGAAGCATCGGTTAGTCCACTATAAAAGATATCAAGTATTTTATTTTTCTTGAGAGGATGAACAGGCAAAGCATTAAGTAATTGGAGAAGCCTTCCCCAAGCTTGTGGGAGACTCTCTTCTTCAATTTGCACAAAGTTAAATATTTCTTGTAAAGCAGCTTGTTTCTTATGGGCAGGAAAATATTTTTCAGAGAAGTAATATATCATATCTTGGGGACTACGCACACAACCAGGAGCAAGAGAATTAAACCATATCTTAGCATCACCCTTTAACAAGAAAGGAAACAACTTAAGAATATAGTAGTAACCAATTTTTTACTCATGAGCAAATAGGGTGGCTATATCATTCAATTTGGTAAGGTGTGCCACAACAGTTTCAGATTCATAATCATGGAAAGGATCAGATTCAACCAAAGTAATTACTTAGGATTGACAGAGAATTCATAATATTTATCAGTAACAAAGATAGGTGAAGTAGCAAACTTAGGATCATATTGCATTCTAGCATTCAAACATTTTTCTTTCCACTTGCATAGTAGTTTCTTAAGATCATCTCTATCCTTACAAGCAAGAAAGTCCCTAGCTACCTCTCCATCCATAACATAACCCTCAAGTATATCAGGCAATTCATATCTAGGAGAGCTAGGTCTAGCAGGTGTCTCAAAGTGTTCAGTTTCAATAATTTCATCAGTTTCAGAAATATCATCAATTTCAGCATTAACTCTAGCAAGTTGTTCATCAAGAAATTCACCCAGTGGCACAGTATTATCAAGCAAAGCAGTAGTATCATCATAAGCATCATGCATAGCAGAAGTAGCATCATCAATTACTTGTGACATATCAGAATGAATAGCAGGTGGTGGTGTCGCAAGCTTACTCAAAACAGAAGGTGAATCAAGTGCGGAACTAGATGGCAGTTCCTTACCTCCCCTCGTAGTAGAGGGAAAAATGTTGGTTTTGTTATCTTCCAGATTCCTCATAGTGATCAATAGATATAAATCCCAAGTGACTCAGAGAATAGAGCTACGCTCCCCGGCAACGGCGCCAGAAAAAGTTCTTGATATCCCACAAGTATAGGGGATCGCAACAGTTTTTGAGGGTAGAGTATTCAACCCAAATTTATTGATTTGACACAAGAGGAGCCAAAGAATATTCCCAAGTATTAGCACCTGAGTTGTCAATTCAACCACACTTGAAAGACTTAATATTTGTAGCAAAGTATTTAGTAGCAAAGTAGTATGGAACTAATGGTAACTGCAGCAAAAGCAAAAGTAGCGGTTTTGTGATGATTGTAACAGTAGCAACAAAAAAGTAACTTAGCAAAGATCAATATATGAAAAGCTCATAGGCAATGAATCAGTGATGGATAATTATGTCAGATGGCATTCATCATGCAACAGTTATAACCTAGGGTGACATAGAACTAGCTCCAATTCATCAATATAATGTAGGCATGTATTCCGTATATATTCATACATGCTTATGGAAAAGAACTTGCATGACATCTTTTGTCCTACCCTCTCGTGGCAGCGGGGTCCTAATGGAAACTAAGGGATATTAAGGCCTCCTTTTAATAGAGAACCGGACCAAAGCATTAGCACTTAGTGAATACATGAACTCCTCAAACTACGGTAATCACCGGAAAGAATCCCAATTATTGTCACCTTGGGGTATGCGGATCATAACACGTAATAGGTGTCTACAACTTGCAAGATAGGATCAAGAACACAAATATATTCATGAAAACATAATAGGTTCAGATCTGAAATCATGGCACTCGGGCCCTAGTGACCAGCATTAAGCATAGCAAAGTCATAGCAACATCAATCTCAGAACATAGTAGATACTAGGGATGATACCCTAACAAAACTAACTCGATTACCTGATAAATATCATCTAACCCATCACCGTCCAGCAAGCCTACGATGGAATTACTCACGCACGGTGGTGAGCATCATGAAATTGGTGATGGAGGAAGGTTGGTGATGATGATGGCGATGAATCCCCCTCTCCGGAGCCCCGAACAGACTCCAGATCTGCCCTCCTGATGAAGAACAGTCGGTGGCTGCGGCTCCGTATCGTAAAATGTGATGAATCCTTCTCTCTGATTTTTCTCTCCCTGAATAGGGTTATATGGAGTTGGAGTTGAGGTCGGAGGGGCTCCAAGGGGCCCACAAGCCTGCAGGGCGCGCCCCCAGGGCTTGTGGCCTCTGGGTGGCCTCCTCTGGTTGATTCTTTCGCCAATATTTTTTATATATTCCAAAAATATTCTTCGTAAATTTTTAGGTCAATCCAAGAACTTTTATTTCTGCTCAAAAATAACACCATGGCAATTCTGCTGAAAACAACGCCAGTCCGGGTTAGTTCCATTCAAATCATGCAAATTAGAGTCCAAAACAATGGCAAAAGAGTTTGGAAAAGTAGATATGATGGAGACGCATCAGGCCCAGCGCTTGAAGAAGGTGGCTCATGGCCCAGGAGTAAAAGTCGCCGCCTGTAGCTTCCTTACTTTGAGAACAATACAAGTAGGAAACATACTGGGCCAAGGATCGCAATACGACCCGAACTCTATTGTAAGACTAGGGCCTCCACCTGTATATAAAGGGGAGCCCCTGAGGTGGAAGGACCAGGTTACAAGCTCTCGAGTACTAGGTTAGACAAGTTGCACCCTTGTAATCGAGATCATCATCATCAATAAACACAAAGTAGGACGTAGGCTTTTACCTCCACCGTGAGGGGCCGAACCTGGGTAAACCCTTGTCTTTCGATTCCGATCAACCCCATTCGAGCAATCACCTTGCGGCGATGGCCTCATGACTAAGTCCTTTCACGAGGACATCTGCCATGACAAAACCACGATAGTTGGCGCCCACCGTGGGGCTATCACTCGGTGGTGTTAAGTTCTTGGAGGGAGCTCTCCCAGGGATCGAAGGATACGCGATCGACGACATGACCAAGAATTGCCGTGGCAAGCTCTACATCGATGATTCAGACTGGGGCCTAGAGGCCGACTCAATTGAGTACGGGTACCGGGTCCCCTTCGGCAAGATCCACGTCTTCATCGGCAAGATTGGCGAGTCAGGACTCAAGCCGGACATCTGCACCGACATCGTCGAGCCGGTTCGACACACGCAACCCGGCCGGGCTCAAACCGGTCGGCCACGTCTTCGTTGGCTTCACCCAGGGAGTTGACCTCGCCGACCACTCAGCATAGAGCGGCGACACCCTGGTCTACTCCAACGGCGAGTCATCAGTCGGTGAGATGGAGTCAATCCACCCTTTGTTCGACCGCAGGCTTGGGGGCTGCTCCGATGATGAGTCGGCCCCGGCTGACCATCAGTCGCCGCGTTGGACCGCAGTTTACATGGCAGGCACCGCCCCGACCCTTGACTCCATCGTGGCAGGCGTTGCGGGAGGTGCTAGTGCATCGGTGACTGATCCAACCGTGGCTGGGCCTGTCAAGCCACCAAGAAAGTCCTCTCAGAATTGGTCGCCTCATTGACGGCTTTTCTTGAATCCCCCTTAACAGCAGAAAACCAGGAAGAGCGCAATGCAGAGGTAGCTAAAATCTGTGAGCAGATGACCAAAGCTCAGGAGGACGTCAACACTGAGAGTACTCACATGGCACAGTTACAAACCCAGATCCGCAACGAGACAGAGGACCTAAGGACAGAGGCGTGGCGTCTGAGCCTTTGTCAGCATGCTTCGGGGGAAGTTCATAGGAGACGTCGCGTGACTCGCTTGCCTCCTAGCTTCGAGGGAAGGAAACTTTTCAACACGTAAGGTGCTGATACGAGCACCCCTGCAGAACCAGTCATACCCCAATTGAACCGGGTCATACCTCAGGGTGACAATGGCGGACCAACTACAGCTCAGCTTCGCCAACCAGCGCCACACCCGCTGCCGGTTCGGACGACTCCGGATCGCTTAGTGACACCGGCAGGTCACTTCTCCAACCCTGTTGATAACCTGGTAGCGGTGGCGGCCAATCTCTCCACGCTTCCGATCACGGGTGCTACTCCCGTGGAGAGAGAGGCTTTGCATGCTATTGAGCTGTTAAAAACTGCGGTTGCTCAACAGATGAACTATTCTTACAGTCAGCAACGCCTTCACTACACTCCACATCCAAGCGGAAGCACGAGCCGCCATGTTGAGTCGCCAGCCGTTTCCAGCAATGCTCGGCGGTTACGCAACCAACAGCGTGACTCGCCCCAGTAGGGGGCTGTAGATGCTTAGGAGAACGTTGACTCAGCCCGGGCACGACGGGAAACAGAGGCTGCTAATGCGGTAGCTTATCAGTCGCCTCCCGTGACCCCCTTGGCTTCACAAGGTGTCGGGTCAAGCACCCAAACCATTGGGATTCCATGCCTCGTGCCGGCTCTGCGCAACAAACGTATGCCTAAGGATTTCAAGGGCCCTCGGAAGGTTTCCAACTACATGCCTGACCTTGAGCCGACAGCTTGGATTGAGAGTTATGAGATTGCCATGGACTTGCTGGACGTCAGCGATGCTGTCTGCTCCAAGTACTTGACAATGATGCTGGAAGGATCGGCTCGTACCTGGCTCAAAAACTTGCCACCTAACTCCATCAACACTTGGGCAGAATTGAAGGCGCGCTTCATAAAGCACTTCCAGGGAACCTGCAAGCGTCCTATGACGATTGTTGATCTGCAGCACTGTGTCCAGCGCGAGGGTGAGTCAGCTCATCATTGGTCGCGCCGGGTCGCGGATATCATCCACTCCTTGGATGGCATATTGGCAGCTCAAGCCGTGTTGATCCCAGAGAAAAACTGTCATTTTGACGCTCTCGTTCAGAAACTGGGTCGACTCAAGCGGACGGTTACGGATATGGACGAGCTAATGGATGTTTTGACCTGGTATGCAGAGTCAAATACCACCAAAGATCCTAACCTGGACAATGATCAGACCAACAAAGGGAAGAAGAATGGTGGCGGCAAAGTTCAGCAACAGGGCAACCCGGGGCACAATGGCAACCATGGTGGTCAGAACAATGGTGGCAAGCGCAAACACCCGGAGGGCGGCTCAGACCTCGTTGCTAATACTAATACCAGTTACAAGGGCTAGAGACAGAATAATTCTGGGAGGCCATTCAATGCAAATAAGGCTCGTAATTTTGAGGTAGCCCTCAAAGGTCCGTGCCCTAAGCATAGTACCCCGGATAGGCCGGCGAGTCATTCCTGGGAGAATTGCCACATCATGCAGGCTTATTGTAATCAAGTCCACCAGAACCATCAGGGTGGTGGTGGCGGCAATCCTGGACAGCTAGGGGCTGGCGGCTCAAACTTCCCAGGTGGTGGCTCATCAGGGAATTACCACAATCCGGGTTATCAAGGCTCGGGCAGCTCAGGATTTGGATATCAGGGGTCTGGCAATCATGGTGGAAATCAGCATTTTGGCCAAGGTGGCACTCAACATCAGAACAACCAGAAAGGTTTCTAGAGCAATCCTAAGCAGTTGAACAATGGGCAATATCACGTCTTTACCACTAGTACCTGCAAGCGGGATAGCAAGGTTCAGAAACATGCTGTTAACATGGTCGAACCGGCAGTTCCTCGGTACTTGAATTGGTCAGAGCAACCAGTCACCTGGAGCAGGGATGATCACCCACCACAGGTTGATAACTCCGGTGGCCTAGCCCTGGTGGTGGTGCCTCAAGTTGATGGATATAAGCTCACAAAGGTACTGATGGATGGAGGGAGCAGCATCAACATCTTGTACTACGATATCTTTAGGCGTATGAACTTGTCAGAAAAGCAACTCTCACCGTCCTCGACTGTTTTTCATGGAGTTGTCCTCGGAAAGTCTGCATACCTGATAACCCACAAGTACAGGGGATCGCAATAGTTTTCGAGGGTAGAGTATTCAACCCAAATTTATAGATTCAACACAAGGGGAGCCAAAGAATATTTGCAAGTATTAGCAGTTGAGTTGTCAATTCAACCACACCTGGAGATTAAATATCTGCATCAATATGATCAGTAGCACAGTAATATGATAGTTTTGATAGTAGTAGTAACAGCAGTAATAACGGTAACAGTGATAGCAATGATTTTGTAGCAGTTGTAACAGTAACAATAGCAGTAGTAACTTAGCAAGAACAACATGTAGGAAATTCATAGGCATTGGATTGGTAGATTCATTAGATGATATTCATCATATAACAGTCATAACCTTGGGTGATACAAAACTAGCTCCAGTTCATAAATATAATGTAGGCATGTATTCCGTAAATAGTCATACGTGCTTATGGAAAGAACTTGCATGACATCTTTCGTACTACCCTCCCATGGCAGCGGGGTCCACAAGGAAACTAAGGGATATTAAGGCCTCCTTTTAATAGAGAACCGAAACAAAGCATTAACACCTAGTGAATACATGAACTCCTCAAACTACGGTCATCACCGAAAAGTATCCCGATTATTGTCACCCCGGGTTTTACGGATCATAACACGTAATAGGTGAATATGACTTGCAAGATCGGATCTAGAATTTAGATATAATGGTGAAAACATAAATGGTTCAGATCTGAAATCATGGCACCTGGGCCCAAAGTGACAAGCATTATGCATGGCAAAGTCATAACAACATCAATCTCAGAACATAATGGATACTAGGGATCAAGCCCTAACAAAACTAACTCGATTACATGATGAATCTCATCCAACTCCTCACCGACCAGCGAGCCTACGAAGGAATTACTCACTCCGATGGGGAGCATCATGGAATTGGCGATGGAGAAGGGTTGGTGATGACGAAGATCGAAGATCCCCCTCTCCGGAGCCCAAAACGGCCTCCAGATCTGGCCTCCCGATGAAGAACAGGAGGTGGCGGCGGCTTCGTATCGTGAAACGAGATGAAACTTTTTCCCTGATTTTTTCTCCAAATATACGTATTTATAGAGTCGAAATGAGGGTCTGCAGGGCCACCAGGTGGGCACAACCCACCTGGGCGCGCCTGGAGGTGGGGGGGGGGGGCACGCTACCTGGTGGGTTGTGCTCACCTGGGGGCCCCCCTCCGGTGGTTCTTGGCTCCAGTATTTTTTTATATATTCTGAAATAATTCTCCAAAAAGTTTCATTCCATTCCGAGAACTTCTATTTCTGCACAAAAACAATACCATGGTAGTTCTGCTGAAAACAGCGTCAGTCCGGGTTAGTTTCATTCAAATCATGCAAATTAGAGTCCAAAACAAGAGTAAAAGCGTTAGGAAAAGTAGATGCGACGGAGATGTATCAACTCCCCCAAGCTTAAACCTTTGCTTGTCCTCAACCAATTCGGTTGATAAACTGAAAGTGAAAAAGAAAAACTTTTACAAACTCTTTTGCTCTTGTTTACATAAATAAGCTTAAGTAGCACCCAGGTTTTCAGCAAAGATCATGACTAACCATGTCAACAATAACTCTTAAAAAATATATTAACTCATATCAATGGCATAATCAACTAGCGGGCAATAATAAGATATCTCAAATGCCAACACTTTGTCAAAACAATCATAATATAATATGACAACAGTGGTATCTCGCTAGCCCTTTCTGAGACCGCAAAACATAAATGCAGAGCACCTCCAAAGTTTAAGCAGTGACTAAACATTGTAATTCATGGTAGAAAAGATCCAGTCATGATGCATCCAACATTAAATATACACAATGCATGAGGATGACAATAGTGCTCTCAGATCTGGCGCTTATTTGAGCAGGTGATGACTCAACATAAAAGTAAATAGATAGTCCCTTCGCAGAGGGAAGCAGGGATTTGCAGCGGTGCCAGAGCTCAGATTTTTAAAACAGAGATAAATGAAATTTTGGGAAATGCACCCTTCCTGTTTACGTCACGACCGAAAGTTATCAATATCTTCCATGCTAAACACATTAGTGGCGGTTCCCAAGCGATAAAAGTTAAGGTTTACTCCCCCCTCCACCAACAAACACACTCTAGGCTAGCCGAATCCACGGGTACCGTCCATACCAACATCAGTCCTGGGGGAGTTTTGTTTAATTATTTGCAATTTTTGAATTCGGGACTAGGAATCCCTATTACCGCCCCTCTCGTGCAAGGAAGAGTGAATAAACACTCATCATGAGAATAACCCGCTTAGCATGGAAGATACCGACTACCCCCTGTCGCTCTATGAACAATCCAGGCACACAAAAACATGTGTTTATTTGAAGTTTTTAGAGGTGGCACATGCAAATTTACTTAGAACGGCAGGGTAATACCGCATATAGGTAGTTTTGGTGGACTCATCTGGAATAACTTGGGTTTAAGGATTTTGATGCACAAGCAGCATTCCCGCTTAGTACAGGTGAAGGCTAGCAAATAGGTTGAGAAGCGACCAGCTAGAGAGCAAAAACGGTCATGAAAATGCATTATGAATAATCAACATTGAATACTAGCATGAGTAGGATATAAACACCATGAACATAAATATCGTGGAGGCTATGTTGGTTTTGATTCAACTACATGTGTGAACAGGTGCCAAGTCAAGCCACTTGAAACATTCAGAGGAAGATACCATATCATCATACTACATCACAATCATTTTAATGCATGTTGACACCCAAGATAAATCATTATCCACTCCTAGCTACTTAAGCATGGCATAAGAAACTATAATCTCTAATTGTCATTGCAAAAATGTTTGACCATAATATGCTGAATCATGGATACTAGGTTAAACATATTTACAAAAACAGAACAAGTTGAGTTCATACCCGTTTCTCTCTGCCACAGCCAGTTCATCAAATATCGTCATTATTGCCTTTCACTTGCATGACTGAATGATATGGAACAAATAATAATAGTGCAAGAGTGCCGTGGACTAAGCTGGAATCTGCAAACATTTTATTCAAAAGGAGAAGGCAAAGTAATTTGGGCTCTTTGTTAGATTGACAATAAAGCAACTGAGAGCCACTCAACATTTTCATCGTGGTCCTCTCCTTGGTACGACACTATAAAAAGAAAATAAATTCAAAGAAACACACTGAAATATTTTTGGAGTTTTTAGTTTTTCCTGTAAGAAAGCGAAATTGAAGAAAGAAAAACAAAAACGAGAAAAACTATTTTCACGGGAAAGCTCCCAACAAGCAAGAAGAAGAACAAGGAAATATTTTTGGGCTTTCTTTTTAATACTACAACTAACTAAACTAGGAAGAAAAACCGAAAAGAAGCAAGAAACATTTTTTTTGGGATTTCTCAAAGTTTTTCAAACACACAAGAAGAAAGCGAGAAAATAAATCTAGCATGGATAATACAATGAAAAAGTGTGAACGCCGACAACTGGAATGAAATGTGTGATCCTGAGTATAATGTTGGTGGAAACACGTACTCCCCCAAGCTTAGGCTTTTGGCCTAGCTTGGTAATAACCATCCGTAGTAGCCATCTGGTCCCATGTCAAAGTGCTGCGGCGGCGGCACCTAAGCATCCCACTCCTGGGGCTCCTCCTCCGCCACCACCTGGGCGTTCCGGTAGGCAATGATGTCATCTAGCATGATCCTGTATCCACCCCTGGCAATAGAATCAAACAAACCAAGTGCATGCAACAGAATAATATCACGGGTATCCACACTGAAAACCAGGTTGTAAAAAATAATATTAATAGTGTCCTCGCTATCAATAAACTGATGAGCTTCCATTGCCTGGTGATCTAGGTAAACCTTGGGCAAACGATGATCATGTTGGCATATCTAAACGTTAAAGTGACTCGCTAAACGAGTAGCATAAATACTGCCATGAATTTTGCCCTTGGTCCTGTTAAGGTGCAGACGACGTGCAATAATAGCCCCTAGGCTAAAGGTGTTATCGCCGTATAGTGCACGGCATAAGACAACGAAATCAAGGGCACTAAGTGCACCAACCTTCTCTCTAGCAAGTAAACACCTGATAACCCACAAGTATAGGGGATCGCAACAGTTTTCGAGGGTAGAGTATTCAACCCAAATTTATTGATTCGACACAAGGGGACCAAAGAATATTTGAGAGTATTAGCAACTCAGTTGTCAATTCAATCACACCTGGAGATTAATTATCTGCAGCAAGGTGATCAGTAGCAAAGTAGTATGATAGTTTTGATAATAGTAGTAGCAGCAACAGTAACGGTAAGAGTGATAGCAGTAGTTTCGTAGCAAGTACAATAGTAACAGCAGCAGTAGTAACTTAGCAAGATCAATATGTAGGAAAATCGTAGGCATTGGATCGGTAATTTGTTGGATGATATTCATCATGTGACAGTCATAACTGTTGGTGTCAAAACCGGCAAATCTTGGGTAGGGGGTCCCAAGCTGTGTGTCTGAGGATCGATGGTAACAATGGACAATGGGGACACGATGTTTACCCAGGTTCGGGCCCTCTTAATGGAGGTAAAACCCTACGTCCTGCTTGATTGTATTCGATGAGTATAGGGGTTACAAGAGTTGAACTACCTCGAGATCGTAATGGCTAAACCCTAGCTGTCTAGCCTATGATTATTCTGATTGCCTCTACGGACTAAACCCTCCGGTTTATATACACAGCGGAGGGGCCTAGGGTTGTACAGAGTCGGTTTACAGAAGAAGGAAATAATACATCCGGACACCAAACTTGCCGTCCACACATATAGGAGTCCTACTCGGACACGGGGGATGGTCTTCTGCTTTATCTTGACGGCCCATCAGTCCGGCCCATATCGAATAGACCGGACACCCGAGGACCCCCTAATCCAGGACTCCCTCAATAGCCCCTGAACCAGTCTTGGATGACGATGAGTTCGGCACGCGGATTATCTTCGGCATTGCAAGGCGGGTTCCTTCCCCTGAAAATTTTAAGTTAGCTCCATGCATAAAGAAACTATATCCGGCTCTGCATAATCAATATAACCCTTAGCCACGAAGGCAAGATGTCAAAATAGGAACAGTGTCTTTTACTGACAACTTTTTTGGTGAAGCGTCGCACTTGACTCTTTAACATTTCAAACCGTTTTCATGCCTCCCGTTTCGCATTTTGAGGTCTAGCCTTGATTGGCACGTCTTGTCAAAACAGAGATCATGCCCGCCCATTACGGGAATCTCATCAATATGGTTTGGTTAATCCAACCGCACCTTACGCATGATTTCGTTGGGAACAGGCGAGGTTTATGGCTTAGGAGGGGGACATTTGGTATTTTCACCGTCTATAAAAGGGCAAAAACCTCTCCTTTTTCTTTACGCCTTCCTCTAGCTTCTGTCTCCCAATCTACAAGCTCCAGCGCCCATAGCTCCAATCTCATCCACCACAGCCACCCACCCCAGCAATGGCCGGGTCCGGCTCCAAGGGCAAGTGGGAGGCCTCCACCGTCACTGAAAAGGATGTTAAGGATCTCCGGAGCGCGGGCTATTTGCCCGGGGATATCGCGCATAGGATCCCTGACAAAGATCAGGTTATTCCTACTCCGGAGCCCGGTGAGAGGGTCGTCTTCATCCCCCATTTCCTCCGGGGGCTAGGGTTTCCCCTCCACCCCTTCGTCCGGGGTCTTATGTTCTACTACGGGCTAGATTTCCATGATCTTGCCCCAAATTCTTTCCTTCACATATTGGCATTTATCGTCATGTGTGAGGCTCTTCTCTGCATCCCCCCACACTTCGGCCTATGGCTCAAGGTCTTCAATATGAAGCCGAAGGTGGTCGATGGACAGCATGCGGACTGCAGCGGGGCTATGGTGAGCAAGCTCCCTAACGCCGTTTGGCCCAAAGGGGCATTCGTAAAGATGGTCAAGGTGTGGCAGCAGGAGTGGTTCTACATCACCGAACCCCGCGACACCAACTGGGCACCCACGCCTGACTTCAGATCCGGACCCCCCACGAAACTCACCTCATGGAATGCCAAGGGTCTTGATTGGGGGTCCAAACCGGAGGTGAAGGTGCTCCAAAAATGCATCTCCGACATGTTGGGTGAGAACACTGGTCTCACAAACGTGATTCAAGTGATGCTTTTCCGCCGCATCCTTCCTTGCCAGCTCCAGGCCTCCCCCTTGTGGGAGTTCGATCCGGAGAAGCCACGGACCCTGAAGCGCTTCTTCGGCACCACGCATGAAGATATATGGAAGCAGCTCTTCAAGGCTCAGAAAAAGTGACCGAAGAAGAATGAAGACATCGGGCTCGACATCGAGAACCCAGCCACGGCGGTAAGCATAGTCTTTTCGAAGACCTATCCAATCAATATTTCAGATATGATAGAAATTATATTGCCTGCTTTCTTTACAGGCCTGGATGGCAAAGGCGGAGCGGATCAACTGTCCGGCACCGCTGCCTGAGGATCCAGCCATACCCCAGCTAACGGAGATGCTGGTCCCGGCGCCCTATCAAGCGCCGGAGAGGAAGACCAAGAAGATGAAAGGCAAGGAGGCCAAGGGCGGCCCCCGCCATAAAGGTCCTTTGGAAGCAGTGTCCGGAGAGACCGAAGCCCTCTCCTCCCATGAAGGAGATGAGGAAGAAGAGGAGGAGGAGGTGGAGAGCGACTCCCCCCCGTAAGGGGAGGAAGAAGAAGATGGCGGCTTCCGAAGACCCGGAGGAGGAGGCGCCCAAGAGAGGGAAGCTGGCCATTCCAGACAGTTCGGACTCAGAGATCGAACTAGTCCCCAAGAAGCCACCCAGGGTGAAGCCCCTGGCCGAATCGTAAGTATTCGAAAACTTACTGTTTATCTTCAGTCTACCTGCTTCCATTATATAAGTTATTTTGTTATTTGCCTTTCAGCCCTCCCCGCGAGCTCCCGCAAACCCCATCATCGGAGGGAAACTCTTTGCCACTCGAGATGGCAGAGAGTGACACGCCGACGCGTGCCACCTCGCCTATCATCATGGAGGACACTGAGGTGTCGTCCCAAAGGACCTCTCTTGGCAGAGGGGGGGGGGGGGGGGCGAACGAAGCCGCCAAGAAAGCGCCCGAGGTTAATACCTCGGTCGCCGAAAACCTAGGGGAGGCGACCCGCATGAAAACCGACGGTGGGAACCCCCAACAATCCGGGCCCCAGCCGGGCACCATTCCGGAGACCAACACGGCTTCGGGATGGGATAAGCAGCCCTCTTCAAAGGAGGGGGGAGGAGCATCAGCTCCATCGGCGACCTCCACTAATTCGGAGGTGCCAAACGCTCTGGAGGAAGCACTACAGCGTGCTTCCATCGTGGCGGAGCACCGCACCCTGATGGGTGCAGTGGTGGCGAAGATTCAGTCTGCTAAGAGCGGACTGAACGAAGCCTTCACCAGCCTACTGACAGGCTTTGAGGTATGCGACGTAATGTTCTAAAAACTTTTCATATAGAGGAATATACCTGTGTACAGACAGTAGCCCCTGAGGCTCTGCTCGGTTAAAAGAAACCGGACAGAGGATCCATATAGTATTCGGGAGAGTTAACCTGCTGTGCTGTTATTGTAACAGGCTTCCCTGTTGGCAGCAACCGCCCAGGCCGCAGAAGTTTCCGAACTTAATCGGAAGCTTCAGGTGGCCAATGAGGAAATCGACCGCATTAATAAGTGGTTCGATGAGACACAAGGTATGCGTATAATATTAAAAGTTTATTTTGATATCAGAAGTGATATGTATATCTAGAGATTAACTCATGGAATGCTTTGATTATAATCACAGCTGGCGCAGCCGAGGTCGAGACCCTCAAAAGCGCCCTTGCCCAGGCCAAAAAGGAGGCGGGGGCGAATAAGGCAGCCGCTGACAAGGTGGCTGCCGTACTGAAGACCGAGCAAGATGCCCGCCACCAACACGAAGCTCGGGTGGCCGAAGTAGAGTAGGAGCTGAAGGATGCCATCAGCAAATGCGAAGCTTTAGAGCAGAAGACTTCGGACCAGTCGACCGAGCTCATGAAGGCTCTCCATGATGCCAAAGAGGCGCGGATCGAGTCCCGGAGTGCCCGTGAAGAGATCCATCAGGCGAGGCAGATAGCGGCTGGTAAGGCCTTTCTTTTGCAGAGTGTCTTTGGAGGTCAGAGGTATGCTTTGCTGACCCGAGTGTGGAGTTCTCCAGGCGCGTTTGCGGATCTTCCGAAGAGTGCCGCTGATGCCGCATAGTACTTCCGAGCCCAGGAGGGGAACTCGACCGAGAAACTGTTCTGGTCGCAATTTGTCGCGCCGGAACACTCGACGCCTCTCCTGGGTGACCAACTGAAGCGGCTGTCTGAGCTGCATAGGGTGGCAGATTTGGTCATGAAGGACCTGATAGTCCAGCTCTGGCCGGCCGAGCCAATCCATAGTAGCTACTTCGGTTTGGTGAAGCGGCTTATCGATGCGCGGCCTCGGACTGATGTATTGAAGCGCTCGGCCTGCATAGAGGGTGCCCGGATGGCCTTCGCCCGCATCAAGATGCAATGGGCAAAGATGAAGGCCACCGAAGTGGCAACTGCAGGCCCGCCCAAAGGCAAAGATCACCGGAAGCCGGAGAGGTACTTCGATGACGTCCTAGAAGGAGCTCGAGTGATCGAGGGTCAATGCTCTAAGGACGTAATATTTGGTTGAGTATGTTCAGGTTGTACAAACAATGCGATGAACCCGTGCTGTTTATATATCTATGTTTGTGCCTTTTGTTTCAAGCGATTTTTCCTCTTGTGTGGCCGTTTATTGTTTTATTTCTGAAAGTTGCCAGTTGTCGGCTTCAACCCCCATGTAGATGCTACAGGGGTGTTCGGCGTAACGCGTGACCACACTTTATCCAACGTCTTGGTCCGTAAAGGAGGTGTCAGCGTGGTGAACCAGGCAATTAGACTATGCGGCTTTATTACTTTCACTTAGCCATAGGAGTTTGACTGTGGAGCTAAGTACTAGCCCCTGGTGCGTGTGCGGCTATCCGGACTATGATGCCTTTTCCACGCGGCTGGACGAAGACCAGCCCCTCGTATAACATGGGGTAAATCGCTAATGAGATGAACCAGAAATACAATCGCAGTAGTTCTCCCTTTACTACCTTAGCCGAACGAGCGGAACGTAAGGTGGTAAGCACAGGAGCCGGGCAACCCAACTATAGACCAAAGACATGATTCAGAGCTGATGCATATAATGCAATATCCGGGACGCTGAAGAGTACCCTACAGGTGTTCGTACTTTGAAATGTGCAGGGCCGAATATAGCCCCCGGTGTTAAGGCCGGACTAAAGCACGTGTGGCAGTCTGAAGTAGGGAGGGCATACAGATGACAAAAATGAGTGCCAAACAAAAGTGGTGGTCAACTGCTTCCTTTATACCCTGATGAGTACGTCGAGCCGTATTATTACAGATAATGCCATAAATATCGATGCTATTTTACATGCCAAAATTTTTACACAAGGAAAAGTTTTACACAGGGCCTAAAAGTAGTGGTTTGAAGATCCCAATGGTGCCCTGCCTCACGTCTGTGCCGTTTCTCCTTGGTGGGAAATCCTTTAAGAGGAGGATGTGATGGTCATCTGGAAGAAAGAGGGACCTGGAAAAGAGCATCCATAGATCAGGTAGGTTTTAACAAACCTATAGTGGAAAAAATAGTTGAGGTCCGAATAGGGTCAAACCGTACTATGGACCTTTTCCGCGGTGTGCCTCCGACGCTGCCCAAGGTATTTTAAGTGCATAGTTATGTACGCGCGGTATGTATGCCGCAACCTTATGGGGCGGTCGGCGGAGGCTAAACTGCTATTTAAGCTCCAGCTCCATCGGGCTATCGCGTTGTAGAGCAGATCGGACTCGCTTAGCAGAGTCATGGGTCTTGATGACCGGTGGGTTATCCGGCTTGATGAGGCTGCCCTGTACTTCGGCTGCTAGAGCCGCAGTATGCTCCTCAGTACGGAGGGAGCGCTCCATATTCCCATTTACTATGATGACGCCACGAGGTCTAGGCATTTTGAGCTTCAGATAAGAATATTGCGGGACCGCATTAAAGCGGGCGAAGGCCGTTCGTCCAAGCAGTGCATGATAACCACTGCGGAAAGGGACGATGTCAAAGATCAAGTCTTTGCTTCGGAAGTTATCTAGAGAGCCGAATACGAGTTCCAGTGTTAAGGAGCCCGTGCAGTGGGCCTCCACGCCAGGTATCACTCCTTTAAAGGTAGTGTTGCTAGGTTTGATTCTTGACGGGTCGATACCCATCTTACGGATAGTATCCTGGTAGAGCAAGTTGAGGCTGCTGCCGCCGTCCATAAGGACTCTAGTAAGATGGTATCCGTCAATGATAGGATTGAGTACCAGGTCCGCCGAACCTCCGTGACGGATACTGGTTGGGTGGTCCCTGCGATCAAAGGTGATCGGACAAGCCGACCATGGGTTGAATTTTGGGGCGACAGGCTCTATGGCGTAGACGTCCCTTAACGCGCGTTTGCGCTCCCTCTTGGGGATGTGGGTTACGTAGATCATGTTCACCATTTTTACCTCGGGGGGAAACTGTTTCTGTCCCCCGGTGCACGGTGGGCGAGGCTCATCATCGTCCTCGCTTGGAGGTTCTTTCCCCTTATGTTCGGTGTTTAATTTATCGGCCTATTTGAAAACCCAACAATTTCTATTGGTGTGGTTGGCAGGCTTGTCACGGGTGCCATGAATCTGGCAGGGTTGATCCAGTATCTTGTCCAAGTTGGATGGACCGTCCCTAGTACCTTTGAATGGCTTCTTCCGCTGACCGGGTTTAGAGCCACTGAATCCGGCGTTTACCGCCGTATCCTCTGTTTCTTCGTTGTTGTTTCGGCGCTAGTTTTTGCTGCGCCGTGGCCTTCCATTGCCATCCCTGGCCTTAGAGGTGCCGGGGTCGCTGGTAATGTTGCTTCTACGAGCCAGCCAGCTATCTTCGCCCGCGCAGAAGCGGGTCATGAGTGCAGTAAGAGTTGCCATAGTCTTTGGCTTTTCCTGACCGAGGTGTCGGGCAAGCCATTCCTCACGGACGCTGTGCTTAAATGCCGCTAGGGCTTCGGCGTCCGGACAGTCCATGATTTGGTTCTTTTTAATTAAGAACCAATTCCAAAGTTTGCGAGCTGACTCTCCAGGTTGTTGGACTATGTGACTCAAGTCGTCAGCATCCGGTGGCCGGACATAAGTGCCCTGAAAATTGTCCCGAAAAGCATCCTCTAGATCTTCCCAACTTCCAATGGAGTTCTCTGGGAGGCTATTCAACCAGTGTCGTGCTGGTCCTTTCAGCTTTAGAGGGAGGTATTTAATGGCGTGGAGATCATCTCTGCGAGCCATGTGAATGTGGAGAAGAAAATCCTCAATCCATACGGCGGGATCCGTCGTTCCATCGTATTGCTCGATGTTCATGGGTTTAAACCCTTCCGAAAATTGGTGCTGCATTACCTCATCGGTAAACCACATGGGGTGTGCGGCACCTCTGTACTGGGTGACATCGCGACGGAGTTCGGATGACATCTGTGTTCGGTGCTGACCCCGGACTTGGTTAGGTTTGTCATGCCAGGCTTGATGGCCGTCATCTCGTGTGGGGGCACGTCCTCTTGATCCATAGATGGATCTGGTTTGGCCGGCTCTATTGGTTAGGCCCTGACATAGGTCGTACATGTAGCGTGGAGCCGCTGCTTCCTTGCCTCTATTACGAGGGGGCGCGGGCTGGTGTTCGACATAATTGGCTATTTTGTCCCGTCCACGTGGTGGTCGGTCCGATTGATCAGCATGATTGTATTTTGATGGTATTGGCTCAAAGGCCTCCTCGTCGAATTGTGGCAGGAGCCTATGCTTAGGATAGCTCTTTGTTTGGCGCTCATAGCCGTATCCCTCTTCGGCGGCCAGGACCTTAATCCATCTGTCGTTGAGCGTATCCTATTCGGCTTGAATCTGCAGCTGTTTCCTTTTCAGGCTCCGTGCAGTGGCGATCAGCCGTCACTTGAAGCGTTCTTGTTCGAGGGGTTCCTCTGGGACGATGAAATCTTCGTCACCGAGGCTAATATCCTCTTCGGAGACAGGTAAGTAGATACTATCTTCCGAATCCCCGTGATCGGCAAGTTCGTCGGGGTTGACTTGACCCTCTTCCCTCTCGTCCTGCTCGAATGTAGGCTCAGCGAGGTGGTCGGAGTCTTCGGCATTGTCTAGAGTATCATTATCTCCGATGCCGGTATTGCTTTCCCTTGCCTGATGCGATCGTGGGCGGCGCCGCTGACGCCGGCGCTTTGGTGGTTCGTCGAGGGGCTTCTCCTCATCTGGATCTTGAGCGACATCATCGTCCTTCTTTTCAGGTGTGTCCACCATGTATACATCATAAGTAGAAGTGGCCGTCCAACGCCCAGTGATGGGCGGGTTTTGGCCTGGTTCAACTCCGACATCGTCGTCCATGCCATCGATGTCTTCGGAGGCGTAATCTAGCATGTCGGTTAAATCCTCGATAGTGGCTATTAAGTGGGTGGTGGGGGGGACGTAAAATTCCCTACTCTGAGCTCCCAGTTCAAGCTGGGCGTAGTTCGGAGGTGATACTGCCGTGATGGCGAGAGATTGCATTAGGTCCAGTGCTTCATTTAGGAGCGAAAGCTGGACAGGCGTCTGAGGATCCGCGGAGCTAGGTTCGGTAATAACCACTTGACCGAGCCTGATAGACGCAGACCTCGAGAGTTCGGAGTTGACGTCCAGAGGCGAATCCGGCTTCCCGATGACGGGGAGAGTCCTGTTTGACTTCGGGTCTGCCGACGGCATGGTCGCATCTGGGTCTCCGGCTAGAAGCTCCGTAATGGGAGAAAGTCTGGCGGGGTTCACCCTCCCGTTTTCGGACGAAGTGTTCCGCTCCGGATCTAAGGCTAGGGTGGGCATGATAGTCGATCCCTGGGCGGGATCTGATAGCGGATCCGAAGGGCATTCTTTGTATGGGTGGGGAGCGGCGGCCGAGGCCGTGAACCCCTCGAAGATTAGATCTCCTCGGATATCGGCGATGTAGTTCAAACTTCCAAACCTGAGCTGGTGACCAGAGGTGTAGCTGTCGACCTGCTCGAGGCAGCCGGTTGAGTTGGCACGTAGCATGAAGCCGCCAAACACAAAGAGTTGACCAGGGAGAAAAGTCTCCCCAGAAACAGCATCGTTGTCGACAACGAGGCGAGCCATCGATTCTTCTGTCGACAACACAACGGAACAATCAATGAAAGCACCAATGTCGGTGTCAAAACCGGCAGATCTTGGGTAGGGGCTCCCAAGCTGTGTGTGTGAGGATCGATGGTAACAATGGACAATGGGGACATGATGTTTACCCAGGTTCGGGCCCTCTTAATGGAGGTAAAACCCTACGTCCTGCTTGATTGTATTTGATGAGTATAGGGGTTACAAGATTTAATCTACCTCGAGATCGTAATGGCTAAACCCTAGCTATCTAGCCTATGATTATTCTGATTGCCTCTATGGACTAAACCCTCCGGTTTATATACACACCGGAGGGGCCTAGGGTTGTACAGAGTCGGTTTACAGAAGAAGGAAATAATACATCCGGACACCAAACTTGCCGTCCACGCATATAGGAGTCCTACCCGGACACGGGGGATGGTCTTCTGCTATATCTTCATGGCCCATCAGTCCGGCCCATATCGAATAGACCGAACACCCGAGGACCCCCTAATCTAGGACTCCCTCAATAGCCTAGGGCAATACGGCACTAGCTCCAGTTCATAAATATAATGTAGGCATGTATTCCGTAAATAGTCATACGTGCTTATGGAAAGAACTTGCATGACATCTTTTGTCCTACCCTCCCGTGGTAGTGGGGTCCATATTGGAAACTAAGGGATATTAAGGCCTCCTTTTAATAGAGAACCGGAACAAAGCATTAACACACAGTGAATACATGAACTCCTCAAACTACGATCATCATCGGGAGTGATCCCGACTATTGTCACACCGGAGTTGCCGGATCATAACACGTAGTAGGTGACTATAACTTGCAAGATCGGATCTAGAACATGGATATAATGATGATAACATAAATGGTTCAGATCTGAAATCATGGCACCCGGGCCCAAAGTGACAAGCATTAAGCATGGCAAAGTCATAGCAACATCAATCTCAGAACATAATGGATACTAGGGATCAAGCCCTAACAAAAATAACTTGATTACATGATGAATCTCATCCAACTCCTCACCAACCAGCGAGCCTACGAAGGAATTACTCACTCCCGGTGGGGAGCATCATGGAATTGGCGATGGAGAAGGGTTGGTGATGACGAAGATCGAAGATCCCCCTCTCCAGAGCCCCAAACGGACTCCAGATCTGGCCTCCCGATGAAGAACAAGAGGTGGCGGCGGCTCCGTCTCGCGGAACGTGATAACTCTTTCTCCTTGATTTTTTTTGAAAAAATGTGATTTTATAGCGTCGGTTTCAGGGTCTGCGGGGCCACCAGGTGGGGACAACCCACCTGGGCGCGCCTGGAGGGGGGAGGCGCGCCCTGGTGGGTTATGCCCACCCAGGTGCCCCCCTCCGGTGGTTCTTGGCTCCAGAAATTCTCTTTTATTGTATAAAAAATCCTCGCAAAGTATCGTTCCATTCTGAGAACTTTTATTTCTGCACAAAAAAACAACACCATGGTAGTTCTGCTGAAAACAGCGTCAGTCCGGGTTAGTTTCATTCAATTCATGCAAATTAGAGTCCAAAACAAGAGGAAAAGTGTTAGGAAAAGTAGATACGACGGAGACGTATCAACTCCCCCAAGCTTAAACCTTTGCTTGTCCTCAAGCAATTCAGTTGATAAACTGAAAGTGAAAAAGAAAAACTTGTACGAACTCTTTTGCTCTTGTTTGCATAAATAAGCTTAAGTAGCACCCAGGTTTTCAGCAAAGATTATAACCAACCATGTCGACAATAACTCTTAAAAATTACATTAACTCATAACAATGACATAATTAGCTAGCGAGCAATAATAAGATATCTCGAACAAGAACACATTATTAAAACAACCATGATATAATATGACAATAGTGGTATCTCGCTAGCCCTTTCTAAGACCGCAAAACATAAATGCAGAGCACCTCCAAAGTCTGAGCAGCGGCTAAACATTGTAATTCATGGTAGAAAAGATCCAGTCATGATGCACCCAACATTAGCTACACACAATGCATAAGCATGACAACAGTGCTCTCAGGTTCTGGCGCTTATTTGAGAAGGTGATGACACAACATAAAAGTAAATGGATAGTCCCTTCGCACAGGGAAAGCAGTGATTTGCAGAGGTGCCAGAGCTGAAGTTTTAAAAAACAGAGGTAAATGAAGTTTTGAGAGATGCACCCCTCTTGTTTACTTCGCGACCATCAGTTATCAATATCTTCCATGCTAAACACATTAGTGGCGGTTCCCAAGCGATAAAAGTAAAGGTTTACTCCCCCTCCACCAACATTCACACTCCACGGCTTGTCCGAAACAACGGGTGCCGTCCATACCAACAACAGTTCCGAGGGAGTTTTGTTTAATTATTTGCATTTTGAGTTCGGGACTGGGAATCCCTGTTACCGCCCCTCTCGTGCAAGGACGAGCGAATAAACACTCATCATGAGAATAACCCGCTTAGCATGGAAGATACCAACTACCTTCTGTCGCTCTATGAATAATCCAGGCACACAAAAAGGATATTTATTTGAAGTTTTTTTAGAGGTGGCACATGCAAATTTACTTAGGACGGCAGGGTAATACCGCATATAGGTAGGTATGGTGGCACTACTGGAATCAGCTGCTTTGCCGTCTGCCATAGCAGACGGCAAAGGCAAGCTTGGCGGACGGCAAAGGCTTTGCCGTCCGCTAGCAGACGGCAAACACTCCGGCAAAGCTTGATTCGGTAAAGGCTGCTTTTGCCGCCTGCTGGCGGACGGCAAAGAGCTTGCTTCTTTGCCATCCGCTGGCGGATGGCAAGAGGTTGCTTCTTTGCCGTCTGCTGGCGGACGGCAAAGAAGCAAGCTCTGCCGTCTGCCAGCAGACGGCAAGAAGCACCTCTTTGCCATCTGCAGCGGACAGCAAAGAGGCCAAATAGGCCAGCCCAGGTTGCGCAGGCTGCTACCACGGGCCACTTTGCCGTCTGCTGACAGACGGCAAACCTCTTTGCCGTCTGCTACACGGCAAAAGTGGCTATATAGCCCCTGTTTTTTCTGTTTTTTGTTATATCAATTCATTTTCACAGAAATTCAAACACACACACACACACACACACACACACACACACATATATATATATATATATATATATATATATATATATATATATATATATATATATATATATGTATTCAGAATCACATAGTTTCAAACATCAAACATCATACATCAAACATAGTTTCAAACATCAAACATCATACATCCAATTCATATATACATAGTTTCACAAACATCCAATACATCAAACATCTAACATCTAAACAGTAGCATTCTGCCCTTCCATGAAGTGAATCAAACCTGCAAAAATAGGAGTAAGAAATTAGAAGGAGAAGAAGACTAGAAGAAGAAGAAGAAGAAGAAGAAGAAGAAGAAGAGGAGGAGGAAGAAGAGGAGCTCTTCTTCTTCTTCTTCTTCCTATGCCTTCTTTTCCTCCTCTTCCTTGTTTTTCTTCATCTTATTCATTATTTGTGTCATTTTAGAGTTAACCTATCTAATATGCCATTTTTGTGCTACCAAATCTATGATGAAATGAATAGAACAAGAAACTAATGCTTTCATATTTTAGAAAGCAAGTCACCAACTTTTCACTTCAGTACTTTGCATCGAAAGATAATCATCTAGAGTGACGGCTGCAACTGCAAACTTTCCTTCACTAACCCTATACATGCACTAATTAGTGCGTTGCGTTTGGAAGTAAAGCAAAATTTAGGCAGCGTAAATGAGCTAAAACCAGTGCGCAAAACAGAGAGCTCAAACCCATGCCCAGTCCCAATGATTAAAGGAAAATTAAATATGTGTGTATATTAAAGTTTACAAAATGATTAGGTGACATATCCATGTGTGTATATTAAAGTTTACAACACAATACCTCTTCTGAAGCAGAGCCTTGATATTCTTTTATTGTGTACATGCAAAGTTGAACCGCTAGTGGCCTCACCTCCGAGCCCATGCCTCACCTTTGAGAGCCTGCCATCAAACAAGAGATGGGAATAAGCAAAGTATCCTGCAATGAAATAAGAGAGAGATTGACAGAGGGGAATTGAAAGTGAACCAAATGAAAAACAAATTCTTGAAGTCACCTCTTTCCTAGTAGAAATGAGGAAGGAGAACCATAGATGGTTCTTCTATGATTCATTTATTTTCCCCTTTGATTTCCCAAACCCACTCGAATTACTTTCGAGAGTGCGCACCAGTAATGTAAAGGTTTACCACACAAACATAACTACTATCATAACACATGAATTATGAAGAAAATCTTTTGCATTTCAACAGGGATGCTTTGTTATAACATGTTAGAGCCGAGACAGATAAATATTAACTGCATTGCAGAGATGAACTGGACCAAAGAGAGAGCAAGTCTGAATAATTTTGAGAAGAAGTATTACCAAAGAGATGGCGCTCCAGGCTACCGAAGGGCATGCACTTGTACACCAGCAACCGCTCGTCACCCTGCACGCAGAAGCCGGCCAGGCTGATTAAGTGTGGGTGGCTGAGCACCGTCAGCATCAGCACCTCCACCAGGAACTCCTTCCTCCCTGGCAAGCTCTCCCGGACCAGCTGCTTCACCGCCACCATCTGCGCATCACAAGCACCCTGTGAGAAGAAGAAAAAATAATTAATCGAATGTTTCAGTCGTATCAGAACAGAGGTGGAACAGGGGAGCTCCATGTCGAACCAAAGATATAATTTGCCATGTTCCTCTATTGCAAAAATAAACTCTAACCAGCCTATAGTCAACTTTATCTTTAATATATCCCAAGTATTCTTCAAATAGAGGAATTGTATATATTTAAAAAAACTGCATCAAACGCCAAGCAGTCCAAAATCAGGTCAGACTACTCGAGGATTTAATTTATCATCATTCTTCTAATATACAGAATCAGCAACCATTTATTTATGGTTAACACATTTACTGGATGATGTGCCAGTATGTCATCTACTTTTGATGTTATGCATGATTACTAAAAGAGAACAAAGATACTTTCTGCATATAGATCGCTGAATTGGCAAATTTGCAAGTTATTATCTGTACATACTGACAAAACAGTTTTCAAACATAAAAGAGACATCCGAGATGGCAAGTAAGATCCATTAAATAAATATTATGCTTATCAATGAAAATTAACTCCATGGTCTAAACTAAATAATGAAATTCGACGCATCTTCATTGAACCATCTATGATTATTTTCACCTAGCATCAGGTCTATTTTGACTGGTCATGAAGCATGAGCTATTCTAATATATTATCACAAAACTAGAGTGTGAAATATGTTAAACAGGGGAGACGAACATGATATAAAATTAAAGAATATAACAGTTAGCCAAAGAATTGGTTGAACTTTCTTTCGGCAACATCGTTCTGACGATAAGCAACAAATCATATTCGGAGAAGGCTGTAAGAAACAGATATCTCATTTAGGCTACACAAGTTGCACAGGTTTGTTCAATATTTTCCTTTTTTTTCACACGTATCTTATACTGAACAACATAGTAGCATCACCCGTATTAGGACCACAATATTCATCTGTTAGCTGCAGTAAGAACAGTACAAAGTTGTGGATCTATCCTGGTGGGTTGTCACTCCTACCATGCTAAACAATACAGAGTCTAGCAATTTCAACATGCAGTGTATGTTACAAAGTTTTTCTCAGTACTAGCTTGAACACAGTAATCATTGGCATATACTACTCACAAACAACTCCATCGGTAAAAATCAGGACAAAAAAGAAAGAAAGAAAGAAGATAACAGAACATGCCACTGGAGGGGAGGAAGGAGGGCGGACCGAAGGAGGGAAGAGCAGCTGGTGCTGCCTTGTGGTGGTGGACCTTGAGAGAGGGCCTTGAGAGAGGGAGAGAGGCAAGATGGGGGAGGAGGACCTTGGCTGCCGTTGCGTGGTGGTGGATAAGGCCCTCCTCTGCTGCTGCCTTGTGGTGGAGAAGCGGCGTCCAGCAGGTGCAGCCGCGTGAGGAGCCATGCGAGGAGGCGTAGAGGACCGCCGGAAGCACGCCGGCGGCGGAGACGAGGCCGCGCACCAAACCCTAGCCGCGGAGGGATGGGTTGGGCGCGAGCGTTCGAGGGGGGGAGGGACGAATCTGGCCGGAGGAATCAACGTAGCGGGGCGGGGTGAGCTCGGTAGCGTGCTGCGCGCCGACCATGGCCGCCGGAGCTCGCCGGAATAAGGTCGGTGGTGTTGGCGGCGGCGGCGGCTAACCCTAGGGCGCGGGAGAGCAGAGAGGAGATGTGGGTGCGGGCACGGGGGCAGTGGGTCGGGTGGGGATTTTCTTTTTATTTATTTTCCTATCACTTTGCCGTCTGCCAGCAGATGGCAAAGAATCTTTGCCGTCTGCTGGCAGATGGCAAAGTGTTTTTTATTTTACCCACAAAAAAAAGCCAGCCCCACCTCTTTGCCGTCTGCCAGCAGACGGCAAAGAATTGGCTGATGGCAACCAGGTTATTTGCCTTCTGCCAACAGACGGCAAAGAGCTGGCAGATGGCAAAGTAGCAGATTCCAGTAGTGTGGACTCATCTGGAATAACTTGGGTTCAAGGTTTTTGATGTACAAGAAGAATTCTCACTTAGTACAGGCAAAGGCTAGCAAATAGGTTGAGAAGCGGCCAGTTAGAGAGCAACAACGGTCATGAACATACATTATGCATAAGTAACATTGGACACTAGCATGAGTAGGATATGAACACCATGAACATAAATATCATAGAGGCTATGTTGGTTTTGATTCAACTACATGCATGAACATGTGCCAAGTCAAGCCACTCGAACATTCAGAGGAGGATACCATATCATCATACTACATCACAATCATTTTAACGCAATGTTGACATCCAAGATAAATCATTATCCACTCTTAGCTACTTATGCATGGCATGAGAAACTATAATCTCTAATTGTCATTGCAAACATGTTTAATCATAATGGGTTGAAGCATGGATACTAGGTTAAACATATTTACAAAAATAGAACAAGTCGAGTTCATACCCGTTTCTCTCTGCCACGACCAGTTCATCGAATATCGTCATTATTGCCTTTCACTTGCATGACCGAACGATTTGAAAATAATAATAGTGCAAGAGTGCCGTGGACTAAGCTGGAATCTGCAAACATTTTATTCAAAAGGAGAAGACAAGGTAAATTGGGCTCTTTGTTAGATTAACAATAATGCATATGAGAGCCACTCAACATTTTCATCGTGGTCTTCTCCTTGGTATGACTCAATAAAAGAAAAGAAGTTCAGAGAAACACACTGAAATATTTTTGGAGTTTTTGGTTTTCTGAAGGAAAGCAAATAAAAGGGGAAAAACAAAAATGAGAAAACTATTTACACGGGAAAGCTCCCAACAAGCAAAAGGAAATCTTTTTGGGTTTTTCTTTTTAGTGCTACAAGAATTTAAACTAGGAAGAAAAATAAAAAAGAAGCGAGAAATATTTTTGGATTTTCTCAAAGTTTTTCAAACACACAAGAAGAAAGCGAGAAAATAAATTAAGCATGGATAATACAATGAAAAAGTGAGGACACCGATGAATGATATGTGTGAACATGAATGTAATATCGGTGGAAATACGTACTCCCCCAAGCTTAGGCTTTTGGCCTAGTTTGGTAATCACCAGTCGTAGAAGCCATGAGGTCCTATGTTGAAGTGCTGAGGTGCGGGCACCTGTGGATCCCACTGTTGGGGCTCCTCCTGTGCTGCAGCCTGGTTGTTCCGGTAAGCAATGATGTCCTCAGGCATAATCTTGTATCCGTGCCTGGCAAAAGGATCAAACAAAGCAGGTGCAGGCAGCGGAATAATATCACGAGTTTTCTCACTAAAAACTAAGTTATAAGGAATAGGAATATCAGGGTAGTCAGCAGCAATAAACTAATGGTGTTCCATGGCCGCGCGGTCTAAGTAGACTTTGGGCAAAGGATAATCATGCTGGCGTATCTGAATATTAAAGCGAGCTGCCAGGCGAGTAGTGTAGATACCACCATGTATTTTACCCTTGGATTTATTAATGTGGAGGCGGCGTGCCACAATAGCTCCCAAGCTATAAGTGTTGTCGCCTTCCACTGCACGACGTAAAATGGCAAGGTCTGGGGCACTGAGTGCACCCACCTTCTCTCTAGCAAGCAAGCACTTTGTAATGAAAAGAGCAAAATAATGAACAACAGGAAATTGCAAGCTAGTGGCGGTGACACTCGACACTCCTCTCTCATCCCCCACAGACAGAGTATGATAAAAACCTTCAAACTCTGCAGGCCTAGGCTCTACTAACCCACCATCAAAAGAAAGCAAGCATATTTCACAGAATTCGATAAGCGGTATCTGATGGGGTTCAGCGTATAAATTAAACTGCACTTCAGGGGGATTATTCCTAGGAAGGAAATTAAAACTTTGCACAAAGGAATTTGTGAGGAGATGATACTGTTCACACTCAGCTATGATGAAGTCGGTGAGGCCGGCATTAGCAGCATATTGTGCAAACTCTTGGAGGATTCTGGCCCCTTCCATGAACGGGGTATGCGGCCATTCGCACGGCCGTAGCTCTGCCAACCTCCGGTTTCGGAGATCACTGTCAGATGACCTCTAATCACCCCCTTGGAGTTTTTCTTGGAAGCAAACTTCCTAAAGATACTCATGTTTTTCCTATGAAAAAAAATTCTGAAATTTTTAGTCCATAAAATTTTCTTAACAAAACTTTACAAGATTGGTAACAACTACTCATAGGGAAGCATAGAGGCCATAGCAAGCATTCAAACTACTTCAAACTCTAAGAATTCAACATACAAGCTCATCTACAACAGCACCAAGAGTAGCTAATTATTCAAAATATAAACCACTAAAGCAAAAACTAATTGGACAAACGGAGGAGTCACATACCAAGCAACAATTCCTCGAAACAGTTTCGGAAATGGAGCTTCGAGCAAAGAGATTGAAATCCGCAGGTTTGAGAGCAAGAACACGAGAGAGAGAGAGAGCAAAGGTGATTTTTTTCTGGAGGTAGGTGATGATGTGGGATGAAGAGATAAGTGAGGGGGCCCACATGGGGACCACAAGCCACCAGGGCGCTCCCAGGTGGGTTGTGCCCACCTGGTGCACCTCCCTCTGATATTATTTGCACAAAAAATTCTTAAATATTCAGAAAAAAACGTAATAATTTTTCAGAGCATTCTGAGAACTTTTATTTTTGGGTCATTTTTTATTGCACGGAAAACTCAGAAAACAAACAAAACATGGCATTTTCTTTTATTTAACTAATAAAAACTGAAAACTAAAGGTAGGGACAGAAGGTAGTGCTCACTAAATTCATCAACTTCATACCTCTAAAAAATGATCCATTAATAAGGTTGATCAAGTCTTATTAACAACCACTTTCGATTAGCATGAAACCGAAGAACTTTCGTAAATCACTAAGTTACCTCAACGGGGATATGAATTTACCCAACAATAAGCATTTCATATTTCGTTTTAATAGTAGATAGAGGTAGTTGAAAAATTCCAATAGTGATTGTCGGAGATTTTTCAATAACATTAATACCATTCACTTGGAATTGTTTCGTCGGAAAGTGCACCGTATGCTCATTACCATTGATATGAAAAGTGACCTTGCTTTTATTGCAATCAATAACAGCCCCTGCAGTATTCAAAAAGGGTCTACCAATGATAATCGACATGTTGTCGTCCTCGGGCATCTCAAGTATAACAAAGTCAGTCAAAATAGTAACATTAGCAACAACAATGGGCACATCCTCACAAATACCGATAGGTATGGTAGTTGATTTGTCAGCCATTTGCAAAGATATTTCAGTAGGTGTGCATTTATTCAAGTCAAGTCTTTTATATAAAGAGAAAGGCATAACACCAACACCAGCTCCTAAATCACACAAAGCAGTTTTCACATAATTTCTTTTGATGGAGCAAGGTATAGTTGGTATTCTCGGAGCTCCAAGTTTTTAGGTACTCCATCTTTAAAGGTATAATTAGCAAGCATAGTGGAGATTTCAGCTTCCGGTATTTTTCTCTTATTGGTGATGATGTCTTTCATGTACTTTGCATAAGGAGGCATTTTTAAGATATCAGTCAAGCAAGTATGCAAAAAGACTGGCCTAATCATTTCAGCAAAGCGTTCAAATTCTTCATCATCTTTCTTTTTAGATGACTTAGGTGGAAAGGGCATAGGTTTTTGAACCCATGGTTCTCTTTCATTTCCGTGTTTTCTAGCAACGAAGTCTCTTTTATCATATCTTTTATTCTTGGGTTGTGGGTTATCAAGATCAACTGCTGGTTCTATGTCAACATCATTGTCTAGTTCTTTATTATTTGTTTGAGTTTCTTCATGAACCTCATCATTATCTTTTTCATTATCAGAAGGTGAGTGTTCACTACCAGATTGAGTTTCAGCATCAGAGATAGAAACTGCATTATCATTATCAGGAGGTTTTTCTACTTCAAGTTCACTAGAGGCATGCAAAGTCCTATCATTTTTCTTCTTCTTTTTCTTTTTAGAAGGACTACGTGCATCAGTGTCAACTCTTTGAGAGTCTTGTTCAATTATTTTTGGGTGTCCCTCAGGATAAAGTGGTTCCTGAGTCATTCTACCTCCTCTAGTCATTACTCTAACAGCATGATCATTGATATTATTGTTCATTTCATCTAACAATTCTCTTTGAGATTTAGCAACTTGTCCTAACTGAGTTTGAACCATAGAAGCATGCTTACCTACACCTCTAACATCATTTGAGACTCTAAATAACAAGTCACTCAAGCGAGCAATCATATCAAATTATATTTCAACTGTTTCATAACATTTGCATTGAAGTGATCTTGCTTTCTAATGTAGTTTTCAAACTCATAAAGGCATTGGCTAGGGTGCATATTGTGAGGATTATCATTATCATTGAATTTCTTTAGAAAATTTACCTCTACCACCTTAGGTGGTGGTGGTGTATCAAGCCCATGTATTTCTTCAATAGGAGGTAAAATTTTGACATCCTCGGCTTTAATACCCTTTTCCTTCATAGATTTCTTTGCCTCTTGCATATCTTCAGGACTGAGATATAAAATACCCCTCTTCTTCGGAGTGGGTTTAGATGGTGTTTCAGAAAGAGTCCAATCATTATAATTTTTCAATATGTTATTCAATAATTCTTCAGCTTGCCCAATAGTTCGTTCCCTGAAAACACAACCAGCACAACTATCTAGGAAATCCCTAGAAGCATCGGTTAGTCCATTATAGAAAATATCAAGTATTTCATTTTTCTTAAGAGGATGATCAGGCAAAGCATTAAGAAAACGGAGAAGCCTCCCCCAAGCTTGTGGGAGACTCTCTTCTTCAATTTGCACAAAGTTAAATATTTCCTGCAAGGCAGCTTGTTTCTTATGAGCAGGGAAATATTTTTGAGAGAAGTAATAAATCATGTCCTGGGGACCACGCACACAACCAGGAGCAAGAGTATTGTACCAGGCTTTAGCATCACCCTTTAATGAGAATGGAAATAATTTGAGAATATAGTAATAGCGAATTTTCTCATCATGAACAAAAAGGGTGGCTATGTCATTCAACTTCGTAAGATGTGCCACAACAGTTTCAGTTTCATAACCATGGAAAGGATCAGATTCAACCAAAGTAATTAACTCTGGGTCGACAGAGAATTCATAATCCTTATCATCAACAAAGATAGGTGAAGTAGCAAACTTAGGATCACATTTCATTCTAGCATTCAAAGATCTTTCTTCATACTTGCTTAATAATTTTTCTAGACCATCTCTATCTTTGCAGGCAAGAATATCTTTAGTTGCCTCCTCACCCATAACATAACCTTCCGGTACCTTAGGCAATTCATATCTAGGAGGGCTAGTTCTAGTAGGTGTTTCAAGATTTTCAGTTTCAAGCTCATCATCAGTTTCAACAATATCTTGTTGTCTTACTCTAGCAATTTGTTCATCAAGAAATTCACCTAGTGGCACATCATCATCAAGCAAGGTACTAGCATCATCATAAGCATCATTCATAGCAGAAGTAGCATCATCAATAACTTGCGACATATCAGGATTAATAGAATGCGGTGGTGTTGCAAGTTTACTTATAATAGAAGGTGAATCCAAAGCAGAGCTAGATGGTAGTTCCTTACCTCCCCTCGTCTTAGAGGGAAAAATCTTAGTCTTAGCATCCTTCAGATTCTTCATAGTGATAATTTGATAATAATCCCAAGTGACTCAACAAATATAGCTATGCTCCCCGGCAACGGCGCGAGAAAAAGGTCTTCATAACCCACAAGTATAGGCGATCAAAACAGTTTTCGAGGGTAGAGTATTCAACCCAAATTTATTGATTCGACACAAGGGGAGCCAAAGAATATTTGAGAGTATTAGCAACTGAGTTGTCAATTCAATCACACCTGGAGATTAATTATCTGCAGCAAAGTGATTAGTAGCAAAGTAGTATGATAGTTTTGATCGTAGTAGCAGCAGCAACAGTAACGGTAACAGTGATAGCAGTAGTTTCCTAGCAAGTGCAATAGTAACAGCAGCAGTAGTAACTTAGCAAGATCAATATGTAGGAAAATCGTAGGCATTGGATCGGTAATTTGTTGGATGATATTCATCATGTGACAGTCATAACTGTTGGTGTCAAAACCGGCAGATCTCAGGTAGGGGGTCCCAAGCTGTGTGTCTGAGGATCGATGGTAACAATGGACAATGGGGACACGATGTTTACCCAGGTTCGGGCCCTCTTAATGGAGGTAAAACCCTAGGTCCTGCTTGATTGTATTCGATGAGTATAGGGGTTACAAGAGTTGATCTACCTCGAGATCGTAATGGCTAAACCCTAGCTGTCTAGCCTATGATTATTCTGATTGCCTCTACGGACTAAACACTCCGGTTTATATACACACCGGAGGGGCCTATGGTTGTACAGAGTCAGTTTACAGAAGAAGGAAATAATACATCCGGACACCAAACTTGCCGTCCACGCATATAGGAGTCCTACCCAGACAAGAGGGATGGTCTTCTGCTTTATCTTGACGGCCCATCAGTCCGGCCCATATCGAATAGACCGGACACCCGAGGACCCCCTAATCCATGACTCCCTCAGTAGCCCCTGAACCAGTCTTCGATGACGATGTGTTCGGCACGTGGATTATCTTCGGCATTGCAAGGCGGGTTCCTTCCCCCGAAAATTTTAAGTTAGCTCCATGCATAAAGAAACTGTATCCGGCTCTGCATAATCAATACAACCCTTAGCCATGAAGGCAAGATGTCAAAATAGGAACAATGTCTTTTACTGACAACTTTTTTGGCGAAGCGTCACACTTGACTCTTTACCATTTCGAACCATTTTCACGCCTCCCGTTTCGCATTTCGAGGTCTTGCCTTCATTGGCATGTCTTATCAAAACAGAGATCATGCCCGCCCATTACGGGAATCTCATCAATATGGTTTGGGTAATCCAACCGCACCTTACGCACGATTTCGTTGGGAACAGGCGAGGTTTATGGCTTAGGAGGGGGACGTTTGGTATTTTCACAGTCTATAAAAGGGTAAAAACCTCTCCTTTTTCTTTACACCTTCCTCTAGCTTCTGTCTCCCAATCTACAAGCTCCAGTGCCCATAGCTCCAATCTCCTCCACCGCGGCCACCCACCCCAGCAATGGCCGGGTCCGGCTCCAAGGGCAAGTGGGAGGCCTCCACCGTCACTGAAAAGGACGTCAAGGATCTCCGGAGCGCGGGCTATTTGCCCGCGGATATCACGCATAGGATCCCTGACAAAGATCAGGTTATTCCTACTCCGGAGCCCGGTGAGAGGGTCATCTTCATCCCCCATTTCCTCCGGGGGCTAGGGTTTCCCCTCCACCCCTTCATCCGGGTTCTTATGTTCTACTACGATCTAGATTTCCATGATCTTGCCCCAAATTCCTTCCTTCACATATCGGCGTTTATCGTTGTGTGTGAGGCTCTTCTCTGTATCCTCCCACACTTTGGCCTATGGCTCAAGGTCTTCAATCTGAAGCCGAAGGTGGTCGACGGACAGCATGCAGACTGCGGTGGCGCTATGGTGAGCAAGCTCCCTAACGCCGTTTAGCCCAAAGGGGCATTCGTAAACACGGTCAAGGTGTGGCAGCAGGAGTGGTTCTACATCACCGAACCACGCGACGCCAACTGGGCAGCCACGCCTGACTTCAGATCCGGACCCCCCACGAGACTCACCTCATGGAACGCCAAGGGTCTTGATTGGGGGTCCAAACCGGAGGTGAAGGTGCTCCAAAAACGCATCTCCGACATGTTGGGTGAGAACACTGGTCTCACAAACGTGATTCAAGTGATGCTTTTCCGCCGCATCCTTTCTTGCCAGCTCCGGGCCTCCCCCATGTGGGAGTTCGATCCGGAGAAGCCACGGACCCTGAAGTGCTTCTTCGGCACCACGCACGAAGATATATGGAAGCAGCTCTTCAAGGCTCAGAAAAAGTGGCCGAAGAAGAATGAAGACATCGGGCTCGACATCAAGAACCCAGCCATGGCGGTAAGCATAGTCTTTCCGAAGACCTATCCAATCAATATTTCAGATATGATAGAAATTATATTGCCTGCTTTCTTTACAGGCCTAGACGGCAAAGGCGGAGTGGATCAACTGTCCGGCACTGCTGCCTGAGGATCCAGCCATACCCCAGCTAACAGAGATGCTGGTCCCGGCGCCCTATCAGGCGTTAGAGAGGAAGACCAAGAAGAAGAAAGGCAAGGAGGCCAAGGGCGGCCCCCGCCATAAAGGTCCTTCGGAAATAGTGTTCGGAGAGACCGAAGCCCTCTCCTCCCATGAAGGAGCTGAGGAAGAAGAGGAGGAGGAGGTGGAGAGCGACTCCCCCCGTAAGGGGAGGAAGAAGAAGAGGGCGGCCTCCGAAGACCCGGAGGAGGAGGCGCCCAAGAGAGGGAAGCTGGCCCTTCCAGACAGTTCAGACTCAGAGACCGAACTAGTCCCCAAGAAGCCACCCAGGGTGAAGCCCCTGGCTGAATCGTAAGTATTCGAAAACTTACTGTTTATCTTCGGTCTACCTACTTCCATTATATAAGTTATTTTGTTATTTGCCTTTCAGCCCTCCCCGCGAGCTCCCGCAAACCCCATCACCGGAGGGGAACTCTCTGCCACCCGAGATGGCAGAGAGTGACACGCCGACGTGTGCAACCTCGCCTATCATCATGGAGGACACCGAGGTGTCATCCCAAAGGACTTCTTTTGGCAGAGGGGGGCAAACGAAGCCGCCGAGAAAGCGCCCGAGGTTAATACCTCGGTCACCGAAAACCTAGGGGAGGCGACCCCTATGAAAACCGATGGTGGGAACCCCCAACAATCCGGGCCCCAGCTGGACACCATTCCGGAGACCAACACGGCTTTGGGATGGGATAAGCAGCCCTCTTCAAAGGAGGGGGGAGGAGCATCAGCTCCATCGGCGATCTCCACTAATTTGGAGGCGCCCAACGCTCTAGAGGAAGCAATGCAGCGTGCTTCGATCATGGCGGAGCACCGTACCCTGATGGGTGCGGTGGTGGAGAAGGTTCAGTCTGCTAAGAGCGGACTGAACGAAGCCTTCACCAGCCTACTGACAGGCTTTGAGGTATGCGACGTAATGTTCTAAAAACTTTTCATATAGAGGAATATACCTGTGTACAGATAGTAGCCCCTAAGGCTCTGCTTGGTTAAAAGAAACCGGACAGAGGATCCATATAGTATTCGGGAGAGTTAACCTGCTGTGCTGTTATTGTAACAGGCTTCCCTGTTGGCGGCAACCGCCCAGGCCACAGAAGTTTCCGAACTTAATAGTAATAGTAACAGTGATAGCAGTGATTTTGTAGCAAGTGCAATAGTGACAGCAGTAGTAGTAACTTAGCAAGAACAATATGTAGGAAAATCGTAGGCATTGGATCGGTAATTTGTTGCATGATATTCATCATGTGACAGTCATAACCTAGGGCGATACGGCACTAGCTCTAGTTCATAAATATAATGTAGGCATGTATTCCGTAAATAGTCATACGTGCTTATGGATAGAACTTGCATGGCATCTTTTGTCCTACTCTCCTATGGCAGCGGGGTCCATATTGGAAACTAAGGGATATTAAGGCCTCCTTTTAATAGAGAACCGGAACAAAGCATTAACACACGGTGAATACATGAACTCCTCAAACTACGGTCATCACCGGGAGTGGTCCCGACTATTGTCACTCCGGGGTTGCCGTATCATAACACGTAGTAGGTGACTATAACTTGCAAGATCGGATCTAGAACATGGATATAATGATGATAACATAAACGGTTCAGATCTGAAATCATGGCACCCGGGCCCAAAGTGACAAGCATTAAGCATGGCAAAGTCATTGCAACATCAATCTCAGAACATAATGGATACTAGGGATCAAGCCCTAACAAAACTTACTCGATTACATGATGAATCTCATCCAACTCCTCACCGACCAGCGAGCCTACGAAGGAATTACTCACTCCCGGTGGGGAGCATCATGGAATTGGCGATGGAGAAGGGTTGGTGATGACGAAGATCCCCCTCTCCGGAGCCCCAAACGGACTCCAGATCCGGCCTCCCGATGAAGAACAGGAGGTGGCGGCGGCTCCGTCTCGGGGAACGCGATAATTCTTTCTCCTTGATTTTTTTCTGGAAAAATGTAATTTTATAGTGTTGGTTTCAGGGTCTACGGGGCCACCAGGTGGGGACAACCCACCTGGGCGCGCCTGGAGGGGGGGCACGCCCTGGTTGGTTGTGCCCACCCAGGTGCCCCCCTCTAGTGATTCTTGGCTGTAGAAATTCTCTTTTATTGTATAAAAAATCCTCGCAAAGTTTTGTTCCATTCCGAGAACTTTTATTTCTGCACAAAAAAACAACACCATGGTAGTTCTGCTGAAAACATCGTCAGTCCGGGTTAGTTTCATTCAATTCATGCAAATTAGAGTCCAAAACAAGAGGAAAAGCATTAGGAAAAGTAGATACGACGGAGACGTATCAACACTTCACGCTAAATAGAGCAAAATTATGCACAGAAGGAAACTGCAAGCTAGTGGCAGTGACACTCAATACACCTCTCTCATCTTCCACTGACAGAGTACGATAGAAATCCTCAAACTCTGCAGGTCTAGGCTCTCTTACTTTCCCGTCAGAAGGGATCAAGCATATATCACAAAAGTCAGTGAGTGGTATCTGACGGGTTTCAGAATATAAGTTAAACTGCACCTCGAGTGGATTATTCCTACTTAGAAAATGAAAATTTTGCACAAATGAATTTGTAAGGAGATGGTATTGTTCACACTCAGCTACGATGAAGTCGGTAAGCCCAGCATTAGAAGCAAACTGTGCGAACTCTTGAAGGATCCCGGCACCATCCACGAAGGGGTTATGCGGCCGTTCGCACGGCCGCACTTCCGCCCTTCTTCGAGTATGGAGGTCATTGTCCGATGATTCCCAGTGACTCCCTTGGCATTTTTTTTGGAGGCAAACTTCCTAAAGAAACTCATCTTATTCCTATAAATAAAATTCTAAAAATTTTAGTCCACAAAATTTTTGTCAACAAAACTTCACAAGATTGATAGCAACTACTCATAGAGATGCATAGAGGCCATATCAAGCATTCAAACTACTTAGAACTCTAAGAATTTAACATGCAAGCTCATCTACAGCAGCACCAAGAGTTGCTAATTATTAAAAATATAATCCACTAAAGCAAAAACTAATTGGAGCAATGGAGGAGTCACAAACCAAGTAGCAATCCCCCAAAATAGTTTTGGAAATGGAGCTTCGAGCAAAGAGATCGGAATCCGCGGGTTTGAGAGCAAGAACACGAGAGAGAGAGAGCAATGGTGATTTTTTTTCTGGAGGTAGGTGATGACATGGGCTAAATACATAAGTGAGGGGGCCCATGTGGGGACCACAACCCACCAGGGCGCGCCTGGGGCTGCTGGCACGCCCAGGTGGGTTGTGCCCACCTGGTGCACCCCCTTTGATGTTATTTGCACTAAAAATTCAGAAAAAAATCGTATTAAATTTTCAGGGCATTCTGAGCATTTTTATTTTTGGGTCATTTTTTTATTGCACGGAAAATCCAGAAAGCACGATAAACATGGCATTTTATTTTATTTAACTAAGAAAAATAGAAAACAAAAGGTAAGGACAGAAGGTAGTTCCTACTAAATTCATCAACTTCATACCCCTAAAAAATGATCCATTAATATGGTTGATCAAGTCTTATTAACAACCACCTTCGATTAGCATGAAACTGAGGAACTTTCGTAAAACACTAAGTTACCTCAACAGGGATATGCATGTCCCCAACAATAAGTATATCATATTTTTTTGGCAGTAGGTAGGGGTAGTTGAAAACTTCCAATAGTGAGCATTTTTCAATAACAATAATACCATTCACTTGGAATTGTTTCTTCGGAAAATGCACCGTATGCTCATTACCATTAATATGAAAATGACCTTGCTTTTATTGCAATCAATAACAGCCCCTGCAGTATTCAAAAAGGGTCTACCAAGGATAATCGACATGTTGTCGTCGTCGGGCATCTCAAGTATAACAAAGTCAGTTAAGATGGTAACATTTGCAACAACAGGCACATCCTCACAAATACCAATAAGTATGGAAGTTGATTTATCAGCCATTTGCAAAGATATTTTAGTAGGTGTGAGTTTATTCAAATCAAGTCTTTTATATAAAGAGAAAGGCATAACACTAACAACAGCTCCTAAATCACACAAAGCAGTTTTAACATAATTTCTTTTAATGGAGCAAGGTATAGTTGGTCTTCCCGGATCTCCAAGTTTTTTTAGGTACTCCATCCTTAAAAGAATAATTAGCAAGCATTGTGGAGATTTCAGCTTCCGGTATTTTTCTCTTATTAGTGATGATGTCTTTCATGTATTTTGCATAAGGGGCCATCTTTAAAATATCAGTCAAGCAAGTGTGCAAAAAGATTGGCCTAAGCATTTCAGCAAAGCGTTCAAATTCTTCATCATCTTTCTTCTTAGTTGGTTTTGGTGGAAAAGGCATGGGTTTCTGAACCCATGGTTCTATTTCTTTACCATGTTTTCTAGCCACAAAGTCTCTTTTATCATATCTTTTATTTTTAGTTTGTGGGTTATCAAGATCAACAGCAGGTTCTATTTCCACATCATTATCTGGTTGTTTATCATTGTCTGGTTGAGTGTCTTCATGAACATCATCATTATCTTTTTCATTATCACTAGATGAATGTTCATTACCATACTGAGTTTCAGCATCAGAAATAGAAACATCATTATTATTATCAGGAGGTTTTTCTATTTCAGGTTCACTAGAGGTATGCAAAGCCCTATCATTTTTCTTTTTCTTCTTCTTTTTAGATGGACTAGGTGCATCAGTGTTAATTCTTTGAGAGTCTTGTTCAATTCTTTTAGGGTGTCCCTCAGGATAAAGTGGTTCCTGAGTCATTCTACCTCCTCTAGTTACCACTCTAATAGCATGGTCCTTCATATTATTATTCATTTCATCAAGCAATTCTCTTTGAGATTTAGCAACTTGTTCTAACTAAGTGTGAACCATAGAGGCATGTTTTCCTACACCTCTAACATCGTTAGAGATTCTAAATAACAAGTCACTCAAGTGAGCAATCATATTAGAGCTGTATTTCAATCGTTTCATAACATTTTCATTGAAGTGATCTTGTTTTCTAATGTAGTTATCAAACTCATAAAGGCATTAACTAGGATGCATATTATAAGGATTGTCACTTTCATCAAATTTTATTAAAGAGTTTACCTCTACCACCACTACATGAATCAGCTTCTTTGCTGTCTGCCATGGCAGACGGCAAAGGAATGGAAAGAGAACGGCAAACCTCTTTGCCATCAGCCGCTGACGGCAAAGCTGTCCGGCAAAGCAAGCTACGGTAAATAGCTTCTTTGCCGTCTGCTTTCCCACAGCTGATGGCAAAGACCCTTTGCCGTCGGTGGTGGACGGCAAAGAACATGGACGGCAAAGAACAGGCGTTAGCCATGTTAGGTGGCTAATGGGAGGCTTTGCCGTCTGCCAGCTGACGGCAAACATGCCCTCCCCTTTGTCGTCTGCCTTGTGACGTCAGCAGACGCGTCATGCCCTCCCGCTCTTTGCCATCTGCCACAGATGGCAAAGTGCCCAAGCCTTTGCCGTCTGCAACATACGGCAAAGTGACCAAATGGGTCAGCTCCCAGGTTGCACAGGTTGCTGCCACGTGGCCTCTTTCCCATCTACGGCAGACAGCAAAGAGCCTGCATTGCCCCTTTTTTTCTTCTGTTTTTTCTTTTATCCAAGAATTTTCACAGCAAATATATGATATATATATATATATATATATATATATATATATATATATATATTTCACAGGGCAATTTCACAGCAAACATATGAGATATCCAACACATACATAGCAAGTTCCACATACATAGTTCATCCATACATATTACAAGTTCCACATTGTTCCAAAATGAAAACAGAAAGGGAAAACAAGCACTCCATCAATGCAAGCTTCCGTGAAGTGAATGAAATCTGCAAAATGGGAAATAAGAAAGTTAGAAGAAGACTAGAAGAAGAAGAAGAAAATGAAGAAGAAGAAGAACAATAAGAATAAGAAGTATATGACATTTATGAGCTAACTTAGGTAAAAAAGACATTTATGAGCTAACTTAGGTAAAATGGATCATTTATGAGCTAACTTAGCTAAAATGGATCATTTTGGAGCTAACTTAGCTAAAATGAATCATTTTGGAGCTAACTTAGGTAAAAATGACATTTATGAGCTAACCTAGGTAAAATGGATCATTTATGAGCTAACTTAGGTAAAATGGATCACTTATGAGCTAACTTAGGTAAAATGGATCATTTATGAGCTAACTTAGCTAAAATGGATCATTTTGGACCTAACTTATCTAAAATGGATCATTTTGGAACTAACCTAGGTAAAATGGATCATTTTGGAGCTAACCTAGGTAAAATGGATCATTTTGGAGCTAACCTAGGTAAAATGGATCATTTTGGAGCTAACCTAGGTAAAATGGATCATTTTGGAATTAACCTAGCTAATTATGCCATTTTTGAGTTAACTAAGCATATTATGCCATTTTTGACATAAGTAAGCTAAGTATAGGTCTTTATTGAGCTAACCTAGGTAACTAAGCATATTAGAGCTAACTGAGGTCATTTTGCAGCTAACTTAGGTAAAATTGATCATTTTGGACCTAATTAAGCTTATTATGTCATTTTGGAGGAAAATAAGCTAAGTATATGACTTTTATGAGGTTACCAAGGTTGTTATGCCATTTTTGACCTAAGTAAGCTAATTATGCCATTTTTGACATAAGTAAGCTAAGTGTATGTCATTATTGAGCAAACCTAGGTAACTAAGCATATTAGAGCTAACTTAGCATATTAGAGCTAACTTAGGTCATTTTGGAGGAAACAAAGCTAAGTGTAGATCATTTTAGAGCTAACTTAGGTAAAATGGATCATTTTGGAGCTAAGTAAGCTAAGTCTAGGTCATTATGGTAAGCATATTGGAGAAAATAAAGCTAAGTCTAGGTCATTATGCATTTGTTAAGCAAAACACTATAGAAAACTTACCGTCATCACGGAGGTGAAGCGCCGTGGTGGCTCGTGCCGGTACCACCTGGAGAAGGATCATGCGATGCTTGTCTAGAGTTACGCTGCACCAAAGATCATTTGCAATGTCTCGTTAGCATGATGACACTGAAATGTTAAGACTAGTAACTAATGACCATTCAAATTAAACTCACTGTGGTCCCCGGAGCAATCTCTGGCCTCGGCGGAGGGGTCTGACCGGCCTTCTCGCACACAGACTGCACATTTGATTTTGACGAGTCAGTCATACTAGTTAGTAATGAAACGAACATTACGTGAATGATTTGGCTAATATGCAGAAGAAACTTACCACGAGGAGCTCGTACATGGCCCGGTTCTGCATGTCATTCCATGCCCTCTCCTCCTCCAACATCTTTGCCGTCTTCTCCTCCAACTCCCTCTGCTTCTCCTCCACGTGCCGGTCCCTCTCCGCCAGAAGCGCCTGGGTTCTATCTCTCTCACTCTGAAGAGCAGCCTGCAACACCACTCCTCGTTAGCATTGTAATCATCGATGGCTGCACACACAATGTAATGGAGGAAAGATAGCTGAGTCCGTATAACTAACCTTGAAGGTGAGCTCGACTGGCCATTGACGAGGCCTCATCTCAGGAGCGGAGCTCGACTGGCGCACCTTAATCTCCGGGAGAGTGCTAGGACAACGTATAAGTCCATCTCCAATGGCTATCGAGCCATGGGACCTCCCGCCACCAGATATTATCACCAGCTCTGGATCAATGGGACCCTGGCTCGGGTTAAAGTCCTCCCCTTTCCTCGTCTTCCCCTCATCTCTGTACCTCATGAGCTTGTTGTGGGAGGAGATGTTGGTGAAGTTCTCTAGATGATCGAGGTCAGACACAGAGAATGCCTTGACCTTCTTGTACGAGGCAATATGGGCCATGGCATAGAGGTCGTACACCTCTGGCACCTCCGCCTTATTGTGTTTCACCTGAAAGAGAGGAACAGAGTAAATTAGTAATTAAAGGGCTCAAGCTAGCATGAAGAATGAATTGCATGAATCATGAAGCAAACCACATACCCAGTTCCGCCCGAACTGAAATAAGTTGGCGCTACCTTGATGGTGTGGCACTCCTTCCATTTGGGCACGCCGGTCCTTGGCATTGTTGTGGACGGCTAGCCATTCGTCTGAGCACCACTCATCCACCAACACCTCCCAACAATCCATCTGATCTGCACACCATCTTGGGGGCACCTAAGTTAGTAAAGAGAAACTTGAGCACTACGCCTACGAATCAAATTAAGGAAACTAAGTACAAGGCCTTAAGAATAGGTAATTACCGTCATGTACTGCTCCTTCTTCACAAACTTTTTGCGGCATGCCGGCTTGGGCTTCTTAATACCACGCGAGGCGTAGTAGTCTCAAACAGCCTGCACCCGAGCCTCGTGCCGTAAGTTTTGTAGTAGGCGCCTGCACTCGGCATCGATAACCTATGCCGCGGCCTCCTTGTATCCCTCCTCACACCTGTAGAAGGTCTGCAATCAAACGAGACACCATTGATTAGTACAATAACTAGCTATTTGAAGATTTTTAATTGTGTAAAGGAGAAATTACCCAAAACTTTCTGATTACCATCTCTGCCCTCGTGTGGCACAAAACACCGTCGATTATTTCCTCCGGTGGGGCCGGGGCAGGCAAGTAGTGCTCCCAGCTCAATCCTAGCTGTGGAAGCTGACCCTCACCGGGCAACATGACAAACCCCGGGAAGTTTTACCGGCAAAGCACACCAAGGACGGTGTTGGGCCTGCGGACGTCATCAGTATGGTGCCAACCCCTGCAATATGACAAGGCCAACACATTAGATATTTGAAGAAACATGAAGGCAAATGGTACAAAAAGAGTAAATGCACTTACCTCTCCCCATCAGGGAAAATCAACCACCTCTGCTCGCGGGCCGCCGGCACGGGCGGGAGCCGTGTACAACCACGCTGGTAGACGGTGGCCCCCTCAACCACCTCGCCCTCGCTATCAGTCGGATCCCCGCCACCATCAGCATGGCCACTCGGCCCCTCAGGCAGATCCGGCGAGGTACCCCATCCGGACGTCTCCTGGGACGTACCCTGGTTCGGAGTCTCATGGGCCGAAGTCTCGTGGCCGAAGGCCCGTCGACCCGAGGCTTGTGGACCGGAGTCCGCGTAGCCTCCTCCTCAGACGTGTCCACCCTAGCAGTCCTGTGCTCGGGTGAATCAGCTGGGGGTGGCGGCGAGGAAGGCGTAGGAGCCTGCCTACCTCTCCCACGGCCACGTCCTTCCCAACCTCCTCTCTTCCTCCCTCCTCTCCTGGTGGGCAACAACGCCAACGAAGAAGCGCCCACCGGTGAAGCCATACCATCGTACAACGCTCTCCGGAGAGGTACGGGTGGAATGGAAGTACCACTCCCACCACGCGGCGACGAAGAAGGAGCCTCGGAGCACTCCTTACCCGCGCCCACCATCTTTCAACACCTGCCATGACAAAGAGTAAACGAAATTAGTACAACATAATTTTTTTTAATACCGACATGAATAATAATATGCATATAACTTAAGTGTATCATCATCAAGTACAACATAAAAAATTTGAATACCTAACATAAAAAATTGAATACCTCCTGCAGCAATAGTTCTCGGGGCCGATGGCGGTCGAACACCTTGGCGAATTTGTCTGGTAGCCTCTGTGATGAGGATTAAAAGCCAAGTTTTGAAACTTCAAACAACCAAACTGACTCATGACAAAAATCAGAGCGTAGAAAGAGAAACAAAAGAAGAAATAGTACATAGTGAGAGGTTGTGCAACTAGGATGATTTTTTGTACCAGCTTTTTTAATGAATTGGAGAGGATGATGGCGAAGAACTCGAAAGCCATTGGTGTGTTGTGGTCATTTCCATACATTCTGCTACGGCGCAACAACCCTTCTTATGACTGCAGAACGTCAGAAGAAGCGTTGTTGTGCTGTAGCAGAATGTATGGAAACGACCGCAAGACACCAATGGCTTTTGAGTTATTCACCATCATCCTCTCAAATTCGTTAAAAAAGCTATTACAGAATATCATCCTAGTTGCACAACCTGTCACTATGTATTGTTTCATCTTTGGTTTCTCTTTCTACGCTTTGATTTTTTGTCATGAGTCAGTTTGGGTGTTTCAAGTTTCAACACTTGGCTTTTAATCCTCATCGTAGAGGCTGCAAGACAAATTTGCCAAGGTGTTCGACCGCCATCGGCCCCGAGAACTGTTGCTGCGGGAGACCGGGCACCAGCGTCACTTGCGGGACGTGGATGTAGTGTTTGACGCCGACCGTCACATGTATCTCGCACATTGACACTTCGTAACCTAAATAGCCATCATTTAGGGTTCCATCGACGGCGAGGAACCCCCTAACCCGCTCGTCCTCGGGCGCCCTCAGGTATGTCGACGGGTCAGCACTCGGACCGGGGGATTCTCGGCCTGGGCGATGGCGCCGGGACCGGCGGGACCCACTGGCTCCACCATCTATCCCCTCGGCGACCGGTGATCCTCGACCCTCTGCCCCGACCCTCGACCCCTTAGCGACCCTCGACCCCTCGGCGACCCTCGAACACTAACTAAACTACACTAAAATAGAACACTAACTAACTATAACTAAACTAGATTAACTAAACTATACTAAACTAACTAAACTACACTACACTAACTAAACTACAGTACACTAACTAACCAAACTACACTAACTAAAAAACACTAACTAAACTACACTACACTAATTAAACTACACTAACTAAACTACTCTAACTACACTAAGTAAACTAACTACAATTAACAGAGAAAAAAATTTGAAAAAAAAGAGAGGGGGAGGGGGCTCACCGGAGTGGGGGAGGTGGGGCCGAGTGAGTGGAAGTGGAGGAGGCCGACGCCGGGGGGCCAGGGTGGCAGGGCGTCGGGGGGGGGGGGGGGGTTGCGAGCTGGGGCGGCGTGCCGGAGCGTCGGGGGGCCGGAGCGGCGAGGCGTCGGGGCGGCGGGGGGTGCGGTCGGGGGCGGCGGCGGTGTGCGGTCGGGGGCGGTGGCGGTGGGGTCGGGGGGTGGGGGGGTGTGGTGGGGGTGGGGGTGGAGTGGGGTGGAGTGGGGTCGGGGCAGCGGCGGCGGCGTGCGGTGGCGGTGGGGCGGGGGCGGGACGGCGCGGGGTTTTTTTTTCCTTTTTTTTGTGGGGGGGGGGCGGAGCGGCGGGCCGGGGCGGCAGGGTGCTGTCGGGGGCATCGGCAGGGTGCGGTCTGGGAGAGGGAAAGAGAGAGAGAGAGAGAGGAGGGGGCCGGATGGGTAACGGCCCGTTAGGTAGTGGCTACTTTGCCGTCTGCTAGCGGACGACAAAGAAACTTTACCATCAGCTAGCCGACGGCAAAGAGGGGTGATGGGCCAGGCCCCACGTGCCAGCCTCCACTGGACCCCACCCCACCTCTTTGTCGTTCGCTAGCTGACGGCAAAGAATCTTTGCCGTCAGCTAGCTAACGGCAAAGAACAGGCTGATGGCAAATAATATCTTTGCCATCAGCCAGTTCTTTGCCGTCTGTTTTTTGTAAGCAGATGGCAAAGACCTTCTTTTCCGTCCGCTAGCAGACGGCAAAGAACTGGCTGGTGGCAAATTCTCTGATTCCAGTAGTGCACCTTTGGTGATGGTGTGTTAAGTCCATGTATTTTTTCAATAGGCGGTAAATTTGTCACATCCTCTGCTTTAATGCCTTTTTCTTTCATACTTTTCTTTGCCTCTTGCATATTTTCAGGACTGAGATATAAGATACCCCTCTTGTTCGGAGTGAGTTTAAACGGTGGTTCAGGGAGAGTCCAATCATCATAATTTTTCAATATATTATTCAATAAGTCCTCAGCTTGTTCAACAATTTGTTCCCCAAAAACACAACAAGCACAACTATCTAGGAAATCCCTAGAAGAATCGGTTAGTCCATTATAGAAGATATCCAACATTTCATTTTTCTTAAGAGGATGATCAGGCAAAGCATTAAGAAATTGGAGAAGCCTCCCCCAAGCTTGTGGGAGACTCTCTTCTTCAATTTGCACAAAGTTAAATATTTCCTGTAAGGCAGCTTGTTTCTTATGAGCAGGAAAATATTTTTCAGAGAAGTAATAAATCATATCCTGCGGACTACGCACACAACCAGGAGCGAGAGTATTGTACCATATCTTAGCATCACCCATTAATGAGAATGGAAATAATTTGAGAATATAATAGTAGCAAATTTTATCATCATCAGCAAAAAGGGTAGCTATATCATTTAACTTATTAAGGTGTGCCACACCAGTTTCAATTTCATAGCCATGGAAAGGACCAGATTCAACCAAAGTAATTAACTCTGGGGCAATAGAGAATTCATAATCCTTATCATCAACAAAGATAGGTTAAGTAGCAAACTTAGGATCACATTTCATTCTAGCATTTAAAGATTTCTCTTTCAGTTTGCATAGTAATTTCTTAGATCATCTCTATCATTGCAAGAAAGAAAATATCTAGCTATCTCCTCGTCCATAACATAACCTTCAGGTATATTAGGCAATTCATATCTAGGAGAGCTAGGCCTAATAGGTGTTTCAAGATTTTCAGTTTCAAGTACTTCATCAGTTTCAATAAATTCATCAGTTTCAGCATGCTCCATATCTTTAGCTCTAGCAATTTGTTCATCTAGAAATTCACCTAGTGGCATATTATCATCAAGCAAGGTACTAGTATCATCATGAGTAGCATTCATAGAAGTAGCATCATCAACAACTTGCGACATATCAGGATTAATAGCATGCGGTGGTGTTGCAAGTCTACACAAAATAGAAGGTGAATCAAGTGCAGAGCTAAATGGCAGTTCCTTACCGCCCCTCGTCTTAGAGACAAAAAATCTTAGTCTTGGTATCTTTCAGAATCTTCATAGTGATAAATAGATAATAATCCCAAGTGACTCAACAAATATAGCTATGCTCCCCGGCAACGGCGCCAGAAAAAGGTCTTGATAACACACAAGTATAGGGGATCGCAACAGTTTTCGAGGGTAGAGTATTCAACCCAAATTTATAGATTCGACACAAGGGGAGCCAAAGAATATTTGCAAGTATTAGCAGTTGAGTTGTCAATTCAACCACACCTGGAGATTAAATATCTGCAACAATATGATCAGTAGCACAGTAATATGATAGTTTTGATAGTAGTAGTAACATCAATAGTAACGGTAACAGTGATAGCAATGATTTTGTAGCAGTTGTAACAGTAACAACAGCAGTAGTAACTTAGCAAGAACAATATGTAGGAAATTCGTAGGCATTGGATCTGTAGATTCATTGGATGATATTCATCATATAACAGTCATAACCTGGGGTGATACAAAACTAGCTCCAGTTCATAAATATAATGTAGGCATGTATTCCGTAAATAGTCATACGTGCTTATGGAAAGAACTTGCATGACATCTTTTGTCCTACCCTCCTGTGTCAGCGGGGTCCATAAGGAAACTAAGGGATATTAATGCCTCCTTTTAATAGAGAACCGGAACAAAGCATTAACACATAGTGAATACATGAACTCCTCAAACTACGGTCATCACCGGAAAGTATCCCAATTATTGTCACCCCGGGGTTTACGGATCATAACACGTAATAGGTGAATATGACTTGCAAGATCGGATCTAGAACATAGATATAATGGTGAAAACATAAATGGTTCAGATCTGAAATCATGGCACCCGGGCCCAAAGTGACAAGCATTAAGCATGGCAAAGTCATAACAACATCAATCTCAGAACATAATGGATACTAGGGATCAAGCCCTAACAAAACTAACTCGATTACATGATGAATCTCATCCAACTCCTCACCGACTAGCGAGCATACGAAGGAATTACTCACTCTCGGTGGGGAGCATCATGGAATTGGCGATGGAGAAGGGTTGGTGATGAAGAAGATCGAAGATCCCCCTCTCTAGAGCCCAAAACGGACTCCAGATCTGGCCTCCCGATGAAGAACAAGAGGTGTCGGCGGCTCTGTATCGTGAAACGAGATAAAACTTTTTCCCTGATTGTTTTCTCCAAATATAGGTATTTATAGAGTCAGAATCAGGGTCTGCGGGGCCACCAGGTGGGCACAACCCACCTGGGCGCGCATGGTGGTGGGGCGCCCTAGTTGGTTGTGCTCACCCACGGGCCCCCTCTGGTGGTTCTTGGCTGCAGTATTTTTTATATATTCTAAACTAATTCTCCAAAAAGTTTCATTCCATTCCGAGAACTTTTATTTCTGCACAAAAAACAACACCATGGTAGTTCTGCTGAAAACAGCGTCAGGCCGGGTTAGTTTCATTCAAATCATGCAAATTAGAGTCCAAAACAAGAGGAAAAGCATTAGGAAAAGTAGATACGACGGAGACGTATCAATACCCCATCAGACGGATGAAGTTAGAGATTGTGTTTGGCGATGAGTATAACTACAGAACATAGTTTCTGACGTTCGAGGTGGTGAAGATAAAGAGTCCTTATCACACCTTGTTTGGGCAGCCGGCTTACGCTCATTTCATGGCTCGGCCTTGTTATGTGTATCTCAAGCTCAAGATGCCTAGGCCAAGGGGTACTATTACAGTCAATGGGGACAGAAAAATTGCCCATGAGTGTGACAAAGGGGACGCGGCCTGTGCTGAGTCGGCTTGTGCATCAGAGGAGTTGAAATTCTATAGATCCAATGTTGACCCAGCTGATATGATGTCTCTGAAGAAACCCACCACAGAATCTAAACCGCCCCTCAAGTTCCAGGCGGCCAAAGACACAAAACAGGTTGACTTCACCCCCGGGCGACTCATCTCAGCAGTTCACTATTGGGACTGGCATGGATCCCAATTAGGAAAGCACGCTCATCGAGTTCATCAGTGAGAATCGGGACATCTTTGCATGGAAACCTTCTGACATTCCTGGTGTACCGAGAGAATTCGTTGAGCACCACCTTAATGTTGATCCTAAAATGAAACCAGTCCGACAATACCTCCGTCGTTTTAACGAGGAGACACACAAAGCTATTGGGGAAGAAGTCGCCTGGCTCCTAGCTGCCGGGTTCATTGTGGAAGTATTCCATCCTGAGTGGCTGGCTAATGCAGTACTTGTTCTCAAGAAGAACGGTACTTGGCGTATGTGTGTTGATTACACGGATGTCGGGGGGATGAACCCCGGGCAGGCAGCGGAACCCGGATCCCTTTCAAAAACATCGGGGCAGGCCACGCCCCTCAATCCGGCTTGCTCCTGGCCGGCTTCCCAGCGTAATCCGGCCAGGACCCGTAACCCGGCTAAGCCGACCGGCGCATGCCAGCCGGAACTCGCAAGTCAAACCTTCATCGACAAACCTGCATGGCTATAGTGCGTCCCCCTTTACGCCGGCCCCGGCAGGCGCGGCTGCCTTGCGGACCAAGCCCCCACCTGGGGCGGGTGGCGTCTCGGAGGCGCAACCCTATTGAAAGACGGTGCAGCCATCCCATGACGACCACCCGGTGTGCCTACAGTACCCAGCAGCTGGCCGTACCCGCGCCCGGCGGGCCCGGTACGACCCGCACCCGACGGACCCGGCGAGACCTTTAGCCACTCACACACACACTCACATCCACCCACACGGAGAAGGAGCAGCCTATGCACTGGCCAGCCTTCCTTCCTCCCCAAAACAGCTCTTGGAGCAAGCTTGTACCATCTTCATATAAACCACACTCGGCAGGACTAGGGGTATTATCTCTCCTGAGAGCCCCGAACCTGGGTACGTCTCATGTCCCACACTCGCTCGTGCCAACCTCGCCTCTGGAGCCCACCGGTTGCCTCTTGCCTATCCCTCTCTTTAGCCACCCCGTGGCATCTGCCGTGCGCCCACCACGACAGTTGGCGCCCACCGTGGGGAAGCTTGAGCTGCCGGCCGGAGACATGTTCCAGATGGGGCCCTTCGCCAGCTCCGGCGAGCTCTACGAGCACGGTCTGGTCCCTGCGCCCAGCGCGGCGTCGGCCGACCTCGCCGGCGCACTGATCGCCCCCTTCGACGCGCTGCGCATCTCCGCTGCTCCCGCCGCCGACGAGTACCCCAGTGAGGTCCTCGACATCACCGACTCTCCCGTTCCCGTTGGCTGCGACCCATCCAATGGCGCGGTAGATCCCTGCGTCCGGTTGGAGGTGCTCGCCACCGACTCCAGCTCCACTTCGTCTAGCGCCGCGAAGAAGGCCGCTGCCGCCAAGGCCGCAGCGGAGCGCACCGGTATGGCCGACCAGCTACGCGCCACGATGCAGAACCTCAGTGTCACCATCGCCACTGACATCAACGCCACCAATGCCGCCCAGGCCCGGGCCCAGCTCGAGGAGGAGCGCAAGCGCCTGCTAGACGAGGCCGAGACACTTGTTGCTACGTAGCGCCGGTTGGAGTCCGTCCAGTGGGTGCGCGACGCCGCGTATGACTTCACGCCAGCCGCTGCTGAGCCCAGCCGGGTTGCCGAGGTGCGGACCCGTGGCACCGCCATCGGCCGCGCACTGGGCGCGATCCCGCCCATCTATGACACCCCCGTCAAGAACATGCGAGCCGCGTAAGCGGCCGCTGTCGGCGTGGAGAAGCTGCAGGGTGAGGAGCTGCAGGAGCGCCTGCAGCACATGACGGAGCTTCTCGGTGCTGCGAATGCACAGCAGGACCGCCTCGACCATCTCGCGGGCTCCGTCTCGCGCCGCACCAAAGACCTTGAGCAGCCGAACACGGCATCTTCGCCGCCCCCAGTGAAGCTCATTCCGGCCAAACCCGAACCCGGCGCAACCGCGCCTTGACGGCTGGAGACGACCTGGGCAACGAGCCAGCTCCATGAGACTGGCGCCGGCAAGAGCCTCCCCCACAATCCGGCCGGCACGCTCGTCCGGCGTTGGCCGACCCGGTTCCCCGTGGCCCGGTCGCAAGCCGGCCAGGCCCACGCACCATCGGCGATACCGACGCTCGTCACCGCATCGAGCAGCTCGCCATCTCCCTCGAGCTTGAGGAAGACAACGCTGTCGGGCCGGCTTGCTTTGGTCCACGCATCCAGGATGAGCCCTTCCACAAAGGGTTCACGCTTCCCCGCGACACCCCAAGTACAACGGGACCGTCAAGATGGAGGACTGGCTCATCGACTACACCACCGCCATCGGCATCGCGGGCGGCAATCGCCGCCTTGCCGTGCGCTATGCCCCGCTCATGCTCCAAGGATCGGCCCGCACGTGGTTGAACAGCCTGCCAGCCGACATCGTCAACTCATGGGTTGATTTCAAGCAAGCCTTCGTGCGCAACTTCACTGGCACCTACAAGCATCCCGGCCGTCCCAGTCAGCTCACCATGTGCGTGCAGGGGCCTGCCGAAACCGGCCGCCAGTACCTCGCATGCTGGACTGAACTCTGAAACAGCTGTGAGGGGGTCCACGAGGTCCAATCCATTCAATACTTTGTGAGTGGCTGCTGGGATGGCACCCTCCTTAAGCACAAGCTCCTGCGCTTTGACCCGACCACCATGGCCGCGCTCATGGTCACGGCGGACAAGTACGCCACGGCCGATTCCGCCATGAAGATCCAAGTGGTGCTGGACGAAGCCGGCAAGGAGTTGCCAGCATCTCCCTCCAAGCCAGCTGGCGAGAGCAGCCACCAGCAGAACAACCAGCAGAACAACAAGCGCAAAGCCAAGCAGCAGGCTCCCCGCTGTGACAACCGTCTCGTCGCGGCCGCAGATCAGGCGCCCGCGGCCGAGCCGGCTGGCAAACACCGACAAACCGGCAAGACCGCATGGCAACCCGCCATGAGCTTTGAAGAGATGCTTGACGCTCCCTGCAAGCACCACAGCAGCGCAAGGCCGTCTACGCACATGCTTTGGCAGTGCGCCATCACCAAGCGCATCATGAGGGGCGACATCCCGCCGCCTCCAGCTCTGGCTCCGGGTGCGGGGCAGCTGCCTCCGCCTCCTCCCCCGCCTCCGGAAAACGGCGCCATGCGTGACGAAGTCTTCCCCGACCAAAACACGAGCTACGCTGTCTTCACCAGCCTTGGTGACGACAAGCGCAGCGAGCGCTAGCTCCGGCAGGAGGTGAACACCGTCATCCCATCCAAGCCTGAGTACATGCGTTGGTCGGAGCACCCGGTCAGCTAGACCCAGGAGGACCACCCAGCCATCATGCCCAACCCGGGTGGTTACGCCCTCGTCCTCGACCCTACCATAGTCGCCGCAAGCGCACCTGCAAGTTCTCGCGGGTTCTCATTAATGGTGGCAGCAGCATCAACATCCTCTACCACGACACCATGACCAAGCTCGGCATCGGGGCCAAACACCTAGAGCCATCCCGGACGGTGTTCCACGGCATCGTGCCGGGTCTCTCCTGCTACCACATCGGCCGGATCCGGTTTGACGTCCTGTTCGGCACGATCGATAATTTCCGGCGTGAGCCTATCTGGTTCGAGGTGGTGGACCTGTCCAACACGTACCACGCGCTGCTGGGCCGGCCTGCGCTCGCCAAGTTCATGGCGGTCCCCCACTACGCCTACCTGAAGAATGTAGATGCCGGGTCCCAACGGCCTCATCACCATTGCCGGTGACTACAGAAAGTCCCTAGAATGCGCCCAAGCAGGCTCCAAGTTGGCCAAATCGTTGGTCATAGCCGAGGAGTGGTGTCAGCTCGACCGGATTGTCACGTTGGCTGGTGAGCAGCCGGCTGTGCCGGCTTCGGCCAAGGACCGGCCGGCGAGGCCTCGTTCCAGCCGTCGAAGGACACCAAGAAGATCCCGCTCAACCCGGAGGACCCCGGCTGCAGCAAGTACGATGTTGTGGGCACCCGCCTCAGCAGCAAATAGGAAGGCGAGCTCGTCGACTTCCTCCGTGAGAATCGGGCTATCTTTGCATGGTCCCCAAAGGACATGCCGGGTGTTCCGAGGAAGTACGCCAAGCACAAACTACACGTCCGCAAGGACACCAAGGCTGTCCATCAACCCCTACATCGCTTTTCAGAAGAGAAGAGAAGAACCATCGGTGAAGAAATCGCACAGCTGCTCGCAGCCGGCTTATCATGGAAGTATTTCACCCCGAGTGGCTGGCCAACCCGGTCCTCGTCCTGAAGAAGAACAACACCTGGCGCATGTGCATAGACTACACCAGCCTGAACAAGGCCTGCCCCAAGGATCCTTTTTCTCTCCCGCGGATAGATCAAGTGATCGACTCCATGGCCGACTGTGAGCTCCTGTCCTTCCTGGATGCTTACTCCAGTTATCATCAGATCAAGCTGGACCCGAACGACGCCCTGAAGACGTCCTTCATGACGCCCTTTGGGGCGTACTGCTACATCACCCTGTCGTTCGACTTGAAGAATGCCGGCGCCACCTTCCAGTGCTGCATGCAGAAATGCTTGCTGAAGCAACTCGGCCACAACATCCACGTCTACGTCGACGACATCGTGGTGAAGACCAAGCAGCACCTCACGCTCCTTGACGACCTAAAGGAAACTTTCGCCAATCTGCGCCAGTACCAGTTCAAGCTCAACCCGGAGAAGTGCGTGTTCGGCGTGCCAGCCGGGAAGCTGCTCGGCTTCCTTGTCTCGGAACGCAGCATTGAGGCAAACCCGAAGAAGATCAAGGCCATCGAGCGCATGCGCAAGACAACCCGGCTGCACGATGTCCAGAAATTCACTGGCTGCTTGGCCTCGGTCAGCCGGTTTCTCAGCCGGCTGGGCGAGAGGGCCTTGCCCCTATATCAGCTGATGAAGAAGACATCGCCGTTCGAGTGGAACGACCGGGCGAATGAAGCATTCCAGGATCTCAAGCGCATGCTCTCCACCACACCCGTCCTGATCGTGCCTGCCGACAAGGAGCCGCTATTTCTATACATCGCCGCCACCTCGCGGTTGGTCAGCATGGTGTTGGTGGTCGAGTGACCAGAGAAGGGAAAGATCCAGTCCAACCAGCACCTGGTCTACTACCTGAGCGAGGTGCTTTCCGCCTCCAAGCAGAATTACCCGCACTACCAAAAGATGTGCTACGGCGTGTACCTCATCGCCAAGAAGCTGAAGCAGTACTTTCAAGAGCATGTCATCATCGTGGTCAGCACGACCCCCATCGGCGAGATCATAGGCTGCCAGGATGCCTCTGGCGGGGTTGCCAAGTGGGCCATCGAGCTGGCCAGCCACACCATCCTCTACGAGCCCCGCACTACGATCAAGTCCCACATGCTGGCAGACTTCCTCGTCGACTAGACGGAGACCCAGTACCTGCCGCCGCCGGATTCGATGTACTGGCGCATGCACTTTGACGGCTCCAAGATGCGCTCCAGCTTGGGAGCCGGCATTGTGCTGTCTTCCCCGAAGGGCGACCGGTTGTGGTACGTGCTCCAGATCCACTTCGCCGCCTCCAACAATGTCGTTGAGTATGAAGCCCTTGTGCACAGCCTCCGGCTTGCCAAGGAACTCGGTGTCCGGCGCTTCCTATGCTATGGCGACTCGGATCTGGTGGTTCAGCAGTGTTCCGGCGAGTGGGACACGCGGGATGCCAACATGGCCAGCTATCGCTTCCTGGTCCAACAGCTCTCTGGCAACTTCGACGGCTGCGAGTTCCTACATGTCCCGTGTGCGGAAAACGAAGCCACCGACACACTAGCCAAGATTGGCTCCTCCCGGCAAGCCATCCCGTCCGGTGTCTCCCTCGAGCACTTGCGCAAGCCATCTGTCAAGCCGTCTCCGGATTCTGAGTCCATCTTCATCCCGGACGACCCCGCGGCGCCCCTCCTCGACCCGGACCCTGGGGCTGCTGTCCCCAAACCAGTCCCGGGGGCTGCTGACCCCGGCCCAAGGACTGCTGATCCTGGCCCGGGGGCTGCCATCGCCAACCCGGCGACCATCGACCCCGGCCCGGGGGTTGCTGCGCTCAATCCGGCCGTCGCCATTCTCGACCTGGGGGCTACCGACTTCGGCTCGGGGGCTGCCGCCCTGGAACCTACCTTGGTGGCCGTCTTCACCGTCGTGACGGCCCCGTCATGGGCCCAGCCAATCCTAGCCTTCCTGGAGAGCGGTGCGCTCCCCATGGACGAGACCGAGGCCCGGCCAGTGTAGAGCCGGGCGTCCGCCAACATCATCTCAACAACGAGCTCGTCAAGCGCAGCGCGACGGGCGTGTTCTAGCATTGCGTCGAGAAAGACAAGGGCATAGAGATCCTCCTCGACATACATCAGGGCGAGTGCGGGCACCACGCCGCCTCCAGGTCCCTGGTGGCCAAGGCTTTCCGCTATGGCTTCTACTGGCCAACGGCCCTCAAAGACGCCGAGTCGCACATTCTCAAGTGCGAGTGTTGCCAATGCTTCAGCAAGCGCAGCCACCAGCCGACTTCAGCCCTCCAGACCATCCCGATCACTTGGCCTTTCGTCGTCTGGGGACTGGACATGGTGGCGCCCTTCAAGACCGCTTGAGGCAGCATGATGCACTTGCTGGTGGCGGTTGACAAGTTCACCAGGATCGAGGCGCGGCCGATCAAGAAGCTGGACGGGCCGACGGTCGTCCGGTTCGTCAACGACATCACGGTGCGCTATGGCGTCCCGCACAGCATCATCACGGATAATGGCAGCAACTTTGCCAAAGGCGCTCTGGCGCAATACTGCTCAGTCTTTGGCATCCGACTTGACCTGGCCTTCGTTGCTCATCCTCAATCCAATGGCCAGGTCGAGCAGGCCAATGGTCTGATCCTGTCCGGCATCAAGCCGCGACTTGTCGAGCCCATCATCCGCTCACCCAGCAGCTGGCTCAACGAGCTGCCGGCCGTCCTCTAGAGTCTTCGAATGACTCCAAACCGGTCGACCGGGTTCACCCCGTTCTTCCTCATCTACTGAGCTGAAGTCGTCATCCTGACCGACATCGAGTTCTACTCACCGCGAGTCACAATGTACACAGAAGCTCAAGCCAACGAAGCCCGAGAAGACGGCATCGACCTACTTGAAGAAGCGTGCCTGTTGGCCCTTAGCTGCTCGGCCATCTATCAGCAAGGCCTGAGGCATTACCACAGCAAGAAGATCAAGCCCCTCGCATTCCACGAGGGAGACCTCGTCCTCCGTCTTGTCCAGCAGCAAGCCGGCCAGCACAAGTTGGCCTTCCCATGGGAGGGCCCTTTCATCGTCAACAAATTCCTATGTGACCGCAATGCCTACTACCTCATCGACGCACGCAAGCCGAACAAGCGCAAGAGGAACAACCCTGTAGCAAGACGGCGCAGCCGTCCCATGACGACCACCCGGCGTGCCTACAGTACCCAGCAGCCGGCCGTACCCGTGCCCGACGGGCCCGGTACGGCCCGCACCCGACGGACCCGGCGACCCCGGCGCCCCGCTGCCGGCTCCAAGACGCTGACGATCCAGCCCCACTCCCATATAACTTTACCATTGTAACCCCGGGGGGCCAACCTATAAGACCCCCAATGCTCCTCCATACAGAGGGTCAACTCCTTTAGCCACTCACGCACACACTCACATCCACCCACACGGAGAAGGACCAACCTATGCACTGGCCAGCCTTCCTTCCTCCCCAAAACAGCTCTAGGAGCAAGCTTGTACCATCTTCATATAAACCACACTCGGCAGGACTAGGAGTATTATCTCTCCGGAGAGGCCCGAACCTGGGTACGTCTTGTGTCCCACACTGGCTCGTGCCAACCTCGCCTCTGGAGCCCACCGGTTGCCTCTTGCCTATCACTCTCTTTAGCCACCCTGTGGCTTCTGCCGTGCGCCCACCATGACAATGGATCTCAACAAAGCTTGTCCCAAAGACCCGTTCACTCTCCCCTGCATTGATCAGATCATCGATTCCACCGCTGGGTGTGAGAGTTTATGTTTCTTGGATGCTTACTCCGGCTTTCATCAGATTAAGATGGCTGTTGAGGACCAGGAGAAGACGGCCTTTATCACACCCTTTGGGGCTTTCTATTATGTCTCGATGCCTTTCGGGCTTAAGAGCGAGGGGGCTACTTATCAATGCTGCGTACAGAGTTGTTTCCATAATCAGATTGGGCACAACATTCATGCTTATGTTGACGACATTGTCGTCAAGTCTCGGAAGGAGACCTTGATGGATGATCTTAAGGACACCTTTGAGAATCTTCTGGTGTACAAGATGATGCTTAACCCGGCCACATGTGTTTTTGGTGTTCCTGCAGGCAAATTGCTGGGTTTCTTGGTGTCTGAATGAGGCATAGATGCCAACCGAGAGAAAATCAAAGCGGTGACCTCCCTGGGTAAGCCGACCAATATTAATGATGTGCAACGCATGGCGGGTCGAATTGCCGCCTTAAGCAGGTTCATAAGCCACCTGGGCAAGAAGGCCATTCCTTTGTACCAGATGTTGAAGAAATCAAATAACTTCGTCTGGAGCGATGCTGCTAATGACGCTTTCGAAGCTCTCAAGAAACAGTTGGCTGAGCCGCCTGTCTTGGCTGCACCTATCGACAAAGAGCCTATGCTCCTGTACTTGCTGCCAATAACAAGGCAGTAAGTGTTGCAGTAGTTGTGGAGCGCAAGGAGGCTGGGAAAAAAATATACTGTCCAACGGCCAGTCTACTATGTCAGTGAAGTTTTGACAGAGTCTAAGCAGCGATATCCACATTGCCAGAAACTGGTATTTGGTGTATTTATGGCTAGTCGCAAATTGAAGCATTATTTCCAAGAACACCCCATCACTGTGGTCAGCTCGGCCCCGTTAGGAGATATCATCCAGAACAGGGAAGCCACAGGCCGGATTTCTAAGTGGGCAATTGAACTTGGGCCACATCATCTGAAATATGTGCCTCAAACAACCATCAAGTCATAAGCACTAGTGGATTTCATAAACGATTGGACTAAACTTCAATTTCCCGAAGAGAAGCCAGACAAAACTTATTGGACAATTCACTTTGATGGTTCCAGACAGTTGGAGGGCTCGGGGGCTAGAGTTATCTTATCTTCCCCAGGAGGTGATAAATTTTCTTATGTTCTGTGGATAATGTTTCCCTGTACTAACAATGCAGTTGAGTATGAAGCTCTCCTTCATGGTCTCTATATGGCTAAGGAGATGAATCTTAGCCGGGTCAGATGCCTGGGTGACTCTAACTTGGTGGCTAAGCAAGTTTCTGGCAAATGGGACTCCAAGGACCCCCTCATGGAGGCTTATCGGCAGGCAGTGACTAACATTGTAGGACATTTCAAGGATTATCAAGTGGACCATATAGATAGGCGGCTCAACGAGGCGGCTGATGCCTTGTCACGGCTTGGCTCTCAACGTAAGCCGGTGCCCCCCAATGTCTTCCTTGATGTCCTTCATAACCCCGTCTGTCAAGTTGCCTTCTGAGGAGGATCTAGCTATACCTGACCCGGAGACACGGTTGGTGGCGGCTCTTCGTGCCACTCCTGGCTGGACGGTTCCTTATCTGGCCAATCTGATTCGGGGAGAGCTCCCTGAGGATGAACTTATTGCTCGTTAGATTGTCCACCATTCCAAATTGATGACTATTGTCCATGGCGAGTTGCACAGGAGAAGTATCACTGATGTTTTCCAATGTTGCGTCTCCCCTAATGAAGGCCGCGAGATCCTCAATGAGATTCACTCTGGCGACTGTGGTCTGATACGTCTTCATCGTATCTACTTTTCCTAATGCTTTTGCTCTTGTTTTGGACTCTAATTTGCATGATTTGAATGAAACTAACCCGGACTGACGCTCTTTTCAGCAGAACTACCATGGTGTTGTTTTTGTGCAGAAATAAAAGTTCTTAGAATTGGACGAAACTTTTTGGATAATTATTTTGGAATATATAATAATTTCTGGAACCAAGACCCACTGGAGGGGGGGCCCTAGCTACCCACTAGGCACCAGGGTGCTCCACCCCCCTCTGGCCCGCCCTTGTGGGTAGTGGGGCCCACGAGGCTCCGCTGCCCTAATTCCAGTGCTACAAAATCCTATTTTTGGAGAAAAAATAAGAGAGGAAGTTTCATCGTGTTTTACGATACGGAGCCGCCACCACCTCCTGTTCTTCATCGAGAGGCCAGATCTTGAGCCCGTTCGGGGCTCCGGAGAGGGGATCTTCGGTCTTCGTCATCACCAACCATCCTCCATCACCAATTTCATGATGCTCACTGCCGGGAGTGAGTAATTCCTTCGTAGGCTTGCTGGACGGTGGTGGGTTTGATGAGATTCATCATGTAATCGAGTTAGTTTTGTTAGGTCTTGATCCCTAGTATCCACTATGTTCTGAGATTGATGTTGTTATGACTTTGCTATGCTTAATGCTTGTCACTAGGGCCCGAGTGCCATGATTTCAGATCTGAACCATTTATGTTTTCACCATTATATCTATGTTCATGATCCGATCTTGCAAGTTATATGCACCTGCTACGTGTTATGATCCACATACCCGAAGGTGACAATAATTGGGATTTTTTTCGGTGATTACCATAGTTTGAGGAGTTCATGTATTCACTATTGATGCAGCTTGAAACTACGTCGGTATTTCCCCAAACAGGAAGGGATGATGCAGTATAGCTATGGTAGGTAATTCCCTCAGTTATGAAACGAAGGTATCAAGTCAGTAGGAGAACCAAGCAACACTGTGTAAACGGTACCTGCACACAAAGAACAAATCCTCGCAACCCAACGCGTAAGAGGGGTTGTCAATCCCTCCTCGGTAAAAAGATAGATCGGTTTGTATAAGTTTTGATAAATAGATCTCGGTAAAACACGAAATAAAATAAATAAAGAAAAAGTGCAACAAGGTATTTTTGGGTTTTTGGAATAATAGATCTGAAAACAAATGCGAATAAAAAAAGATCTGAAAGCAATATGATAAAAGATAAACCCGGGGGCCGTAGATTTCACTAGTGGCTTCTCTCGAGAAAATAGCATATGGTGGGTAAAAAAATTACTGTTGGGTAATTGATAGAAGATCGAATAATTATGATGATATCCAATGCAATGATCAATATATAGGCATCACGAGGAAGATTAGTAGACCGACTCCTGCCTACATCTACTACTATTACTCCACACATCGACCGCTATCCAGCATGCATCTAGTGTATTAATTTCATGGAGAAATGGAGTAATGCAATAAAAACAATGACATGATGTAGACAAGATCTATTCATGTAGGAATAGACCCCATCTTGTTATCATTAATAGCGATGATACATGCGTGCCTCGTTGCCCCTTCTGTCACTGGGAGAGGACACCGCAAGATCGAACCCATCACAAAGCACCTCTTCCCATGGCAAGAAAAATTGATCTATTCGGCCTAACTAAACCAAAGATTTGAAGAATAAATACGAGGCTATAAGTAATCATGCATATAAGAGATCAAAGAAGACTCAAATAATATTCATGGATATAGATCTGATCATAAACTCAAAGTTCATCGGATCCCAACAAACACACCGCAAAAAGAGTTACATCAAATAAATCTCCAAGAGACCATTGCAATCAAAAAGAGAGAATAAACCATGTAGCTACTGCCTACGGACCCTTAGGTCTATGGTGGACTACTCACGCATCATTGGAGAGGCACCAATGAGGATGATGAACCCCTCCGTGATGGTGTTAGATTGGATCTCGTGGTTCTGGACTTGGGGCGGCTGGAATTGTGTTTCGTCGACTCCACTAGGGTTTCTGGAATATTTGTGAATTCATAGGCTGAAGAGGTGGTGCAGGAGACCTCTATGGGGCCGACAACCCACCCGGGCGTGCCTGGGCCTCCTAGCGCGCCCAGGTGTCTTGTGGTCCCCACAGGATCCCCTCTGGTGCTTTCTTGGCCCCCAAGGTGTCATATGGTGCAAAAAAATCTCCAAAAAGTTTCGCTGCGTTTGGACTCTGTTTGGTAATGATATTCTACGAAGTAAAAAAGAAGCAAAAAACAACAACTGGCACTGGGCACTATGTCAATAGGTTAGTTCAAAAAATGATATATAAAGTTGCTATAAAATGATTGTAAAACTTCCAAGAATGATAATATAACATCATGGAACAATAAAAAATTATAGATACATTGGAGACGTATCAGCATCCCCAAGCTTAATTCCTTCTCGTCCGCGAGTAGGTAAATGATAAAAACAGAATTTTTGATGTGGAATGCTACCTAACATTATCATCACATATTGTTTTCTTTGTAGCATGGACATTTGCACTTTTATATGGTTTAAAGCAATAGTCTAGTTTTGACATGAAGAGTTCAAGTCTCAAGCATATCAACAAGCAACCATGTCTTTCAAAATATCAACACTAAAGAAAGTTATCCCTAGCCCATCATGCTCAATTATTGATCCATTCACGAAACACACTCGAATATTAGCTACATCCAATGCTCAAGTATGATCATAGTGCTTCCTAGTTGGTTCTTTATAAGAGAAGAGGCAGACTCAAATAAAAATAAAAATTGCATAAAGTAAATCGATAGGCCCTTCGCAGAGGGAAGTAGAGATTTGTAGAGGTGCCAGAGCTCAAAGAAAAAATTAAGAGATAAAATATTTTGAGAGGCATGCTTTTCCCGTCAAGGAAAACGACCAAGTAATTCCCAACACTTTCCATGATATATATATGATAGGCGGTTCCCAAACATAAAATAAAGCTTATTCCTTTTTCCACCATTCTTTCACAATCCATGGCTAGCCGTATCCACGGGTGCCTTCCATACCAACACTTTCCAAGGAATTTATTATTTGACAACATAAAGTAAATTTCTTTTTCATTTCGGGACTGGGCATCCCTATTACCGCCGTACTTTCGTGCAATGACAAGTGAATAAACACTCATCTTGAGAATAACACATCTAGCATGGAAAATATTGGCCACCCCCTGCCGCTTCATGAGCGGTACGGGCACACAAAAAGGAAATTCATTTTGAAAATTAGAGATGGCACATACAAATTTACTTAGAATGGCACGGAAATACCGCATATAGGTAGGTATGGTGGACTCATATGGCAAAACTGGGTTTAAGGATTTTGGATGCACAAGTAGTATTTCTACTTACAAGCGGAGGCTAGCAAAAAGATTGAGAAGCAACCAACCAAGAAACAAAAATTCACGTAAATGAGCATTAAGCATAACTAACACCGAATAATGCACCACAAATAGGATGTAATTTCATTGCACAACTATTGACTTTCGTGCTTGCATAGGGAATCACAAACCTTAACACCAATATTCTTACTAAATCATAATTACTCACCAACATGACTCATATATTACTATCATCATATGTCAAAACTATTACAAAGAATCAAGTTTATTTTTTCCAATGATCTTCATGAAAGTTTTTATTATATCCCTCTTGAATATCTATCACTTTGGGACTAGTTTCATAAGTTGCAATTGCTTTTGACAAGCTCAAACAAATTTAAGTGAAGAACATGAGCATAAAGGTTTCAATCTCTCAAAATAATATAAGTGAAGCATGAGAGAATTTCTTCAAAAAATTTACAAACTCTCAAATAAATCTAAGTGAAGCATGAGAGTATTTCTTCAAAAATATTAAAGCACACCGTGCTCAAAAAGATATAAGTGAAGCACGAGAGCAATTCCATTGCTCAAAAAATTTAAGTGAAGCACATAGAGCAATTCTAACAAATCATAGCATCATTTTGGCTCTCTCAAATAGGTGTGTCCAGCAAGGATACTTGTGACAAAATAAAAAGCAAAACAAGCAAATACTCATATAATACAAGACGCTTCAAGCAAAACTCATGATATGTGACGAATAAAAATATAGCTCCAAGTAAAATTACCGATGGTCGTTAGAAGAAAGAGGGGATGCCTTCCGGGGATCCCCAAGCTTACTTGTTTGGTTCTCCTTGAATATTAACTTGGGGTGCCATGGGGCATCCCCAAGCTTAGGCTCTTTTCACTCCTTATTCCTTCATCCATCGTGATCTCACCCAAAACTTGAAAACTTCAGTCACACAAAACTTAACAAAACCTTCATGAGATCCGTTAGTATAGTAAAGCAAATCACTACTATAAGTACTGTTGCAAACCCATTCATATTTTATTATTGCATTATACCTACTGTATTCCAATTTTACCATGGCTTATACCCCCCGATACAATCCATAGATTCATCAAAATAAGCACGCAATGCAACGAAAACAGAATCTATCAAAAACAGAACAGTCTGTAGTAATCTGGACTTTGTCCATACTTTTGTAACTCCAAAAATTCTGAAACATTAGGACAACCTAGGCAATTTGTACATCAATCTTGTGTACAAAAATCAGGATTTTATCGCCCTTCTGTGATTTTAACAATTCTGCTATTGGCACAAAAAGTTTCTGTTTTTCAACAAGATCAAATCAACTATCACCCAACATGATCCCAAAGGCTTTACTTGGAACAAACACTAATTAAAACACAAAAAATACAATCATAACAGTAGCATAATTATGCAAACACTAAAGAACAGCAAGAAAAAGGCAAAAATAAATTTTATTCATTGGGTTGCCTCCCAACAAGCGCTCTGTTTTATGCCCCTAGCTAGGCATAATAATTTTAATGATGCTCACATGAAAGACAAGAATTGAAGCACAAAGAGAGCATCATGTAGCATGTGAAAAACACATTTAAGTCTAACATACTTCCTATGCATAGGCATTTTATTAGCAAACAAAATATCAAGGCAAGAAACATCTAGCATATGCAAAGAAGAGGAATAAAACATTGACGATCTTAACATAACAAGAGGTATTTTAGTAACATGAAAATTTCTACAACCATATTTTCCTCTCTCATAATAATTACATGTAGGATCATAATCAAATTAAATAATATAACTATCACATAAAATATTCTCTTCATGATCCATATGCATGCAAAGTTGAAACTCTTCCAAAATAGTGGGATTATCATCAAATAAAGTCATGACCTCTCCAAGCCCACTTTTATCAAAAATTTCATAAGATTGAAAACTCTCCAAATAATTGGGATTATTTTTAGCAAAAGTTGACACTCTTCCAAACCCACTTTTAATATTATCGCAAGCATATTCATCATGAGGTTTAAATAAATTTTCAAGATCATAAGAATCATTATCACCCCAATCATGATCATTGCAATAAGTAGTGGACATAACAAAACAAGCATCCCCAAGCTTGGGGTTTTGCATATCACTAACACAATTGACATTAATAGAATTTATAATAACATCATTGCAGTCATGCTTTTCATTCAAGGAGCTATCATGGATCACTTTATAAATTTCTTCGTTTAACACTTCATCACAATTTTTAGATTCATGAATCTCAAGCAAAACTTCATAAAGATAATCTAGTGAACTCAATTCACTAGCAATTGATTCATCATAATTGGATCTTTTGAAAAGATTAGAAAGTGGATGAGGATCCATATCAATAGATTTTTAGCAAGCGAAGATGCAAGCAAGTAGAAGACACATGGCAACACAAGCAAACAAAAGATCGAACGAGAAAAAGGCAAACAAAAAAGAAGGCGAATAAAAAGGCCAATTTTTGTGAAGTGGGGGAGATGAAAATGATAGGAAAATGGAAAATAATGTAAATTGCAAGGAGATGAGATTTTTGATTAGGAACCTGATAGATGTTGATGATGTCTCCCCGACAATGGCACCAGAAATTCTTTTTGATGCGGCTTGAAACTGCGTCGGTATTTCCCCAAAGAGGAAGGGATGATGCAGTACGGCTATGGTAGGTATTTCCCTCAGTTATGAAACCAAGGTATATATCAATCCAGTAGGAGAACCAAGCAACACTATGTAAACGGTACCTGCATACAAAGAACAAATCCTCGCAACCCAACGCGTAAGAGGGGTTGTCAATCCCTCCTCGGTAAAAAGATAGATCGGTTTGTATAAGTTTTGATAAATAGATCTCGGTAAAACATGAAATAAAATAAAAAAAGAAAAAGTGCAGCAAGGTATTTTTGGGTTTTTGTAATAATAGATCTGAAAACAAATGCGAATAAAAATAGATCTGAAAGCAATATGATAAAAGATAGACCCGGGGCCATAGATTTCACTAGTGGCATCTCTCGAGAAAATAGCATACGGTGGGTAAACAAATTACCGTTGGGCAATTGATAGAAGATCGAATAATTATGATGATATCCAAGGCAATGATCAATATATAGGCATCACGAGGAAGATTAGTAGACCGACTATTGCCTGCATCTACTACTATTACTCCACACATCGACCGCCATCCAGCATGCATCTAATGTATTAAGTTCATGGATAAACGGAGTAATGCAACAAGAATGATGACATGATGTAGACAAGATCTATTCACGTAGGAATAGACTCCATCTTGTTATCCTTAATAGCAACGATACATGCGTGCCTCGTTGCCCCTTCTGTCACTGGGAGAGGACACCGCAAGATCGAACCCATCACAAAGCACCTCTTCCCATGGCAAGAAAAATCGATCTAGTTGGCCTAACTAAACCAAAGATTCGAAGAAGAAATATGAGGCTATAAATAATCATGCATATAAGAGATCAAAGAAGACTCAAATAATATTCATGGATATAGATATGATCATAAACTCAAAGTTCATCGGATCCTAACAAACACACCGCAAAAAGAGTTACATCAAATAAATCCCCAATAGACCATTGTATTGAGAGTCAAAAAGAGAGAAAAAGCCATCTAGTTACTGCCTATAGACCCTTAGGTCTATGGTGGACTACTCACGCATCATCGGAGCGGAAGCAATGAGGATGATGAACCCCTCCGTGATGGTGTTAGATTGGATCTCGTGGTTCTGGAACTTGCGGCGGCTGGAATTGTCTTTCGTCGACTCCCCTAGGGTTTCTGGAATATTTGGGAATTTATAGGGTGAAGCGGCAGTGCAGGAGACCTCCGTGGGCCCACAAGCCACCTAGGCGCTCCTGGGCCTCCTGGCGCGCCCAGTTGTCTTGTGGTCCCCATGAGGATCCCCTCTGGTGCTTTCTTGGTCCCCAAAGTGTCTTCTGGTCCAAAAAAAATCTCCAAAAAGTTTCATTGCATTTGGACTCCGTTTGGTACTGATATTCTGTGAAGTAAAAAACAAGCAAAAAACAGCAACTGACACTGGGCACTATGTCAATAGGTTAGTCCCAAAAAATGATATAAAGTTGCTATAAAATGATTGTAAAACATCCAAGAATGATAATATAACAACATGGAACAATAAAGAATTATAGATACGTTGGAGATGTATCAACTATGTGTTAATTCTTTGTTCCGGTTCTCTATTAAAAGGGGGAATTAATATCCCTTAGTTTCCTTATGGACCCCGCTGCATGGGAGGGTAGGACAAAAGATGCCATGCAAGTTCTTTTCCATAAGCACGTATGACTATTTACGGAATACATGCCTACATTAGATTTATGAACTGGAGTTAGTTCTGTGTCGCCCTAGGTTATGACTGTTATATGATGAATATTATCCAGCATTACCACCGATCCAATGCCTACGAGTTTTACACATATTGTTCTTGCTAAGTTACTATTGCTATTGTTACTATCACAACTACTACAAAATTATTGCTATCACTGTTACTGTCACTGCTACTGTTACCACTGCTATCAAAACTATCATACTACTGTGCTACTGATCACTTTGCTACAGATATTTAATATCTAGGTGTGGTTGATTTGACAACTCAACTGCTAATACTTACAGATATTCTTTGGCTCCCCTTGTGTCGAATCTATAAATTTGGGTTGAATACTCTACCCTCGAAAACTGTTGTGATCCCCTATACTTGTGGTTTATCAAGACCTTTTTCTGGTGCCGTTGCCGGGGAGCATAGCTATATTTGTTGAGTCACTTGGGATTTATATCTATTTATCACTATGAATAATCTGAAAGATACCAAAACCAAAATCGTTCCCTCCAAGACAAGGGGAGGTAAGGAATGCCATCACACTCTGCACTTGATTCACCTTCTGTTTTAAGTAAGCTTGCAACACCACCACATGCTATTAATCCTGATATGTGGCAAGTTATTGATGATGCGACTTCTGCTATGAATGATGCTAGTACTCTGCTTGATAAGAATGTGCCACTAGGTGAATTTCTTGATGAAAAAATTGCTAAAGCTAAAGATATCAAGAATGCTGAAACTAATGAAATTATTGAAACTGATGAAGTCTTTGAAACTAGAAATTATGAAACACCTATTAGACCTAGCTCTCCTAGATATTGAATTGCCTGATATGCCTGAGGGTTATGTTATGGATGGAGAGGTAGCTAGAGATTTTCTTGCTTGTAAGGATAGAGATGATCTAAATAAATTACTAGTCAAGTTGAAAGAAAAAACTTTGAATGCTGGAATGAAATGTGATCCTAAGTTTGCTACTTCACCTATCTTTGTTACTGATAAGGATTATGAATTCTCTATCGACCCAGAGTTAATTACTCTTGTTGAATCTGATCCTTTCCATGGCTATGAAACTGAAACCATTGTGGCACATCTTACTAAATTAAATGATATAGCCACCCTATTTGCTCATGATGAAAAAATTCGCTACTACTATATTCTGAAGTTATTTCTGTTCTCATTAAAGGGTGATGCTAAGATATGGTACAATACTCTTGCTCCTGGTTGTGTGCGTAGTCCCCAGGATATGATTTATTACTTCTCAGAAAAATATTTTCCTGCTCATAAGAAACAAGTTGCCTTACAGGAAATATTTAATTCTGTGCAAATTAAAAAGAGAGTCTCCCACAAGCTTGGGGGAGGCTTCTCCAATTACTTAATGCTTTGCCTGATTATCCTCTCAAGAAAAATGAAATACTTGATATCTTCTATAATGGACTAACCGATGCTTCTAGGAACTTCCTAGATAGTTGTGCTGGCTGTGTTTTCAGGGAACGAACTATTGAACAAGCTAAGGAATTATTGAATAATATATTGAAGAATTTTTATGATTGGACACTTCCTAAGCCACTGGCTAAACGCACTCCGAAGAAGAGGGGTGTCTTATTTCTCAGTACTGAAGATATGCAAGAGGCAAAGAAATGTATGAAGGAAAAAGGTATTAAAGCTGAAGATGTTAAGATTTTACCACCTATTTAAGAAATACATGGAGTTAACACACCACCACCACAGGTGGTAGAGGTAAATTCTGTATTATAGTTTGATGAAGGTGACATCCCTTATAATAAAGATCCTAGTCAGTGCTTATATGAATTTGACAACTACATTAGAAAACAAGATCACTTCAATGCTAATGTTATGAAATAGTTGAAACAAAAATTCTGATATGATTGCTTGCTTAAGTGACTTGTTATTTAAAATCACAAATGATTTAAGGGGTGTAGGGAAACATGCTATGGTTCAAACTCAATTAGAACAAGTTGCTAAATCTCAAAGAGAATTGCTTAGTGAAATGAACAATAATATGAATGATTATGCTGTTAGAGTAGCAACTAGAGGAGGTAAAATGACTGAGGAGCCACTTTATCCTGAAGGTTGCCCTAAAAGAATTGAACAAGACTCCGAAAGAATTAATACTGATGCACCTAGTCCTTCTAAAAAGAAAAAGAAAAAGAAAAATGATAGGACTTTGCATACTTCTAGTGAACCGGAAGTACGAAAACCTTCTGAAGATAACGATGATGTCTCTATCTCAGATGCTGAAACTCAATCTGGTAAAGAACATTCACCTAGTGATAATGAAAATGAAAATAATGATGTTCATGAAGATGCTCAAGAAGACAATGAAAAAGAACCAGATAATGATGTTGAGATAGAATCTGCTGTTGAACTTGATAACCCACAACCTAAAAATAATCGTTATGATAAAAGAGACTTTGTTGCTAGAAAACATGGCAAGGAAAGAGAACCATGGGTTCAGAAACCCATGCCCTTTCCGCATAAACCATCTAAGAAAAAGGATGATGAAGAATTTGAACGCTTTGCTAAAATGCTTAGGCCAGTATTTTTGCATACTCGTTTGATTGATATTTTAAAGATGGCCCCTTATGCTAAATATATGAAAGAGATTGTCACTAATAAAAGAAAAATACCTGAGCTGAAATCTCCACCATGCTTGCTAATTATTCTTTTAAGGATGGAGTACCTAAAAAATTAGGAGATCCAGGAATTCCAACTATACCATGTTCCATCAAAAGAAATTATGTTAAAATTGCTTTATGTGATTTGGGAGCAGGTGTTAGTGTTATGCCTTTCTCTTTATACAAAAGACTTGATTTAAATAAACTCATACCTACTAAAATATCATTGCAAATGGCTGAAAAATCAACTGCCATACCTATCGGTATTTGTGAGGATATGCCCATTGTTGTTGCAAATGTTACAATCTTAATAGACTTTGTTATACTCGAGATGCCCGAGGACGACAACATGTCGATTATTCTTGGTAGAACCTTTTTGAACACTGCAGGGACTGTTATTGATTGCAATAAATGCAAATTCACTTTTCATATCAATGGTAATGAGCATACGGTGCACTTTCCAAAAAAACAATTCCAAGTGAATGGTATTAATGTTATTAAAAAATCTCCGACAATTACTATTGGAAGTTTTCAACTCCCTCTACCTACTGTCAAAAATAAATATGAAATACTTATTGTAGGGGAGATGCATATCCTCATTGAGGTAACTTAGTGTCTCACAAAAATTCTTCGGGTTCATGCTAATCGAAAGTGGTTATTAATAAGACTTGATCAACCTTATTAATGGATTATTTTTGACAGGCATGTGGTCGATGAATTTAGTAAGCACAAACTTCTGTCCATACCTTTTGTTTTCTGTTATTTTAGTTAAATACAATAAAATGCCATGTTTATCCTATTTTTTGAATATTTCGTGTAATAAAAAAGTGCCCAGAAATAAAAGTGCTCCGAATGACCTGAAATTTTGACATATTTTTTTTCTGAATATTTAAGAATTTTTGGTACAAATAACATCACAGGGGGGGTGCCCCTGGTGGCCACTAGGCACCAGGGCGCGCCAGCTACCCTAGGCACGCCTTGGTGGCCTAACATCACAGGGGGGTGCCCCTGGTGGGTAGTGGGCCCCACGTGGCCCCCCTCACTTATCCCTTTAGCCCATATCTTCACCTACCTCCAGAAAAAATCACTCTAGCTCTCTCTCTCGTGTTCTTGCTCTCAAACCCGCGGATTTCGATCTCTTTGCTTGAAGCTCCATTTTTGAAACTGTTTTGGGGGATTGCTACTTGGTATGTGATTCCTCCATTGCTCCAATTAGTTTTTATTCTAGTGGTTTATATTCTGAGTAATTAGCTACTCTTGGTGCTGTTGTAGATGAGCTTGCATGTTGAACTCTTGGAGTTCCAAGTAGTTTGAATGCTTGATATGGCCTCTAGACATCCTTATGAGTAGTTTCTATCAATCTTGTGAAATTTTGTTGACAAATTTTTGTGGCCCAAAAATTTCAGAAATTTGTTCTTAGGAAGATAGACCTTTTTCGAAGGAGTTCATCTAATAAGAATGCCAAGGGAGTCACCGGTGAATCATCAGCTGGTGACATCAACACTCCGCGATGGACGGAGGTCCGGCCGTGCAAATGGCCTCACATTGCCTTCATGGAAGAAGCCGATTCCACAAAGAGTTCACGCAATTCATTGCAAATGCTGGACTTACCAACTTCTTTGCAGATGAGTGTGATCAACACCATACCCTCACGAAATCCTTTGTGCAAATTTTTTATTTTTTGAATAGGCATGAACCTCCAACGGCGCGGTTTAATTTGTACTCTGAAACTCGCCAAATACCACTTACTGAATTTTGTGAGATATGTCTAATTCCCTTTGATGGGGAATTAAGAGAGCCTAGACCAGCAGAGTTTAAGGACTTTCTCCCCACCCTAACTGTGGGTGAGGAAAGGGGCATGTCGAAAGCCACAACCACTAGTCTGTAGTTTCCTTCTGTGCATTACTTTGCTTTTATTTATCACGAAGTGTTTGACTGCTAGGGAGAAGGGCGGTATACTTAGTGCCCCTGACCTCGCCATTTCACGCCGTGCACTTCACAATGATCACGCTTATAGCCTAGGGGCTATTGTTGCACGTCGTTTGCATCTTAACAAAACTAAGGGCAAAATCCATGGACCACCACTTTCTAGAGAACACTGAACTACTAGAGCCTCTTCATTATAATTTGGTATTCAGTGAGAAAGCCCGTGATATTATCCCATTACCTACACCTGCTTTGTTTGATTCTCATGCTAGGAATGGATACACCGTCATGCCTGCGGACATTTTTGCCTACCAGAACGCCCATGCAGCACTGGAGGAGGAGCCCCAGGAGTGGGACGCTTAGGTGCCGCCGCCACGACACTTTTACATGGGACCGGATGGCTACTATGGGTGGTGATTACCAAGCTAGGCCAAAAGCCTAAGCTTGGAGGAGTACGTATTTCCATTGACATCATATTCATGTTCGCACATTTCATTCCAGTTGTCGGTGATCATACTTTTTCATTGTATTATCCATGTTAGTTTTATTTTCTCGCTTTCTTCTTGTGTGTTTGACAAACTTTGAGAAAATCCAAATATATTTCTCGCTTCTTTTCGGTTTTTCTTTCTAGTTTTAATTTAGTTGTAGTATTAAAAGAAAACCCAAAAAGATTTCTCATTTTCTTCTCTTACTTGTTGGGAGCTCTGCCGTGTAAATAGTCTTTCTCATTCTTGTTTTTCTTTCTTTAATTTTCTTTCCTCAAGAAAAACTAAAAACTCCAAAAATATTTTAGTGTGTTTCTCTGAAATTCTTTTCCTTTCTTTTTGTTGAGTCATACCAAGGGGAGGACCACGATAAAAATGTTGAGTGGCTCTCATATGCATTATTGTTGATCTAACAAAGAGCCCGAATTATTTTGTCTTCTCCTTTGAATAAAATGTTGCAGATTCCAGCTTAATTCACGGCACTCTTCCACTATTATTATTTTCATATCATTCGGTCGTGCAAGTGAAAGGCAATAATGACGATATATGATGAAGTGACTGTGGCAGGGAAAAGCGGGTATGAACTCAACTTGTTTTTGTTTTTATAATATGTTTAACTTAGTATCCATGATTCAACAAATTATGATTAAACATGTTTGCAATGACAATTAGAGATTATAGTTGCTCATGCCATGCATAAGTATCTAGGAGTGGATAATGATTTGTCTTGAGTGTCAACATGCAATAACATGATTGTGATGTAGTATGATGATATAGTATCCTCCTCTGAATGTTTCAAGTGTCTTGACTTGGCACATGTCCACGCATGTAGTTGAATCAAAACCAACATAGCCTCCACGATATTTATGTTCATGGTGTTTATATCCTACTCATGCTACTATTCAATGTTGATTATTCATAATGCATGTTCATGACCGTTTTCGCTCTCTAGTTGGTCGCTTCTCAATCTAATTTCTAGCCTTCTCCTGTACTAAGCGGAATTACTGCTTGTGCATCAAAATCCTTAAACCAAAGTTATTCGATATTACCCTGCCGTTCCAAGTAAATTTGCATGTTATTAGGGCATATTTCTCCCTAAGTGGTTTTGGTGATTGATGACAATGTGTTTGCGGACTAATCGTGTGCATTGAGCTTTTTCAGTTGTTCAAGCATTTGGCACAAGACGATTCGTATCCCTAGGAGTTTCAAGAGAAGATGGTTTTCTTTCCCACGTTTCTTTTCTGGTGGTCTTGAGTCATAGGGAAAACTGTACTATCAAGAGGGGGTCCGCGTCAGAAAGGTTTGGGTGGAATCATCACGTACACACTCATATTGCACCCATCGACCCCTTCCGTTTCTTTGGAGTTATCCTTCGATTGCATCGAAGTGGGGGAGAAGAGCCACAAGCGGTAGTACCGCGGACAGGAGCGGTAGTACCGCCTATGGGTGGTAGTACCGCTCGCACTACCACTCGTGGCTGCGACCTCGATTTTTCGTGTCGGGTTCAAGGTTGGTGCCTCCGGGTTACTACCGTGCTACCCGTTTGTCCCCAGAAAATGGGAGGTTGTAGCAGCGGTAGTACCGCCCCCACTACCGCGGCTACCACTGCCTGTCCCTCTGCTTTTCCCCTGTTTCTCTTTATCTCCTGTGCATCCTTCAGGGAGTGGTAGTACCGCTCCTATAGTGGTAGTACCGCTTGTCTGCGGGCTGAGAGGTGCATAACGTTTGGATTTGTCCCCCCACTATAAAAGGGTTTCTTCTTCCCCAAGAAGACTCACCTCTTCCTCCCCCAAACTCCATTGTTGCTCCAAAGCTCATTTTCACCCGATCTCTCTCCCTAGCCAATCAAACTTGTTGATTTTTTAGGGATTGGTTGAGAAGGCCCGGAACTACACTTCCACCAAGAGAAATTTGATTCCCCCCACTAATCCGTTGCGAATGTTGTTACTCTTGGGTGTTTGAGCACCCTAGACGGTTGAGGTCACCTCGGAGCCACATTCCATTATGGTGAAGCTCCGTGGTGGTGTTGGGAGCCTCCAATCAAGTTGTGGAGATTGCCCCAACCTTGTTTGTAAAGGTTCGGTCGCCGCCTTCAAGGGCACCACCAGTGGAATCACGACATCTCGCATTGTGTGAGGGCGTGAGGAGAATACGGTGGCCCTAGTGGCTTCTTGGGGAGCATTGTGCCTCCACACCGCTCCAACGGAGACGTACTTCCCCTCAAAGGGAAGGAACTTCGGTAACACATCCTCGTCTCCACCGGCTCCATTTGTGGTTATCTCTTTCCTTTACTTCGTGCAAGCTATTATTGTGTTGTATCATTTGCTTGCACTTGTTGTTGATTATTGTTATCATCATATAGGTTGCTCACCTAGTTGCACATCTAGACAACCTTTTTGTTGCTAAACCTAATTTGAGAAGAAAAGATAAAAAGTGTTAGTTGCCTATTCACCCCCCTCTAGTCAACCATATCAATCCTTTCAATTGGTATCAGAGCGTCGTCTCTTTACTAAGGGTTTCACCACCCTAAGAGTATGGTTGACACCGGGGAGGAAGTGCCCGAGGGCGTGGAGTTGACTTCGATCACACGAGACAACTTAAATGAAGCTATGGCTTCACTTAAGAAGTCTATGACGACCGAAGTCAAGTCCATGCTTAAAGAATTACTTGAGGGGTTAAAAGCTTCTCCCGATCCTTTGCTTGTGGTCAATCCCACCGCATCGGAGTCGAAGGCCAATTTTGGTAAGGAAGTGGCTAAAGGTACTCAAACCTCTTCCCCTCATGACAAGAATTGGACGGGAACCTTTGCCTCGGTTCCCCCTCCCCCGGTCTAGGGAGGACCGGTCCCTACACCGCGCATCAATAATCTTGGTCCTCCTCCTAAGCTTGTTAATGGTGATTTTCCTAATTTGGTTTTTCGCATCAAGTCTCATTTGAATCACAGCTCAACAAATCTTTGGAGAATCATTGAGCAAGGCTTCTACCCACATGATCCAAACAACTTCACCCCAAGAGAAGAAGTGGACAATCATTCTGCTTTATTCATCCTTCAAGATGCCGTTCCTCCGGAAGATCTATCCCACTTACATCCCTTCACTCATGCAAAGGATTGTTGGGAACACATCGTGTCTTTGTACAAGGGGAGCTCAAGCATCCAACGGTCCAACTTTGAAGTGGTCCTTGATGAGGCCGATGAATTTGTGATGCTAGAAGATGAGGATCCACGTGATCTCTACCGAAGGGTGACAACTCTTGCGGTTGCTCTCCAAAATCATGGGAGCAAGGATACGGATGACAATTGGATCAAGCGCAAGTTTCTCAAGGCCATCATGCCATTCAACAAGGCCATTTCTTCCGTGATTCGTCAACGGCCGGATTTCCACACTTAACCTCTAGTGAAGTGTTGGATGAGTTTATTGCCATGAACATCATGAACAAGACCGCTGACAATGCTCTTGCTTGTGTCTAGTCAAAGAAAAGCTCATCCACCCTTGCATTGAAGGCCAAGGCCATTCCGGAAGATGAATAGGAGGAAGAAGAGGAGAGTTGACCCGAGGACACCAAATATGCTTACCATGAGCATATGGCTCTTGCGTCAAGGCAATTTTGGAGCAACAAGAGGAACTCAAGGTCAAACTTCACCAAGAACAACTCAAGTGGGTCAAAGAACAAGCAACGAGTAAGGATTTGCTACAATTGCGGCAATGTGAGTCACTTTGTGGCAGAGTGCCCTTACGAGAAGAGGGAAGACAATGGTGGCAAACTCATTCAGAAAGACAACGCCAAATCTTTCCCTAGCAAGAACAACTTCACCAAGAAGACTCCTCCAAAGGGCTTGGTGGCACATGAAGAGTACCCCTTCGATGATGAGGAGGAAGATACAAGTGGAGAAGGAATGGCAACGGCAACCATTGCCATTGCTACATCTTCCCCCTCCAACATGTCTCTCTTCGGCGCCCCCAACGAAAACACCATTGCCAAGTGTCTCATGGCAAAAGGTATCAATAAGGTAACCCCTAACATCAAAACCACTATCATTACTACTCCTTCATTGTTAGATTGTGTTGATGAGAGTGAGGTGGTGAAAGTTGATGAGAATGAGTTCACCAAGTTCATGAGCAAGCTCAAGGGTGAATCCAAGAAGCACTTTGTTGCTCTCTTGGAACAACTTGGTGAGGCCAATGATATCATTGAGTCGCATGAGGATACTATCTCCAAGTTGGAGGGGCATAGTCGTGACTATGTCGATGAGATTGCGGATCTTTCCATTGCTCTAGAGGAAGAGTGAGATCTTCGTTTGACTCTTGAGTCACACAATGTTGATCATGCTAAATTGCAAAAAGATATTGTAACATCCCAAATTTTTAATTTGGAATGTTATACATAGGTCATCCATGCATATCATATTTTATTGCATTTCATTTTGCGATCCTCGAAATCCTGAGCAACTCAAGGACCACGGAGAGAGTTGGGGATTTCACCGTTTTCATATTTGAATTTTCTCAAATATTGAAACAAGGATCAATTTGGTTTAATTATTTTTCTCTCCGAAAATATTTCATATTAAAAATATATGAGAGGAGATAATATGACTTCTCCAAAATAAATGGAATATTGGAGGAAAAATATTAAAATCAAATAAATATTTTATTTGGATTTTTATTGCAATTTTATTTGAATTAAGAAAAATATGCATTTTTCAAAATTGCATTAGAGTCCCAAATAAATGTTTACCTTGTCCGGTAGATTTTTAGAGGACGGGGAAAATTTATTTCGGGAATTTTGGAGTCCGTTAGTATTTCTTTTATTTGTTTTCTTGCGCGGAATTATTTAAAAAAAAAAAAAACTTCGCGGACCGAACTGGGCCGAAGCCCAGCGGCCCGGCAACGCCGCCACCTCCGTCGCGCGCGCCCGTGCCCGAGCCGGACTCCGCCGGAGTCGGGACGCCGCCGCCGCGGTTTGCCCCCTGCCCCAAGCCCACCGCCCGGCCCCCCCTTAAATAGCCGCCCCCCTCTCTCTGACCCGCCCCGCCGGAGCCGCTGCCGCGCCGCCGCACGCTGATGCTGCGTGCCGCCGCTCGCCGCCGCCGGAGCCGCTGCCGCAGCAGCCGGACGCCGCCGCCGCCCGACCCCGCCGCCGGAGCCGCCGCCGCCGCACGCTGCTGCTGCCGCTGCCGCCGCTCGCCGCCGCCGCCATCCCGCCGACCGCCGGAGGTAGCCGCCGCCGCCGTCGGTTTTCGTGAGAAAAACCGATCGGTTTTTTTTAGAAACCCTAGATGCGTTTTTTTATTTTATCGGTTCATTCGGTTTTTTTTGGTTTAGTTATTTAGCGAACGCCCGTTCGTACGTTCGTTTTAACGAACGGTTTTCGTGAGTTAACCGCAGACAGCGAACGTTCGTTCGTTAGCCTGTTCGTCAGCTTTTCTTTTTCTCGGATTTTTTCGCGATTATTTTCAATCGTGATTTCTGATCCGATTTTCGTTTTAGTATAACTTTTCGCTCGTTTGTCGAAATCAGGCGATTCAAGCGCCTAGATCTTCGTCTCGAAGCCCTCTTTCTGTTTAACCAACTTAAACAAGTTTTTGCTACTGTAAAATTTGACTTTAGTCCAGATTAGCAATCAAAGCTTGTTTCTTTCGCAGTTTGAGTTTCGTTGCTTTGTTTAATTTGATTCTTTTTGCAAACCAGAGTTCTTCAGTTGAACTTTCTGGTTAGATCTTCTTATCTGGGTTTTACCCGTGCATCTTCGCTTGATTGCTTATGTATGCTATTGGTTGTTTGCGATAGAATTCCCGGAGTGCGAAGCGTGCTACTATGAGTCTCTAGGATTTGCAGATCGTCAGCAAGGCAAGTAACACATTGATCATACTTCTTCGTTACCCAGTTTTTATGCATTAGTTTCGACCCTCAAATATTGCATGATTAGGATGTGATAACTTGTGGGTACTGGGAAGTAGATGATGAGGTAGAACCTATTGCCCTTTTTAATAACAAACCCTTGGGAGTTACATTCTACGCTATGCTTATGTTGCCATGCTATGCTCGTAGACGTGGATTGGGTTTGAGTGTATCCATGACAGATGTGAGATTTTTAATTAATGGTCAACTTAAGGTGGCAACTTTAATACACATCTAGGTGGATTGCTTGTTTGGGCACCTGGGTATATACCAGTGTTGTCCTAGGAGATCCCGGGGATATACCGTGTGATCCTCCTACGGTCCGCCACCCAGGCTCAAAGGGATCATAAGATTATTCATGCTAGAAACTTCCGTGTGCAGCCACAAGCTATTATGGGCTCTAGCATAGTTGAGTATGTTGCAGGACCTCTTTCAGTGGTAGGCTAGCAGATGTAGGGGAAAGTAGGTGTAACTGTCTACCCAGAGTAAAGAGTAAATGCTTCAGAAAGACTGTGTCTCGGTCATCCGTTTCTCAAACACCATGAAGTGCGAGAAATCCAACGGAGGAGATCGAGTCTTGTGGGGAAAAGTGCACAAACCTCTGCAGAGTGTACAAACTAGTCATGATTAGCCGTGTCCCCGGTTATGGACATCTTGAGTATCTGGTTCTTGGATTATCATATTGAATCCCATCACTCTAAATTAATTTGTTGCGATTAATGATTACTTTTAATTGGGATTGAGAGGGGGTTTTACCTTCTCAATGTTCAACAACCACCATGATAGTTAAATAAAATATATTCCTTTGTTGTAGGGAAAAATTGGCTTTTCGCAAAACAGTATAACCCTAGAGCTTTTCCACCAGCCAAATATGCATGTAGTATTAGCATTTATTCTGTTCATTGCTCTACTGTGTTATATTGCCAGCATATTCCATGTGCTGACCCGTTTCGGGCTGCAACGTATCATGTTGCAGACTTTTCAGACGAAGAGTAAGGTGTGCTAGGTCGTTGTCGTGCACTCAGCTATGCCGTTGGAGTTGATGGACTCACTTTATCTTCCAAGCCTTCCGCTGTTATCTTATTTAGATGGCCTTAAGCCATATTTATTGTAATCAGTTCTCTTTTGAGACATTCGATGTAATAAGTGTGTGATTGCTAATCTGTTATAAATCCCTCAAGTACTGTGTGTGTCAGCATTACCGATCCAGGGATGACACTTGAACACAGAGATTCGATCCATTCGGGTCGGGTCGCTACAAAGATGGTATCAGAGCCCACGCTGACTGTAGGACACAACCACTAAGAAAAGCCATAGGTCACTCTTCTCTACTCATTTCTGACTTCTCTCCAGCTTCTATTCTCTAGGATGGCGGACTCAAGGAACAAGTTTACACAACCGGATGAAGACACACCTTTTGGACGACACTTGAAGGAAATCACTAGGTACCTGAACATCGGAATACCAAGCTTCACCGGGACCTACACCGCCACTGTACTACAAGAGGAACTCAAGTCTACACGCGATGGATACGAGGAGGAAATCGCAATACTAGTGGAGAAGAATGACGACCTGACAAGGAAGCTAGGAGTATTCATGGGAGACCCCGCGCCCGGAGAAGAAGACGACAAACCTGAGGAAATTCGATCTGAAGACTACATCATCATCGACGACACCGACTCCGACCCCGACAGTAGTAATGATGATTATGAAGACGAAGCTGGAGCGGATATCCTGGAGTCTTCCACCGATCAAAATTTCTAGATGACCACCATATTATCATTAGTATTTTCCCCATGTAAATAGTAATAGTCCGAGCACTTTTGTAACGGTAGTTAGATCGATTGTATGCTCTTGCTTGAATTGAGTGGTGTGTTATGAATGTGTTTGTCTCATGTGCATATGGGTAGTGCCTTCTCACTAGACCTTACCCTATTCTAATCTCTTCCCTCTAAACCCATCAGATGCCATTGATCATTGGAAGTCATGTTTTCCCCTCAGACCTGATAGTTTTGAAGTCACAAGGATTGGATGTGATACTAGGCATGGATTGGCTATCGATGTATGGAGGAAGCATCGATTGTGCGAGTAAGTCGATTTTGCTTACCACCCCGGAGGGAAAAAGGATCAAGTATGTATCTAGGCATGTGCCTAGAAGGAGCCAAGTAAATTCCCTCACGGGAGTTGTTCAGGAGGAGGTGCCTATTGTGAAGGATTACCCAGATGTATTTCCAGAGGAGTTACCAGGCATGCCGCCGGATCGAGACATTGAATTCTTGATAGAGTTGTTGCCAGGCACCGGACCAATATCAAAGAGACCATACCGGATGCCCGCAAATGATCTGGAGGAGATTAAGAAGCAGATCAAGGAATTATTGGAGAAAGGTTACATTCGACGAAGTTCATCACCGTGGGGAGCCCCAGTGCTCTTAGTTGAGAAGAAGGATGGATCCTTGAGAATGGTTGTTGATTATCGCGCATTGAATGAAGTGACGATTAAGAACAAGTACCCACTGCCAATGATTAATGATTTGTTTGATCAGTTGCAAGGAGCTAAAGTGTTCTCCAAGATCGATCTGAGATCAGGGTATCACCAGCTGAAGATCCGAGAACAGGATATACCTAAGACAGCCTTCACCACCCGGTATGCGCTATATGAGTACACAGTTATGTCATTTGGATTGACTAATGCCCCTGCCTATTTCATGAGTATGATGAACAAGGTGTTCATGGAGTTCTTGGATAAGTTTGTCGTGGTGTTCATTGATGATATCTTGGTATACTCAAAGAATGAAGAGGAGCACAAGGAGCATCTGCGTTTAGTTCTCGAGAAGCTCAGGGAACATCAGTTGTATGCCAAGTTCAGCAAATGTGAGTTTTGGTTGAAGGAAGTTGGATTTCTTGGACATGTTATATCGGGCGAAGGTATAGCAGTAGACCCCACTAAGGTTCAGTCTGTCACTGAGTGGTTGGCACCCACCTCAGTGGGGGAGATCCGCAGTTTTCTTGGACTTGCAGGATATTATCGGAGATTTATCGAGAATTTTTCTAAGATTGCGAAGCCTATGACGGAGTTACTGAAGAAGGACACTAAGTTCAAATGGACAGATGAATGTGAGGCAAGTTTTCAGGAACTGAAGAAACGTTTGGTTACAGCCCCAGTTCTGATTCTGCCAAATATACGCAAGGATTTCCAGGTGTATTGCGACGCTTCTCGCTTAGGACTGGGAGGAGTACTTATGCAGGAAGGAAGAGTTGTTTCATATGCCTCACGTCAGCTTCGGCCGCATGAGTTGAATTATGCCACGCATGACTTGGAGTTAGCAGCTGTAGTTCATGCACTTAAGACTTGGAGACATTTTCTTATTGGGAACCGTTGTGATGTGTACACGGATCACAAGAGCTTGAAGTATATTTTCACTTAGAAGGAGCTGAACCTCAGGCAGAGGAGATGGTTGGAACTTATAAAGGATTATGATATGAAGTTGCATTATCATCCAGGAAAGGCCAATGTCGTAGCAGACGCTTTGAGCCGGAAGAGTTATGTCAATACCCTCAAAAGCGGAGGTTTACCAAAGGGGTTATCCGAAGATCTCAGGGAGTTTCGTTTGGGGATAGTCCCTAGAGGTTTTGTCGCAGTTATGGAAGTTCAGTCAACATTATTGGGAAGGATTCGAGAAGCTCAGAAAGATGACAAAGAAATTGCCGAGATAAAGGATAGAATGCGCAAAGGAAAAGCCAAAGGTTTTCGTGAAGATGAGCACGACACCTTATGGTTTGAGGACCGTGTGTATGTACCCAATAATGCCGAGATCAGGAAGTTGATACTACAGGAGGCTCATGACTCGCCATACTCGATACACCCCGAAAACACCAAGATGTATTTGGATTTAAAAGAGCGTTTCTGGTGGACGGGTATGAAGAGGGATATTGCTGAGTATGTAGCCGTATGTGATGTATGTCAGAGAGTGAAGGCAGAGCATCAGAAGCCCGCAGGATTGCTACAGCCTATGCCAATACCCGAATGGAAGTGGGATAAACTTGGCATGGATTTCATCACCGGATTACCCAGGACCCGATCAGGATATGATTCTATCTGGGTAGTAGTGGATCGTTTGACCAAAGTAGCTCACTTTATTCCAGTGAAAACCACATATACGAGTGCGAAGTTGGCCAAGATATATATGACCAGGATCGTATGTCTGCACGGAGTTCCGAGGACCATCGTATCAGATAGAGGAACCCAGTTTACTTCAAAGTTTTGGCGCCAACTACACCAGACATTGGGAACCAGGCTAGAGTTTAGTACAGCCTTCCATCCGCAGACAGATGGACAGACCGAGAGAGTCAATTAGATTCTGGAGGACATGTTAAGAGCTTGTGCGCTAGATTATGGATCTAGTTGGGATGACAATCTGCCCTACGCGGAGTTCTCATACAACAACAGCTACCAAGCCAGTTTGAAGATGGCACCTTTCGAGGCTTTGTATGGAAGGAGGTGCAGAACACCGTTGATGTGGGATGAAGTTGGAGACCGTCAGTTGTTTGGACCGGATTTGATTAAGGAATCCGAAGAGAAGGTTAAGCTGATTCGAGATAGACTGAAAGTAGCCCAGTCCAGACAGAAGAGTTATGCCGATCCAAAACGCAAGGAGGTAACCTATGAAGTCGGAGACAGAGCATATCTACGTGTGTCGCCACTTCGAGGAGTTAAACGGTTCGGAGTCAAAGGGAAGTTAGCACCACGATTTGTAGGACCGTATCGTGTTGTGGAACGGATGGGTGAAGTTGCCTACAAGTTGGAATTGCCCGAAGGACTGTCAGGAGTTCATGATGTGTTTCACGTTTCCCAGTTGAAGAAGTGCCATGCAGAGATGGCTGATATTTCTCTGAGAGATACAGTGCCCCTAGAAGCAATTCAATTGGATACCGATTTGACCTACGATGAGAAACCCGTCAAGATTCTCGAGTTTGCCAGCCGAGTTATACGCAACAAAGTTATCAAGTTTTGCAAGGTTCAGTGGAGCCACCATACCGAAGATGAAGCCACCTGGGAACGAGAAGAAGACCTCCGGAAGGACCACCCACACCTGTTTTCTAGCCAACCCGAATCTCGAGGGCGAGATTCATCTTAAGGGGGGTAGGTTTGTAACATCCCAAATTTTTAATTTGGAATGTTATACATAGGTCATCCATGCATATCATATTTTATTGCATTTCATTTTGCGATCCTCGAAATCCTGAGCAACTCAAGGACCACGGAGAGAGTTGGGGATTTCACCGTTTTCATATTTGAATTTTCTCAAATATTGAAACAAGGATCAATTTGGTTTAATTATTTTTCTCTCCGAAAATATTTCATATTAAAAATATATGAGAGGAGATAATATGACTTCTCCAAAATAAATGGAATATTGGAGGAAAAATATTAAAATCAAATAAATAGTTTATTTGGATTTTTATTGCAATTTTATTTGAATTGAGAAAAATATGCATTTTTCAAAATTGCATTAGAGTACCAAATAAATGTTTACCTTGTCCGGTAGATTTTTAGAGGACGGGGAAAATTTATTTCGGGAATTTTGGAGTCCGTTTAGTATTTCTTTTATTTGTTTTTCTGCGCGGAATTATTTAAAAAAAAAAAACTTCGCGGACCGAACTGGGCCGAAGCCCAGCCGGCCCGGCAACGCCCGCGCCCCGCCGCACGGCGCCCCGTGCCCGAGCCGGACTCCGCCGGAGTCCGGGACGCCGCCGCCGCGGTTTGCCCCCTGCCCCAAGCCACCGCCCCGGCCCCCCCCTTAAATAGCCGCCCCCCTCTCTCTCGACCCGCCCCGCCGGAGCCGCCGCCGTGCCGCCGCACGCTGCTGCTGCCGCTGCCGCCGCTCGCCGCCGCGGGAGCCGCTGCCGCCGTCGCCGGACGCCGCCGCCGCCCGACCCCGCCGCCGGAGCCGCCGCCGCCGCCGCCGCACGCTGCTGCTACCGCTGCCGCCGCTCGCCGCCGCCGCCATCCCGCCGACCGCCGGAGGTAGCCGCCGCCGCCGTCGGTTTTCGTGAGAAAAACCGATCGGTTTTTTTAGAAACCCTAGATGCGTTTTTTTATTTTATCGGTTCATTCGGTTTTTTTTTGTTTAGTTATTTAGCGAACGCCCGTTCGTACGTTCGTTTTAACGAACGGTTTTCGTGAGTTAACCGCAGACAGCGAACGTTCGTTCGTTAGCCTGTTCATCAGCTTTTCTTTTTCTCGGATTTTTTCGCGATTATTTTCAATCGCGATTTCTGATCCGATTTTCGTTTTAGTATAACTTTTCGCTCGTTTGTCGGAATCAGGCAATTCAAGCGCCTAGATCTTCGTCTCGAAGCCCTCTTTTTGTTTAACCAACTTAAACAAGTTTTTGCTACTGTAAAATTTGACTTTAGTCCAGATTAGCAATCAAAGCTTGTTTCTTTCGCAGTTTGAGTTTCGTTGCTTTGTTTAATTTGATTCTTTTTGCAAACCAGAGTTCTTCAGTTGAACTTTCTGGTTAGATCTTCTTATCTGGGTTTTACCCGTGCATCTTCGCTTGATTGCTTATGTATGCTATTGGTTGTTTGCGATAGAATTCCCGGAGTGCGAAGCGTGCTACTACGAGTCTCTAGGATTTGCAGATCGTCAGCAAGGCAAGTAACACATTGATCATACTTCTTCGTTACCCAGTTTTTATGCATTAGTTTCGACCCTCAAATATTGCATGATTAGGATGTGATAACTTGTGGGTACTGGGAAGTAGATGATGAGGTAGAACCTATTGCCCTTTTTAATAACAAACCCTTGGGAGTTACATTCTACGCTATGCTTATGTTGCCATGCTATGCTCGTAGACGTGGATTGGGTTTGAGTGTATCCATGACAGATGTGAGATTTTTAATTAATGGTCAACTTAAGGTGGCAACTTTAATACACATCTAGGTGGATTGCTTGTTTGGGCACCTGGGTATATACCAGTGTTGTCCTAGGAGATCCCGGGGATATACCGTGTGATCCTCCTACGGTCCGCCACCCAGGCTCAAAGGGATCATAAGATTATTCATGCTAGAAACTTCCGTGTGCAGCCACAAGCTATTATGGGCTCTAGCATAGTTGAGTATGTTGCAGGACCTCTTTCAGTGGTAGGCTAGCAGATGTAGGGGAAAGTAGGTGTAACTGTCTACCCAGAGTAAAGAGTAAATGCTTCAGAAAGACTGTGTCTCGGTCATCCGTTTCTCAAACACCATGAAGTGCGAGAAATCCAACGGAGGAGATCGAGTCTTGTGGGGAAAAGTGCACAAACCTCTGCAGAGTGTACAAACTAGTCATGATTAGCCGTGTCCCCGGTTATGGACATCTTGAGTATCTGGTTCTTGGATTATCATATTGAATCCCATCACTCTAAATTAATTTGTTGGGATTAATGATTACTTTTAATTGGGATTGAGAGGGGGTTTTACCTTCTCAATGTTCAACAACCACCATGATAGTTAAATAAAATATATTCCTTTGTTGTGGGGAAAAATTGGCTTTTCGCAAAACAGTATAACCCTAGAGCTTTTCCACCAGCCAAATATGCATGTAGTATTAGCATTTATTCTGTTCATTGCTCTACTGTGTTATATTGCCAGCATATTCCATGTGCTGACCCGTTTCGGGCTGCAACGTATCATGTTGCAGACTTTTCAGACGAAGAGTAAGGTGTGCTAGGTCGTTGTCGTGCACTCAGCTATGCCGTTGGAGTTGATGGACTCACTTTATCTTCCAAGCCTTCCGCTGTTATCTTATTTAGATGGCCTTAAGCCATATTTATTGTAATCAGTTCTCTTTTGAGACATTCGATGTAATAAGTGTGTGATTGCTACTCTGTTATAAATCCCTCAAGTACTGTGTGTGTCAGCATTACCGATCCAGGGATGACACTTGAACACAGAGATTCGATCCATTCGGGTCGGGTCGCTACAGATATTGATCATGCTATTGTTCTTACTCGTGTGCTTAAATCCGAGAAAGCCGCACTTGGGGGTGCCCATGATAGACTCAAAGAAGAATTTGATACACTTGACAAGACTTACAAGGTCTTGAAGGCTGTTCATGCTTCCCTCAAAGAGTCTCATGATCAACTCCATGTGAAGCTAACCAAGGAGATTTCCACATGTCCTCCCTTCGTTCTAATTGATAATGCCCATGCTACTAATCCTTGTTGTGAGCATGTGCATCTTGTGGAGGAAAATTCCAAGTTGAAAGAGCAACTTGAGAAGGGCCTTGTGACTTGCATACAAGGCAAGAAGAACCTCAATGACCTTCTGAGCAATCAAAAGGAAGTTGTAGGGAAGGAAGGACTTGGGTTTGTACCCAAGTCAAAGAAGAAGAAGACCAAGCAACCTCTCCCGCTCAAGGAAACCTTTGTCAAGGCGGGTGAGGGTGCTCATGGAAAGAAGAAGAGCAAGGAATTGGGTGGTAATGCCAAGAAGGGCAAAATCGCCCCTACCAACAAAGTCGGCGACTTTAACCCCTCTTATGTTTTGTGCCGTGCTAGTGATGGGCATGTTTGTGCCAAATTTGTTGGTTCTTCTTATGAGTACATTGAATGGTCTATTTGGGTTCCTAAGACCCTTGTTACTAACATCAAAGGACCCATTAAAAAATGGGTACCTAAATCCAAGCATTGATCTCTTGTAGGAGTTTCCTTTCAATGGGTTCTCATGGTTGCTCGATAGTGGAGCAACAAATCATATGACCGAGAGCAAGGACTTGTTGGTGGATGTGCATCCAATCCCATCTATGCCCACCCATGTCCAATTTGGTGATGCTTCAACTTCTAAGGTATTGGGACTTGGCAAGGTGGTCATCTCTCAAGATTTATCTATTGAGAAGGTCATGCTTGTTGAGTCCCTTGCATACAATTTACTTTCCGTTCATCAACTTGCACTTACGAGCTTTGCAACATTCTTTGATCTTGATATCGTGGCCCTTTTGTGGAGCAAGACTCTTAAAGTAGCCTTTGTTGGACATGTCGATAACGGTCTCTATGTGGTGAACTTTTCGGAGCGACCCACTAAGACCGCGACTTGCCTAATGGCTAAAGTTGATGTGGGTTGGCTTTGGCATCGCTGACTAGCCCATGTCAATATGAGATCTTTGCAAAGTTTCCTCAAAGGGGATCATGTCCGTGGACTAACAAATGTGAGTTTTTCCAAAGACCGTGCTTGCAGTGCTTGTATCGAAGGAAAGCTTCATGAAACGGCTCACCGACCCTCGACTATCATCTACTCGAAGAGGCCCTTGGAGCTCCTTCACATGGATCTCTTTGGACATCCATCCTTTGATAGTCTTGGTGGAAGAAAGTATTGCTTGGTGATTGTGGATGACTACTCAAGATATACATGGGTATACTTCTTCAAGAGGAAGAGTGAGACTCAAAAAACCATCATCAACTTTACCAATGAAGCTCAACATCAACATGAAGCAAAGATTTTGATAATTAGAAGTGACAACGGCACCGAGTTCAAGAACTACACCTTGGATGAGTTTCTTAGTGACGAGGGCATCAAGCACCAATATGACGCACCCTATACCCCTCAACAAAATGGTGTGGAGGAAAGGAAGAACCGAACGTTGATGGATGCGGCAAGGACCATGATGGCGGAGTTTAAATCTCCGTACAACTTTTGGGCCGAAGCCATCAACACCGCATGTCATGCATCCAATATGCTATACCTCTGCAAAGGCTTGAATAAGACTGCATATGAGATACTTACTGGCAACAAGCCCAACCTCAAGTACTTCTGGGTGTTTGGTTGTAAGTGTTTCATTCTCAAGAAACGTGTTCGTTTGTCTAAATTCGAACCTAGAGCTCAAGAGGGCATATTTGTTGGTTATGCTACAAACTCCCATGCTTACCGTGTTCTCAACAAGTCCATCGGACTCATTGAGGAGACGTGTAACATGGAGTTTGATGAAAATAACGGCTCCCAAGTGGAGCAAAGTGGTCTTTGTTATGTAGGTGATGAAATTCTTCCCCAAGCCATAAGAAGAATGGGGATTGGTCAAATACTCCCCATTGAGGAACCCCTTGTGGCCGAAGGAGAAGGACAATGCTCTACTCAAGTGGAGCCATCACCAACGCTAGACCCAATCGCTTCCGAAGAACAAAGTGAAGGCCCTCAACCCAATGGGCAAGATCAAGGGAAAGATCAACCCCATGGAGATGGTTATGCACCAAATGATGCCCAAGATCAAGGTCATTCCTCCGAGCTCGCTTGTCATGGTTCAACACGATCACCTATGGGGTCGTCGGCCCCTTGTGGTTCGGCAAGGGGGAAGAGCACGTTGCACAAAGAGCGGAGGCTGTAGGGCAGCACGGCAATGGTGAAGCGGGCGGTTTTTACCCAGGTTCGGGCCGCCGCGAGGCGTAAAATCCTACTCCTACTTTGGTGGATTGGATGGAGGACCGTGATGAATGCGCAGTACTCAAGATCCGGCAAGGTCACCTTGGGGAGAGTAGCTACGCGCGTAAGAGTGTACAAGGGTCCTAATCCTCTCTAAGGTTGCCTCGACCCTCCTTTTATAGGTTAAGGGGTTACCACAATGGAAAAATAGTCATTATACGGTGATTAGATAGCCACAGTGCAATCATACCTAACTCTGCAGATAGGACAAGGTGCATTAAATGCACCGGTTAGTGTCACATCGTGGATGTAGCCTGGCAAGCCTTGTCGTGCCATTCAACCACCTTCTCATATGCCTGCGTGACACGCCCCTAGACGGGTGTCATTTAGGGATAATCTTCCTTAGAAATGGCTGCCATGTGCCAAATGACAGCCACTTAATCACTTGGGGGCTCGACACCACACCGATAAGTGACCTGCATCGCTGTGACGTGGAGTAGTGGAGCCTTGGCGGGGAAGCAAGCCGTCAGTGCCCCGGCAACCCTTGCTGGGGAGGTCTTGGGATGACCTCCACCTGACCAGGCTCGCCTGCCCGGTGAGGGAGGTTTTTCCCTTAATGATATCTTGTTCCTTCGGCTTGTCTTGGTCTTCTTGATCCGCCCTTTGATTTCTCAAAGAGCTATCTCTTCTACTTGGCCTTGTCTTGGATACTTGGTGCAGCTTGCTTTGTTGTTGCTGTGCCGGAGACTTGCCTGTCCGTGCACAAGTTAGGGGGAAACATATGCCCCTGTTTGTGTACCCCGACAGAAACCCCCGGGCCTGAGCCATACGTGTCGCCGGGCACATTGGGTTAGGCCCTAAATAGTACATGGACACATGTCAAGAGAATGCTGTGCGTGGTTGCGATGACTGGTCAAACCAACGTCCACTCTGCGTAATTACCGTAGGTCATGGGGTCGTGGGACTGTAGCAGTTATTGTAAAATGGTAACTTTCCAACGAAAGTAGCAAAGAGTGACCCCCTTTCTCTACGCCTGTTCCTCATAAAAGGGAAAAACGTGAAAGGGCGCGGCTCATTCGCACCCGTTTCTGTGTCCACCATCTTCTTCCTCAAGCCACATGACCGCGTCGCGCTTGCATTCGTATTCGACGCCTCACCCGACCTTCCATTCCCTCCACAGCTCCTGAGGATGGGAAAGAAACCCGCTGCCAAGGGGAAGCGGGCAACCACCGCGAAGGAGACGGCCGTGGAGGGGAACAAGAAGAGAGCAGCGGAGCTGGACAAGAAGCGACGGGGAGATATGGTCTTCTTCCCATCAAGCTTGGACAGCGACGCCTTGGTCGCAAGGTATGGGTATATGTGGGGGTGGGAAGTTCCAAAGGGGCATGGTGCGCTCGTGGTCTTGCCGGAGGGGAAAAAGGATCCGCCAAATTCATATCGATTTTTCTGCGCGTATTTCCTCTGCGGCCTCTGTCCCCCCTTCTCGGATTTCTTTGAGGCAATGATGGTGGTGTACGGGTTCCACCTCTTAGATTTTACGCCAAATGCAATGGCATGCTTGGCGATTTTTGCCCATCTATGTGAGAACTTTGTCGGGGTCGCCCCCAACGTGGATCTGTTCAGGCACTTTTTTGTCCCGAGGGTGGAAAACAAGGCCCATTGCTCGGGAAACATAAGTTGGATTCCCCGAGAGAAGAGGGAGATTTGGGATTATCTTCCTGGCCTGCAGCGAGGCAGATGGGAGGAATGGCGGGCAGACTGGTGCTGGATCCAAGATGAAGATGCTCCAGAGTATTGCCAGGCGCGGGCGGAGTGCATATTGCGTGGCAATGATTGGAGGGAACTAGGCCTTACTGACGACAGGCTTCGCCCGGCGCTGAATAGAATTGCCCGTCTCAAAGCTGCTGGGCTAACCGTCAAACAGGTGGGAGCCGATTTTCTTCGACGCCGCATCGCGCCGCTGCAGAAAAGGGACAGGTTTGCTTGGCGGTATGGAGACACTGCGGATAGGATGCGCCTGTATACATGCCTCATCAACAACCTGTCGGTTTATGGCCACGACTGGCTGTGCAAACAACTATTCGGTAGCATCGGGCCGTTCGAATTGTCGGCAGGGGTTGTTCAGTTGAATGTTAACTCTGCCCTGGATCAGATTTTGAAGTGGATGCCCGACTGCAATGCTTGTGGGGTTGCGAGTGATTGGCAATTACCCGAGCTTGACGCCGAGCTTTAGTGGACTTCCAACTTGGTGGAAAGGGCTACTAGGGTGGAGAACAATATGTTCAAGCGCACCTCCAAGGTAGAGGCGGAGTTTATCAGGAGGCGGATTGAGGAGGACAAGGCATTCCGGGCTGCCGAGAAGACAAGGCCCGGAAAGGTGGAGGAGGAAGAGGAAGGGGAGGCCGAAGACGGGGGCTCCTCCCACGACAGGAGTGAGGCGCATGCCGCAGAGGAGATTGCCGGGGACGATCCTGTCGGGACTGAGCCTGCCGACATCGAAGCCTTGTATGCCACGGCAGTGGAAGCCCAGGAAGGGGACAAGGACGAGGCGGTGGAGCAGCCCAAGGTGGAGTGGCTCTAAGTAGGCCGACAAGCCCCCGAGCCTGACTTGGATCAGCGCCCTCATAGGCAGGCGGCTAGTCGGGGAATAGCGGCTCCTGCTCCTACGCCTAGCATCAGGAAGGTGAACAAGATCGCCTCCAAGAGCGACAAGCCGGACGTGGAGCACCGGCATTCTTCCTACCTTTCCGAGGCCAAAACCCCTCCCGCCAAACGACGGTCAGTCACAGGAGTCGAATCCAGCTCCCTATCAGACTCCAGCTCCTCGCACAGCTCATCCTCGCTGGAACCCCCTGCGCCTCAGCAGGGCATGAAGTTGCCGGGAAGCACTGCCCCCCAACTCTGAAGAGAAGCAGAGGACCCCCGCCACCTATGGAGTTCGTGCTGGGCTCCATGCTCATGGACTCAGAGTAAGGAAAATGCTTTCCCTTCCATTGGTGTCTTGCGCATTTGTTGACTTGCTGATTCAATCTTATTTGCTGCCTTCGATAGGGAAGAAGAGGAGGAAGAAACCCTCATCCACCGAACCAAACGTCCCAGGTAGGTGGAGTCATCGGGGCCCTTGGAGGGCATGGGCTTGGCGGGGAGCAGCACGAACGATCCAGCGCCAAGCCCCCAGCCCAGCCCCCGGCACAAAAGTGCGGGATAGACCTCCTCCGCCAAGGGTTGCATGGATGAACATGCCTCACCTCCAGCCAAGGAAGGAGGGGAGGTTTCCCTCGGTGAGGCTCTACAAGAGGGGTCCACCCTTCCTGATACTCAAGTCGAGGGATCTCCGGCAAGGGCCTCCACGGAAGGACTGGCTCAAGCTGATGCCATGGTCACCGAGGGAGAGGGTGGTGGTCACATCCTGGCAACTGATGCTGCCGGGGAAACCGAAGTCCTTCCACAGCAAGCGACTACGGGTAACTTGCTCGCCCTTCCGCCTTCTATTGCCTTCATCATTTTGCTTCAAGTTTTTGGCCTTCTGATGCATATTATCTCCTTGCCATTGTTTGCTGATCTCGTTTGCAACCCCGGTGGACGAGGAACCAGAACTGCTGGAAGAGGTGGCCAACATCGGCAAGGATGCTGCTAAAGAGGTGGCCAAGATTGCTGTCGCGGAGGGTGAGGATCACACTGCCGGGGATATCCGAGAGGTCCTAGAGGAGGTCCCCGGCAACATGCCAGGACTGGGGGTGGTGGTCGAGGAGAAGGCCCCCCTTCAGACCATGAGCCCTCCTCCCCAATTTGGCGCCTCGGCCGTAGCCCCACAGCCTTCCTTGAGCAGTCTGGCGCTGGCCCTTGCGCAACCTGGACTCAAAGCCCTTGGCTCGTCCGCAGCAGCAAGCAATGGTCTTGACGAAGAGATCCAGCATATCATGGCACCATTGTCCCAGCATGCTGAGGAGGCTGATGACTTGGTCAGTGCAGTTCTGGACCTGTCCTTCCTAGAGTCGGTGGCAACATGCATCAAGGAGATGCAAAACAGGTACCGCCAGAAGTGGCTGGTGCTCAAGGAGCAGCGCAACTCCGCCAACAGCGTGGATCAGAAGCTGAGGGACAAGGGCAGCGAGCTGCGCGAGTGGCACAGCAAACAGTTCCAAGTTCTTCTGCGGCAACAGGAGACGATCGCCATGGCGAAAGAGGATGTCGCTGCCCGAGAAGCCCGTCTGGCGGAGCGTGTAGCGCTTTTGGATGCTAGAGAGAAGGACATCTCTTCCCGTGAAGGGAGCCTCGAGGCCACTCTTCGCAACAATGACGGAGAGCTGGAGACCCTTGTCCAGCAACGCACCAAGGGGCTGGAAGACAAGCACAAGGTGGCCCTTGACGCGCTCACCCTTGACTCCGCTACCCAGCTGAAGAAGGTTGCAAATGACCTTGCCACTGCAACCACTGCCAAAGCTGATCTTGACCACACTACAAAAAAATACAGTTCCGTGATGATACGTGCTTGTCACTGTAGGTCACGTTTTCGATCATGCATGTACATCCATGACGATTTTATGACAGAATCAAGATAGTCATACCTGTGCTGTCGTAGAAGTATTCCATGACAATACCAAAATTATCATCACGGAAGTGTCCACTTCCATGACGATAAATGGCACGTCATGGAAGTGCTTTCGTCAAGGGTAACCGACACGTGGCATCCACCGTAACGGGTCGCCGTTAAGCTATCGGGTTCCGGTTTGGATCCGATAACCCGTTAACAGCCCCGACCAATGGGGATTTTCCACGTGTAAAATTCTCATTCGCCGGTGGATCCACGTGTCGGCTCAGCATTGGGACAGGTGTCATCAAGCGATGGACGGGACGCGCCTATGGTACGTCAAAATGTGGCTCGGCCCAATAGTGGCCCGTTTAGGTTAAAAGGTCGGGCCTTTCAAAATAAGCGGGCCGGCCCATTAGCGGCCTACTTGAGTCAGGCCCATTCACAAGCACGGCCCATACAAGTTACACAGAATCGGCCCATTAAAGGCCCATTCTAGATTTGACAATTTCCAGCCCATCGTCAGTTCCAGCCCATTAACGGCCCGCTACGTCTTTGGGCCCAATTACAACCCGACCTTCTTTTGGCCTGTTAGTAGCCCATCATCAGTTCTAGCCCGTTAATGGCCCGGTACGTCTTTCGGCCTTTTCTCGGCCCATTGTGTAGTTGGGCCAACTTCTAGCCCGTTGTGACTTTCGACCTTTCCTCGACCCATTCGGTAAATGGGCCAATTCCTAGCCCATTTTGTCTTTTGGCCTTTGAAACCAATCTAATTTTGGGTCCATTAGCGTCCCACGTTCCGCAGGGCACAATTTCAGCCCGACGCGACTTTCAGCCTGTTGAAAGCCTAGTTTACAAATTGGGCCTCTTTTGGCCCAAAACACTTTTGGCCTCTTACTGGCCCATAAAGTAAAAGGGCCGCGACAAAATTGACATTTATTTCGGCCTGCTAGAGGCCCGCGGGCCATTTCCATTTATATGGCCCTATCGAGCTTTTGGCCTATTAACGGCCTGCTAAGAGCCGTTGTTACGGTGGGCCACATCGTTCAGGATCCACAAAATATTAAGTTGACCAGCTCAATTAAGGCCCGCTTTGACTACACATGTTTGTTCATTCAGATGGTGTCCAGGTAATGTTTGGGCGAGTTAGCCCCCGTTTCAATGATATAGCATATACAAAGAATTATCCTATTCTATACTATCGCCTCTAAAAAACCTACACTATACAATAAAGAGACTAAGGCATAGAAACGAAGAATAATCCTACACCATACAATAAAGAAATTACAGCAGATTATACCCACTGGGCATTATAGTTCGGCACCTGTGATAATAAAGCGTACACAAACAGCAAATTACATACATTGGGCAAATAAAGCTCATACATCATGGACACGCATCAACAGAACTTACCATTTGAACTATAATCTCTTCAGAAAATAGGATTGGCCGGATTCAGATAGCACAAATTTCAGTCTGCAAAATCTCCAATTCCTTCGTGGTTACCTCAGTGTCTTGTTTCATTTTTTGACTCCTGCATCTAATACCTGCAACTCCAGTCTCAACTTGTTGATTGTATGTTGAGAATCATGTACACGTTGTCTTGCCACCTCTAGTTGATGCTCGAGAACATCAGCACATTCCAATTCCAATCCATAATCATTTGGTAACGGCCATGCCGCACTGCTCCCAGATCTTTGTGTTGATGTCACTTCATCCTGAAATGTTTTTGTAAGTAGACATGACTAGGGAAAAAATATAGTTACAACAGTGAAGCGAGCATGACAGACTATTTTGTACATGACAAAACAGGACTAACAATAATGCTACACGTCATGAAGCATAAGCAGGTGATATTTGAAAAATTGTAAAAATGGTAGTCTGTGCAGCCCGCATACAGAAATCTCTCTTAGCTCACCAGAGGAGCATGATGTTGGAGCCAAATCCAAAACACAGACAGATTACAAATTTAGACCACACACAGCTTCTGAACATTACATATATATATATATTGCGTATAAGTAAGCAAGTAGTTGGCCATTCTGTAGCTCAATTAAAGTCTTAGGGAGCATAATGAACAGCAGAGGGATTCATACAAACCTACTACAGCAAGCAAAACTATGCAATCATTAGCCTAGTATAAACTAGATTGTGAGCCTCATGCAGTAATAGTTGGTTAATAGACTTCAAAGCTTCAGGCACACTTCGCCAGAGTAATTAAAAGGTAAGGCCTTTAATTATGTCAACTAATATTTATACAAGTACCCAACATCAGGCATCATTGTTTGGGCATCTCATTAACTGAGGACAAATAAAGTAATTGAAAAGAGCAATTTAACTATGCCTGAAACAAACAAGCAATTGAACTGTTGAGTTGGCAGCATGCATACATGCACGCCTCAATAACATCCATGGCCTAGCTACATTTACTATATAAAGGAACAAGTAATGTAATATTGTTTGCCCCCTATGAAGTATCTCGACTAGTATGTAATCAATATCCTAGTAATGATAGGGAGGCTAATGATGTGAATATGCGTTTGGTTATGACATTTATGACATCGACAACTCTACCATGGCAGGAAGCAGTTTCACACTGTTCACTACTATAAGATGTTTTAGATATTTAAAAGTAGACTACATCCATAATGATTGAACAGACACATTAAAATGTGTTTACATACATCTGATTTACAAAAAAGTTAGAACATCATATAGTAGTGAGCAGAGGGTTTTTTTAATCAATGGCCCAATGACTGGGTTACAGGTGAAGAACCCTATGCAAGCACAATGTCAGACAAATAGGATGTCCTTGTAATTGTAATACAGTGACTTACCATAACTGGTTGAACAGGCTTAGCGCTACTCCTCCTTCTCTTGCAAGGCTCCTTCCTAACATCTTGTACTTGGAAATCCTCAATCTTATTTTCATTGCACCCCCTCTGCAAGGTGACACAAACTAGTTACTGGTCTCCTTGGAAGAAAAATATGCATACTTTCCAGTCTGTGAACAACACAAAAGGATGAGTTTATAACAAAACAACACCACATAATGAAACATGCCACATCTCTTGCACACAATGAAATGAGCATTCACTATGTGTGCACTATGTAAAAACTAGGCATACCTTCGAACTGGATCTCCGGGTTCTCTTGGAGAGCCTACTTTAGTGTATAGCCAAACCTTTATGTCACCTATGAGTTATACAAGCCCCCACTACAGCAGCCTTTAGTGTTCAAATCGTTGACAAGCTCTGTTAAGTCAAGAACAACAAGTAATCAAAGCAACCAATCTTAGTATGGCTGGCTGATACAAACAAGCAATTGAACAGATGTGTGAGCAAATCTTGCACAACACTGAATTACATATCAAGAAAAGAAGCATAGAAGGAGGCTTAAAGACCATCACTTGACTGACCAGATTTAAGGGGCATTTAAACATCATGTGCAACGTATGAACTAACATAAAAATTGCATATTTTAGATTCTATATTGAAATGCACATGTATTAGGTTATGCCATGTATGATGCCTAAATGTACACTATAGCAGGCAGGAGTGATTCATCATTGCACGCACAATTGAATTGTAGGTTAAGGGCCAGTTCTATTCCGCCTTTTTTAGAGCTTATTGTCAAAATAAGCCATAAAAGATGTAAAGAAGTCATCTTTGAGTTATGGGTTTGTGCTGAACTTATTTCGCTTTGGAGTGGGGTGCTTCGGGTAGAAGCTCACTAAAAATTGAAGGGAAGGGGAATAGTGATATGCCTCTGTTGTCTGCCTATATTACACTCAAAATGCCACTGCTCATGCCCGCGTCACACCTGATCCTCAAGTAAAAATAAACACGCAAGCGTTCATTGCCCTGCCCGCTTGCATCTCCTCTCCCCTTTCCCTCTACCTCGATCCCCTGCCTGTAGCGCTAGGGTTCCTCCAGCGAGCCGTCGCCACTGGTCCCATCTAGCCTGGTCCTCGACGATGCTCTGTCCAGCTAGGCTACATGGCCGGCGGGTAGGGCCAAATCTCCCCGGCTGCTCCTCCCTTTGGCGCCGCCCATCATTCTCATGGTCTCCAGCAGCTGCTCCGCTATGGTCCGTCCAACACACTACTCCGGCGGTCGCCGCACAACTACGGCCGATGCCCCACTCCGGCAGAAGGCACCTTGTTCCCCCTCCCCTCCTCCCAGGCTGTGGCCTTGAGGTGCCAGTGAAGGATGAGCTCATCCAACAAGGTGAGGATCTCCTCTGATTTTTTGCCAAATTTTCATTCTGATCCGCTATACGATGAATTGCTATGAGCTGCTGCTGCTGCTGCTATATGATGCATTGCTATGAGCTGCTCCTGCTGCTGCTATAAGATGAATTGCTATGAGCTGCTGCTGCTATATGATGAGTTGCTATAAGCTGCTGCTGCTGCTGCTATATGATGAATTGCTATGAGCTGCTCCTGCTGCTGCTATATGATGAATTGCTATGAGCTGTTGCTGGTATATGATGAATTGCAAGCTGTTGCTGGTATATGATGAGTTGCTATGAGCTGATGCTGTTGCTATATGATGCTTTCAGGTGGTGCTGCTATATGATAATAACCAGTCACTTGGACCATCGAATTTCGATAAATAATGGTTCTTCATTTAAATTTAGGTCATGCGTTCTTCATTTAAATTAGGCAATGGGATCTCTATGGAAGACATTGACCAAAGTAGATTGTGCCAAGTAGATGGTATCTTTGTATTTGCATTTTGAACAAATATTGATGGTCTGTTTTCCTATCATATTAATTACTGCACTGGGTTCAATTTGTGAAGTTTGCAAGTCAAATTAATTTTCATATGGGTAGCAAAATGACAAAATATAATGCAACCTAGACTTTTCACTGATCATACCACTGATAAGCTGAAAAGGCAGGCAATGAAAAGAACTAGTTGGCTTGTTATCTGGAGCTTATATTCAAAGGTGCTTATATTCTTAGGATAACTCGAAATAACTGTCCCTAAGAAACTTGGCCAACATCACTGACATACAAATAACATGTCACGTTGATTGCAATGGAGAGTGACCTACCATAGCACACTGTATAGGCTCACCGCTGCCTCTCCTTTTTTTACGATGTTCCATGACATTGCCGCATACATCTTGTACTAAGAAATCTTGTACTTTTTCATTGCGTAACCCTATCTGCAAGTTGACACGGCTAATTTCAGATATCTCTACATGATAATACATTGCATATCCCTTGCGCATATTTAAACCACCAATTAACGATTGTGCGCGTAGCATAAACTAGCCATGACTCTGTGTACTGGACTAATGTAGTGCACTGGAATTCCTACATGCCACCTACGTTTTTGTGTAATGTACTACCTCTGTTCCTAAATATATGTCTTTGTAGAGATTCCAGTATGGACCACATACAGATGTATATAGATGCATTTTCGAGTGTAGATTCACTCATTTTGCTCTCTATGTAGTCTATAGTGGAATCTCTAGAAAGACTTATATTTAGGAACGGAGGGAGTATCATGTATGACATCTACATCTCTAATTTAGCAGCCAGTAGTGGAAATCATTGTCTGCACAAAGGGATTACTGGTCGAAAATCCTAGCAAAGCACGCTGGCAGGCACACAACAATACAAGAGAGAGAGACACACTTACAAGATCATAGCAATGCCTCAGTCCAGGATCTTGGTTGGCCAAGCTGTTAGATCTAGAAGAAACATCGTCCTTGTAGTTTTTGCCAGCTGCATTACATGTAACAGCGATCTGTTAGTATATTTGAAGTACATCGGGCAGGTGATGCTGGACGGGTTTAAAGGTGACAAGTACCTAGGCCGCGGCGGGTGCTTGGCATCTTGCCAGACAGTGGGAATCAGGTTAGAAACATCAAGGGTGATGACGCTGCGCTGGCTGTCAGGGTCCGGTAAGGAGATCTAGAACCGTGGAGTAGGGTGTTTGTGGAGTGGCTCCGGTAGGGTGGACTACGGTGTGGGCAAAGCGGATCTGAGGCAGTGGATGAGGGCATTGGTGAAGCTACTCCGGTGGTTGGGTTCAGGATGGTGCCAACGATGCGGATCTGCGGCCATGGACGGGGCATCAGAAGCTGCTCCGATAGGTTGGACGAGGGTGCGACGAAGCGGATCTAAGACCGTTGAATTGAGCGTTGGCAAAACGGCCCCGATAGGGTTGAGAATGGTATAGGCGAAGCTACTCCGGTTGGGTTGAGGATGGTGTCGGCGAAGTGGCTCCGGTAGGGTTGAGGAAGGTGTCGACAAAGAGGATCAGAGGTCGTCGACGGGGCATCGGTGGGGCGGCTCCGGGGGTGTGGACGAAGCGTCTCCGGTGGGGAGTACGAAGGAGCCGCTGCAGATGCGCTGCGGTTGACGAGAGTACCAACGAAGCAGATCCGGCGCCGTGCACAAGGCCGGCACTGAATGGGCTGTGGTACAGTGGTGGATGAGCAGTCTACTTGTTTCTAGGGAAGGTGGGAGGGGTAGATGCGGCCGCAGAAGCAGATCCGGCGAGGTGGACGCCGCTGGCAGTGAATGGGCTCTGGTACGCCGATGGATGAGCAGTCTAGGGTTTCGAGAGGGGAGGGGTAGAAAGGCCGATGAAATACGGACATCGTGATGTAAGATGCTCTGGTGCTGTGGAGTAGTCGTTTTTGCGGGAGGGGGAGAGGAAATTGGGGTGCCGTGTGGTGCGGGAACCAGAAGTTACCAAAGCTGCCCCGGCCTATTATGTAAATCAGGGCCGTATTGTAACTATTGTTCTCCGTCACTACTGCAGGATGCTGCTAATGCGACACTACGATTAGAGACCCTTCGACGAAACTGTGTGCAATGCAATAATCGCAAACGGTGGTGTAAAAAACCGTCAAAAAAGGTGCAAAACGTTTGCGATGACGGATGCATCAAACACGGTTCCGATTTTGGTTGCGTGTGCGATGATGGGCATACGGTTCAGTTCAATTAACTATTTGCAATGAGGAGGAACAAAAGAAATGGGCTGCCAGATGAAGGCGTGTGCGATGTACAGCATACGGTTCACTCGGATGAACTGTTTGTGATGAGGCGGAACAACAGAAACGGGCAGCCAGATGAAGGTGTGTGCGATATACAGCATACAGTTCACTCGGATGAACTGTTTGCGTTGAGCCAAGAGAACAGAAATGGTTCAACTTAACAAGATGTGTGTGATACGCGGCAAATAGGTCTGTAATCAAAAATATGTGGGAAGACCGATAACAACACAGACGATTCCTGTTAACAAGCCGTGTGTGTTGTGAGCAAACGATTGCTGGTATACAATTGTCAGTGATTGATGAAATCATCACCGACGGGTTCCATTGTTTAGTCCGTGTGCGATGTGATTTGCTCTGTCTATAGAGCATCAACATATATACTTAAAAAGACAGCATTGCATAACCAAATTAAGCATACAATTACACAAGTGACTATAAACATAACATTTCCACACACCAAAGTAAGCAATTACATGCATACTAAACTAGGAGAAACGAGGATCTAATCATGTACTTCTTGTTGCTACAACTCTTGCCATTGCTCTGCTTTCGGCTGGATCCCTGGCCGTTTTGGGGAAGGAGGCACTTCCTCATGTCAACGATCCGCCTGTACATGTCATAGCTCATGTACGCCTCCTTGGCCGCGTACACGACGTGAGCTTTGTCGAGTTTCTCCATCCAGGCCGAGTGCCAGGCACGCTTGTCCTTGTTGCAGGAATCCTTCATGTCGGCCTCGGCGAGGTGAACCGGCGAGTCCTTCTCATGCTCCTTGCTGCCCCAGATCTTGTATTGGCCCTGGATGTCGACAAGATTCTGGCAGGCGATGCCTGAATTCTTGAGCACCTTGACATCGTTGGTGATGTCCACCATAGCGAACATGTAGTGGGGGCTGTTGACAAACCTGGCGAAACGCTCACAAGGCCTTGTGGCCAGGCAGTAGTGGTAGACGAGGACGTGGTTGCGCACGCACATATGGGCGACGGCGACCTTGGGACGAGACCCGGCACGAGCGCGGGTGTACTCGAGGTCGACCCCGACCACCTTGTACTTCTCCTCGGCAAGCAACAACTCCATGATGTGGATGGAGTGCTCCACCCAGACCGGGTTGTTGGTTTACACCATCGAGAGCTCCGTGAACATTCGGTGGGTGTCCACCACGGCATGCATGGTGAACTACTGCTCGTCGTCGGCAGACGCTCAGAGCGCCATTGGAGCTGCGCAGGATACCCTCTAAGATTGTCTTGGTGGGTGTGCTTCTTGCAATGGTGGGGTGCGATCGAAAGGTTGAAGAGGCACAAGGCTTAAATGGCCGCTGTAACAAATGGGAGCCAGCCGACCTGTAATCGTCACGTCTTGTCACGGCGTTCATAGCGGAGGATTCCAGTGCACGCCTGACAACACCGCACCGCACGCGTTTTGTTTAACCACGCGTGGGCTCGAAGAGGCGCCAAATGTATCGTCGGTGAGCCTGTTCCCGCGCTACTGCGTAGTTTACCGTGCAAGCTTCCCACCCAGCTAGTTTGGCCACGCATCGGCTAGAAGAGGGACAAATCGTGGGCGTTTATTGGCAAAAAGCTTTGTAAAAACAAAGTGTGTGGAATGACTTCGGTCATAAGTTTACCCGTGGGTGATGAGGTCAAAGTTACACACAAGGGTGATGATGGACACTCGAGTGCGATAATTAATTCTGCGATCTACAGGGCACACGGTGGAAGAAACCAACTGTGTGCAATAATGTCGAAGATCGCAGTCGAGTTAGCTATACAGATCGTGTGCTGTGAAATCGACATGGTAAACAGATTCGAGAATGGTTAATAAAATCTAAGACCATTGCATATTAAGGTCAAAATAGTGCTACCAATATACGAGTCTCATACGATGCCATTTCAACGATTGTTCCACAAAAGCTCAAAATATTACAAGGTTCAAATTCCAGTTATATGGCTCAAATTCGAAGATTACAAGGTTCAAACTGATATTAGAAATGAAATTCAGCTCATCAGCTGCAAACGCTCGCGCTGATCCGCTGAACATGGATATCAGAGAGGTTCAAACTAATATTACCACTTCTAAGTCTGGTTTCGAAACCTCACAATTTTGCAAAGGGGTCAGCCACTAAGAAGTCATGTATGGGGTTGACACGATGACTTCCGATTACTCTATCATCTGAAGTTCCAAAATGAAATTCAGCATTTTTGGAGCCTATTCCATTCTGCCGCAGGCGCCGGCGCTGATCAACAAACCATTCATTTTTGTGAAATAAATGTAGGGCAAACCTCATTACCTTCAGCACCCTTGCTCTGACAACAAAGAACCTGGCGAATATAATCTCCGATAAGGTCCCTCGGTAGGAGTTCAAAGTAATTTCTGAGAGATGCAGATCTAGGCATTCGACGTGATTGTTATATTGTATCACATTATCCACCACTGGGCCTAATCTTATCTGCAAAAGAAGAAAACGTGTTAGTGCGTACATGCATTTTTGAACACTACTACAGGCCTATTTGGTTTGCAGGATTTGTAAAATGCACTAACATGCCATCTTCGATCTGACATGATTAACATGGGCATTAACATGTCATCTTCGATCTTCAGAAGAGGTTGGAGTGGATGAAAAGTTCCCTAAGAAAACTAGTACAGATGAATCCAAAGGAGAAATGCATATGGATTGTAACCATATGGATCAAGCAACCAATATGGGGGGGGGGCATGTATGTACTGAAATCCTCCAAAAGAATCCTTCAGAAATCGTAGTACATTGTCATTGTAAACTTGGAAAAAGGTGTCACAAATTGAACTCCCTTATGGTTAACATTTAACAGGAAAGGAACATCACCTCGATATATAGCTTCTCCAGGCACGGAAAGCATCTCAGGAAACTGACAACTTGCCCCAGGTTGGGGCCGATAGATTCTAGTGCCAAGACCTTAACTATGCGCAGTTTCAGGGTCAAGCTTGTCGGAATCATTTTCGGAATGACAGATGAACAAACATCTTCAAAATTAGAAATAATGTTAATTTGTAGAAGGATAGGTAGAAGGCGGCTGTTGTACCTAAATGGGTGTGGATCCAATAACAAGTTCGGAGTATTTGTTAGACGAGTAGCCCACCACTGTCAATTTCGGCGCAAAAATGACATTGATTCTTGTTGGACCTTCTTGATCAACTACAAGTAATCTCTCAAGTTCGGGTGTGTCCTTAATGACCATACCGTGGTACACATCTTGTGACGTCTTCCTGCCGCACCAGCAACACACATAAATAGTCCAGAGAGTCATGGAGGTGATGTGGAAGGTACTCAACCCATTGATCGCCTGAAGACAAAGGTACTTGAGTGCAGTACAGCCACAGAGCAGGCGCTCCATGTCACCGTTTGAGAGGCAGACGGCGACAAGCTCGAGGTGCTTCAGTCGTGGTAGAATAAGAGCGGGCGCGTCATTAAGGGGGGATGGCAGTTCCTGAACTTGGCGACGCGCAGCGTGGGTGCGAGGCGGAGCGTGGACGTTGGCAGCGAGCGCATATGCCCATCATCAAAAGTGAGCTCCTCGAACTGATCTAGGGCGGGGGATCGGAACCAGTCGTCAAGCTTGGCTCGGTCCTTGCCGTTGGAACGGAACGTGCCCAATCTAAGGCCTCTTGTTGGGCCAAGGTGACTGCCGAGGATCTTGGAGAACACATCCAAGCTTTTGCGATAGCCATGGCAGAGCTCGTGGGTGTCGATGAGGTCGAGAGGGCTGGAGTTCCATAGGGGGCGCCACCGACGGGAAAGGACGGTTGTCCGCGCCCCATATTTGATTGGGAGGAGGGAGATGATGACTGTCAACATATCATCGGGGAGGCTGCTGATGAAGTCTAGGCCTGCTGGAGTTGCTTGCGGTTCTAGCTCGCCCCGCATCCGCTTGTTGGCAGCCCCGTTCTCCACCTCCGGAGTCTCCTTGTCAGCGGCGCTTTCTGATAGAAATGGGAGTACAGGGAATATTTAGTTAAAACAGGGCAATAGAAAAGTGTATTGGTAACTAGAAGTTATTAGGTCGGAATATAGTAAGAAAATGGAATAACAATTGGTTGCTTAAATACTACACAATTCATTTGATATTGCTGGGTAAGTCAACATGCAGATAGTTGAAAAGAAAACTTACTTTGAACAAAGTCTGGATGGATGATATCGTCGGGGAAGTTAGCATATATCTCATGTCCAGGCCCTTTTATGTGTAGTGCAATTCTAGTGCCAGCTTTCAGTTCATAAAACTTAGAAATTTCTTTCCAAAAGCCAGTGCCAAAATAGGAGTCACCACGTTCATCAAGTCTTACAGTAGCAACGATTGTAAATCCATGGTTTGTGTGCAGTATGACATCCCTGCAGTCTTGATTTATGTAAAGGGAAAGATTGTGCACTACAGATTCTGTTGCATAGCAAGGGACGCGTTGCAGAAAATGGTAGGATTGTTAAATAAAATATGGTAACATGCAAATATGGGCCCAAATTGAAAGAACTGTCCAGCAATTGAAATCGAAGGACAAATATCTATAATTAAACAGATAGGGTAAACATGATGTCATGGAAATATGAGAGTAATCGAAAGAACAATACATCATTAATTTGCCTAATATAGAAAGATATTCAGGAAATAACAGATAGGGTAAACATGATGTCATGGAAATCCCCTTTGATGTATATGGTGCATGTGGCACCTTTCATCCAAATGTAGCAATATTTAGAATATGTTCAGGAAAGTAGGCCATGCCAACCGATTTAGGGTGAGATTGAACATACCGCGCGCATCCTTAAGTCATCTGGTACGGTGAGATGGAATGTCTAGCAGAGGCCGCAAAGTCCTGATGTGTCGGTGCACTATACACTCTATGAATGAAAGAAAACCGTCAAATCAGCTCGAATAAAAATGAATTCACGGCGATTTCGGCCGGGTGATTAAAGGAGGCTGATGAACTGGGATAAGAGATGAGATAATATCTCATTAAATTAGTTACCTTGTTGTCCATGAGAAAGAACCCTCAGTACGGCAGATTTCCCAACCGAGCGGAGCTGGGTCGACTGCGAGCAGCGTCGAGAAAGTTGATGGAGATAGGCGGCGGCAAGCAGAAGTGGCAAAAATGCGGTGGGGTTTGCCGGCAGCCTGGCGGCGGCGGCAGGCGTCGAGCTAAGTGGTTACTGCCGCGATAGGTGGTGCCATGCATAGACGCAGAGGAGCTTGTGTAGGTGTGAATGGGGACCGGAGGGGGTGGCGGGCGGGGTGAGGGTTTTTGTGACGTGGGGATGGCGAGGGTTTTCTTTTTTCTTTTTTGAATTGGGTGGTGAGGGTTTTCTGTCCCACAAAGAATTTCGGAGGCAACGGTTTGCTAGAGCCAGCCGTGTGTGATTGACGCAACAGGAAAAATGAAAGTCATTGCACACGGTTCCAATTTTGGGAACCGTGTGTGATTGACGCTACAGGCAAAATGAAGGTCATTGCACACGGTTCCAATTTTTGGAACCGTGTGTGATTGACGTACTACCTCCGTCCTGGTTTATTGGTCCCCTTTGTAATTTGTACCAAATTTCGACCAAATATTTAACTAAGAAATGTTTATGCATGTCACTAAAAATTATATCATTGAACACTATGTTCAAATACGCATCCAATGATATAATTTTTGCTGACCTACACTAACATTTTGTCAGTTAAATCTTTGGTCAACATTTAACACAAATTACAAAGGGGACCAATAAACGAGGACGGAGGTAGATTCCATCAACCGAACTAATTGCATCCATATCCCACAGTTAGACATAAGTAAACATAGATTAAACATACTCAGACATAGATAATAAGCGTACACGTACACAAGCATAGTTCAACCATAAGTACATAGTTCAACCGTCATTAAGCATTGCTCAAGCGTACATAGTTCGATCCCACATCTCATCTCACATGCCGGCACGATCCTGAAGCTTCTCCAGGTACTCGGTGTACGCATCATGCGCCACCCTGTGAGAATACTTCTGCTTGAAGGAGCCAATGGCCCATCCTCTTGCATGCGCCAAAACACTTTGATACGCGTCATGAAGCTTGTGGTAGCAAAATGGGCATCGATAGCCGCCGTCCTAGGTCCTAATACGCCTGTTATGCATTCCCGCATAAAGCTCCCTCAGGATTTGCCTCTTGTACCTCCTCTGGACATCTTCATCCTCGCTGTCCACATCGTCAGACAACACCTATACAAATAGTAAAACAAATTTGGCATCAAATCAATATTTACATGCCGTGAAGTAGGATTAGGAATTTATGGCTATTTTTTTATGCATATCCAGAGATTATGGTTCAATTTTTAAGCACATTTGTCTATGTACAAACCAATCTTGAAGAAAATAATGGCACAAACATATGTAGGTTATTCAAAATCAATTGTCAAGTCCTGGCTAGGAATTATTTGCACGAACACTAACCCTAGTCGGATTACTAGCAGAAATCATTTCCACAGATGAAACAACTAATCACTTATCACTTGTACCATTCAAACAATCAATACAATACACGGATCTAACAAAACTTATTCAGATTTCATGGATTGGGAGAACATAACCATATGATTTCTATTCCAAAAAGCGGGAGGCAAGAGTAACCAGAGAAACCCTAGGATCTATTTGCCACATAAATGGGTATAGATGACTAACCAGTTGTCCGTCGTCGTCGGAGTGGTCGCCGGAGTCGTCGCCGGGGTCATCGCCCGAGTCGTCACCAGAGTCGGTGTGGAACTCCGTCTCTGGCTGTGGAAGCTTGACGCCGTCGACGACGTCAGGGTGCAGCGATAACTCGCCGGCGATGACGGCAACCTCTGTCTCCATCTCCACACCGTGCTCCGGTGCTTTAGCAGCCCTGGCATCGCCACTCCCTCCGATGGGGCGCTTCAGCGGCATCCTCATACACTAACGGCTTTGAGGACTGAGAGCGGCATCGAGGATGCAAGCGGAGAGAGAGGATTGTGTGTGTGGCGAGGATGGGGGCTGCGGCCGCTCGGGCGCACCATTAATATGGAGTAGTGGGAGAAAGGCGGGCGGCGATCAAACCGATGGCTCGCCTCCCGGTGAGCCTGCGCACCGGACTGCTGGCATGCCTACCGTCGTTTCACACAGCTACTCTCACGCCTCCCGATGACACTGCGCAGCAAGCACACCTCCGTCAATTCACACACCTGCATGCACGCCTCCCAGTCTACCTGCGCGGCGGACTGCTCGCATGCGTCCCGTCAACTCACGCCTGCTCGCACGGCACACGGGTCGCGTGGCGGCACGTATATTATTTTTCTATTTGGATGATTAATGCTGCCGCTTTATTGCTTAACCGAAGCATGGCACATATCCATTGTTGGTCGAACGCTCATGGTTTGAATAAATAATCCGTTTGGGATATTGGTTCCCAATTATTCATAATCTCCCGTTTGTAATTAGATAAATATTACATCAAAACTGGTCTCAAATTTGACAAAAAAAGTACAATGCCACTTTGTATTGGTGTCCATATGACAACACGATAAGTTTCATGAACTTCAAATAAGTTTTGGATGTACTAGAATTTAAAATCAAGATTCTCAATGTTTGAAATTTGTTGCATGGGGAGTAAACATGCACCCAGTGAGACACATGTGTTTTTGCAATCCATTTAGGTGCACTGTCACGTGTGCATGTAGCTCAAATTTGATTTTTGCACATTATACCCGTAGAAAATCAATCAATAAATGTACTAAAACGTCTTAATGATCTATGTTTTTTTTTAAATTAAAACGTCCCTCCTTTGGTAACATATGTTCACCACGGGATAATTAATTTAACATGCATCGTAGTTGCGGTGGACTCGCGGTGTGTGGGTGGGTGTGTGTGTGTGGGTGTGCGTCTAGGGGGTGGCGGGTGGCTCGCAGTACACTATGAGTTGTGAGCCACCGTGTGGCTTGGCCGTTTTGTTAGGCAGGCCAGTGCCACATCAGAGTCGTGAATTCGTTATTTAAAACATTACACAACCCTTTCATACATACATGTTTTGGCCACATGCAGTTGATGGTTGTCCTACAAGACACTCGATACTCGCGTGTGATGCTTTCTGTGGGCCCGCGAGGTTGTCGTCCATCACTTTGACGAACAGCCGGCAGTGAGGTTAATTTGACCAGCAAGGTAGAATCTTTTTTGTTTGTGTTATGGTGGTATATAGTACGCGTCGAAGAGGTGGGAGGGGACTAGCATATATACTATACGTACGCGTCCGTGAACAAGTACACCTCACTCAGTGTCGGGACTTTTCTGTTTCCGAGGCACATGCCACATCAAAATTGTGAAATTGGCTATTCAAACATCACACAACACCTCTTTGGGCCACATGCATGCAGGCGGTGGTTATCCTAACTAGGACACTCACGTGTGACGCTTCCATCCGTGGGCCCACGATGCCATCGTCGATGCATGCATGCATCACTTTGACCTACATCGGGAGAGGTTAACTCATTTCACCATCGATGAGGATTCTTTTTGGGTTGTACGTATTACGGTAGGAGCATATAGTATGCGTCGAAGAGGGGGGAAGGGGACCATCATATGTAGTACGCTTCATGAACCTCGCTCTGTGTGGGTGCATGGTTTACGGTTTTTGAGGCATGTGGCACATCAAAGTTGTGCATTTTGGGTATTCAACATATATATATGTTTGGCCCACATGCAAAGCGATGGTGGTTGTCCTCTTGCACCCACTTAAGCGGTTATCAGCGATATCGATGCTTTCCATCTGTGGGCCCGCTTGGTCCATCACTACTTTTTGCCTGACAACGAGAGAGGTTAATTTGACTTAGGAGGGGATTTTTTTTTGCTTGTAATATGGTATATATATATATATATATATATATATATATATATATATATATATATATATATATGTCATGCTCTGGGATGACATGCATGATACAGTTTGAGCACACACACATGCATGTGTACGCATGAATCCCTCCCATCGAGTTGAAGTGGCTAGTACAACGACACGTCATGAACCGATCTCGCTCTGTGTGGGGAGTGTACGATTTTCGACGCACGCGCCACATCAATGTTGTGAAATGGTATTCAAACATGCATGCACGCATCACCTCCATACATATGCATGTAGTGGTAGCCTTCGAACGGTACACTCCCTCGCGTGGTTATCGGCGACAAGCCTATATATTCGTGGGCCCGCGTGGACATCCATGATCACCTTGACCGACAACAAGATAGGTTACCATGGCAGATTCTTCATTTGGTTCGTGTTATCGTAGTATAGGTCTTGGTGAGATTCAGACCTAATTAAGTTTGAGCGCATATACTATGCACGCATGCATGCATGAATCCCCGTCGTCGGCTTGAAGTGTGGTGTAACATACATATGCATCGTCAACCTAACCCTCACTCAGTGTGGGGATTTCTAGTTCGAAATCACGGTGCCACATCAAAGTTGTTCCATTGTGTACTCAAAAACACACCTCTCCATACATATGTTTGGGCCACACGCATGCAGTGGTTGTCTTCGGAGACTAGCTACTTGCGTGATTATTGGCGAGCTAGCCCATCTCCGGGGTCGCATGGACGGCCATCACTTTGACCAACAACAAGAGAGAGGTTGTACGACCAAGGTGGATTATTCTTGGTCCGTTTTACGATCCAACTTGGTGAGATTCCTCTCTGGCCTGCCGACTGAAAGTGTGTGGGGGGGGGGGGGCTACTACTTCGCACTTTGCTAGGTGAACCTTGGTTGGGGGGCATGCATTCATAGCTTAGGATTCCCTTCGTGCCGACACGAGGGGGGGGGGCTGCTAGCTACTTCGCACTTTGCTAGGTGAACCTGGTTGGGGGGGGGGGCATGCATTCATAGCTTAGGATTCCCTTCGTGCCGACACGAGGGGGGGTGCTAGCTACTTCGCACTTTGCTAGGTGAACCTCGGTTGGGGGGGAGGGGGCATGCATTCATAGCTTAGGATTCCCTTCGTGCCGACACGAGGGGGGGTGGGGGCAAGCAATACCGTGCGCTTTGCGAGATAGGTGCCACATCAAAGTTGCATTTGGTATTTGAAAATCAAACCACCCTTTTCATACATAAATTTGGTCCACATGCAAGTGTGTTCGTGTTCTGACCCTCTCCCGCGTCATTTTTCGCCAAATTTATGAACATTAGACAAGTCGGATGACGCAATAGACATGGTTCACTCAAACTAACCGTGTGCATTGGGCTCCACGAGGCTTCCCCTCTCAAAAATATCTACCCGCCTGCAGCTTTTTTCTGTTTGATAACACACGGTTATTGTGTTTCGCCCGTGTGTGATGTTTCTTGTTCCCAATCCCACCTGCATCCCTCGAAAATATCTGCCCGCCTCGAGGGTTTTTCAGTTTCATAACACACGGTTGTTATCTCCAGACCGTGTGCGATGCACCATCATCAAAATTTTCAATAGCCCCAGCATTTCATTCCCGCGTTTGACTCCCGCCCCGCGTAGTAAAAATTTTAGTACCCACGTCATTTCCTCAAACACAGCCCCCACACCCCCTCCACACACACACACACCAAAACCTCCTCGGGCGTGCGCACACACACACACACCCCTCCCTCGCTCGAAACCCTAGCAAGGTCCCCGCCGCCGCCGCCGCAAGGCCTCCATTGTCAACATCTGCCGGTTTGCCCATGCAGCTTACACACCGATCTCCATACCCAGGCCACCCTTAGTTTCTTAGATGACGCCTGCCAAACGCCCCCTTTCCCACAGATCCCCATCCCCATCCCCCACTCCAGAGCATCGCAGCCTAAGCCCATCTATCCTTCCCGTGGAGCTCGAGGAGCGACTGGCCCAAAAGAGGTGTATCGCAGTCTCTTCGCCCGACGTCGCTGAGGAAGCTGACGACCATTACTGGCCGCAGACACTCAATCAACGGGCTAGAGTATGTGGGTATGTCGCGGACGCCGGCTGCGACATCGAGGTCGTTGATAGCGACGGCCTGAGGCGGGCTATGTCACAGGTTAAGTGGCCCACCCCCAACCCCTCGGGTTCAACCGCCATCGATCTCATCAATGGCCCCGCCGCTGATCTCCTCTGGCTCGCTGTCAAGAATTTGCCATCCTACATCTCCATCGAGCCCCTTTTGTCATTTCTGAAGGACACGTTCTGCGATGCTGGCTTGGGATCCACAGCTTCCAAGCCAGACCTCATCGACGGCGACCACAAGGAGGGCACCCTCTTTGACTCTTCCAAGGGGAAAGAGCCCATCTGCTCTTCCAAGAGGAAAGCGCCTGTCTGCGACATCAGGGAGGGCAGCCTACAGCCGTGCTCTTCCAAGGGGAAGGAGCCCATCTGCGACAACATGGAGCGCATCCAGGGTCCGTGCTCTTCCCACGGGAACGAGCCCATCTATGATAAGTGAGGAAACCCATGATTTGTTTTGCCGTGCCTCTTCATAGGGGGAAACCCATGATTTGTTTTGTCGAGTCCCTTTTGTAGTGTAGTGAGAATATGTCCAGTTTTAATTGCTATATCTAGTTGTTTGCAGTATGCCTTGTTTATTTTAGTTGTTCACAATGTGATGCTCTATATGTGCAATTATTTACTGTGCAGTACATTTCATCAATCCAGTTTTAAACATACCGATAGGAATGCATATATTTGCTTGCTTTTAAGCCCGTTATAGGTAGCATATGCCTCTTTTAAAGTTTTTTGATTGTTCGGTTGTTTGTAGTTAGCATATGTCCAGTTTCAAATGCTATCTTTGGTTGTTCGTAGTATGCCTTATTTATTCCAGTTATTCACAACGTGATGTTCTATATGTGCAAGTATGAACTGTGCAGTTCAATTTCATCAGTACCAGTTTCAACAATACCACTATGAATGACTACATTTGGTTGCTGCATCTTGTAGTTAACATGACTTTCCATTTTTATTTAACAATAACCAGTGTACTTAGACCGGCACAATACCAGTTTGAATGACTATGTTTGCTTGTTGTTAAATGTTAGACCTGTTGCAGTTAACACACCTTTCCACTTGTTTTGCTTTACTAGCGTCCTTAAACCTGCACACTGAAGCTATCTTTTGGAGATTATTTTGTCTGCCATGGATAATTTTGGTTGATGTTTAGCCTGTTGTGCTTAACATGCTTCTCGATGTACCTACACAGGACAATTTTGGGAACGACTGCTGTTTTCCATCGAGGTTAGTTTCATCCCATGGCTTATATATGCTCACTGTTTAGGATATCGGTAGCTGGTACCATATTGGCCGGGGGCTGATAAGGGACTAATCGGTGAATCAGACTTTTAACTGAATATATCTGCAACCCATTTATTGTTAGGTTAACTAGGGCCATATGTAATATATCTGAGGCTACGTAGCAACATGCACTGTACTTAATATCTAAATATGGAATCCTAGGCTACATAGCAACAAGGAAGAGTGTTACATTAATGTTCTGATGATGTCTAGATATACATAGAAGAGTAGCAGCAGCAACAACAACAACACAGCCATGTTTGGATACTAACCTTAGCTAGAGGTTAGAGTTAGTTTCTAGCTCATAACTAACCCTAAACTAACTCCATCCAAAGAGTAGTTTGGATGGCAGGGTTAGATTGACAATAAATGCACTAGGCTAACTAGCTCCAATTAGCACCTCTTGGGTTGGATAGTTTTTTTGGGTGGGTTATAGATGCAACTAGCTCAAACTAGCCCTCATGTTTAGATATACTTTAGGGCTATTTGAGCCCGAACTAGCTCAAACTAACTGTAACCCATGGATACAGCAGCAGTTAATCAGCCGATAATTTGTAAGAATGCAATAAACTCCTTTCGGCCCATAGTATAAGATGTTAATTCATCTAATATGTCAGTATATTGGATGATATAAGATATTATAAAAGAGTGTTGTACTACATCATTGTGCAATTGCTGTTTAGCTTCTAATATTAACTTGGTGCTTTTAGGTACATATGTCATTGGTAAAGATCCACGCTTCGACCCTTTCTGCGTATGGGGCAATGAGATATCGATGAACCAGCATCAAGTGAGGAAGCTGATAAAGATTGTTAGTAAAATGGGTCCAAAGATGGCAATTACACTATTTGTTTACACTTTATCCAAGACAACAGCGAATTGTAGGATGGTAAGTAAGAACTCTGCAGCCTTCTTTTTACTGCCCATAATGAGTTGTGTTAGATGACAATGTCTGAATCTTTTTCCTTTGCAGTGGTTGCCAAAGCAGTTTACTCAAGATTACCTCTCAAACTACATGATTGGTGGGCATGCAAAGGTTAAAGTATTTCTACCAGAACACGATGATTATGTAGATGTTTTCATGAAGACCGTGAAGGATGGGCGGTCGGCCATCACAAGGGGTTGGACTAGAGTCGTGCGTGCCTTCTGGATGGAGGAGGGCACAATATGGGCATTCCGCTTCACCTTGTTCAGCAACTAGAATGTATTTCGCCTCTTTCTTTACCGTCTTTAATAGTACAAGTATACAACTGTGGTTCATCATTCTTTATTTGGTTCTTATGTAATTCTTGAACATATGTACCTATGAATCGAATAATGCATTGGTTGTTTGAACCGGATGGATATGAATAAAGCTATAGCATACATTCAAATTCAAATTCAAATCCGGTACAATTTGAAATAGCAGCAATTAAATTATAGTGAAATAACGCTCTGCAGGTCGTTACGGCACACACGATTGGTAAAACACAAACATTTGCTATATACACCATAATTCGAGACGGTTCACAGAGAGGAAACGTGTGCAAGCATGCACACAGTTGCCGTTTGCAAAGCGTGTGTGATGTCAGACAATATCACAAACAGTGCGGGCAAACTAAACGTTTGTGATAGTTGCCTTATCATACACGATTCGCAACCATGAACTATTTCTGATGAAGTATGCATCGTAAACGTTGCACCACAGAATAGCGTGTGTGATAGTTGTCGTGTACAACGATGTTACGACGGTCCGACGTTTTGTAATCCTATTCGACACTCGTACGGCGATTAGCTAATCTTCTTAATTAGTTATCGCATGCGGTTTGGGACAAGCGAATGTGTGTGATTGTATGCTTATCATACATGTTCTATAATAGTGAACCGTTTGTGAGGTCACGCATCGTAAACGTAGCACCACAGAATACCGACTGCGATGGCAATGCGAGCACAAACGAGTAGGAGTACTATATATGCATATTGGCTCCCTATCCCCGACGGTTTCTGGGTCGTGTGGGAAGGACCCCCTCTATCGCCCACACTCACTTGGCGACGGTTCCAAATGCCGTCGCGGAAAGGGGTTAAAACCCGTTTGTATAGCACCGACGCATACCAGTGCGTGCACCAAGGACAAAAGGGGAATTTCACATGCTAAAGACTAGGTGGCGGAAATTTTAGAAGGAGGCGGGAGATTTTGCCACCCGCGGGATCGTTCGTATCCAGTTTCAACTAATTTTGGATAGTGCTAGCGGGAAGGTCATGCGAGACTGTGTACACAGGGCACACGTCAGCAGTTAATAACTGGTATGAAGTCCACCCCAGAAAAAAAGACAATAACTCGGGATGATGCACCGATAACTTGGACGTTCACACGGGCGCGGCCAATCGTACGGGTGTAGAGGCGCGTTCACAAAAAAACGGATCAAACGCTCAGCCTATGTATTTCTCGTGTAAATATATAATTTAGTGCCATTGATTATTTACTTTAAACATAATGCATTGACGTGTTATTGTAGAGGCACACAAAAAGAAATGGATATTGTAGTCACACAAAAGAAATGGATATTGTAGTCCGCTACTTAAAAGTGTTACCTCATAAGATTACATGGCCTCCATTTCATAAATTGCGTACCCGTTGAATTCATATATGAATATTACATATATTACGTCATAATAGAACCTTGAATCATCCAAGAATAATGAATTTGAATGAAAAACTAACAATGGTGCATGTACATGATAGCTACAGTGGTTGTTTGAAGAAACATCACTGTAACTTTGGCATGCACAATTGAAAAGGATTATTTGGGAAAAATCCGATATGTGAGTGTCCAATCTTTATAGAGTTGAATTGATATTGTATCTTTGGCCACGATATGAAGTAGATATTGATTTATGTTCAAGCGATGCACATCCACGATCGCTAGATAGTGATACGTGAATGAATTGTGCAATCTCTCTCACACGCATACATATCTCATTTCTCCATGGGCATCGGAATCATACACGCGCACTTCGTGTATTTCTCTCCCTCCGTCAAGGTTAGAATTCATCTTTCTACCCCGTCCTACAAGTCTCTCACACAGAAACACACACGCTCTCTCTGTCGAACACGCCCACCCCTTTAATTCCGCCCACCCACCGCCACTAATGTCTCAAAGTATAACTATGTCTCGCACACATATGCCTAAGGTTAACTTGAGTCCTGGAACCATATGAATACATACAATGGGATTCCAGCAGAGCACCTTTTGTTTTGAGATTTCGCTCACACACACACACAAATGCGTGCGCGCACAGACATTGTTTCTCTCTTCATTTTTTTGGCACTTGCATGCACACCGCTCATTTATCTCCATGATGCTTTAAGTATGCCTCACACACATGCTATCTACCTATCCCTTAATATAGATATGTATCACACAAACTCCTTCTCCCTATATCTAAGTGTCACTGCCCCCCCACACCCACACACACACACTTCCCGACACCGAAGGAGTAGGGTGACACCTCGATCTTGATACTAATCTATCTACTGGCTTCTCTCTCAAACACACACACACACACACACTACCCGACACCGAAGGAGTAGGGTGACACCTCGATCTTGATAGTAATCTATCTACTCGCTTCTCTCTCAAACACACACACACACACACACATACACACACACTCGCTAGTTGTGCCTCTGTGCCTACCGCGTGCACACTCTCGATACGGCTTTCTCTCCCCCCCTCCCACCCCCCCCCCCAACAATGACAGCAAAAGGGTGACAACTTGATCTTGATCTTAATCTATCAATTGGCTTCTCTCTCAAACACACACACACACACACACACAGACACACACGCTAGTAGTGTCTCTGTGCCTCGCTCACATACATTCCATACATCTTTCTCTTCGTAGGCCCCTCGATATGTAGACTTCTCGCGCGCGCATAGCTGTAGTGACGATGACGCTGAACCCAGTGTGCCTTGTTTTTACTGGCCTCATGTGATAGTTTTCACCCTGTTTTCTGTTAATTAACAAGGCAACCTTTTCTTTGTTACTACTAGTGAATTTGAGATCATTCGGGGCAGACATAAAATATATCACTTCAACCCAATTATCGCAGTAACTATTTAGAAAGAAACTAGCAAGATGCCCGTGCGTTGCACGGAACATCAAGATGCATTTGTATGAGTAGTTTATCTTGTGAGAGAAAAGGATGAATGAGGGAAGCCTTTTTGCAAATGTGGAGAGGGGTGTGGGTATCTTTTTGCAAAATTGCCATAGTTTCCGTCCTATCCATCAGGTATAAATCGGACGGCCTATATTGCAGGATGGCAGGCACACCATTATCACCAACTCTGTTTTCTATAAGAGTAGATAAAAGTAGACATAGAGATATATCTCTAGCATCGTCCACAACGAACATCTGCTGGACTGGTGAGCGCCGGATGCTCGCAACGCGGTGACCTGAGTTCGAATTCTGTCCTAAACTTTAGATTTTTATATTTTTTTAATATATACTTCTTTCGCTATTGTACTGACAGTGGAACCCATAGAGTACTTAGAATACAAGATTAAGGATGGACTTGTTTCTTTTTAACTTTCTGTATGAATCTGTAGCCACCCTGCAAGTCATGTATACTGTACATGCAATTAACTTTTTATAGAGGGAGAATCATACACGCAATTAACTCAAGTGGATTGGATGTGACTCTATTATTTCCAGCATAAGAGCATCTCCAACGGCAACCGGCAAATTTCCTCTCGCTTCCTTCCGCGGAGGACGCCATCCAACGCCAGCGGCATACATTTTCAGAACTATAACCAACCAGAGGAAATTCGTGCAAACACGGACTGATTTCATATAAGCATGAAGGATTTCGTATAAAAAAGCCAGATCTTCATATAAACATGACATATTTCATTACATTTACATGAACTAAGTGGTGCTAATCCGGCTCTCGTGGTATAATTAATACCTAATATAAATGGCCACCTGCGAATCCCTTTGTCTTCCTCATGTCCGGCAGACACTTGCGGGGTCGACGAAGATCCTCGCAAGAGACGAAGCACCCAAGAAACCACCTGTACACGTAGTCGTCGCCTCTGCGGTGGCCTTCATGGCACCCAAGCGGCGGCGACCTCCCGTGTTCTACTTCTCCTCGATGATGGCGGTGAACACGGAGAAGCTGGCCACCGACTCGTCACTCTCCGCGCATCCGGCTTCTGTCTCTGCCTACATGGCGCTGCCACAGGCACGGGAGGCGCGGCCACAGACACGGGAGGCGCGGCCACCGCAGACATGGGAGGCGCAGCTGAAGACACTGGTGGCACGATACGACGTGGTAGCGACGATGCCCGAGCCGCCGTGCTCGCCGCCGTGCCGGCGTGGATCAACTCGCCACTCCTCATCGAGCTGAACTGGAGCGGCGACAGGCTAAACCACGCGCCGGCTTTGGGCGGCAACTGGCTTCATCGGGCCAGGCGAGGTAGGTGAACCACCGAGTGGCCTCGCTCGTATCCAGAGGGCTCGACGGGCCACCCAGCCGGGTAGTATGCCCGAGAACGGCTCCTCGGATGCCATCGGAAGAGTGGAGAAAATGGTGAAGGAGGAAATGGGGGAGCGGCAGAGGGGTGCGATTCTTGCCCGTTGTCTGGCCTCATTTAAATAGAGGGCGGACGATAGGAGCTTGGCCGGCGTCTGGCCTTGTTTAAACTGAGGGCGGACGGGAGGATCTCGGCCGGCGTTGCGTTTAATTCCGGCCCGCTCATGAACGGATGTGTGGCCGGAGTAGGTTTCTTGGTATGCATGCGGGTTTAATGGAGGCGTTTGATGGAGGCGACGAGGCATGTTCAGCCGGGCGTGCAGCGGGCGGTGCAGTACTATTTGATTTGACAGCTACTAGTAAACGAGGATAGTTCCTGATACGGCTTTAATGCAAACGATGGAGAGGGTAGCGGTTCCCAAAATGTTGAACGGCCAATGATGAATCCTCCTTCAATTAGCATCCTGAATGCATGAGGGAAATAATAGGAGGAGGACGGGGAAAAGAGGCAGCACGATGTGAATGCAACGCAGTTTGCACTCATATAAAGGCGCCCCTCCATTCCAATGCATCTACCACATCGTACGCACCTAAGCACCTACACTAAGCGCAAAAGGGCTCACTCCAGACCCATGGCGGCGATGCGCGCGAGCGGCCAGCGGCTGTGCCAGATGGTCCACGATGCCGGCCTGCGGCATGGCACAGAGGATCGTCTCCAGAGGGTGTTGGCGACCGGTTGGTTCATGGCCATCGTCGACGCGAGCTACGACTCTCAGTTGGACAAGATGATCGTTGCCACCACCAACAAGTTCACCATCGTCAAGAAGCTCGCGGACGACGTCGCCGTAGTCCTCCAGCGCACGTGCCCAGGCTCCTCATTGCCTGCCACCCTAATCGGCCTCCATGGCGACAAGATCTTTCAAGCACTGGTGGCCCTGCGACTGCCCGCCGACACATCCAAGAATGTCCACCTGGAGGTCACGCTCGCCGCGAGGCGCCTCGCCCTGCAAGAATTCGTCGACCTACACATCCACGTGTACGAGGAATTCGTGTACATAGGTATCTACAAGGCCGGTGAGGACGCTAAGACGTTGGCCTTCATCAATCGGCTGGAAGCCTTGGACGCCTTTGTTGAGAAGCACCTTGACCTCGCCACAAAAGCCGCCGCTCCTAAGCCGCTGGTCGGTGGCCCGGCGCACTGAGTCGAGGAGGAGGAGTAGGTCGTACGTTGATGGATGCATCTTTCTTCTTGCCTCCTGTAACCACCACTACGATCGCATCATCGTGGCCTTAATTCTTATTGTGCTATTGCATTCTCGTTCCAGTCAATACAGACATGTGCGATCCCTTTGCTCACATTTGGAGGCAATTATATGCATCACTGTAACTAGTACTCCATCCGTCAATTTATAAGTTGTGCTTACCTTTTCCATCAACTTCGTAATTTATGTTCGATGCTTGACCCGACCTATGAACTACTCCTAAATTCAAAAACTGAGACCGAACCTATAAATTCAAAACTACTCGTGCAGCACGCCTGTCACGTTTGCAAGTTCAAAACGAGAAACTGGAACATGTACATGAAGCATGCCCCTTCCCCGTCGCATACCACACTGTCGTTCCTCCCCCCAGTCAACGCGCACTGGCTAGGCTTTATATCACTACAACATGTGGGACCGCATGTGACCAAACCGACGATGCACCAACCTAGCTACTACCCTGCTTATCTGGGGGGAAAAGCCCCACCCTAGCATTTCCAATCGTTATTTCTATCTATCTATCGTGCCAAGGAGCAGAACCAAATGTTACAATTTATACATGTTTCTCTACTCCCATAAAAGACTCAGTTGGTGATCGTGGTGTGTCTGCCATCTGTAATTTCTGATCATTAGATCTGCATCTAACAACTATGAGGTAAGTTGTGGCATTTTTGCAACAATAGCCCACTTCTCTGCTCCAATTTGCAGAAAACCCCTTATTATCTTGAAAGCAACCACATCCCTCCCTCACCTCATCAAAATAGCCTGAGAAATATATTTTGAGTGAAAAGTAATATATTTTTAGTGGTATATATGTATATCAAAACAAGAGTGTTTTCTTTCAAGTTTGTGAACAACTACTATTCTACTTTGGATCCGTTGCAATGCACGGGCACATTGCTAGTAAAAGGAAAAGGTCTGTCGCATTTGCATCGTTCCCCCACACGCCCAGGAATCGGGAGTACTCCCCGGCCCGTCCGACACGCCACATACCTAGGGAAGGCGTGTTGCCTAGCATTTTCACTTTGATGTGGGACCGCAGTTGAGCAAACCGACTATCGGCAAATCGCACCCCGCCCGCCGTGTTGAGAAACAGAAACGAGGAGGGGAAGATCTAGCTGTAGCACGAAAGCCAAGAAATTTGGTGTCAGATGGGACTCATTGATAGAGTACGAGCACTCCGTACTACTCCTACTACGAAGTTTGTACTACTACTACTACCACTATACAACTAGGTACGTGCACGGCACAGCAGGAAGCACATCATCGTAGGAACAAAAAAGGGGAAGATCTGGTTTTGGGTGATTTATCTTTATTTCAGTCAATGTAGTATGAATAATATGATGTGGGGGGCACCCATGAAGCCACGTGGCACGTCTGGAGGTCTTATTAAGAGCTTCTTGTGTGGATCGATCAAACTGTCGTGCTGGTCGTTCGAGAAGAAGGTGTATGGGTACTTATAGTAGATCCGAATCGCAGCCACCTGGACCATTGGATCAACATCAATCAACGGTTTATATCGAGTACGTGCAAATACACGCATTGACTCCAGAAAAATAATGAATATAGAATGTATAATACATATACCGCATATTGGGTTTCTCTAAAGTCAAACTTTGTATACTTTCAACAATTTGTAGGAAAAAGTATTAACATATACACCACCAAATATATATCATTTGATTCATCATTGCTTTTATTTCCACATCGTGTAAATTTGTTAGTGTAAATGTTCATATTGTTTTCACCAAATTCGGTCAAGCTTTATCAAATTTGGCTGCAGTCAAAGCTATATATGTGCGGAGTAAATTACAAACGAAGGGAGTGGAATAGATATAGATATAACTATACAAATAAAAATATAGTAATATAGTCTATAGATATAAATAAGGCTACTACCCTTTTTCTAGGTTAGAACTCGCGTTGTTGTGTACACATTGTTTTATTTTTGCTATAATTTGCATTTGCGGGGTGTGTGTAGGACTACCGCCTTTTGTTCAGTACAAGCAACCCAACCATTATCCTTAATTATTTCATATTGGCAATTACGATTGCATTATCTTAGTTCTAGGCGATTCTTCGGTTGCTTGGAGGAACTCCATCTCGTTATTCAGGTTGATTTTGTGCATACGACAAGATCATCGTCCATCGAAGATTTGTTTAGTAACGATTGTCGATTTGTATCACCGGGTACGATATAGCTGGATCGTCAACGTCAAAATCCAACAAGTCGATACTTATCCCCACTCTCATTGAAAGATTGGGTCGCCATCATAAGACTACCACCTAGACAATTCCTTCCCTATAACATACACATGAGCACCCATCTCATTATTCAGGTCCACGCCTCCCTCTCTCTCTCGAAACACACACACCTCTCCACACGATGCGTGTCTCTTGGTCTCTCTTCCATCCCATGACAAAAAGGCACACCGCCATTCTCTTCTTCTTCCTACCCCCGTCTATGTAGTTAGGTCTCCTTGCAACAAACAAGCATTCATCTGTCTCTCTACTATCTCTTTCTACCACACATAACCTTCCACCCCTAGCCAGCCGTGCTGTCGAGGTCTATCCAGCTCTCTCACACGCAAACAGACGGTGTCTGTGTGTCCCTTCATCGCACACACACACTCGCTCTCCCATATCCGCAAACTCGTAACCTTGTCGATCCCGACGTTACACGCACCTCTTTCTCTCTCTCTCTAACACACACACACACGCACACACCCTCTCTCTCCCTTTCAGACACTCCTCTCTCTACGACACACAAAGTCTTTTTAACACGCATATGCCCCTCTCTTGTTAGGTATCACTGCCCCCGCCCCCCTCCTTGTCACACAAATATTATCTCTATATCTATCTCTCGCAATAATACATGCATAGTCTAAATTCAAACCAAGTACAAAAATGAGCTCCGATTACAAAAATAAAAACCACTCCCAAACAGAATATGAAAATAGGGCGAAATCGTTCACAAAAATGTTTGTTGAGTGCATGAATGTCAATGATATGGTTGTACTACTCATACATCACATAGACCCATTTCACACAAATTACATTAAACCCTTCTCAAAATATGGTGCGCATGTGATGTTTGTTGTACTGCTCCTGCCAGCCTTCCTCCGACACGTTCCAACATATTGTGCTACTTCTGATTCTATATTTCTCCTCAGACCATGTGAAACCATGAAAAGGTCACCCCCCGCCCCCACTGGTACTGTAGCTCGAAGCTCCCATACAGACACAACACCCATGGGAGCACACAGCCGTTACCGAAAAGGATGGCGCCGTGGCCTGGGAAGAGGACAGAGTCTTCGACATCGCCGAGGTAGAGCACGCCCTCTATGGCCGCGAGTAGCGTGCGCTGACTGTCCACGCGGAGGACAGTGTGATCTAGCAGCTTGCCCTTGTCGGCCACGGGGGGTAGCTGTGCTCCAGCAGCACGCCCTAGTCGGTCACGAGGAGGTGCATCTCGTCCTCTCCACTCACAATGTTGACGAGCAGGTTCTCCAGTAGCATGCCCGCGAGCATCGCATCGTCGAGAGCACGCCCGCGAACATCGCATCGTCGCCACTCTTGACGTGGATGAGCGCGTGCTCCGGCAGCACGCCCGCGAACATCGCATCCTCGCTGCTCACAATGTGGATGAGCGCGTTCTCCAGCAGCATGCCCGCGAGCATCGCATCATAGCCGCCCGCGAACATCGCATCATCGCTGCTCTCGACGTGGACGAGCGTGTGCTCCGGCAGCATGCTCGCGAACATCGCATCCTCACCGCTCAAGCGCACGAGCGTGTGCTCCAACAGCATGGCCACGAGCATGGCATCCTTGTGGCTCATGAGGTGGTTGAGCGCGTGCTCCAGACAGGACCCCGGAGTCGGGACGCGAGCACCGCGCCCCCGGCTACAAGGAGTACTACATGGTGCCCATCGTGGTTTAGGAAAATCCCGTGACTCCACCGCTCCCTGGAGGAGCGCGAGCTCCATTGGGCGCTCTAGGAGTCCCGCGCCGATATGCAGGTGGCGGCGGACGTGCAAGATTATCCTTCGAGCTCTCCTCCTCTTACGAAGACGCCTCCACCGCCCCCATCGTACGTCCTCTGCCTCGGCTCGGGCGGACATTTGGAGTTTAGTTTTATGGAACATTAATATTTGGACTAATGCAAAAAACAACCTATGACTAACAGGCATAAATAGATGATGTGGCGGCATTGCATGCTGGAGTATATTGCAATTTATGGATTGCATCCATGACTAGCTTATGTGGCTTGGTTGCATGGCTAGGAAAGGCTAGAGAAAAATAAATAGATAATGTGTTTAGAGTGCACTCCACTAAATGGGAGCATGTAAATATCTTTAGAGTGCACTCCACTTTTTTCAGATGCTTAGGTGCACCGGATGCCGTGCCACGCTACAAAATGTTAGAAAAAAATCTGCTCCAATGTTTTAAAAATCTATTATTATCTTGAAACCAGCCACACCCGCCCCTCACCTCATCAAACCAGCCCGAGGAATATTTCTTCAGTGAAGCATAATTTATTTTTACTGATATATGTATATCAAAACTAGAGTGTTTATATTTCAAGTTTGTGAACAAGTATTATTCTACTACTTTGGATCCATTGCAACGCACGGGCTGGCACATTGGTAGTTGTAAGAAACAAATTCTGGGTTTGGCACGAGTTCGTACTGCGGGAGTACCACAAGGCCTGGCGCAGGAGTTACATTTCCCTCTCGGGGCCCACGAGACCGAGCTTCAGCGGCTAGTGCACCTGCCTTTGAGTCAATGATATGTGGACCCTGAATGTGGCTGCCCCGCATGTCATTCTCATAAAAGCAGAGGGGCGGTGGGACCGAGAGGGGTGAGGCGTAGGTCAGCGGACGTGTGGTGTCATGGGTTTGAGCGGCGTCATGGGAATCGCGTGGGACGAGGCTTGCCTGCTCCCCTCCCATGCTCCGATCCGTACTCCCGCACCACTAATTTTCATCCAACGGTTATAATAGATTTCCTCATGTGGGTCATCTATAGCCTCAAAAAAGGTAAACAAAGGCCGTATTTCCAGGAAATAATTTCCTACATGAATCTGTACACGCATGCAAGACCCTTTCCTTTCCTGCTCGTCCTCCGAGCGTGGCAATAGGTGCCTCCCAAACCCATGTAGCACCTGCGCCGCCAGTGAGTAGCACCTCCTCCACGCCAACATCGGCGTCTGGGCCATGCACATGCAGTTGCTCCCCTAGTATTTTACCCACATGTTCGACTGCAGTACCACACTGATCTTGGACGAGACAATGGGGCTTGTGGCCAAGAAAAGTCTATGTCCGGCCGACGCATGTCGAGGTGCTTGTCTGTTGTGACGTGTCGCACGACGTTTACTAGCTCGCGCTCCGGATAAGCTCGGGCGGGAGCCAGTGATCTACCCGGGGCACATAGCTCGACTTGGGCACGAGATTCCGACCGCTTGCACCGTCCCGAGGATGTACCACTCAGCGGCGTGGCTGGAATGCTGGATATGTATAGGCGTGTGCTCATGGGTGGGAGCAACCTGCTCAATGGATACCGGTTTGCGAACATGATGTACTCGATGTAGTTGAGCCAGTGAGCCTGGAGGCGTTCTTGCCATCGTACGTTGAAGCGTGGCTCAACGGCGTGCATCCACGGGCAAACGTAGGTCAGCTACGGGGAAGCGGCATCGGTGTGGTTCGAGATGCCCAGCTGGCCGTTGTTGCAGCTGCGTTTGCAACTCACTCATTTGAGATGAACCGGCCGGTGGTGGCCTGGCCGTGGCGAGGGTGCCACAGCTGGACGTCGGGGTGTTACGAGGCGTAGATGGCCACACCGGCGGGTACTACCTATATTACAGAAGTAGAGGCAAAGACGGGCCTTTATTTGATTTATTATATTTGTGGCTGAGGAGTGATGCCCGGGACGAAATGTGTCACAGCCGCTGGATGAAAATTGGATGGTGCGGGAGTACGAATCGGAGCCAGGAGCGCAGCATGCAAGCCGCGTCCAATTGCGTGTGGCTGTGAACTTGATGGTTGCCGCAGTTCAGCTGGCCCGCATGTCATGCACACAAAGGCAGAGGAGCGGTGGGGCCGAGAGGGGTGAGGCGCACGTCGGGGGACGTGGTGCCGTGGGTTGGAGCGGCGTCATGGGAATCGCGGGTGGTGGTGGTAGAAACGTGATGGTCGCCGTGGTTCAACTTCCATGGACAAGCTGTCATGTCAACTGACACTTGCATTGCATACCACTCACTGCAAGGAGTAGTAGTAGAGAAAACTAGGCTGATAAATAGTTCATTATAGTCAAGCGGACCTATATCAATGTGCACAGAATACACTTGTTCCAAAGACATGCACACCAGCGAAATACTAGTTCATCTATATCAATCTACACAAAGAGGAAATATATTTTTTACAAGAGAGGAAATAGTTCATCCATCGATAATGCCCTGCTGCTGGTGCAACTTCTTCTTCTTCTTCTTCTTCTCATTTTCTGTGGGAGACGGCTTTGCAACAAGGTCGAAAACAAGCTCTTTCGACCTTGCAGCTATCTCGAAACTCACACGGGCATCGAGGGCAGCATATTTTATCCGCTCGTAGGTCAAGGGATAATTCTCCCATCCAGACGACCTTAATCCCAGCGTCTCGTTACCCTTCTCAAGATTTGTTCCGAGCACAGAATTTGCTACGTCGAATAGGGATGGTGTTTCTTTATCACAATTGTCTACAGGAATTCTGGTTTGTACGTCAGCGATGTTTTTCATGTCAAGGTTGTATGGCACCAGCTTCTGTTTGTCCCCTTCGATGGCTGCCCCACAGAAGTATATTTCCTCCCGAGACATGAAATTGTTGAGCTCACCTGGTATGGAGGGCGCGTGTATGATGTGATACACGAAAACTTCATCTTCGAGGCATAGCTGAAGGACGCCGGCGTGTTCGATCTTCCCAGTGGGACGCTCCGTGTACTCTGCGTCGAGACCGACGGCCTTCATCTCCACCTTTTGGAGGGAGTTGGATACATTGTTGATCCTCTCCCAAACAACCCTTGGGTGGTCTGTGATGGTGGCAACTATGCTCAACGAGCCTTCAACGAGGACATGTTTGACTCTAAAAAACTGCCTAGGGATCTCTTTCGCCATTTGGAACCGCTGGACTAGAGGCCTATGGTTTGGAGAATTAGGATTAAGATGGCTAGTCTAACTGAAGAAGATGATTATTTAAAGGGGCTTCGGAATTACTCAAGGAGGATGTGAATCCAATGGGGTTTGAACGCAACTGAAGGAGAGGTGAAGAAGACGAGGAAAATTGGTTCCCGATGGAGAAGTAAATGGGAGAAGTGGCATGCAGGTAGTTGATTAGACGGCTAGGTAGACCAGCCTGCAAAACGAAAAGGCTATGCAGGTAGCGTACTGAGGAGTGGTCCTTGTCTGTGTATGTACCCATCCTTCTATCACTACATGTGCCACTGGTTAGTTGAGGTCACTCTTTCGAATCACCGTGGCGAAACATTTTATGATTACTTTTTATTTCTGCACCCCTCCTGATAGGTGGGATCTACGCAAAACCCACTTGGGTGGATGAACAGATATACAAACATATCCATCTCTTTGCACACACAAACATATGTCGTAGCTGGTTCGGATTGATATTGGCGCGTGCCTGCGAGACACAACCTTTTCTGGTTAAGGAATATATGTGGTTATCCTAAAAAAAGCCCTTCTTCGCACTTCCGCATGCACAAGAATTTGGTTCTACTCGCAATATGGATGCTACCTGGAGGATGAAGTGAACCCAGAGGCATGCTAGCATGGGAGACCTATTTCCGCTATACAGTACTACTCAGTATGTTACAACTACTAGTAGTACAATTGTGGTACACTTGATGGTCAAAATATTATTCATCCGGTCCTCACAGTGAAGTGACAAGACCCTGCGCCCGAGGTGACACTAGTCCAGGCAGTGTGTTCGGGTTACCAAAGTCAGCCTCACCTTGTGCACTGTGCAGTCACTGTCACCGCCGCTGTATAGCATGCCTCGCCTCGTCTCCCTCTCCCCTAGCACCACTCCATCACCATCTCTGTCTCACCGGAGATCCTGAGGTCACTCTTCATCATCTCACTGTGCCCCTGCGTACCCTCGCCTCGCTCGCCTCCCCCAGTACCACTATTCCCTCGCTAGCCGCTCCAGCACCGAGAGCCTTATCCCCCGTAAATCAAGCCCCCAAAAACCCCCACCTTCCAAACTCCACCATGTCCGAACACGAACCACGCAGCATCCATATGAGCCGCGATTGGAGCAATCTCCCAAGTGACATCCTCGACCTCTGTTGTTCGTGTATTGATATATTGAGCACTGTGCGGCTGGCTGCATGCTCGAGGGACATGCACGCGACCATCGTCAAAGTGAGGCCTCAGATTTTCAAGACATTGCTTTCTGCTATCTAGTCTAGCGAGATTTTCTCACCATGATACGGAGGCGTACATGATGCCCCTCGACTTCAATCTGACCTCCATTAGCCAAAACTTCTTTGCAGGTATGTAGTGGGTCACTGTACATCATTTCCCTCAACTTTGATCCGATCACCATCGCCCGAAACTTCTTGGCAGGTATGTACTGGGTCGGCATGAACTCCCACTAGATGGCTGTCGTCAGAGAAGACGGAAAAAAGTTGTTGCTCATGAACTTCCAGACCTCCCATGAGATTATCCTTCCTTCGTTGGAGTATGTAGGGTTTTACCGTTGCGGTCCAAGTCATTTAGATTACCACGTCAGTTGGACGGACCTTGTTTTGCACAAGATTGTAATCTGCCAAGCGCCCACACGATAGGCGGATTACACAGACTTCAAGCTAATTGCCTTGTTCGACCGCGAACTCGCCTATGTTTCCGCTGGTGCCTTCTTTAGCTGGAGATGACTCTCCTCGCAGTTGATCGTCAAAGCTGATACACACTTCTGTGATGCTATTGAACACAATGGCATCATCTACGCGATCGACAAAACAGATGGCACCATGTATTGCTAGGACGACGCGTGTAAGTTGTTTTCGTCTGATTTTAATGATAACGCCATGACACTGTTTGAACTTTTTGTGATGATTGGCATATCCCTGTTTGAGCAGAATTTGAGTAGAACTATGGCAATGTATTAGAGACGCCGTAAATCAGCTATATTTGGAATGAGTTAATTCATGCAATTGTGACCATGTCATTACAGCCAATTTGTACCCTTGAATAATCAAACGGTTAGGAAGATATGGATATTCTCCTTACTTTATAGTAATCTATATACTACTAAATAAGAGTGTGTATCAATAGCCATGTTAGTTTCCTCATTTTCATGATGTAGAAACATGCATCACACTTTTGGTTTCATTTAACCATACATTAGGGAAGTAAATGTGCATATGGAGAATTCTATATTTGGAAGTAGTGAAATCCTATAATGCTTACCATGTGTACATACCTCTATTCGCCCTTCAGCAATCAACGGCTAGAATAATATCCTCACAAAAAAATTTCCCACAAAACAAGAGTATATAACAATGCATGGTCTGTTAGTTTCCTTGAAGAATTTGTTTGTGAGGACAGAACATGATTACATAACATGCATGACATGGTAGTTTCCTGTGAAGAATCGATTGCGAGATAACATCAGTATAACCATGCATGGCACTTCTATATTTTCGGACCCAGTATACATTTCCCTGTATTTTCCTCTCAGTTCCAACAGGGACAGATCAATGTTGTTTCTTGCATTATCCTACTCATACTCTGAACAATGGTGATCTTACATTAACAATTAACAATGCATGTCCTTTTTTATATGATGCAGTGTCCCTACAGTTACTGCCCTTTGTAATCACACCACCTTTACCAAAAACAAGGAAGCACAACCGGTTCCTCGCTTGATCAGACGACGGCAAAATACTGATGATCATTCACACACATGAGCCGGAAAAGTTATATTGCAAAAACCCCACTGTGTACAAGCACCGTGAAATATGTGAGTATCTGGACAGTGGTTGTTACATCTATGAGCAGGATACCAGCTTGTTGCGGCCTTCAGGATTTTTGAGTTGGAGGCGGGTAAACAGCCTTGGTTCACACTCTTTGTTTCTCGGACTCAATTATCTGATTCACCAGGAGATCACCGTTGGCAAGGACCTTGATGGCAGAGAGGCACTGTTTGCTATGGAAAACTGTGTCTACACGGCGAGCCCTAGGACTTCAGGAGCAAACTCCCCTGATTGTCAACGATACAGCCTGCAGCCAAAAGAAGGTGAGAATGACAAAGGCATCTGGATTAACTTTGATCCTTGGATGTCTCAAGTCCGACAGGCAGTGATGTGGTTCAAGCCTTCAAGTTGATAGGTAATTGGGCTATTGCGTCGAAAGGGTGGGGTACTGGTGTCTCTGAATCACTGGTGGCTGAAGCGGGGCTGCAAATTATGATGGTGTTGGATCATCCCTCTTCGAATGACTTGTTGTCTTTGCTGCTTGTTCTGGATGGGTAGTTCTCTCTTTTGCTATGCATATTCCTTGTCATTTGGTCATCCTCGTCTATGTAACTCTTACTATGTAATAGTTGCCTCTATTTAGAATGTCATTCTGGTCTGGATCACGAGAGTCTGAGCGCTGCAGATGGGTGCATTTTGGTGTAGCAAGACTTCTTATGAACTATCATGTCTTGCTGTTTATGTCAGTATTAGTCACTAGTCAGTGTTTGAATGTTGTATATATCGTCGTTGCGAACTATTTATTGTCTCGAACTGCTGATGGGCTAAATGAGGGCATCACCATTCTCCAGTGTTCAGAGTATATCTCCTTTTTTCAAGTTATAATTTGGGCCGAGTAGTAACGCAATGCCAAACAGGTCAGTTATGACTCTCAGGCCGGGCTCTCAAAAGAAGAAAGAAAAGGACTCTTAGGCCGACATGTGGGAGCCACTGGTGTTTTCGTGTGCTTGCGCGCCGAGAGCATATTGGTGCGTGTTTGAAATTCATGCTACCTTTTCATCCCCAATCTCCCGCCCCTCCCCCACCTCTGGAATCTCGATTCCTACTCCAGTTCCCCCAAATCCCCCTCCTGTACTCACTGTACTCAAGAACACTATCATGTCGCCGGTCAATGCGGATCTCCGAGCCGGAGATCCTGAGGTCCGTCCTGCCTTCGGGCGCTGCGTGCTGTCACTCAACAGTGGCATGGCGGCGCTTGATGACCAGTTTGCCGGCAAAGTGCTGATGGTAACCATCAACGGTGACCGGCCTCCCGTCTCACCGGACGACCTTGTCAAAGCTCTTGGCATTGCGCACGGCATCCAAATAAGTGACTTGCTCGTCGAAGTCTGTCCACCACCAGCTGATTTCTTCGTCAGGTTCTGGACAACTTTCGACTGCAGTCGTGTGTTCAAATCTTCCCGGCGTTTGTTCTGCGATGGTGCGCTGGTGAGCTTTGATCGGTGGCACCCAGGATGGGGCTCGGTTCCCTCTGAGCTTGAGTTTTTAACAAAGCTTACCTTCCATGGCATGCCTCGACGTGCTTGGAACAGCGAGTCCATGAATGAGCTTATCAATGACCTTGGAGGTGAGCTCGTAAGTATGTTTGTTCCTCCAGACAGTTGGGCTCTGACGGTTATGGCAAGGATGAAGAAGTCGTCCACCATACCAAAGGTGATTGGTGTTGAGATACCGGTGCAGGAATCGGGGTTGTACTATTCATCGCCACCAAGGCTGCCGCGGACCACGTTAGGGATGTACCTGTATCGATTGTTCGTGCATGTCGAAGAAGTGGTCAATCCATCAATCAAAGTCCTACCGCAGCCACTAGTGCCAGGGTCCATCGACGACGTCCATTACAGGAGTCAACGTCAGACTTTCCCCGTGTTGCTCGGAATGATGGATGGCACAAGGCCTACTCCATCGCGAGGCGGAGGCCACTGCTTCTTTGGGAGAAGAGGCAGGGCTGGCTGCCTAGATGTGCTCTAATTTGGGGTAACAACTGAATCTTCTCATATACTAGTTAAATCCGAGCTATCGATGTGAAGCACTGATGTGCCAGTACATTTGATTGTGACCTGTTCTATTTTTGTACCTGAACTTTTTTAGAAAGGGGTGTACGTCAACTTAATGTGCTAGCAGAACTTATTGTGTTGTCTGTCTGTTTTCTTTGCACAGCATTCAAGATATTTCCCCATCATTGATAAAGACGATGAACCGTTATGTACGAGTTCGTTGGTTTCAACATAACCCTACCCGTAGCGATCCACTGCTTCCACCCTAATTGTGCCGCCTGCGAGAAATTTTTGTATGCAAATTCAGTGTGCTATGATGTTCTATATGATTGTGTCAACTATATAAGTTTTTACTGAGCATCAGCAATGCATATGGCTAAAAGATGTATCTACAAGCATGGACCGATGGGTCTCTCTCTCTCTCTCACACACACACACACGCACACGCACACACACACACACACACAAGAGGGACCCGCTGAATTATTTCTTCGCTCGTGACAGCTTTTAATTAGGTTCCACTGTACTCAACTTTTTCCTTAAGTTATTAATTGAGCTCAGTGACTTCAAAAAGTTGTACAGAAGCCTTGTTTGGGCCTTTTCAGGCGTCGTTGAATGTGCGCTGAGTAGCCATGTAAAGTTGTATTGTACTACACAGGCCTTTTTTGTTGAACATCAGCAATGCAACTGGGCCGACAGTTGTACACAAGATCCTAAAATAAGTGCAGCCTAGCCTTTGTTTCTTTTAATAAAATGCATAGCCCAGTTCATTTTTTATATAATAAGATTACCAAGCCCAACTTAATTTTTTAATAATATTCGTATCTCAATATTATTTTTTATACGAAATGCTCAGTCCAGACCATCATTGTTTTTTTACCCATCCCAGAAAATGGGTCCATTTCTACTAAAATCAAATGGCTTGTAAATTATCAGAAATGATAAATGCGCTGCATGTACGCAATATTATTTTTCACCCAGCTCAGTAAATAGGTGTATTCGAATAAATAATCAAATGCGCTGTAAATTATCATAAATAGTAAATTGGCTATTATTATTTTTACCCAGCCCAGGAAATAGATTATTTTTTGAGTCAAAGCCCAGGACATAGATGTATTGGCAAAAAAATGAAATGGGCTGTAAAACCTAAATAAATGGGTTGCATTGCGCCACATCTTTCGAAGCTGACATTGTTGGCCCACTAGACGAAGCCTGCGCAAGGTGTTGTCCATTTAGTGAACAAACGATTTAATGGTTTAAAACAAAAAGTCAACAAGTTATTTTGACATCTGTAGTCGTTGGATTGACATCCAACGGCGATCCTGCTTATTCAATCTCTGATCTAGTTGCTCTTGCTCCAGCCGCCAAAACCATCGTCGGCTGGAGTGCCTCCATCTGCCTCCCATGGCCGGCTGTGCTGCCGCGCAGGCCTCGCCGCCCCACCCTACTCCCAACGGTGGACAGGTCATACATGTACTCACCCACACCTTCTGTTATTCTCCGACGAAGGCAGCCTCACCCGGCAGCCGAACCAGTCCCTCGTACTCCCCTCCGCCAGGGACTCTAGTGCACCTTGTTCCACGACACCAGATTGTTCCCATCTTAGGCCTCGCCGTCGTCCACCGCCTTGGTGCTCTCGGCGTGGCTTGGTCAACGTGGTCAAGGAATGACTTCCATCGGAAGAGGACTGTATGTGGAGAGGCTGACAGCTGGGTCCACGACCGCAGCAAGGAAGTGCCTCCTTATTACGCGCAAAATAATAATTCCTCCACCTGACAATGGGGACCCACCAGAAGGGCCACCGTATTTTGTGAAAAAAATGTTTTCCCCCTGACAGTTGGGACCCACCATCTACATCTTTGCACGCAAGGAAGTGCGTCCATATTACGGGCAAAAAAATGATTCTTCCCCCTGACAACTAGGACCCACCAGCTATATCTTCACACGCAAGAAAGTGCGTCCTTATCCTCCCTGATAGCTGGGACCCACCCGGTCGAAGCGTACGTAGTGTTGTCGCGAACGTGTACATACATACTGGTCGATCGGTCTCTCTGCAGCGATGAACTGTGGCTGAGTAAGGAGCGACACGTGTCGTAGTAGAGCCGTCGACGTAGCATGTCACGCAGTCCCGTCTATATCGTGTAGACGTACGTACAACCACGCTGCAAGAAAGTTAATACGGCTACGTACGTACATACGGGCGGTGTCTCGAACGCGTACAACAATGTCATCCTATTCATCGGCAGCCAACCGGCTGGGTCGCAATGAAGGAAACATCGTCGTGTTCATCGGGAGGCAACGGAATACGTCGTGTTCATCGGGATCCAACCAGCTTGGACGGAATAGCCGAAATGAGGTCTGGCGTACTGCAGAACGGAGGAAACGGGCCTTCTGTTCGACCACGTATGGTCGAAACAGGGTCCTGTTCATCGAGAAGGGTCTGGCGTACCGCAAAACGGAGGAAGCAGACTTCTGTTCGAGTGCCTACGATCGAATCGGGGTCCTGTTGATCGGGAGGGGTGTGGCGTATCGCAAAATGGAGGAAACGGACTTGTGTTGGAGCGCTACGATCGAAACGGGGGTCCTATTCATCGGGAGGGGTGTGGCGTACCGCAAAACGGGACTCCACAGGCTACTATTCACCCACCGTCGACTTCCTTCAGCCTCCACCTACACTGTTCATCCACCGCGTCTTCCTCCTGCCTCCACCAGCTACTGTTCATCCATGGGCTACTGTTCACCCAGCCCTCCACCTGCTACTATTCAACCAGCCCTCCACGGGGTCCTGTTCATCCACCCCCAACCAGCTCGGCTGTGGCGGCCTCCTCTCAGGGTCCTGTACATCCAGCCCCCATCGGAAACTGGTCATCCAACCCCAACCACGTACGTCTCGACTCGTTCAACCAACCCCCACATTCACTGTTCATCAAGAGGCAACAGGTTCGATCAGCTTCAGTAAGCAGTAGCAGCGATGGATCGCTCGGGTTCAGTTAGCAGCAGTAGCGAAGGGATCGCTCGGGTTCAGTTAACAGCCAAGGGATCGATCGCCCGGGTTCAGTAACGTAGCTAGTGCAATCGCTCAGGTTCAGTAAGCGAACGCCTCGCTCGGGTTCAGTTAGAGCCTAACACCTCGCACACACGCGTGTACGTATATGAGAGAAAGTGCGCAAACCTCCGTGCATCGCTCGGCCCCGACCACCCACCGTAACCAGGAACTCCCCGATATTTTCCTCGCCCTCGCTTCTACCATGATTTTTTCCGTCATGGACGGCCCAAAGAATGTCATGCAGCTGCATCTCCGGCCTGCCCAGGATGAAAAGCCCATTTTCTATCATGATTTTTTGTCATAGAAGTAGGAGCCCACCACATCTATGATGATATGTGTTTTTGTCACAATTATCGTCATAGAAGTGTCATAAGCATGACATAAAAAAAATTCGTTCGGGTCAAAATGTCACGGATGTGTCTTTTTTTTGTAGTGCCAACAGGTGGCCAAACTGACGGACGAGCTTGCCGGGAGTGCCAAGGAAGCTGCGGCCCTTAAGGAGGAGGCGCAGAAGGCAGAGATCCTTCTAAAAGAGGCGCAATCGCAACTCTCCTCCAAGGGCCAGGCCCTTGATACCGCTAACGGCACCATTATTGGTATGAAGGCAAGGCTTGGCACTTTAGAGAGAACAATTGAGTCTGTCGGGGTTCGTGAGAAGCAGCTTATAAGGTACTTGGAAAATACAAAGATCCTCCAGAAGGATGCGGAGGAGAAATTGGCGAACCAGATTCAGCAATGCGATCTTTGGATCAAAATCCTGGTTGACATTGCCGAGCGCCTCACTGCCCAGATCACAATGATTGGCATGGAGAGCCCAGCCTTCTCGGTTAACAGGCACGAGGTCCCAAGTGTCAAGCTAGCGCTCTTCTTTGATAGACTGATCGAAGGGCTGAGGACGCACGAGGAAGAAAGAGCTGCTCATTTTGTGAGCGAGTCCCGAAGGCATGACCGAAATGCCCTCTTCATGGTCTTGAGCAACATCGCCTTCCGCCATCCGGACTTCAACCTCACCGACGATGGCTTCAGGAGGCTGCAGGAAGGCGCTGACGTTTCCGCTGCCGAGGAGAAGGCTGCCCCTTTCGCCGACAAGGTGCTCTTCGTCCCCAGGGCTTCATAAGGCCGCCAAGCACGGCCCTGAATCATTCACGTCGTCGTGTTGCCCTATAAAAAAACATTATGCATGTCTTGTGTTTAGATCCCGTACCACTTTTGCTTGCGCTGAACTGGTGTTTAATTAATTTCAAATGCATGCTATCCCTCTTGTTTTTATCCATGGATGTTCATATGGTTAGTTTCTTTTTGTGTGTTTTGGTTGCCCGCCAGTGGCATGTTGTCGCGATTGCTACAAGGAAAGGATCCTTAGCATTCAGCTGGCAAAGACACGCCCCGGCAGGTTTTTCCTTGGGCATCTTTGATGCAGCCGCCCGCTCTATGAGCAGGCTCGAAACAGAGTGGGGGCGCAGACAAATCCAGCAAGGTGCCACCACACGAAAGATTTCTTCATACGAAACATCCTGGTTATCCGAGGGATAAGCAAATGCAGACTCTGGAGAGAAAAAGCAGCAAACTCATGGACTTAGCTTTCGTTCACGCTTCCCTTCCCCTTTAACCGCGGTCGTTCATCATGCCCGCATATCCCGAGGGGACGACATTTGTGTGTTAGCCTCAGGTCTGCAAAGGTCAACGATAGAAACGCGCGCAAGAAGGAGACTTGGCAGTTTGTTAGTTGCATGCCCACCCTGGGCAAGGGCCGGAGGGGGTAATCAAATATTTGCGGGTGATAATGTATGACGAAAAGGGATGGTTGGTTCCTCTTTCCTCTCTCCCTTTGCTGTCGACGACATCACGGCCATGTCCATAAAAAGTCACGCTGGCGCGGACTGCCTTGCCGGAGTGTACTTGCCAGGCCGTCAATCAATGGATTTTTTGCACCAGCGCTTCCCTCGGGACTTCCCCTTGGCGGGGTAAGTGCTGAACTGAGTTCCGCGTGGGCTCCTTGACGTTGAGAACATCGCCCCCTGCATGGCTCTATTATCGACGAGCAAAAACAAGGGAGGGGGAGGAGGAGACCATACCACGCTTTCCGCCCGCCTTGGTGATTCTCTCAGTCACCTGGCATGCTTGGCGGGAACCCGCCGGGAGGACAGTGTCACCGCGTGCCTCACTCTTCTCCTTTGGACAGAGGCAGTGCAGAGGCCATGCCGCCCGGGCAGCTCAGGACCGTCGCACCGCCGCTACCTCCCTGTCCCACCGTCGTCTCGGCTTTGGCGGGCATAGGCGACGGGGTCCGGACAAGGCAGAATGAAGCGGTGGCGTCGCCTTTTTCCTTAGGAGCCGCTAATGATGTGAGCGTCGATGCTGATGTCGGCGTAGCTTGACGCGCTGTTCATGACCTCGGGTTCGCACAAGCGCCTCCCCCTACCTGGTGCACCAAAGATGTTGTGGTTCAACACGATCACCTATGGGGCCGTCGGCCCCTTGTGGTTCGGCAAGGGGGAGGCCATAGGGCAGCACGGCAATGCTGACGTGGGTGGTTTTACCCAGGTTCGGGCTGCCGCGAGGCGTAAAACCCTACTCCTGCTTTGGCGGATTGGATGGAGGACCGTGATGAACGCGCAGTGCTCAAGACCGGCAAGGTCGCCTTGGGGAGAGTAGCTACGCGCGTAAGAGTGTACAAGGGTCCCAATCCTTTCTAAGGTTGCCTTGGCCCTCCTTTTATAGGTCAAGGGGTTACAACAATGGCAAAACAATCATTATCCAGTGATTAGATAGCCACAGTGCTATCATACCTAACTCTGCAGACAGGACAAGGTGCATTAAGTGCACCACTTAGTGTCACATTGCGGATGTAGCCCGGCAAGCCTTGCCTCGCCATTCAACCACCTTCTCGTCTGCCTGCGTGACTCGCCCCTGGACGGGTCTCATTTAGGGGTGATCTTCCTCAGAAATGGCTGCCACGAGCCAAATTACAGCCACTTAATCACTTGGGGGCTCGACACCGCACCGATAAGTGACTTGAGTTGCTGTGAGGTGGAGTGGTGGAGCCTTGGCGGGGAAGAAGGCCATCAGCGCCCCGGCAACCCTTGCCGGGGAGGTCTTGGGACTTGCCCTTGGGGTGGCCTCAACCTGACCAGGCTCGCCTGTCTCGTAAGGGAGGTTTTTCCCTTAGTGATATCTTGTTCCTTCGGCTTGTCTTGGTCTTCTTGATCCGCCCTTTGATTTCTCAAAGGGCTATCTCTTCTACTTAGCCTTGTCTTGGATACTTGGTGTAGCTTGCTTTGTTGTTGCCGTGCCGGAGACTTGCCTGTCCGTGCACAAGTCAGGGGGAAACATATGCCCCTGTTTGTGTACCCCAACATCGCTCAAGATAAAGAGCAAGCTCAAGACGATGCTCAAGATCAAGAGAAAGCTCAAGGTCAAGAGCAAGCTCAAGACGGTGCTTAAGATCAAGAGCAAGCTCAAGATGTTGCTCAAGATAACCAAGATGATCCTCAAGTGCCCATCGGGGAACTTTTGGAGCGCCGTGCCGCCAAGGTGGCTTCCAAGCTCGAGCGTCAACAACATGTCATGGAGAATGTGCTCGGAAGCTTGAGAAAAGGGGTAACTACTCGTAAACAATTGTCAAACATTTGTGAGCATCACGCGTTTGTTTCGTGTGTTGAACCCCAAAAGGTACATGAGGCGCTCGATGATGAGGTTTGTCTTGAATCCATGCATGAAGAACTCAACAACTTTGAGCGCAACCAAGTTTGGGAATTAGTGCCAAGGCCAACGGAGGAACACAATGTCATTGGGACCAAGTTGATCTTCAAGAACAAGCAAGATGCGAATAGTGTGGTTGTTCGAAACAAGGCAAGATTGGTGGCACAAGGCTACTCCCAAGTCGAGGGTATCGACTACGGTGAAACCTTTGCCCCCATTGCACATCTAGAATCTATTCGCCTGTTGTTTGCATATGCTTCTCATCATGATTTTAAGTTGCAACAAATGGATGTGAAAAGTGCTTTCCTCAGTGGTCCTTTAAATGAGTTGGTATATGTCAAACAACCTCCGGGATTCGAGTATCCCAAGTTCCCCACTCATGTATACAAACTTAAGAAGGCGCTCTATGGCCTTAATCAAGCCCCACGTGCGTGGTATGAGCACCTCACCGAGTTGTTACAAGATCGTGGGTTTGAAATTGGGAAAATTGATCCCACTCTTTTTACTAAGAGGGTCAAAGGGGATTTGTTCATATGCCAACTATATGTTGATGATATTATTTTTGGTTCTCCTAACAAATCTTTCAATGATGAGTTTGCCGCCCTAATGACCGAGAAGTTTGAGATGTCTATGATGGAAGAGTTGAAGTTCTTTCTTGGGTTCGAAGTCAAGCAAAGAAGAGAAGGAACGTTCATCAACCAAGCCAAGTATACCCAAGACATGCTCAAGAGATTCGAGCTAGAAGATGTCAAGCCCGTCAAGTTTCCAATGACCACCAAATGCAAGCTTGACAGTGATCCCAATGGTAAAGCGGTGGATCAAAAGGTATATTGCTTCATGATTGGATCCTTCCTTTACCTTTGTGCATCTAGACCGGATATCATGTTGAGTGTGGGAATTTGTGCACGGTTTCAAGTCGCACCTAAGGAAATCCACTATGTGGCCGTCAAGCAAATCTTTCGATATTCGGCTCATACCCCAAACTTTGGCTTATGGTACCCCAAAGGAGCAAGCTTTGATCTCATGGGCTATTCGGACTCGGATTGGGCAGGAGATTGTGTGGAGAGGAAGTCAACTTCCGGAGGGTGCCAATTCCTTGGTCACTCTTTGGTGAGTTGGTCTTCGAAGAAGCAAAATTGTGTGTCTCTATCTTCCACCAAGGCCAAGTATGTAGCCGCCGCGAGTTGTTGTGCACAATTGCTATGGATGAGGCAATCTTTGAAGGATTACGGTGTCACTTGTGACAAAGTGCCTCTTCTATGTGACAATGAAAGTGCTATCAAGATCTCACTCAATCCGGTGCAACATAGCAATACCAAGCATATTGAGATTCATCATCACTTCATCCGGGATCATCTCAAGCGGGGAGATATTGATATCATCTACATCAACACTCAAGAGCAACTAGCGGACATTTTCACCAAGCCTCTAGATGAAGCAAGATTTCGCGAGTTAAGGCATGAGCTAAATATCATTGATTTGAGCAATGTGGCTTGAATCTAGGCACACCCCACCACACTCATCATCATATCTTGCTCTAGATGTAGGCATGGACATAGGGGGAGTGTTGTTCTCTTAATGAACTCTCCCTCCCCCCATTATGCATAAATCGATCAAGTCTTTCACATTAGCCATTTTTTATGGTACTTGTGGTTCAAAGATGAGTTTTGGTCATGGGCCCAAGGTTAAAATCTTCATGGTGCCATACCTATTAACTCAAACATAGGTGGCTTCGGCCACAGCCCTCCCCTCGTGATCAACAGTTGGTTTTGGTCTTGAGGTCTTTGTGTGTGTTTCAGACACTTCTTGTGTGGTTCTTTTTCCTTGCTTTTGTGCTTGAGGTGTCTCTTCGCATTGTTGTGGTTCCTCATCTTGTCCATCTCTTGTTTTCCTTGGTCTTCCCATTTGCATATGCCCCCTTCATTTTCTGCTCCTGCCTGTTTTCGACTGAGCGGTACTACCGCTGAGCCAGCGCGGTACTATCGCTTATTAGCGGTACTACCACCCGGGCCCACGGTACTACTGCGTGGGGAGTTGGAGCAGGGGTTATGAATCGGGGCAAGGGGAGGTTTCTCTCCCCATACCCATTCACTCGCCCCTCTCTCCTCTCTCTCTCAGGCGACAAACAGGCAGCGGAGGGCTGTCGCCGGGCCACCGTCTCCGGGCCATCTTCCGTGTTTTCGTCCGGTGGGATCGATCCCCACCCCTTCCTCTTGCCATGGATGCCGGTATTGCCCCCGTTCTTCTCCTCGTTGGTTCTAGTTTTTCATCTAGGCTTTGGGTAATATCCGTTGCATTCTTCGATTTTTGGCCAAATCGGGGCTTGAGTAGGACGTAGAAGACTACTAGAGTAGGTAGATTGAAGATTTAACCGCGAATATTTGAATTTGGCATCTCCGGTACTACCGGATCTCCACATGGAAGTCGTCAGCCCCCTTGACATCTTCCTCAAGCGGTACTACCGCTCCTCCAGGGCAGTACTACTGCTTGTAGGCGGTACTACCACTGGGAGGTGAGGTACTACCGCTCAGAGCTTCCAACTTCAGATGTTCTCTGTTCTATATTCACTCTTGTGTTGTCTTTTTCTCCTGGCTTATGAAATTTTTCTCTTTTGTGTTCTTGTGTGTGTGTGTTCTAGGCGGTAGTAGCTCCAGGCATCAGGCTCGTCGCGAGAACCCCGCCCGTACCGGTGGCTCCAAGCGCTACCGTTCTGCCGATGTGTCAGTGGGTAGTACCGTGCCAGAGAGTGGCTCTGTGCCTGTGAGTGGCTCCGCTGAGCAGCTAAGACAGTGAGTCAAAGTGATTGCAACCAAGAACAAGGGGCCCAAGTGCGCTCATCAGATGTCGGCTCTGGAGTTTGGGACGGCACGCAAGCGCAACCGTACTGGGAGCCTCAGGACCCGGCACTTGTTCATCGCATGTTTTGGAACCGATTTCAGCAGTCCATCTTCCATGATGTGTTGAAGGCAAAGAAGAATCTATATGTGAAGGTTAAGTCTGTTGATCTCTCTCACATGGAGAGGGACTTGCCGTACTTTGGGGCTGCTCTTCAGAGGTGCGAGGAGCTGGACATCAAGCGGGTCATCTCATTCAACAAGGATTTTGATGTGGAGCCTGTGGCCCATTTCTATCCCACTGTTCACTTTGGGCATGATGAGGACAGGACCCTCTCCTGGATGACCAATGGTCGGTGTCTGTCTGCTTCATGGAAGACCTTTATGGAGTTGCTTTCATATGAGGATAAGGGCACCCAAACCCCAATTGGGTTTTGCCCCCACCGGGAGGCCAATGCTACACACCAGGAGGCTCTGTGGCAGTTCTCTACCAGGAATGTGTCTGATACTGGACATGTCTCGTATGAGCTTTGGCCCTTTATGGATATCATGCATAGGATCTTCAAGAACACTCTGTTCCCTCGTGTTGGCAATCAGGATATAGTGCATTCCTATCTAGTGGATCTTCATCTCTTTTGCCAGAAGGATCAAGGCTCTCAGGAGGTGTTGGATGTTTCTCATGTCATGTGGTCGGAGCTTCGTTGTGCGATCTTAGAGCACAAGTGCATCATTTATGGCCCTTACCTGATGCGGCTCATTGAGGAGACATGGGCATATACATTTCTTGATGAGGAGCTTCTCACTGGAGACCTAGTGCCTCATGATGTTGTTCAGTTGAGGCAAAGGGAGAAGTGAGGAACGGCAGCTCCTGCCCCACAAGTGCAGTCTGATGATGATGATGATATGAGCAGGACTATGAGCCTTCTGAGGAGCCATCTTTGGCTAAGAAGCTCAAACAGAAGATGAAGAAGCTGTTCTACCTTCAGGCCAAGGGGTCAGTATAAGGCTCACGTTGCTGAGAAGAAGGCCCGTTGTCGTGACAAGGCCGTTATGAGACATGTTGGCCTCACCATTTCTGATGGCTCTGAGGACAGGATCACTGATGAGGAGGCTTGGATCCATGTGCACTATCCGTGGACTAATTCTGATGATGGCACTGGAAGCCCTAGAGCTGCTGCAGCGGAGTCTGAAGAGGAGGAGGAGCATGATTGGTGATGTCCTAGAGTGTTGCTACCACTATCGTGTTTAGGTGTCCTCTCTACCCTTTTGGTGTCTCGATGCCAAAGGGGGAGAGAGTGTAGGGATTTGCAGTGTGTCGTGAGTTGAGTGTGTTTCTCTATTTATAGTTGCTTTCCTCGCTCGAACTCGTTTGCTTTGGTTTATGTTCGTCCCATGTTCGTCCCATGTGTTCGAGACAATATGGTGTGAGACATATGAGCTACCTTATCTCCATCTATTTATGTCTAGTACTTTATGTTAGTTATTACCTATGAGATGCATCCTATGCTTATGCTTTTATTCCTATGCTCTCCTGCTATTACTTGACTGCTTTCATCTTACTATGTTTATGATAGTATGGCATGATCTATAAAATATAGGGGGAGTAAGGATCCTATATGTGTGTGCTTTGCAGTCCAAAGCATATCTCAAGTAGTGCACACATCTAGGGGGAGCCCGTCTATATTTTGTAGACTGTGGGTTTGCACACCACTTTACCTTATCCTTTGTGCAAATCCCGCGTTGTCATCAATCCACCAAAAAGGGGGAGATTGTTAGGGCATATTTCTCCCTAAGTGGTTTTGGTGATTGATGACAATGTGTTTGCGAACTAATCATGTGCATTGAGCTTTTTCAGTTGTTCAAGCATTTGGCACAAGACGATTCGTATCCCTCGGAGTTTCAAGAGAAGACAGTTTTCTTTCCCGCGTTTCTTTTCTGGTGGTCTTGAGTCGCAGGGAAAACCATACTATCAAGAGGGGGTCTGCATCAGAAAGGTTTGGGTGGAATCATCAGGTACACATTCATATTGCACCCATCGACCCCTTCCGTTTCTTTGGAGTTATCCTTCGATTGCATCAAAGTGGGGGAGAAGAGCCACAAGCAGTAGTACCATGGACAAGAGCGATAGTACCGCCTATGGGCGGTAGTACCGCTGCTAGTACCGATCGCACTACCGCTCGTGGTTGGGACCTTGATTTTTTGTGTCGGATTCAACGGTGGTGCCTCTGGGTTACAACTGTGCTACCCGTTTGTCCCCAGAAAATGGGCGGTTGTAGCAGCGGTAGTTGAGGCGGTAGTACCGCCCCCACTACCTCGGCTACCACCGCCCGTCCCTCTGCTTTTCCCCTATTTCTCTTTATCTCCTGTGCATCCTTCAGGGAGCAGTAGTACCGCTCCTGGAGCGGTAGTACCGCTTGTCTGCGGGCTGAGAGGTGCATAACGGTTGGATTTGTCCCCCCACTATAAAAGTGGGTCTTCTTCCCCAATTAGACTCACCTCTTCCTCCCCCAAACTCCATTGTTGCTCCAAAGTTCATTTTCGCCCGATCTCTCTCCCTAGCCAATCAAACCTGTTGATTTTCTAGGGATTGGTTGAGAAGGCCCGGATCTACACTTCCACCAAGAGAAATTTGATACCCCCCACTAATCCCTTGCGGATCTTGTTACTCTTGGGTATTTGAGCACCCTAGACGGTTGAGGTCACCTCGGAGCCACATTCCAGCACTACAAAAAAAACCACTTCCGTGATGATACGTGTTTGTCACAGTAGGCCGCGTTTTTGTCATGCATGTACATCCATGGCGATTTTATGACAGAATCAAGATAGTCATACCTGTGCTGTCGTAGAAGTGTTCCATGACAATACCAAAATTATCATCACGGAAGTGTCCACTTCCATGACGATAAATGGTGCGTCATGGAAGTGCTTTCGTCAAGGGTAACCGACATGTGGCATCCACCGTAACGGGTCACCATTAAGCTATCATGTTCCGGTTTGGATCCGATAACCCGTTAACAGCCCGGACCAATGGGGATTTTCCACGTGTAAAATTATCATTGGCTGGAGGAAACACGTGTCAGCTCCTCGGTGGGCCAGATGTTGCCGTCCAATGGAGGAGACGTGCCTATGATACGTGGACACGCGGCAGGGCCCAACAGAGGCCCATATAGGTTAAAAAGGCCGGCCCAGTCAAAGGCCCGTAGTATTTACTCAGGTACTAGTGGGCCAGTCCACTAACGGCATGTTTAAACATGGCCCATTTACGGCCCGAAGCCAGATCTGGCCCGTTAATTATTCGCCGAATATTTGGGCCCTGTTAGAGGCCCGATGTAGACATGGGCCCATTTCAGCCCGGTGTGTCTTTCTGCCTGGGAATGGCCCGTGCTACCCATGGGCCATATATGGTCCAACGCGACATCCAGCCCTCTAACGACCCGTGATCAAGGTGGCAACAGTTCATCCCAACGTGACTTTGGGCCTGTTAAAGGCCTGTCGTATAATTCGGCCCGTTGATGCCTCTACTAAGCTTTCGGCCTCTTAAAGGCCCATGAGATCAGTGGGCCAACTAAGGCCCAAGATATGTTTCGGCCTGGTAATGGCCCGTCATATAACTGGGCCAATAATGGCCCAGTCTACATTTCAGCCTGCTGAAGGCCCGTCGACGACTAGTGAAAATTGAGGCCCAACATGCATTTCGACCTGCTAAAGGCCCATGGTTTCTTCTGGTCCGTAACAGGCCAGCAGAATATTCAGCCTGTTAATGGCCCAAAGCTACATGGGCCCAACTAAGCGCTGGGTCCACTAAAGGACCAACTAAACTTTGGGCCGAATAAAGGCCCGTGTAAGTTGTGGGCCTGGCGCAAAGTGTGAAGGCCCAAATGGCCTTTCAGGCCCAAGAAATTTGCAGGTCGGCCCAATTGTGGCCTGCTAAAATGCAGGCCCGTTAGAGGCGAATGTTTCGGCCCGGTCGACTACATCAGATTTTCGCCTTTTTTTATAGCGAATGATAGCATATACGGTAACTAGTAGGAATTAAGAACAAACCTACTCTATACAATAAAGAAATTATGGCATAGTAACTTAGATTAAACCTACACTATACAATAAAGGATTTATGGTATATTACATCCACTGGGCATCGAAGTTCGCCACCAGTGATCATAAAGCACAACGAAGAAGCGGATTACAAAAACTGGGCGCCATTGCAGCGTAACAAAATAATACTGAACCAAGACCACTTCCAAGACAGTTCAAGAAAGGTTAGCCTTGCATGGGAACTGCTGCGCAAGCTGCTGAGCAAGGCTGTGAGACCAGCCTAGCATGTCGGTCATGGCTTCCAGGTGTAGCTGTTTAGCAATGAGGTTATCATTGGTGTTCTCCACAATCTTTCTTAGAGATAGGACTTCAAGTCGAAGTTGAGTTGCAGAATGCCTTTCTGCTAGAACTTGGGACTGAAGAAGTCGAACTGATTCAGAGAGCGAATTCTGTGAGCTTGTCTGACTGCTATTATCAAGTAACTTGAACACTGCATCAAGACAAGACTTTGGGGTTGTCTCGCTATCTTCAAGATGTTTTGCCTTCTTCGCTGCAATATATGTTGGGTTTGTCTCACAGCCTTTAGCAGACTTGTGCATGCCATCAGGCATATCACCCAGAAACAAGCAGAGAGATGACATGTTTTGCACGTGTATAAACAAAGATGGTAACTGTGCTGTCAATTCCATCCAATTTCAAATTAGAAAATAAAGAGTAAGTTCAAAATATCAATAGCATAATTTGGCATTGTTCATAATGCGGGGAGCTTCACCACACTACTGGATTACCATGTCAACAAAACAAGCATAGATGAAGGGCAAAGACAATCATTGTATCTATTTTGGTTATTGTGCATGGCATGTTGTTCATATCATCAGCCACATCAGTAAAATAAAACAGGAGATGACAAGGTGCAAACGTGGGCTGCTTCACCACACACTGGATTATAGATCCACAAAAACAAGCATACATATAGGGAGTATTGAGTAATGTGCATGGTATGAATAAGGAATTTGGTTTTACAAGTAAAACTTGGAACTTATAGTTGTTGCGAACATGCATTTTGATAGAAACAACAAACTAAACAGCAGTTGATGATAGGGAGTATGAGCAAATTAAACAGCAGTTGAGGATAAAGGCTTTAGAAGGTATGACTTACATTAACAGTTAACACCGGCTTTATAATGCCCTTCTCCATGTTAAGGGAAGGATAACTCAAGAATTTCAGCACAGAATCTTCTTCATAAGCATTGCCTGTACTCTACATTTTGTCGAGAGTAATTATTGATATGATAATACTGGAAGGGATAGAGGATAATGAAGATAAGATGCATATTGATGCTACATAATCAACTACCAATCCCTGAAAGTACAAGCGTTACAGGACAAAATGTACTGACAAGAGCAATGGGCTACACTTCTACACTGGCATTGTCTGTGTATTCAACTTTTTGGTAAGATTAAATATTGATCTGATATTTTTTACTAAATGGTGGGCGAGGGAGATAAGATGTAGAATGCTACAGAATGAACCAATCCCTCTTCCCATAATATAAGAGTGTTTTGAACACTGGTGTACTGTACAAAACACTCTTATATTATGGGATGAAGGGAGTAGCTGTTAATGTAAGTACAGTGATAGACGACATTCAGTCCGTATAAGAGGACTGCAGAGCTAAACCTCTTCAAAACCATTGGGTTGATTCTAAATTTATGTAAGAGTCGATACGGATCTTATAATGTCCACCAAATGGAGGATAACGAGGCTAACATGTGCAGTGATGCTACCTAATCAACCAGCTATGAAAGTAAGTATGGTCATACAGGGCAAGAGGTACTCACAAGAGCAATGCAGTGTGCAGTATAGTTGCGAGATTCTGTGGTCCCTTGAGAATGAATGTTCTTCTACAAACAGTTTTCGTACAAGTGAGACGTTAAGGCACATGCAGAAATGTAGTTCAAATTGTGATGTGATATCATAGACAGTACCTTACGTTGTAGATGAGACCAATGTGTAACAAGATTATTCCAGTCACTGTCTGATAAATGTAGCACCGGAGACTTTACAGAAATTTTGTTTAGAGGCTTGCCATCGAAGTGCGCTTGCCTCAGGTAGGAATGATACTTCATACACAAGTGCTTGAAAAGTGCAACCAACCCTTGCTCCTCTTGACTATCTAGTTTGGTCCTCGCCTATTTAAAAGAATGAAATCTTGTGTCTTCTGTCAGCAGAAACATATGTTGTAATTACCATGAATAACATTAGTACATTACTTACGCGTAAGTTGCGGAGGAAGATTGGAAATTGTTCTTTGTCTGTGGTATAATCTTTCCATGAAGGAAAGATGCGCACAAAGTTCCTGACAACAATATAAGCTTCGTCTTCTAAACTAGGAAGAAGTGGAATAGGAGTCATATTTGCTGCAATTGGGGCTCTCTCTCGTTCGAAAACGGATTTGGCAACTGGATTTGGTGTACTCTTTGCTGGAATGGGGTTTTTACATCGTAGAGCTGGTGCTATGTCAACTGGCATCATCATACTGTTTGCGGCAGTTGGGGTCTACTGAGTTGGGGCATCAGAGATGGCCAGTGTAGTAGGGCTAGAGTCTGCTAGAGTTGTGGCCATGTTTTCTGGGTCTAGTGATATTGCAACTACACCTAATGGGCTATTTGATTTATGAGGTGTCACTACCTTTTCCAAATACTTTGTTTGTGCTCCTCCGCGATCAGCAATCAACCTCTTCCTTTTGAACGTCTGATACACAAGAACAACATTTGAATGGCTAAATATGGTATGATGACAGATGGAATATGTATTGAAAACGGATAGGCAGGGCGTATTCACATACATGATGTGTAAACTAAGCTAATGGCAGTGCAACAAAGTAGAAGCAATGCAAAGCATCAGTTGCAAGATATGTGCGACCAATATAACCTTGGAAAGTTAGAGCAAGCACCTTGATGGGTGAATAAGATAGGGCATCTGCCTCTGACTCCTCCACTAGGGAGCTACATTGACTTAGGTCTCCCTCTAGCTTAGAATCACTGTTAGGATCATAATCTGAGCATGAATCTGTAGGTGTAGAGCATTTGCATTGCATTGCATCTAGACTTAATTTCAGTCCCTTAATGCCAAGTTTGACAGCCATGGCATTGTTCTGCTTTATTCTTTTCATGCGCGCAAGCTCATAATTGTTATGATGCTGTTCAGTATCTGAGATTCATGAAAACATAAGAAGTAGTCAGATTATCTATGGAATGCATTGCAGATTCAACTCGAAGAGGGTCTCCCTATAAACCCCTGCGTATGCAAAGTTCACCCCCCAACCGTGCTGAACAGACCACACACAGAAATGCAAACCTCTTATGTCTCTATAACAGGCAGACACACATATTTCAAAACTGAAGTAGGAACATTAGAATCATATCAAATTCGTATTTGAACAAATGAACTAAGGAATTATGAGTGGCATAATGTTTAGCTTCAAGGGTGGAGTGTTGGTAGTGCGACACAAAGCAAGTAGATAGATTGTATTCCATGTAAAGGATCATAGTCTATGTAAAAGGTGGATATGACACTTTCTTTCTATACAATACAGTGTTCGTTGCCCACACATGATGGAAGAGATCACAAAGAGAAATACTATTCACTCATGTCTACGGTTCCATCATTTTGAAACAGGGTGGTCCACCCTAAAAGAATATTGAAAACAAATATGACAAGGCAAGCATAGAGGTAGTGGATCAATCATTACTTGTGAGCTTACTAGGACAAGTATGCAGAATGGTAACTGCAGTAAGAGACCGTCCAAAATCTGAATCAAGAAGTTGGTCTAGCACTTATTGTTTGCAACTAATCGACGTGAATAATTGGATATCATATCAAATGAGTAAGAAAGACAAGTAAAATTGTCAACAAACCTGGTATACAGTAGTGTTGGTGCAACAAACCCTGGGTCTATTGCCCAGACCGTGCACAGGCCTAAAAGAGCAAGGTAGCAACATCCAAAGCGAGATTGAGTTGAGGAGATAGCTATTTGAGGAATCAAAGGGCAAATCAAGAAGACCAAGACACGCTAAATAAGCAAGACACCACTGAGGGAAAGCCTCCCTTGCCAGGCAGGCGAGCCTGGCGATGTCGAGGTGGCCCCGAAGACAAGCCTCAAGACCGTCCCGGCAGGCCTGCCGGGCGCGACGAAGGCAAACTACCCCGCCAAGACTCCAACGCTCCACCTCACAGCAACGCAAGTCATCGATCGGTGTTGTGTCAAGCCCCCAAGTGACTAAGTGGCTGTTATTTGGCACGTGGCAGCCACTTCCTATGGAAATCATCTGCAAATGAAACCCGTCCAGAGACGTCGCAAGCAGACAGACGAGAAGGTGGCCGAGCAGCCCGGCAGGGCTTGCCGGGCATGCCATTATGTGACATTAAGCGGTGCATTTAATGCACTCTGCTCTGTCTGTAGAGTTAGGTATGATAGCACTATTCGCTATCTAATCAGTACACAATGACTGATTTGCCATTGTGGTGACCCCTTGATCTATAAAAGGAGAGCCATGGCAACCATAGAAAGGATTTGGACCCTTGTATACTCGTACGCGCGTAGCTGCCCTCGCCCTGAGGCAACCCTGCTGGGCAAGAGCGCTGCATATCCACCACAATCCACCATAAATCCACCAAAGCAGGAGTAGGGTTTTACGCCTCGCGGAGGCCCTAACCTGGGTAAAAAACTGCCCGCGTGATCTCTGCCGTGCTGCGCTATGCTCTCCGATCTTTGTGCAACGTGCTCATCCCCCTGCCGAACCACAAAGGGGCTGATGGCCCCATAGGTGGCCGTGGTTCCCCACGACATCTTTGGCGTGCCAGGTAGGGGGAAGCGCTTGCACGAACTTGAGAAGCGTACGCAGCGCGTTATCTTCATCATCTTCTTCATCGATGGCTCCATCGTCCAAGGCGCCCAAGAAGAAGCCCGGTGCTGCAGCCCGTCCGCCCACTTCGAAGGCCCCGTCGCACGCAGCCGCCGACGCCGCGGGGGCTACGAGGACACACAGAGACATAGACGCTGCGGGGGACGTCGCCGGCGCAGGCGGCGGCGTCACCACCTCCCCTGCGGCCGAAATGAGGGAGAAGGCACCGGGGAAGGACAACACCAACAGGATCCCAGCGGCCACGCTCCATGAGGCACGGGTGGTGAAATCATTTCGTCTGCACCTCTCCGCCCGGCCGAACGGCACAGCCGCAGCGGTGGCACTCGCTCTGGGGCGAATCACAACTCACCAGCCGCTCCCGCTGCGGGCACGGCCGCAGGGCATGCGTCACTTCCAGAACGAGTTGCCCCAGCCGATGCGCCAAACGGAGCAACTGGCCCTCAAGCGCCTCCACCTCATCACCACGCCACCCTGGCGATAGGCTCACGACGACGAGAACACGATGCGGCTACTATCGGTACCATAAGGAGCCAGGCGACGCTACGGTCTACGTCGTCACCCATGGCAAACACCGCTTCGGAGGCCATGGCGCGGGCCCAGCTGCTGTTGAGATTTCCGCCGGCAGCCGATCAGATGGACGAGTGGAGAGCCACCATTCAAAGTCTAATTGGTTTCGCCGAGGCGGGAGGATCATAGTGAGCTGGCCCGCCACGGCCTCCCCAGGCGACGACAACGGCCCGCGCTGCTGGCCGTGCCGAAGGGGCCACCCCCACAGTGCAGTCCCCTTCGCGGTAGCCTGCGTAGGGGCCATGACCGGAGCCACGTGATCAAGAGCCCGACGATGTCTCAATGGCTTCGTCCGACCCACGAGTGCGTCAAGACCAACGGCGAGTCCTGGAGGACAGACAAAGGGAAGGCGCGTGCGTCACCATCGAGCGACGCTGCGAGACCCACCACCAGTCTGATAGGCACAATGGCCCTGACGCCGACGAGCCCACTCTCGGTGAAGGTGGGTACCTACCTTTCGAGGTTGGGTGCCCCGCCTTCACTCGTGAGTTGCGGCAAGTCCGTTGGCCATCTACCCGCACGTTCAAGCTAGAAATACCAGAGAAGTACGATGGGAACCTAAACCCGGCAGAGTTCTTGAGCATCTGCATCATCGATGCTCAAGCTGTCGGGGGAAGACACGAGAAGATGTTCGCCAACTACTTCCCCCTGGCACTCAAGACAAATGTGAGGTCTTGGCTAATGCACCTGCCGGAGAACTCCATTTTGACCTAGGCTGACTTGTGCCATGAGTTTGTTGGCGCCTTCACGAGCGGCCATCAAGAACTAGGACGGCCCAGTGACTTGCAGCTCCTCCCGCAGAAGGAAGGAGAGACCCTGCGGAAGTACATGTAGAGGTTCAGCCGAGTACACAGGAACATTCCAGACATCCATCCGGCAGCTGTGATAGCTGCGTTCCAGTCCAACATGCGCAATCATCGGATACATTCCAAGATGAACGTTCGACTGCCCAAGACTGTGAAGGAGCTTTACACTCTAGTGGATAAGTGTCCTCGGGTAGAGGAGGGGAGGCGGCTCCCCGGTGAAGAGGATGGCATCGACATCGACTTAGAGGATGACGACGAGGCCACCAATCAGAAGAAGAACAAGAAGCGCAACAAAAGGCGCAAGGATAAGGCACTGATGACCATTGAGGGATCGGGCGCACCTAGTACCGGCAAGAAGACCATGACCGAAGCTCTCGGCAAGGAAGTTGCCGCATGCACTGATTGCCGAGAAGCTACGGCTGCTGAGAAGGCTAGGAAAGGTGATGGGCCATACTGCAAGATCCATCGGACCAAGGGCCACGATCTCCAGGAGTGTCATCAGGTCGAGCAGCTCGTCAAGAAGCAGAGGGCTGAATACGAGAATCATGATAAGGAGAAAGGCCTAGATAGTCCAGGCGGGAAAGGATGAGGCGGCGGAGCAGGCCGCCCCGGCAAGGTTCCTCAGAATCAAGGGAAACCCGCCAGAGGCCGTAAGAAGGAGGATTGCAATGATGAGAGTGATGGAGGAGATGAAGAGGAAACCAGTGAGCAGGAGTTCCAGAAAGCCACTGATGCCCTGTGCATTGACGGGGGTGCATCTCTGCACTCGTCTCACCGCCAAATTAAACAGTGGGCGCGTGAAGTCAATGCCGTGGAGCCAGCGGCAGATTCTCGGAAGCCGCTCAAGTGGTCCCGCACCCCATCATCTTTGACGAAGAGGATCACCCTGACCGCACCACTGCGGTAGGGTGCTTGTCATTGTTGGTCTCACCAACAATCCGCAACCTCAAGGTCACAAAGATATTGGTTGACGGCGGGGCCGGGTTGAATCTGATATCTCCAAAGGTCATCAGCAAACTTCAGATAGTAGATGAGGAGCTCAAGGTTACTGGCATGTTCCAAGGAATCAACCACAGCAGGAGTCGTCCTAAGGGAAAGATCACACTGTCGATGACGTTCGGAGGGGAGTTATACTACCGGACTGAGAAGATCGTGTTTGACGTGGTTGACCTCCCCTTGCTGTACAACGGAATCCTTGGTCGCCCAGCTCTAGCCAAGTTCATGGCGGCATCCCACTATGCCTACAACACCTTGAAGATGCCAGGGCCGATAGGAGTCATTTCCATTCCGTCAGATCAGAAGGACGCAGTCATATGCATGGACAAGATGTACCGGGAGGCGGTCGCTACTGAGGCTGCAGAAACAACTGCTCCCGCCAAGGAAAGTAAGAAAATGAAGAGAGCTAGCAAGGATGCCAGCAAGGAATCTGGGAAGCGTGCTTCTCCGGAGTGTGCTGCGCCGATTGATGACTTGTCGGAGAGTTCCAATAGCAAGAGGTCCAAGGCTATTGCACCCGCTATGAAAAAGGTCCCGGCAGGGCTGGCTGGCGCTGATGGTACCTTCACTATTAGTGCCGCCCTTGATGACAAATAGGAAAGCGCGCTCATTGCCTTCCTGCGGGCGAATATCGATGTGTTTGCCTGGCAACCATCTGATATCCCCGGTGTTCCCAGGGAGGTAATCGAGCACCACCTTGCTGTCTGCCCACATGCCCGACACGTCAAGCAGAAGGTACGGAAGCAAGCTTTGGAGCGGCAGCAATTCATTGCCGAGGAGATCAAGAAACTTGAGGCAGCTGGTCTGGTCAGAAGAGTGCTGCATCCAACATGGTTAGCAAATCTTGTGGTGGTACACATGGCTAATGGGAAATGGAGGCTTTGCATAGATTTTACAGATCTGAACAAGGCATGCCTGAAGGACCCATTTCCCTCACTGCGCATCGACTAGATTGTGGATTCCACCTTCGGGTGTGACTTGCTCTCTTGTCTGGATGCCTACTCTGGATACCACCAGATTTTCATGTCCAAGGAAGATGAGGAGGAGACCGCGTTCATAACCCCATGTGGCACGTACTGCTTCGTACGGATGCCCTTCGGGTTGAAGAGCGCCGGATCCACTTTTGCAATAGCAGTACAGATTGGCATTGAGTCCCAGCTGCACAGAAACGTTGAAGCTAACATGGATGATATTGTGGCCAAGACCAAGCACAGATCAACCCTCATCCAGGATTTGGAAGAAACCTTTGCTAATCTACGCACAATCAACTTGAAGCTGAACCTGGAGAAGTGCGTGTTTGGCGTCCCTTCTGGCAAGCTACTTGGCTTCTTTGTGTCCCATCGGGGGATAGAGGCCAACCCCGACAAGATCAAGGCTATTGAGCAGATTCAAGCACCCAAGACTGTTAAGGACGTGAGGCCTTTGACTGGATGTGTTGCCGCGCTTAGCAGGTTCATTTCCAAGTCTGCCGAGAGCGCCTTGCCGTTCTTCAAAATCTTGAAGAAGGCAGGGCCTATGGAGTGGACCCCAGAGGCAGACGCCGCGCTACAAGATTTGAAGACCTATCTGTCCTCTGTGCCCACTTTGGTCACTCCCAAACCACAAGAGCCGTTGCTGCTATACTTAGCGGCAACCAATCAAGTAGTTAGTGCGGCACTGGTGGCACAGCGGGAAGTAGATGAAGTGGCAGCCACCATCGTCCCCTCTGGAGAAGGAAGTGAACCCGTCCCGGCAAGGCCAAAGTCAGTCCAAAGCGAAGAAAGGCAGGGCAGCGAAAGCGGTTCTATGGTCACGGCAAAGAAGAAAGTGGTGCAGCGTCCAGTGTACTTCGTCAGCTCCCTGTTATAGGGGGCTAGATCAAGGTACTCTGGCATGCAAAAGTTGATTTTTGGCCTCATCATGGCCTCAAGGAAACTGCGCCAACACTTCCAAGCCCACGAGGTTACGGTTGTCACCCGCTTCACCTTGCAACGCATACTCCGGAACCCTGAGGCCACCGGCAGGATTGTGGAATGGGCTCTGGAGTTGTCCAGCTTGGGTTTAAAGTTCGAAAGCATGTCAACCATCCAGAGCAGAGCACTAGCAGATTTCATCACAGAGTGGACACCAACTCCTGATGAAGAAGTATTGGATACGATCATCCCCGGCAAGGAAGCGCCCCAAGAATAGATTATGTATTTTGATGGTGCCTTCTCCCTACAAGGTGCAGGGGTTGCCGTGCTTCTTGTTGCCCCCACTGGGGAGCACCTTAAGTACGTCGTCCAGATGCACTTTCCCCGGGAGAAGGCTACCAACAGTACTGCAGAGTATGAAGGGCTCCTTGCTGGGCTCAGGATTGCAACAGAACTAGGAATCAAGAAGCTCATCATCCGCGGAGATTCACAACTTGTGGTGAGACAAGTCAACAAGGATTACCAAAGTCCATTGATGGAGGCATACATTGAGAAAGTGAGTAAGTTGGAGGAGCGCTTTGACAGATTGCAAACAGAGCACGTACCCCGTGCGGAAAACAGCATTGTTGATCATCTGTCGAAGTGCACTGCGCAAAAACTCCCTGTGGAACCAGGGACTTTTGTTCTCCATCTGACTCAGCCCTCCGTATCCCCGACATCAATGGCCAGAAAGAGGAGGAAACTGGACTCCGGCAAGCCTCACCCGGCAGAGCCTCCCGAGGCTCCCAGCAAAGAGCTTGGCGGGAACAACTCCCCTTCGATCAGTGAGCTGCACCATCCCGCCAGACCACCGGTCCCTGCGGTCGAGAAGTGCGCTCCTGCGAATGAGGAGGTGCCGCTGGTCCTTGTTGCCGGGCCGCTGGCCCCAACCTGGGCACGGCACATAGTCCATTTCCTCCAAACTGGAGAACTCCCCAAAGAGCAAGAAGAAGCTGAAAGAGTAGCCCGGAGGGCCAGTATGTATCAGTTCATTGACGACACGCTGTACAAAAGGAGGCCCAACGGTGTGAAATTGAAGTGCATTTGCCGGTAGGAAGGAAAGGAACTGTTGGCAGAGGTACACAAGGGTATGTGCGGCTCACACATTGGATCAAGGGCTCTGGTTGGAAAAGCCTTCCGGCAAGGATTTTACTGGCCCACAGCCCTCCAAGATGCAGTTGAGTAGGTCACCAAATGTGAAGCCTGCCAGTTCCATTCCAAGAATATCCATCTGCCTGCCCAAGCTCATCAGACAATCCCTTTATCATGGCCGTTTTTGGTCTGGGGGATCGACATCTTGGGCCCCTTTCCCCGTGCTGCCGGGGGCTTTGAATTCTTGTTCGTTGCAATCGACAAGTTTACAAAGTGGCAGCAAGTAGAGCTCGTGAGAAAGGTGACTGCTCAGTCAGCTATCAAGTTCTTGAAAGGATTGGTGTGCCCCTTCGGGGTCCCTGCCCGCATCATCACCGACAATGGCACCCAATTCATGGGCCACGCCTTCATGCAATACATTCATGCCCTCGGAAGCAAAATCTCATTCGCCTCTGTCGCTCATCCAAGGAGCAACGGGCAGGCTAAGAGGGCGAAAGCTGAAGTGTTGAGAGGACTCAAGACAAGAATATTTGATAAGCTGCTGGAGTGCGGCAGGCGATGGATCGACGAGCTGCCAGTGGTTCTTTGGTCCCTCAGAACGACACCAAATCGAGCTACCGGGTAGACTCCCTTCTCCCTAGTCTATGGGGCAGAAGCAGTTATCCCCACGGAACTCATTTACGGGTCACCTCGAGGGCTTGCCTACGATGAAGTGGCTCAAGAACAGCACTGGCGTGACGACGCTGTGCTACTCGAGGAGAACCGTCTCTGGGCTGCTACGCGTGCTGCACGCTACCAGCAAGCCCTGCATCACTATCACAGCCGTAGGGTTCATGCCCGGAGTCTTGAGGAAGGCGACCTTGTCCTTAGGCGCGTTCAGTCCGCCAAGGGTACAAACAAGTTGACGCCGAAGTGGGAAGGCCCTTACCGGGTAGTACGAGTCACCAGACCTGGAGATGGCATTCAATTGCAAAACTCATGGAACATTGAGCATCTCCGTAAGTTCTACCCGTAAGGCGTGGCTGTCGGGCCCTGCCCGGCAGCCACCCTTTTGTACAGGCCTTACCAATACTGCATGTAACCCCTTGTACAAAGCCAGGCGCAGACTCTGAGCAACAGAGAAATAAATGAAGTGCTAGGGGCCCCTGAAACTTGCATGCATGCATAAGCATATCATGAGCATAGCATGATCATGTAGATCAGATCGCACATGGCATCATTTTCATCTGCACTAGGTTGCAGGGCTCTTACCGTGGACTTGGTCTCGAAGAAGAGAAGAGAAGACAAGCAAGCCAAACAGATAAGTTTTATCTCTTATCTATATGTGTTCTATGAACAGAAACTTGTGCATGTGAAAACCTCGCCACCTTTAAAACCTAGGTGCTCCCATCCCTTGACTCGAACGTTTCTTCGGTCTGGATGGTTGTAGTGGCCTTTGGTGGAAAAGGTTTGGCGGGGGGCTGGTCCCTCCCTATGGTTTGTGCCCGGCAGGCCAAGCCCCGCGGCAACGAACCGAGGGTACCGGCAAGATAGCATGCCGGGGAAAACTTGTTTACTTTAATGTACAGAGGCATGTCACCTCTGCATGGATATGTTACATGCACAAGTACCAGGCAAGGTTTGTCTTTTTCATTAATATGCTGATTAACAAGTACAAATCTTACAGAACATAGACATGGATAAAGGAGATTACATAATTTAGACTAAAGTTTGGCAAATGCCTACATATTTTAGATTAAAAAAAGATAAGTGCCCGAGATGCCTTTGCTCTGTCCCTCCCCTCCTTAGATCTGTAGGGGGAGATGAAGAAGACGGAGGAAAGGCCTGGCTGGGATTCGGCGCCTCCACAGGATCAGGATGGCGCCATTCCCGGGCTGGGAGGAAGAAACTGGAGGGCAGGTGCGGATGGTGGCGCTACCGAAAGCTCAGCCGGTGATGATGGTGCTGCCGGCAACCACGCCTCGTCGGAGCGGTCGTCCTCACTCTTGACGCATCATGTGTTGCCGGCCACTCCCTCGCCGCTATCGCTCAGGGGGGCGTGCTCGCTATAGCTTAAGCCCCCACCATAGCGGCCAGGGCGGACACCAGGCGCTCCGGATGGCTCCACAGAGAGCATAGTCGTCTCCAACGACCAGAGGCTAGAAGGATGTCATCCCTTGAAGAAGCATACGCAGGCACCTACACAAGCTTTCGGTGTCATCAAACGCAAGCTCGAGCCAGGGGCCTGGCCCCGGTCTCTCCCTCTCAACATTGTGAGAAGAAAGAAGGAAACAAGGAGAAAAGGTGCATGGATGGGCATTTCCGCTTCCCCTCGCCCCCCTTTTATATAGGCGGGCTGGGGGTTGGGAGCTGATCCCTCGACAGGTAACTGTCGTCCATCTCCACCAATCCAAGAAGGCCAGGCCCCTGCCTTGACGCTCCCCCGCACCACGCGCCTCAGTTACCTACCCCACTCAATGCATGCAGCATACGTGGCCAAAGGATAACGGCGTGGTGGGAAGAGTGAATTGGCAGTTACTCACCCGTGCGTTAAGGTCATTCACGGGCCATTACAAGGATGGCTCCACCAAAATCGGTGTTATGCGATGCACGGGAGAACCGGAAACTGACCTGGGCACAGGTTAATGTAGAAGCAAAGAACATCTCAAAGGACAAGCAACTGCTACACTCTTGCCTGTGCACTGGATAGGGCCTACCCCGACGACGCCCGGCAGGGCATTCGGGCCAGGCCCGGGGGCTCCTGTTGGTGCAACAAACCCTGGGTCTATTGCCTAGACCATGCACAGGCCTAAAAGAGCAAGGTAGCAACATCCAAAGCGAGATTGAGTTGAAGAGATAGCTCTTTGAGGAATCAAAGGGCATGTCGAGAAGACCAAGACACGCTAAATAAGCAAGACACCACTGAGGGAAAGCCTTCGTTGCCGGGAAGGAGAGCCTGGCGAGGTTGAGGTGGCCCTGAAAACAAGCCTCAAGACCGTCCCGGCAGGCCTGCCGGGCGCAACGAAGGCAAACTTCCCCGCAAAGGCTCCACCGCTCCACCTCACAGCGACGCAAGTCATCGATCGGTGCGGTGTCAAGCCCCCAAGTGACTAAGTGGCTGTTATTTGGCATGTGGCAGCCACTTCCTATGGAAATTATCTCCAAATGACACCTGTCTAGAGACGTGGCAAGCAGACAGACGAGAAGGTGGCCGAGTAGCCCGACAAGGATTGCCGGGCATGCCACGATGTAACATTAAGCGGCGCATTTAATGCGCTCTACTCTGTCTGCAGAGTTAGGTATGATAGCACTATTCGCTATCTAATCAATACACAATGACTGATTTGCCATTGTGGTGGCCCCTTGATTTATAAAAGGAGGGCCATGGCAACCATAGAAAGGATTCGGACCCTTGTACACTCGTACGCGTGTAGCTGCCCTCGCCCTGAGGCAACCCTGCCGGGCAAGAGCGCTGCGTATCCAGCACAATCCACCATCAATCCACCAAAGCAGGAGTAGGGTTTTACACCTTGCGGTTGCCCGAACCTGGGTAAAAAACTGCTCGCGTGATCTCTGTCGTGCTGCGCTACGCTGTCCGCTCTTTGTGTAACGTGCTCATCCCCCCTACTGAACCACAAAGGGGCTGATGGCCCCATAGGTGGCCGTGGTTCCCCATGACAAGTAGTAATCTGGGTCAATGTTACTATGACCAACAATCCAAAATGACTAGTGTTTGTTCCTAGGGCCCGAATTTTGAAACCCTGTGAAGTTTACAGGTACTAAAGATTACTGAAATACATCTGAACCATTAAGTGTAGGTAGCACTCAGTACACAACAAACCCTAATGACAGTCCTACATAATGAGTAATGAATCAATTAGAAAATGGGTGATGAGGAGTGACTGCTGAGCGTTGAGGACGTATCTCAGGATAAATCAGGTTGGCTTAGTGGCTGCTGCACGCCTGAGCCCTGAACGGACTGGGAAGTTAGCCATGGCGGCGCGCCCGGGCAACGGTGACGCTGTTGGGCGAGCGGCTCCTGACCTCCTATTAGTTCGGCGTCTCCTCCTAGAGTCATGCCATCCGGGGACAGCAAGTCGCCGGCGAGGCAGGTGGCTGGGGGCGAGTAGAGATCGGAAGCATAGCAGAACAGAGGGGAATTTGGGCTTGGGCCAAACCAAAATCCCAGGGTGGGCCGCGGCCCACCGTGGGCACCCTATAGATCCACACCCGAGCGGCGTACATGCATTTTCGAAACTAAATTAGGAACATTTAGCTGACCAATTAAACGACTCTGTTTTATTAATATCAGATTCGTATTTGAACAACTAAGCTTGTTTAGCTTGATGGGTGGAGCAGTGCTATTATGACACGAAGCACGTTTGCTGATCGTATAGTGATCATAAAAGGGGGGAAACCCTAAGCATGATCAATTAAAACCTATTATGACTGTGCCATGGCAGATTTGAAGCTGCAAACCGAAGAAATGCTATTTAGCAACCATTGTTTTCTTCGAACTAAGAACTAAATTCTAAGAGCTAAAAAGAAAGTACAGTAACCAAGTTACGATCTATTTTCTGGTTGAGATAAAAAAGTTGAGCAGATATGTAGCGACCCGACCCGAATGGATCGAATCTCTGTGTTCAAGTGTCATCCCTGGATCGGTAATGCTGACACACACAGTACTCGAAGGATTTATAACAGAGTGCAATCACACACTTATTACATCGAATGTCTCAAAAGAGAACTGATTACAATAAATATGGCTTAAGGCCATCTAAATAAGATAACAGCGGAAGGCTTGGAAGATAAAGTGAGTCCATCAACTCCAACGGCATAGCTGAGTGCACGACAACGACCTAGCACACCTTACTCTTCGTCTGAAAAGTCTGCAACATGATACGTTGCAGCCCGAAACGGGTCAGCACATGGAATATGCTGGCAATATAACACAGTAGAGCAATGAACAGAATAATTGCTAATACTACATGCATATTTGGCTGGTGGGAGGCTCTACGGTTAATATGTTTTGCAAAAAGCCAATTTTTCCCTACAACAAAGGAATATATTTTATTTAACTATCATGGTGGTTGTTGAACATTGAGAAGGTAAATCCCCCTCTCAATCCCAATTAAAAGTAATTATTAATCCCAACAAATTCATTTAGAGTGATGGGATTCAATATGATGATCCAAGAACCAGATACTCAAGATGTCCATAACCGGGGACATGGCTAATCATGATTAGTTTGTACACTCTGCAGAGGTTTGTGCACTTTTCCCCACAAGACTCGATCTCCTCCGTTGGATTTCTCGCACTACATGGTGTTTGAGAAACGGATGACCGAGACATAGTCTTTCAGAAACATTTACTCTTTACTCTGGGTAGACAGTTACACCTACTTTCCCCTACATCTGCTAGCCTACCACTGAAAGAGGTCATGTAACATACTCAACTATGCTAGAGCCCATAATAGCTTGTGGCTGCACACGGAAGTTTCTAGCATGAATAATCTTATGATCCCTTTGAGCCTGGGTGGCGGACCATAGGAGGATCACACGGTATATCCCCGGGATCTCCTAGGACAACACTGGTATATCCCCAGGTGCCCAAACAAGCAATCCACCCAGATGTGTATTAAAGTTGCCACCTTAAGTTGAACCATTAATTAAAAATCTCACATCTGTCATGGATACACTCAAAACCCAATCCACGTCTACGAGCATAGCATGGCAACATAAGCATAGCGTAGAAGTAACTCCCAAGGGTTTTATAATAAAAGGGCAATAGGTTCTACCTCATCATCTACTTCCCATTACCCACCAGTTAATCACATCCTAATCATGCAATATTTGAGGGTCGAAACTAATGCATAAAAACTGGGTAACGAGGAAGTATGATCAATGTGTTACTTGCCTTGCTGACGATCTGCAAATCCTAGAGACTCGTAGTAGCACGCTTCGCACTCCGGGTACTCTATCGCAAACAAACAATAGCATACATAAGCAATCAAGCGAAGATGCACGGGTAAAATCCAAATGAGAAGACCTAACCAGAAAGTTCAACTGAAGAACTCCGGTTTGCAAAAAGAATCAAATCAAACGGAGCAACGAAACTCAAACTGCGAAAGAAACAAGCTTCGATTACTAATCTGGACTAAAGTCAAATTTTACAGTAGCAAAAACTTGTTTAAGTTGGTTAAACAGAAAGAGGGCTTCGAGACGAAGATCTAGGCGCTTGAATCGCCTGATTCCGACAAACGAGCGAAAAGTTATACTAAAACGAAAATCGGATCAGAAATCGCGATCGAAAATAATCGCGGAAAATCCGAGAAAAAGAAAACTAACGAACAGGCTAACGAACGAACGTTCGCTGTCTGCGGTTAAACGGTGAAAACCGTTCGTTAAAACGAACGTACGGACGAACGTCCGCTAAATAACTAAACCGACGGAAAACCGATCTAAAAGAATAAACCGGTATTAAAAAAAACCGAACCTAGATCTAGGGTTTAAACAAAACCGATCGGTTTCTCGCGAAAACCGAGGCGGCGGCGGCTACCTCCGGCAGGGCTCCGGCGGGCAGCGGCGGCGGCGAGGCGACGGGGCGGGGCGCGGCGCGGCGGCGCGATGCGGCGGCGAGGCTGCTGGGCCGGCTGGGCTTCGGCCCAGTTCGGTCCGGCGGATTTTTTTTTTTTTAAAAAATAATTCCGCGCAGAAAAACAAATAAAAGAAATACTAAACGGACTCCAAAATTCCCGAAATAAATTTTCCCCGTCCTCTAAAAATCTCCCGGACAAGGTAAACATTTATTTGGGACTCTAATGCAATTTTGAAAAATGCATATTTTTCTAAATCCAAATAAAATTGCAATAAAATCCAAATAAAATATTTATTTGATTTTAATATTTTTCCTCCAATATTCCATTTATTTTGGAGAAGTCATATTATCTCCTCTCATATATTTTTAATATGAAATATTTTCGGAGAGAAAAATAGTTAAACCAAATTGATCCCTGTTTCAATATTTGAGAAAATTCAAATATGAAAACAGTGAAATCCCCAACTCTCTCCGTGGGTCCTTGAGTTGCTTAGAATTTTCGAGGATCGCAAAACGAAATGCAATAAAATATGATATGCAGTGAATGATCTATGTATAACATTCCAAATTAAAAATTTGGGATGTTACAAGATATGAAGTAGTACCACCTCTCTTGCGGCACCGTGTAGGCATCGGGGGTGCGATGGCTGTCGGTGGCATTAAAGCAGATCTGCAATGGTAGACGGGTGCATCGGGGGATAAGTCCCGTTGCGGTGGACGAGAAGGTCGTGGGAGCGGCCCCGGCAAGGAGGACGACGGTGCCGATGAAGCGAGAGGATGCGATGCAAGGCTCCTGGTCCGTCGCCATGGATAAGAAACATTCATCTCTAGTAGTGGACGATGCAGTCTTGGTAGGCACTCCGGCATGGTGGAGGACGGCAGCGATGGATGGGGTGGAGGATGGCGGCGATGGATGGGGTGGCGGACGGAGGAGGCTGGTGTGGGGATGGTGTTCTAGCGCGGACGGTGTATGAATGGGAAAATGGAGGGAGAGGTACGGGGAACCATGTTTTTGGGAAGCGCCTGTCTGAAATATGGGAAAGTTACGAACTTAGCTCCCGTTTAAAATTTGGACGTCTCGTCAGTTGGGGATAGGACGGTAATCTCGCATCTCCCCAATATTTGCCCAGAGCAATTTCGGGCGACGAGAGGGTGTTTTGGCGCCCATGGTGTATGAACGGGGTTGACAGGTAGGGTGGTTGTGTCACGTATGAGTGAAGTTACAAACCTGCCCCTATTGAAAATATTCGCCTACATTGATTTCGGACAAGTCGAGTTTGTTTTGCCGCCCACCGTGTATGAATAGGGAATGGAGGGAGAGACAGAGGTCTTTCGGACGAGCTTGAATCAAATGTGCTTTGCCGCCCACGTTTAGTGCCCACCGTGTCTGAATGGGCTCAGAGGCGGTCGTGTCATGACTAATTGAAGTTACTAACCTACCCCTATTGAGAGCAGTGGAAATCGGGCCGATGGATTGTTCGTGAAAGGGGTAGACAGTAATTTCCATCTCGCAAATACTGGTTTCGGGCAGCCGGCATGGGAGTCAATATTTTGCCGCTTCTTTCGAATTTTGGGACAATAAGCATCCACGTTTACCTTGGCAACTAAATTCGAATCCATTTTGTATTCTTATACGAATCTTTATAAATCTTTCTATGTGTTTTTATATATCTTCAAAAGCACAACAAAGATGTATTCCACTGTCATATATGAATATGATTTACAAACGCCGATACTCGAATTTAGAAGCTAGAATCCAGTTTAAGGTGAATTCAAATATTTGAAACCACTTTATGTCCAACTCAAGTGTCACACGCAGCATAATGTGTACTCCCATTTAGATATGTACACAAGCGATGTCTCAAGATTCAAAATACCGAGTCAATCAACCAATTATGTACAAAACTAACAGAGATATAAACACTTATAGAGTATATTGATCAATAATATCAACTAACATACATAAGCCAGGCCATTGTACTTTTTTTGCTAGAAGAACATCATTTTTTTAGCGAAGCTAGTACAGCATCTTGGCCCTTTCAGATGCATGCCACTTAAGGACCATCTATACTACTATTATTGCTGAATGCACATTCAGCCCGATTGGCATATTTGTAGGTCTGGCACAGCAATCAAAATGAAATGTCTCAGAGTCTTATCAATTAATACAGACTAGTGCTAAAAAAAATTACAAACCAAAAAACAAAAAACAATTTTTACATGATCTCTAAAACAAATGGTTTGATCGATTACATGAACAAACAACACAAAGGTTATTCAACGATGGAAAAACATTTCACCTATGATTTACCAAGTGGGAATTTAATTTCCTTTTTTCCTTCAGGACCTTAACAATGCGGTCAATATCAGCTTGCTTCGTTCTGAAATCCACCAAATATTTAATGGTTGTCTTGAGTACTGCTTGTGATTGTGCTGTTTGCTTCCTCAACATGTCAACTTCATCTCTAAGTGCAGAAGCAGAATCTCTTTCTACCAATAGTTTAGCCTCTAGAGCATCAGCAGTTGGCAATTCATGATGCACGATTGGGCCGGTGCCACTGCTGTGGGATGATACAATGTCCATGGGGACCTCGCTCTTTGATCTTGGGCTAACCTGTTTTGCCATTAAAGTTTCGATTGGATTCTGAAAAGTTGAAGTTAGCAAAACATCTCAACTGGGAGTTAGAACAGCAAACTAGTTAAACAAACAAGGAATTAAAGAGTTTCGATTGGATGCTGAAAAGTAGTTATTAACATCATTGTAACTGGTTGCAGCAGCAAAGCAGTTAAACAAACAAGTTTTGTAAAAGGTACATGTTGTGGCATTGGAGTTTCTCTTGGATCCTGAAAAGTTGAGTAGCCAGTAATGTGATTAGAGCAACTAGTTGCAGCAGCAAAGCAGATAAGCAAACAAGTTGTGCAAAAGGAACCTGTCGTGGCATTGGAGTTTCTCTTGGATCCTGAAAAGTTGAGTAGTTAGTAACTTGATTAGAGCAACAAGTTACATCAGCAAACCTGTTACACAAATATATTTTTGAAAATGTACCTGCTATGCAATTGGACTTCCAATTGGATCCTGAAAACTTGAAGTTGTTAAGATGATTACAGCAACAAGTTACAGCAGCAAACCAGGTAAACAAGGAAATTTCTGAAAACATACCTGTTGTGCCAACGGAGTTTCAGTTGGATCCTGCAAACTTGAATGTTAGCAATCATAAATAAAGTGTTGCAAGAGCCATAAGAAACTAACAACAAACTAGTAAAACTAACCAGTTTTGGCAATGTATTTAATTACACATGAACTAGTAAAACTAACAAGTTCTTGGCAACGTATTAAAGTAACAAGTCGGTACCGTTTACTAGAAAGACAGACATCTGTAAATTATATATATATATATAAGTTAAAAAGATGGTGTCCCTCATATAAACCTGACAGTTGTCTATCTATGAACATGCAAACATTACTAGTGCTACAAGTGATAACAGCAAACCATTTAAACAAACAGGGTATCAGAACGTAAATTACACGTGAATTTTGCTGCACCCTAGAAGTACATATGACCAGCTATCTACGTGCTTAAGTAGCTATTTAAGTTCAGGCAAACAGGTAATTCTTAACAGTAAGTATAAAACACATAGGTAGGCGCAAACTATAATAGGATTAACATGCTATGGCATTATGTAATCAGTAGCAAACTAAATTAAGCCAAGCAACATAATTGAATAATTTTGCAATAAGTAGCTAACTAAAATTCCGAGAAGCAGGTAACTGAACTTACGCTAGCTCTTTGTACAGGCACACTACAACTTCTTTTTCGCTTACAATGTTCTGTGAAGGAGTCCATGGCATCAATTGCTTGGATACGCAGTCCCAATACTTCTTTCTTCCTACACTGCATTGGTAAGTCGAATGGTTAATCTGATAAGATGGTGCGTCCTTGATATGTTATATTAGGACGGGTTGTCAGACTAGTTGTAGCAACACACATCACACTGGCTTTTACTGTATATTTCATGTGATTACATTTGGCATATCGAGATCTAAGCAATCTACAATAGGATGAAAAGACTGGCGTCCTTCACATTATTGGCAAACTCAGTTCATAGAAACAAGCAATTCAACCATTCTGTGGGTAAATCAAAAGCACCACTGGAATATTTTTCACTACCCCAATCATACATGCAAAAAGGGGCAACGCCACTGTAGGGGTTGGTATGGGCGGCCAACTCGGATGGCTGGAAAGTGTGCACCTAGTTTGAGTTGTCCAGGTTGGCCCAGGCTAGTTTTGTTCATCCCAGCGCACGAGCAGGCAATGTAAAAAATGAAGAAAAACCTTTCAATTTGGATGGGCCAATAATGTAAGTGCAAGGCAGGCCCTATAGCAGGCTCGTGGCCCAAACGAGCGCCTCCCATATCGATGGACAGTAGGAAAAATCCCAATTCGTTCGCTCCAGCCTCCAGTCTGGTTCGTTCCTAACCTAGAGGCCGCTGGACAGACCGACACAGCACTTCCTCGCGCCCCTCGTTGGACGCCGGTTGCCGGGCTTTAAGCGAATGGAAGGACAAGAAGTTGAAGATCCAACCCTGGGTGTAGCCTGCGTGGGAGGCAGTGGCGGCAGCGGGCATGGCATCGAGCTTGCGCAAATGGACAGTCGTAGCTTGCAAGAGTAGCATGCGCATTGAGCAGGTACATCACATCCCTGATTATATCCAATTCAATTGTTTAATTTCTGGCCAATAGTTAAACCTGACGGTGTTGTAAAACTACTTGTATGTAGGGAATCTATAAGAAAATGAAGCCAATTTCTTCTTATTTTATAACTCCCCCAATCAATACTGAACTGACTGAACCTGATGTGTCTAATCAAGTTTCCGGTGCAAACATACAAGCTCATGTTGTTCTTGAGCCTGAAGTGTCTAAAGAACAGACTGCTAATGAAGGATTTGATGCAAACATTTTACATGCTCCTGTTGATGAACATATAGTGTCTAATGAGGGATCTAATGCAAGCATTTTGCAAGCTCCCATTGAAGGATTTAGTGTCTAATGATGATCTGCAATGTTGAGAGAGAGATAGAGATTTGCAGGAATTGATGACAAGCAAATTATAGTACATTTTCATGGCTTGAGGAAACGTCGAGGCCATCTACCAGAAAGTCCCCGTATCATGATAATGTAGCATAAATACTTTTCTAATCTGTTGTTTGAAACTATTGTCATACTTGTGCAGGATAGATATATTGATATGTAGTTTGCGCACTCGTTATAGGTGCAATTACACTTCGATATTTTCAGCCAGAGAACGAATAATTCAAGCAGGTACAATCCATGTTAGTAGTCCTTGTACACCATGTTGCATTTTGTGTTTTTTGGTGCTTACATCATTTAGTGTTTTATAATCTGGAACTACTTTGGATCATTAGCTAGTTTTCAAAGTGCATGTAGCTTCACATTTCTCAAGTTATGTTGATTTCTGGAGTGCAAGTGCCTTCGTATTTTTTAAGTTAAATTTTTGCCCCTGGTAACTTGAATTCGTGGATCCGCCACTGCACACAAATCATACACGTAGGCCAGTACGAATTAAATGAAATGCAGGGACTTACGCTAGCTCGTTGTACAGGCTCACTGCAGCTCAGCCTGCGCTTGGGATGTTCCATGTACAAGTCCATGTTACCACTTGCTTGGATGTGCAGGCCTTGTGCTCCTTGCATCCCCCTTTGCATTTTTGACACGACGAATGGTTGATCAAATAAGAGGAATCGACCTTGCTATTGTACCAGAGGACAGGTACTTACAAGGTTATATCGGTGTGCAGGATGTGTACCAGATCCCATAGCGCCGTCATGCTTCGCTAAAAATTGGTTTTGCTTGTTTCAGATGATATCTTCAGAAGAAATAAGAGTTAAAGTCAGAGTTGCATAGGCGTGTAAGCTAAGAGAGCAGTAAAAGGATATCCAAACATCGTCAGAATAGTGCACAAGGGAGTGATATGTGGATACCTAGTTCGGGCCGGCGTTTGGGCATGCTCGCCTAGCTAGAGTGCGGGTCACTTCAGAGCCGTTGAGGGTGATGCGCTGGGGTTGGCTGGCCGCGCACGGATGCAGATCTTGAGCGGCAGCGGAGCGCTATGATGCAGTGGACAAGACCGTTGGTGAAGCCCCAACGGCCTCGAGGGGTGGATGTGCGACAATGTGCTCGGTGAAGTTGCCCCGGTGAGGTGGGAGATGGCGTCGGTGAAGTGCACCTGATGTGGTGGAAGTCGGTGTCTGTGAGGCACGTCGGTTGTGGCGGCCGAGGTTGTCGGTGACCACCCGGTGTGGTGGACGAGGGCGTAGATCAGGTAGCTCCGGTGCGGTGGTGAAGCGCGACCGTCGTCTTCGTCGTCGTCGTCCGGCACAGAGGTGGGGAAAGAGATGAGACGTGGGGCGATTCGAACTTTGCTTGGGTTGGCGGCGAATTAGGGATTTGAGCGCTCTGGGCGCGGAAGGGGACGGTGGAGAAGGGGTGTGTGGCTGGGTGCTAGCGTCCGTACGACACACGCGACCACCACGACACGACCCTGGTCTGCCTGGTGCGCCTACATTTGAGAATGCAAACGAATCTTCTTTCATTTGCAAATGAATCTGCATGTATTACCATGCCCGTGTTTTCCTTGCAAATAATTAGTCATTCGAAACGAGATACTATAAATTAAGTAATGAGGAGTTATTTGAATTAGAGTGTGTGTCACATAGCGATCTCCAATTCTAACGTGGATTTCGCATTTCACAGCGTCCACGCTACTTTTTTAATACAAATTCATATGTATAAGATGAGCACCATGGTAGTGAGAAAACTTTGGATGGATTCAAACATATGACCTACAAAATAGCACAACAATCGAGTCAATGTCAACTTTTCCAAACCTAGTATGGCACGAATTCAAAATAATTACAGAAGCCATATGCATGGTCCTCAATTCAAATCTTACAATGTACACTAAATTGAAACGTCGATATTAAGTCTCATACTATCTACATTCAAATGTTGTTTTTAGCCCCACCCCCCTCGGCACACACGCTACATACTTCCTGTATCGATCAATCTTCCTCTCCTAACCACCTTAGAAAGCTATCGGTTTCTGACATACGTTCATTCTTTCTCTCCATGTTTTGATCTCTAACTCTCTCAACTACACAACCCCCTTTTTCCACTCTGTTACCAAATGTATCTCTCTCACACACCCGCCATTGCACTCCATGCCGAGCTCTCTCTCTCTCTCCTTCCCACCCTCTCTCGCTAGATAAATGCATTGCCTATCTAGACCCCCCCCCCTCTCATGCGCACGCATGCACATTGTCAATCTAGGTCACGCTCTCGAGACTGTCTCACTCTTTCTTCCGCACGGCGGCCCACACTCGCTCAATCTCGCTCTCTTTATCTAAGTCTCGATTAACCTCACTTTCTCTCACACACAAATGATATATTGATACGTCTCCAACGTATCTATAATTTTTGATTGTTCCATGCTGTTATATTATCATTCTTGGATGTTTTACAATCATTTTATACCATTTTTTGGTACTAACCTACTGACATAGTGCCCAGTTCCAGTTGTTGTTTTCTACATGTTTTTTACATCGCAGGAAATCAATAACAAACGGAGTCCAAACGCAGCGAAACTTTTTGTGGAATTTTTTTGGATCAGAAGACATCCAGTGGGTCGGAGAAGCACCTGGGGGGGTGCTCCGAGGGGAGCACAACCCACTAGGGCGCGCCTGGAGGCCCAGGCGCTCCCAGGTGGGTTGTGCCCACCTCAGGGGCCTCCCGCACCGCCTCTTTGCTCTATAAATACCCCAATATTCCAGAAACCCTAGGGGAGTTGACAAAAATCAATTCCAGCTGCCGCAAGTTCCAGAACCACCAGATCCAATCTAGACACCATCACGGAGGGGTTCATCATCCTCATTGGTGCCTCTCCGATGATGCATGAGTAGTTCATTGTAGACCTTTGGGTCCGTAGTTAGTAGCTAGATGGCTTTCTCTCTCTCGTTTGATTCTCAATACAATGATCTCTTGGAGATCCATATGATGTTACTCTCTTTTGCGGTGTGTTTGTTGGGATCCGATGAACTTTGAGTTTATGATCAGATTTATCTTTTTATCCATGAAAGTTATTTGAGTCTTCTTTGATCTCTTATATGCATGATTGCTTATAGCCTCGTATTTCTTCTCCGATATTTGGGTTTTGTTTGGCCAACTTGATCTATTTATCTTGCAATGGGAAGAGGTGCTTTGTGATGGGTTCGATCTTACGGTGCTTGATCCCAGTGACAGAAAGGGAAATGACACGTATGTATCGTTGCCATTAAGGATAACAAGATGGGGTCTATTTCTACATAAATAGATCTTGTCTACATCATGTCATCGTTCTTATTGCATTACTCCGTTTCTCCATGAACTTAATACACTAGATGCATGCTGGATAGCGGTCGATGTGTGGAGTAATAGTAGTAGATGCAGGCAGGAGTTGGTCTACTAATCTTGGACGTGATGCCTATATAATGATCATTGCCTGGATATCGTCATGAGTATTTGAAGTTTTATCAATTGCCCAACAGTAATTTGTTTCCACCGTTTGCTATTTTTCTCGAGAGAAGCCACTAGTGAAAACTACGGCCCCCGGGTCTCTTTAATATATTTGCCTTCAAGATCTATTTTGCTATTCGCTCTTTTATTTATTTGCAACTTTTATTTTCAGATCTATTAATCCAAAAACCTAAAAAATACCTCGCTGAATTTTATTTGCTTTTATTTGCATCTTTCAATCTACTACAATTTTATCTATCTCGTTACCCGAAAGGGATTGACAACCCCTTTAACACGTCGGGTTGCAAGTATTTGTTCTTTGTGTGCAGGAGCTGTTTACGTGGTGTTGCGTGGTTCTCCTACTGGTTCGATAACCTTGGTCTCATCACTGAGGGAAATACCTACCGTCGTTGTGCTACATCATCCCTCCCTCTCTGGGGAAAAATCGACGTAGTTCTAGCAGACATCAAGAGGAGTTTCTGGCACCGTTGCCGGGGAGATATCATTAACATCTACCAGGTTCCTAATCACATATCTCATCTCCTTACAATTTACATTATTTGCCATTTGCCTCTCATTTTCCTCTCCTCCACTTCACAAAAATTTGCCTTTTTATTTGCCTTCTTTTTCGTTTGCCTTTTTCTTGTTCTATCTTTTGTTTGCTTGTGTTACCATGTGCCTTCAATATGCATGCATCTTCGCTTGCTTAAAATCTATTTATATGGATCCCCATCCACTTGCTAATCTTTTTAAAAGATCCAGCCATGTTAATCCAATTGCCAGTGAGTTGAGTGCACTAGATTATCTTTATAAAGTTTTGCTTGAGATTCGTGAATCTGAAAATTGTGATGAAGAATTTTATGAAGTGATTCATGGTAGCTCCTTGAATGAAAAGCATGATTGCAATGATTTTACTATAAATTCTATTATTGTCAATTGTGCTAATAATATGCAAAACCCCAAGCTTGGGGATGCTAATTTTTCTATGTCCACTACTTATTGCAATGATCATGATTGGGGTGATTCTCCTTATGATCTTGAAAATTTATTTAAGCCTCATGATGAATATGATTTTGATAATAATATTTGCAATAATATTGAAAGTGGGTTTGGAAGAGCGTCAACTTTAGGTAAAAATAATCCCACATATTTGGAGATTGTTTAATCTTACGATTTTTTTTATGAAAGTGGGTTTGGAGAGGTCATGACTTTAGTTGATATTAATCCCACTATCTTGGAAGATTATAAAACTTTTATGCATGTGGACCATGAAGAGAAAATTTTATATGATAGCTATATTGTTGAATTTGATCCTACATGTAATTATTATAAGAGAGGAAAATATGGTTGTAGAAATTTTCATGTTACTAATTTACCTCTCGTTATGTTGAGATTGCTATTGTTTCTTTCTTCTTCCTTGCATATGCTATATATTTCTTGTGTTGATAATTTGTTTGCTTATAAAATCCATATGCATCGAAAGTATGTTAGACTAAAATGTGTTTCTCACATGTATTATGATGCTCTCTTTGTGTTTCAATTCTTGTCTTTCATGCGAGCATCATCAAAATTATTATGCCTAGCTAAGGGCATAAAACGATAGCGCTTATTGGGAGGCAACCCAATGAATAAAATTTATTTTTGTCTTTTTCTTCCTGTTCTTGAGTGTTTGCACAATTATACTACTGTTATGATTTTTTTTAATGTTTTAATTAGTGTTTGTGCCAAGCAAAGCCTTTGGGATGATTTGGGTGATAGTTGATTTGATCTTGCTGAAAAACAGAAACTTTTGTGCTCAGCAAAACAATTCTTATTTTTAACAGATGAGAGATTTTGATTTGATTCTTTTTGAAGAAGATTAATAAACAAATTTCTCACGTTTTCCTAATTTTTCAGAATTTTTGGAGTTCCATAAGTATTCGAAGTTTTCAGATTGCTACAGACTACTCTGTTTTTGACAGATTCTATTTTCTTTGCGTTGTGTGCTTATTTTGATGATTCTATGGTTTCCTTTGAAGAGTTTTTGCCATAGAAAAGTTGGAATACAGTAGATATAATGCAAAAATAAAATATGAATGTGTTTGCAACAGTACTTATAGTACTGATTTGCTTTCTTATACTAACGGATCTCATGAAGGTTTTGTTGAGTTTTGTGTGATTGAAGTTTTCAAGTTTTGGGTGAGATCACGATGGATGAAGGAATAAGGATTAGCAAAAGTGTAAGCTTGGGGATGCATGATGCACCCCAAGATAATATTCAAGAAGTATCAAGCAACTAAGCTTGGGGATGCCCCCGAGTGGCATCTCCTCTTTCTTCTAACGACCATCGGTATTTTACTTGGAGCTATATTTTTATTTGTCACATATCGTGAGTTTTGCTTGGAGCGTATTGTATGATTTGATTCTTTGCTTTTTTTGCTTTTTATTTTAAGTCTTGAATCCTTGCTGGACACACCTTTTTGAGAGAGCCAAAAACTATGCTATGCTTGCTCCTATGCTTCACTTAAATTTTTAGAGCCTTGGAATTGCTCTAGTACTTCACTTATATCTTTTTGAGCATGGTGTGCTTTGTTATTTTTTTTAAGAAATGCTCTCATGCTTCACTTAGATTTATTTGGGAGTTAGTTAAATTTTGAAGAAATTCTCTCTTGCTTCACTTAGATTAATTTGAGAGAAAGAAATATTATGCTCATGTTCTTCACTTATATTTGTTTGAGCTTATTGAAAGCAAGTAAATGAGTCATCAAATCACAAAAAGCATCTTTCCCGCCGAGTACATCAGTGAAGCACGGTGGCTAGCTAGTTGGGCTAGTGCAACCGATTAGCTAGGCCGCCACCATATTTGTTTTTTCACCCCTTTTTTTCTCTCCTTGCCAGCAGGTAAATTTAAATATCCACCGCGACATTGCTCTGGTCTTTGGGTGCGGCAGGCGCGGCAGGATTTTTATTTTTTTGATTGACGGGAGCAGGCGCGGCAGCAATGAGTCATGATGACTCCGCCTATAAAACCCACTGCTCCCTGATGTGAAAATCATCGACTGGTGTTTTCCCATGGTGAAAACCAAAAGATTCACCCCGCTCCTTGGCTGGCTCCCTGGTTCCATGGCATTTTCCCATGGTGAAAACCAAAAGATTCACCCCGCTCCTCCGCCGCCCCATTGCTTCTACCTGGTTCCATGGAGGTGCACCAGATAACGGAGTCTGAGGTGAGGCGCCTGACACAGGAGCTCCAGGCCAAGGATGCGGAGCTTAGGGCAAAGGACGTGGAGCTCCGTGAGATCAAGGAGGAGATGAGTGCCATGTTCCTCCTTTATGTGCGGGAGTTCACGAAGCTTCAAAAGTAGCAGGCGTCCACCACAAAGATGCTCGAGGAGTCGGCGGCATTGCTGCATAAAGCAGGAGATACGATAGGCGGTCAGGCGAGCCGGCTGGAGCATGAGCAGGCCGATCATGACGAGGTCCAGGATCGCCTCAACCACTTGGTGGACCATGTTGCCACGCACGTGTTGAGGCTGCGCGATGCCTACCGTCGTGCAGCACGACCATGCCGGCCGTCGCGCTAAACCCTTTTGACCACTCCGTCGACTTCAACGAGCTGCGGCTTCCTGACCTGTCTCCTTCTTCACCTATATCTCCGAGGAGCTGAGCCCTCTCCGCGCAATGGTGGGGGCGGAGCTGGACAAGGAGGGGTTGCGGGCTGCCGTTGCCGTGTGAATCCTCTCAGGGCTTCTTCACCAGAATCCATTCGTGCCATTGGACGCCATCTTTGACGAACTGGCTCCCGTCGACCAGGAGCGGGCTCTGCGGGCAGTGGCACCCTGCATCACCAACGTCGTGCACCTCGAGAAGCAGAGGGACTTTGATGGTGTAGGCGTCCTCTGCATGGGCATGTCCATGTCTTGGCGCAACATGACCAGTGGATCAAACTCAGACGGTGCAGATCAGTCACTGTAGCACAAAGCGTGTGGGTGTGTTTGATTGCATTCTCATCTCAATATAGTTGTTCCCTCTTGGTGTGACGGTGTCGTGGACTAGGGGGTACTCACCATATCGTCGCCCGATTAGTTGGATTGGGCCGAGGACCCCCAGGGCCGTTTACTCATGGGCCAGTTCGGACAGCCGAAGTATACACGAGGAAGATTCCACAAGACTTGGTGATCAAGACAAGGACTCCTCTCCACCGACGTATTCAACTAGGACTCTTGTTATCCTAGGCCTCTGGTACATTATATAAGCCGAGGCCGGGCTAGTCGATAGGGTGGGGGGGGGGAGATCATTATGACATCAATCATAATCAGACAGGCTAGACTTCTAGGGTTTTAGCCATTACGATCTCGTGGTAGATCAACTCTTGTAATACTCATATTCATCAAGATCAATCAAGCAGGACGTAGGGTATTACCTCCATAGAGAGGGCCCGAACCTGGGTAAACATCATGTCCCCCGTCTCCTGTTACCCATCGATCCATGACACACAGCTTGGGACCCCCTACCCGAGATCCGCCGGTTTTGACACCGACAATGGTGCTTTCATTGAGAGTTCCGCTGTGTGATCGGCAAAGGATCAATGGCTCGCCCGCAGATCAACTGCGACGTCAACATCTTCGTCGCCGGCTCGACTGGTCACCTTGGCTCGACCAAGGACTGCGCTCCGTCTCCGATCGTCATGTTTGGACGATGGCCTTCATCAAACATCAACTTCGATCTCTATCATGATCACGGAGGAATCATCCTTGGAGCTCGGGGGCTCAACGTCAACATTGCCCTCGGGCGACCGTGCTGTTTTTCTAGACCGCAAACTTTTATCTGCCTCCACCGCCTCCTCGAGTGTCGTTTTAACGATTTCTTCGGCGGAATTGTGCGTAATGAAGTCTACAACAACCATGCAAAATTTCGCCGAGTTCCGATGGAGGAATCTCCAGGGATCTCCGATATACCGGAGCCCTGTTGAATCTGGACGGGAATCTGGACGAGTTTGGGGCATGGTGCCAGCATCTAGCTCGGACTTCCTTTGGAAGATCCAACCGTTGATCGGCTGCGCAATTCTTATATCTACCACCCCTCAAAATTTCAGCTCGATCTGACGGTACAAACTCTGGGAACCTTCTGATGAGTGGGCCAATTTTTAGATCTGTTTTCTGCGCGAATATGGATCCGACCCGAATTCATGTTTCTTTATGAACGTGATATTGGACAACCATTTTAAAGGAATTTTCTTCTAGGGTATTGTGCATTGTTTTTAAACACGTGCCCATAAAATTTTAAGCCTCCTCTGAGGTAATCTTCGCCATCACGCTGGTGTCAAACCAGTCCGGCAACATTGCTCCACGGCTGCCGACCTGCGCTAGACGCGTCGTCGCTTTTTGAGCCGAGCTCAACTTCTTCGGATCATCATCTCGGAGAGCCGAACAAGAGTTTGGAATCACCAAGGATAAATCATCACCAACATCGCCGCCCCACGGATTACACGGAGCGGGCACACCGGCATCACCGCATGGCCACTTCATCAAGCCGGCATTGACCGCGTCACAAGTTACGACCTGCGTCGGCATGGCCGCACTGTTGCTTCTTCAAGCCGATGTCCATCACGCCGAACTGCTTCAACACCTCGGCTGACATGGCAACTGCAACGTCTCCTTACCGACCTTCTTCGTCACCTCGGCTAGACCAGGGGCTTCGCCATCTCTTCATCAACCTACTCCGGAGACTTCGGCGTCACCAGCCGACCAGCTTCGTTACGTTAGCGGGACCGGGGGCTTTGCCCCGGCGAGACAATCTTTGCCAGCATCGCCATGCCGTCGCTTCATCACCCATCAGGCAATGGGTGTGCGGATCGAGTCCCAATTTTGGGAGTAACCTTTCTTCGGACTGCTACAACAAATAAACCAGGTGCTATTAATCCTAGCAATTTTTGCTTGTTTGGATTTATTTTTCCCAAGGAATTATTACTCTGGTTTGTTCCATCATCTGTACACAGGTCTATCAAATGGTGGCCGCATTAAAGACGGTCGCGTGGTGGTTCTGTCAGTTTCCGTACATAGTTCGGCGAACGCCGCATCCGGAACTCGGGCCGACCTGTGAATTTGGGCTTTGCCACGCCTTTACCGTATCACGCCGACGCCCTGCATCGACATTGACTTCAGCGCCAGGCCACATCTCTTTAAATAAATTATTTTTGCGAAAAGCAATTATGCAAGGATTTTATATATATTTATATTATTCTTTTTGGACCGCACTATTTTATGTGTGCAGGTGATTGACTTCGACTGCGTCACGCGGTCACTTCGGCAAGCCAATGTCGTCGTCCCAATTGGCATAAATCGGCTCGCACGATCATCTTGTTGATTGAATTGCCATACCAACATGTTCGGTTGCCTCGGGGACTTCGGCATCATCAAGAGGGTCCTACCTCGTCGGGTGTTTGGCGCACGGGCCATATTTCTTTTATTACTCACTTTGCATGAATTATTAATCATGCAACCTTTTTTTATTACTGTTGTCTCCGGCTTGCACTATCTTTCGTGCACAGGTAAATGATCCGGATTGGGCAGCGCTGTCACCTCGGCTGGACCGGGGGCTTCGTCATCACTTCATTAACCCACACCGGGAACTTCGGCGTCATACTGTCGGCCTACTCCGTCGCCTCAGACGGACGGGGGGTTTCGCCTCGCCACATTGGCCGTGCTGTGTCACCACTTCGGAGTGCCGAGCTCTTCGCTCCTCCATCTCGGGACCGGCTTAGGGGCTGGGACCTCATCCCGCCGTAAACTCAGACCGCGTCATCGATGCCGAGCACATTAACTAGCTAAGTCGCTTTCATGCCCAAAGTTTTAAATTTTTAATTTGTGTTCGGTTCGACCGTGCTCACGTGAGTTGTTTGTTAAAAGAAACTCCCTTTACCCATGTTAGCTGGGGGCTCTTAAATTTACATGAGCCGTTTTATAATAAGTGTGTTTTCTTTTTGTTCGTTGCAAAGTCTTTTTCTACCACTCCTTCCTCGACTCGAGTGTGTGGTCAATAGCCGGATAGCCTGGGTCAGATCTTGACCCACTTGCAGTCTTGAGATCGGATGTGTCATGTTAAAGCACGACAGAAGCACAAATTTTTTTTAGACCAATTTTTGGATTGGCACCAATTGACTTGATTTAGTTCGGACGTGGAGTTTCCGCATAAGTCTTTTGGTTTTTAAGCCTATGGCACTTTTAAACTATTTGTGTGTTTCCAGCATAAGTCTCGCAGTGCAACGCCGGACACCTTTAGAGATTCAGCAAAACATTCTCGGGTATTGCTTTATATGCATCAGTTTTGAATTGTGTCTTTGGTCAATAGTTGGGTTGCCCGGCTCCTGTGCTTGCCTCCTACGTTCTGCTTTGTTCGGCTAGGTGTGCAAAGGGAGAACCACTGCGATTGTGCTTCCAGCTAGCATGGTTAAGCGCCTCAGTGGAGAAAGCCGAAAACTGACTGTCACAATAAGTGTAAACTGGTCAGTGATTCGATGACTGTGTTAAATTATAAGATCGATAGAGGTCACCCCATGTTAAATGACGGTCCGTTCATAACATTGGCCGAAGTGTTTACGGCTTGACCTCGACTGTCACCGAACACTAACTGGGAGCTAGTAACTGGCCTCCCAACTTTAAGCTCCTATGACTAAGTGAAAGTTATAAAGCCCGCATATCTGATTGCCTCGTTTTCGCTAACACAACCGCCACTGGGCACCGATACGTCGGCTAAGGGTTGTTTTGTTATTGTGAAAACACCCTGCGTAGCATCTACAAGGGGGTGGAAGCCGATGATGGGCCACTTTCAAATGATGAACGGTCACAACGGAGTCAAAATAAACATATCATCAGCGTTTGTATTTAATATACGAGGGCCTCCTTCCGCAATCATCGTTATAAAGCCATAAATATGCATCAATTTGACTTAAGATATTGGCCAAGCTAGGTTGCCTGGCTCCTGTGCTTACCCCTACGTTCTCGATTGTTCGGCTAGGTGGTAAAGGGAGCACCTCTGTGATTGTTACTATCGGGTCATCCGAGTAAGTACCTCAGACTGGGTGAAGCCGAAAGCTAGCAATCTTAAAGGATCACATTGGTCGGTAATGACGGAAGTGAAAATTTTGGTTCATTAATACCATAGAGTTTGGGAACTTTCCCCGAACTAAATCCTCAATATTTTCCTCCCACATTGATCGGAGGTGAGGTTTCATGATCATGATAAGCATGACGACCCAAAGAAAGGAACCGATAGCGGGACTATTTTCTTTGGAAGATATTCCTTACGTTAAAATGTACTATAACATATCTCTCCGTGTACCTTTGTTTATAAAACCGTATGACCGGATTGCCTTGTTTTCCATAAATCTTTGCCCTTATAACGGCTTTATAAAGTAGGAAAACACTCCTCGGCTACTACCGAAGAGGTTGAAGCCGATGGTCGGTCAACAAAGTTTTGTACAATGCGGATCCGAGCACTAATGATGTAAAGTACTTGGATACATAGAGTCATTACACATAATTTGTGATTTTACTATGGATATCGATCCTTAATTCGGCCACCCGTGACGGCATTAAGACTCGGGGGCTACTGGGCTTCGGGCTTATAATTTACAAATATTAAAGGGGCACATCGATCCCCTGATCTGGTGCTGCCACCCGACCAGTGTCTCGGGGGCTACTGCATTGCTTGTTCAATGTAGAAAATTCAAAGTGCTTAGTGTTCGGCTTGACCGAACTATAGGCAAACGCGTCTTCGGACAACAACAGGTACCATTTGGACCTATCTGGCATCAAGCTAATATATTACGGCAACTTCTCAAGACCCTCTCTCAAGGGCCCGTTCGCCGATCGCTATTATCTCTAATATATTACACTGCGTTTCTATTCCTACGTATGCTGCTGAGCTAGGAGTTGATCCTCAGGCCGATTTCGCGCATCGACCTGAGTCTCAGGGGCTACTTGGATCAGCGGTTTCATGTTTTTCTTCAGGTGCATCTCGGGTTTTAGACCGACACACACCTTGAGGGCTACTAGCTATATATCTCGGCGGAGAATAAATTGCACCAATAAAAAATATTCACAAAAAATCAGCCCGCAGTCTGGGTGGTGCACCACCTCGGAAGCAGTCCGGCATAAAGCTCGGGCGCTAGTGGCTGGCTCCATAGAGGGCACTTCCGGCATTAAGCTCGGCTGAATTCATTCAATCTTTTAAAGACCGAGGTAGTTTATGACACCTCGGATGCTGACCATCGTTAGAGCTCGGATACAGTCCAGCGTTAGAGCTCGGATACAGTCCGGCGTTGGTGCTCGGCTGCAAAAGATACCTCAAATAATGTCCAGCGTTGGAGCTCGGATGCAAGAGGACACCACCGCATGGGAACTACTTCAAACCCGAGGTGTGGCGTAAAAAATAACAAGGCATTGATAAAGGCCGAGAACTTAAAGGGGCTCCTCGGATACACGACGTGTAAACCCTTCGGATTCACTTCGGCGATCCTCAAGATCGAAGATGGGAAGATTTGTTGAACCAGTTTTCAAGACCGACGACCGATGATGAAGAACAGTTCGGAAGAATCGAGGAGCGTCCCCAACTTGAAGACTGGTTCAGGGGGCTACTGACGGTGTCCTGGACTAGGGGGTACACACCACATCATCTCCCGATTAGTTGGATTGGGCCGAGGACCCCCAGGGCCGTTTACTCATGGGCCAGTTCGGACAGCCGAAGTATACACGAGGAAGATTCCACAAGACTTGGTGATCAAGACAAGGACTCCTCTCCACCGGCGTATTCGACTAGGACCCTTGTTATCCTAGGCCTCTGGTACATTATATAAGCCGAGGCCGGGCTAGTCGATAGGGGGGGAGATCATTATGACATCAATCATAATCAGACAGGCTAGACTTCTAGGGTTTTAGCCATTACGATCTCGTGGTAGATCAACTCTTGTAATACTCATATTCATCAAGATCAATCAAGCAGGACGTAGGGTATTACCTCCAAAGAGAGGGCCCGAACCTGGGTAAACATCGTGTCCCCCATCTCCTGTTACCCATCGATCCATGACACATAGCTTGGGACCCCCTACCCGAGATCCGCCGGTTTTGACACCGACATCATGCATGCTCATCTCAGCACCCTTCTTCGTGCATGCTCCTAGTGTATTTTTGTTAACCTACTAGTGTGGACTCATGCACCCTTCTTGCACTCTGCCAAACATCCAAAAGTGGGTCGAGAAGGGAACTTTTGCTCCCATCCCATGCACCCTTCATACACCCTGCTTAACACTGATTTGTGCTTCATATGGTTCATGTTCCATGGAGTACTATAGCACCGTACTCTCTGTGCGATGTAGACCTAGTTCAGTTAACATTGATCTCACCGCTCATTCTCGACCGGACTGTCAAAAAAGGGGTATGTTACATTACTGTTCATATAGTTGACATGCGCACAACATCATTTGTTATCGTCATATCTTACTACACTAGCAACAAGATTATGTAGTACTGACGTAAGAACCACTGCACGTGCCTAGTAGTAGGAGTACTGTGTAAGTTCAAGTGGCTTCCGTGTTTCGCACTCCTCCGTCGTAAGAGTGAAAACGCTTGTTGTAATCATTTTTTTCTTCAGAAACAGTGGACATGCTCTACCATGCGGATCCTCCTCGATAGTCATCAGGAACCTTGCTACTCACTTCCACCAATGTGTGGGACAGCCAGCATTGGGGTCCACTTGCCATGCACTAAATTACTCCGTACTAGAGTGCACAACTGCACGGTAGACTACCCCGATCGAAGCGCCGCAGTAATGCACAATGAGGCGTCAAATCATAAAACCCCCACCTTTCCAGCAGTAAGTTGGACGGATGAAGCAACCATCATTTCACTCTTCTGCCTTAGCTTTATCTCTTGAAGAAAACCCCAACTCGCTTCTCCCTCATCTTGTTCCTCATTTCTTCAAGAAAACCCCGACGCGCTTCTGCCATTGTTCTTCTCTCCCAAAGAAGTAAAGGTAAGCGCATCAATGGTGTTGATTCTGGCCAAGGCCCGGTCTTGCAACCCCGAGACTGATCCTATAACCCCCTCTCTGTTCTTCTTTTGGGTTTGTGATTATGGTTTCTTTTCTTTTATTTCTATTTGACACTTTCTTGATGGACCCTGCAGCACCAGCCAAAGTGATGTCTATGGCTCTGGCCACTACCGTCAAGGCTCAGGGTATGAAGAAGCGCAAGCACCCCACTGAGACTACCGCCGACAAGCTCAAGGCCATCGCCCTGTCCAAGACCCTCTCTCCGGGATCCCTCATTAAGCAAATTCAGGTAATATCTCTTCTTGACAATCTTTCTGGCGATCTTGATCGTGATTTTTCATCTAACACGCAGTACTAGTACTATTAGTACAATTTTCTGGGTGATCTTGCATGTGATTTTTGTGTGCCAAATGATGGTTCTAAAATGCTCTTTTGACCAAAACATGCAAGAGGTTGACATACATATGATTATTGCACATAACACTAATTTCTTATAGATTACTTTCAACTACTTTATGAACATCAATGCTAGCTATAGGAAATGCAAGATTTTAGCTCTCATGCCTTTGAAGAGAGTATATTAGTCTCAGTAACTTGTGTTATGGATATTGCAAGTAATCCCTCTGCTCTCATGCCTTTGAAGACATGTTCTAGTGTCTTTGTTCACTCATTTCTGTGCGTATATGTAGTCTTATATGGAGTAAAATATCGAAAATCATCTTATATTTCTGAACGGAGGTAGTAATAAAATATTTGTTTTCTGTTTGAATTAGAACCAGGTCCGTGGTGAAGATGAAGTTTTCAAAGTCATGCCCTGTGTACTGGAAGACCTGAGGATGAGTTCTACTACTAAACTATCCAGCTGCTGTGTCCTTGTCGCCACATGTTGTGAACTAGTGTTTTCCTGAAGCATTGTTGTCAGGCGTGTTCTTGAGGGTGTACTTCACCACAACAATTTCCTAGTTGTGCCTTCGATTACGAAGGGTGTGGTTCTTGTAAAGCTTCCCGACAAATCTGATGCGGATTGTCTTCATCATCATGTTTATGAGTGGAAAGACCACTCTGTTAGGTTCTCCAAGGTTGACGAGCTGGCGATGGTGCCAGTAGACATCTCTCACGAAGTCCATGGCCTAGTCAGTTATGTGGGGTACATCCCTTAGGTCGATGGCAAGAAATAGTCTGCAGAGTTTAATTAGTGCAACTTTGCTTGTCTGTAGTAAGTACTATTGTTCAGTACTTGATTTGTGTGTGTGAACCCTGTATTGTTTAGTACTGCCGCTTTTGTTGTGTGGTGAGTCCTGAGAACAGTCTATGTTAATGTGTGTCCACTCAATTCAGTCTGTATATTTTGAAGTATCCAGATCATCTTTTTTGTGAGGACGGTTTATCAATTATGGTTACACTCCAATATCTGTATGCATTGCAGGGTTTATCGCACCCACTAGGATTTCTAGTCCCATGGATGTTTGGTCCATATGATTTGTCACGACCTTTGGACTGTCCTGCTTGTGGGAGTAAGTGGGGGCCCTACATGCCACCCGTAATTGGACGATCAACCTTCTGTTTAGAACTTGAACATAGTGATTTCCTGGTAAGGATTCATTCGTGTCACATCAAGTAAATCTTATTGATTTACTGTCATGTTTTCTTACTTTTGCTGCAATTTTACGATGCAGGTTTTGCCATGTCACATTCGTTACAGAATAAACCGTTTGGTTTGCTCTATGATGGTTATTTTTGCAGGTTTCACTTCTTATGTCGTGTCAGTAATGAAGGCACTGTCCATCACTTATATTACTGGACACAATTAGATCCGTCTGTTGTCTGAGTACAATCTGAAGCCCTATGATGAACTGCAGTTTGGTTTAACAAACATGCCACAATTAGTCGTTCTGGCGTTTAAAAGAAGTGAAGAAAAAGACTAGATCAAGGTCACGGAGCCTAGTGAAGTTAGAAAGCTGAAGTATGAAATCATAGCAGACCAGAGACGATCACTGCTGTCTCGCACATCGGTACCACCTTCAGCATCGGATCGAGCACTGGCACCTTCTCAGACGGCACTGGCTCTAGCACTGACAGCGGCAACAGCTTAGTCTGATCCACCAGAGGATTGGGCACCGACCGCGTCAGCGGATCAAGCTGATCTACCGGAGGATCGGGCACCGACACAGGCACCTGCTCTGACACCGGCATCAGCTCCACAAGCAGCACCATCTCCGGCAGCAGCAGCGGCACTACCAGTCACATCGGCACGGGCACCAGCAATGGCTCAGGCACCTGCACCAACACTTGAAGTTGCACTTGCATCTGCTCCGGCCCGTGCAGCGGCAACGGAACCAGCAGTTGCACCGGCAACAGACTGGGCTGCAGTTCGCACTGCATATACCAAAGTCTTTACAAAAACTGACATCTCTACCTTCTTGGTAAGCATTGGCTGCCCAAGTGCTTCGTTCTTTTTTCTTTCCATGTTGTTTCACATGATTCACTATGTTGATCTAACTATTTTTGTATGTCTTCTTGTTTGTAAACAGAGAATTACTAGAGCAACGAGGGAGTCGTTCAATAATCCAGGCTACCATGGCCAAGTTTCTCTTACCATGCGCAGCCTTGATGCGAATGAACCTGCTCAATATATAGTAAGTACAAAGGATGGTCGCATGATGATTGATTCTAAAGGATGATCAAGGTTCAAAACTCTATCAAATCTTGCGGTAGGGGATGATGTCAAAATCAAACTTTCTCGGCAAGGAGAGCTGGTCCAAATCAACTTTTAAATTCTTCAGTAGCAGCACACAACTGCCAAACTAATCTATCCTCCGAGAGCTTTTGATGTAATAATATGGCATGGTGAAACAAGTGTCATGTGTGTATAAGTAGTACAGCAGTATTATTTATCACGTAGGATATCATGAAAGAATTGCAACTCTCATTCCTGGTTAGGAACTGTCGTTCGATTTCATTCTAACAGCTGTCGTGCTTTATTTAATTTTCTGTATTTGCCTTGCAACAGCATCTAAAACCAGCGCTGCACCGATCGCTTGCAATATGAAATGCGCTGAGTTAGAATACATGGGCCCCCAAACATGTAGGCCCACCGGCCTGTGGCCCAAAGTCCAGAACCATGAGCCTGTCTCAGTATTATATTCTCAGCTGAGCCCCCATATTATGTTATATATATTACCCTTGGTTTTTCTTATGTATAAAGTTGTGATATAAAAGATTTTAATATTTCTTTACAGAGGGAGTATCTATCTGTCAAAAATATATTTATGTGCAACTAGTTACTCTTGCCTTTCTACTTCCTTTCGCTGATATGTGGGGCATCCGGCAACGGGGTCCACGTGCCATGCACCAAATTAGAGTGCACAACTGCACGGTAGGCTCACCCCGGTCGTAGCGCCGCAGTAATGCCCAATGAGCCGTCAAATCACAAAAACTCCCACCTTTCCAGCTTTAGCAGTAAGTTGGACGGACAAAGCAACAATATTTCACTCGGCCTGAATCCCCTTCTCCCTCGTCTGCTTGTTCAGAGAAAACCCCCTCTCGGCGATTGCGTAGGGTTTTCTCATGGAGAACCAGGTACAAATTCTTCATCCATCCCCGATAAATCCTAGGCCCTTGGTCGCGGGTAATCCTAGGATGGCGGCCGCCGCCGTTGATGCATTTTTCTTCCTACTGAATCTAGTGTGTTTCATTTGCAGTGCCCAAAGTGCGAGGACCCTACAGGTTTCTGCGCCCTCGGCGAGATGCCACACTTGTTCCTCCTCATCCTAACACGGGATTTCAAAATGCGCACAGTATGTTCCTAGAATCCTCTTTTCTATCGAGGAGGGTGGGGGTTTTTGAACATGCTGTCGACTAATTTGGAAATTTGGATTGCTATATTTGGATAAAAGGTACTAGTACCATGGCCAACACTGACGTGAAGGAGGAAATTATTTCTAGATTTGGATAGCGAATACATTGTGTTCTCATATTATTTTTCCTGCAGTGCATTCCTTGCTCTGCCAGAACACATGTACTCAAGATGGTCGGCCTTGCCATAACTGAATATACCAGTTTAATGGTCACATTGAAGACAAGCCATGGATATAAGTTCCGAGTTGGGTTCATGAACCAAGAAGATCGCTGCTTTTTTTATGGCCGAACTTGGATAAACTTTCTCAAGTGTTACGGACTGAAAGTTGGCGCACGAATGTTGATGGAAATAGCAGAACCTGGTCTTATCTTCACTGTGATGTTCCACCCCAACATCGTTCCAGTAGTTCATCCATGTTAGTTTTGTATCTGGTTCTTGCATGTTGCCTCGATTACTTCTTAATCCACCTATTATGTCTAACTAATCACAAATTAACTTTAGAAGTAGCAACGATTTGTGATTCCCTTCTCTCATGAAGATGCTACTTCTAACTAATATTTCTTATAATTGGTGGCACGTGTAAGTTATTTCAAAGTTAAGCACGCTATTCGTTTGTTATTCTATAAGAACTCGACTGTTACTGATGGCACTGAAGTTGACTGGGACAACATCCACCAGTTCCTACACTTTATTAATCATCTTGAGGTCCTTGTGGGGCATTTCAATGGTGGAAGGCCACGTGGGATATGTGTGCCACTGCTGCACATGTTGAACAGGTCCAACTGTGTTGAGAAACTTATGGTACAAGCTGTTTTCTGTTATATATGTAGTTCATAAACTCTTGCTTATACACAGTTTTACAGCTTTGATCTTCTTGAAATAGAAACTGCCCAGTTCTATTGTTCCTATACAGATGCCTAACCATGGTCGAGTCAGACTTGCGCTTCGTCACAACATGATGTTTATGTCGACCTACTCCACTTCCCTTGGAGGTGAAAATATACTGATTCATGGGTGATCTCAAATAATGAAGGCCCGTCCATCTTGGAGAATAGGACAAAAGGTTATGCTCATGCTTTTCCATGGCTCTAAATCGAATATCATGTTTATTGACCACATTGCGAGATGAAGCCGCTTTCAAAAGGTTGTGGATGCGCGGTGTGGCGCCTGGGCCTTGTCCTAGGGCTTGGTGGCCTCACCCTTGGTTAACTGTAGGAAAAGTAGCAATGTTTGAGGCGTGCTTTGTACGGTTGAACCTGTACAAGTACTCATACTGCTTTCAGCTATGGTTGTTAAGTGCCCCTGCTGGTTTCAGTTAAGGTTGTTAAGTACTCCTACTGCTTTTATAGTCTGTCGTGTTTCTTCAGTCATGTCTTCCTCCAGCCACCAAAACCAAACCAGCGCTGGCGGGGCCGCCTGCTTCCGCCTCCCATGGCTGGTTGCGCCTCAGCGCACGCATCGCCACCCCACTGTCTCCTAAATCATTTACGCTGACGTCCGAGGCCTCGCCGTCGTCCTCCGCGCGCTTTGGTGCGCTCGCCGCGGCGCCGCCCTCTTGCGTTGTCAACATGGTCAACAAACAAGAGGAATCGGGAGAGGACTGTACGTGGAGAGGATGACAGTAGGGGCCCACCATGTCCATGGCCATACCCAAGCAAGTTCCTCATTTTTTGTTATATACTCCATTGTCAGCGTATAGAAAAAGAAAATGCTTCCTCCAAGTGGTTTGCTGACATCTGGGACACATGACATTGTCAGCGTATAGTCAATAAACAAGAGCACAGCACAAGATCGGCTGACACATGGCACATAGCTGCTTGAGCAGTATTTTTTTTTGTTATTGTTGAGACGGAGCAGGGTTTCAACTTGGTTGTGGCCCGTCTAGCCCAGGCTTCTATTCTACGTTCACCACATGACCAGCCCAGCTATTTTTTCCTTGTGAAAATGAGCCCAGTGTATTTTTTCTGAAGAATACACAATCCAGGCCTACTTATTTTTCTACGCCCTGCTGGGCTGCAACTCTTTCAAGACGGCTGCAAATCTTGAAAGTAATATGAAATGGGCTGTAAATATAAAAAACAGACGATAAATTGGCAATTACTTTCAAATTTTTGAATTTTTCACATTTTCATATTCCAATTTCATTGGGCTTTAACCTAATTTAAATATATCTTCAAAGTACTTTAAATCTGGCTCGACATTTCGGTATTAAAAATAGTTTGGACCCCACCGAAATATGCGAAATTTTGTTTAAATTTTAACCCTGCCCCTGGCAAAAAAAACGGACTGCAATAAATTGCATGTCATGGTAATCTCAATATTAGATGCCAGGGGGTGGCTTATCGTGGGTGGAGCCATGAGGATGTCGTCGGGTTCCCAAAGCGAGAGTGAGCACGAGCTCGGGAGCACACAAGACGTACCCAGGTTCGGGGCTCTCCGGAGAGATAACACCCCTAGTCCTGCTGAGATGACTATGATCAAAAGTATACAAAGTTGCTCCTAGAGCTATGTTGCTGGAGGATGAAGAAGGGTAGAGCTCTCCCTCTCCTTGCTATGGTGTGTGTGCGATGAAAAGCTGAGCCCTTTGCATGGGTGAGCCCGGGGGGGACCTTATAGGCCGACCCCCAGGGGTACAATGGTAATACGGCCGGGTGTAGGACCCGGACATCAGTGTCTAAGGTCGCCGGGTTCTCCGCCGGCTGCTGGGGCCTGCCTTTGGAGGGCCCCTCCGGCTGCCGAGAATCCGGCCGACAGGTAGGGCCCACCGCCTACGGGCCATGCTGATTGCCTTTTGCTGTAGCGTGACCCTTCCTGACGAGGGCCGCATCTCGCGTCGTATGGCTACAGTCCCACGCCGTGCGGGTAGGTTGCCGCTCGGTCAGCGCGTACTGTAGCCACGCCCCTTCGGGATTCGGGGGAGCAGGTGGGACTGTAGTGTCGGAGTAAATGACCATGGGTAGCCTCATCAGCTCCCCTTGGTATTTCAAGACATCGGGGCAGGCTGCGCCCCTCAAACATCAAAGACAAAGGACCGCCTTCTTGGGGCCGGCTGGTCCAAGCGGCCGGTTGCCAGGAGGTGGCGGAATCCAGAAGACGGCCATGAAGTGGGCCGACTCCTAGCAGGCGGCTTCCTGGGAAGCCGGATCCTAGCAGGTGGCCCCTCGCGCCCTCAAAGTTAGCACCCACATAAACACGACGAGACGGGGCGTGGCTACAGTACAAGCCTGCCACCCTCGAATCCAGGGCAGAGCATGGCCACAGTGCAGCGTACCAAGCGGACATCCCACGCCCGACGCGGCACTGTTGCCATGCTGCTCATGACATCACCCATGGCACAGGAAGCCATGCTCCCACGACGGGCTGTCGGTACGGCCCGCAGGCGGCGGGCCCTACCTGTCCGTGAGAGGCCAGGAGGCGGCGAGCCTTGACCAGTCGGCTCGGGGGAGGCCGGCTCCTAGCAGCCGGCCCTCCCCCTTCCTTGAAGTTTGTGCGCCATTAACCAGAAGAGATGGGGATTGGCTACAGTGAAACGCCCGCCAGGCCGCGGGACTATAGCCACGCTCTCCCTGACCAAGCATGCATCATCAGTGGCATGGCTACAGTGCTACACAGCCGACAGGACCCGCAAGCGGCGGGCCCGGCTTGTCGGCCGAGTACGAGACAGCCGGGGGGACCCACTAGGCGGCGGGCCCCTGCAGTCGGCGGACAAGCCGGCGACCAGAGACACTGACGGCCGGGTCCTACGCCCGGCCGGATTACCATTGTATCCCTGGGGGGTAGGCCTATATAAACCCCCCAGGTCACCCCATGCAGGGGGTTGGGACCTGGGTAGAGAGGAGAAAGCCTCCTGAGTTCAGCACTCACACAGACACATAGGGAGAGGAGTAGAGCTAGCCTTGCCCTCCTTCGTCCTCTAGCAAAACAGCTCAAGGATCAAGTTTGTAGCTACTTCTTAAGGTAGTGATCATGCGGAGACCCCGCAGAGCAAGACTAGGGGTGTTATCTCCAAGGAGAGCCCCGAACCTGGGTAAGATTTGCAGGCGTATGCGGTCTCGCTCATTCCCGCTTCCAGAGCCCGGCGACGTACTTTTGTCCCCATCCATGATAAGCCATCCTTTGGCATATGTCGCATGATACCCCCGACATTTGGCGCCCACCGTGGGGCTAGGTGCACCGTCGTCCGGAAACACGTTCTGGACGGGAACCCTCTTCCTTCCTGGCGAGCGCATGAAGACCGCCTTCATCACACCATTCGGAGCCTTCTGCTACCTGACCATGACATTCGGCTTGAGAAATGCCGGTGCCACGTTCCAGCGTTGCATGCAGAAGTGCCTCCTCAAGCAACTCGGCAGAAATGCCCACGTCTATGTAGACGATATTGTGCTAAAGACGGAGAAGCACGGTACCCTCCTGGAAGATCTCAAGGAAACTTTTGATAATCTGCGCCGTTTTCAAATCAAGCTCAACCCAGAGAAGTGTGTCTTTGGAGTACCAGCCGGCCAGCTCCTCGGTTTCCTTGTCTCGGAGCGCGACATAGAGTGCAACCCTGTCAAGATCAAGGCCATCGAGAGGATGGAGAGTACGAGGCACTAGTACAAGGACTCCGGCTGGCCAAGGAGATTGGCATCCGCCGGATTCTGTGCTACGGTGACTCGGACTTGGTGGTCCAACAGTCATCTGGCGACTGGGACGCCAAGGATGCAAACATGGTGAGCTACCGCTCCCTCGTCCAGCAGATCAGCTGATATTTTGACGGGTGCGAGTTCCTTCATGTGCCACGGGCCGACAACGAGCAAGCAGATGCCCTGGCGCGGATCGGCTCCACCCGGCAGGCCATACCAGCCGGCGTGTCCCTTTAGTGTCTCCGCAAGCCGTCTATCAAGCCTTCCCCGGAATCAGATTCCATATTCGTGCCGGCTTCCCTCGAAGCAGTCGGATCCGACTCGGGGGCTGCAGCAGCCGGCCCGGGGATTTCGGTCGGTGGCACGGGGACTGCGACAGTCGCACCCGGCCCGGGGACTTTGCAACCCGGCCCGGGGGCTGCGGCAGCCGTCCCGGGGACTTCACCAAGCGGCTCGGAGACTGCAGTAGTCGCACCCGGCCCGGGGACTCCACAACCCGGCCCGGGGGCTGCGGCAGTCGGCCCAGAGGCTTCAACAACACAGCAAGACGCGGCCGACTTCACCCCACCTCCTCCGCAGGTCCCGCGAAGAGCACTCGGGGGCTACCTCTCTCATCTATATGATAAGTTTCATGCCTGTGAATGAGTTTTTTCATTCCTCCGCCCGGCACCGGGTCTGACCAGTCGGCCCGGGGGCTTCCCGCCTTGTACTATGTCGGCGTTACCTGCAGTCGGACAAGTAGTGTGCCGGCATCTAAGCCCTCTCTTGCCATAAGCCGCAGCTCGCAGAGCGACTGTATGGCCGGCAAGAGTCAAAGGCAGGAAATGGTGCCCACATGAAAAATGGCTAAGGACGAAAGCACTCACATAGGCCAAGCCGGCTTCTCGCCTAGCCGTCCGGCTGCTGAGCAGCCGGCCGGCCGGCTTCCCACTTAACTTGCTATGTTCTAAGCGGCCAAAGTACTTGCCATCCCAAAATGGCAAAATACCTGACCCAGCCAACAGATCGAAGAACGATTGTCTGGCTGGCAAGGTGGCAGCCAAGGGAAGGCGGCAGAGGAAAAAGCCAGAAGAACGGAAAGCAAGACAAGTCGGAGCTCGGCAAAGCACAGCCTTTGTGAGAATTAAGTTACATACCAAGAGACCCTCGGCCAGCATTCAACAAAGTTTGAATACACCCCCAGCGGGTGGAACTGCACGAATTTAACAAGTTTGTTCTAGAGACTACAAAAGCAGGAAAAGATAAGATGAAGCTGGCAGCCTAGGCCAGAGGAGCAGTAGGCGGGTCCGGCAGGTTGGTGGAGTTGGCGGCACCGGCTGGTGGAGTGGCCGTCTGGCGAGTCTCGGCTTGGTCGCTATCAGCAGCAGTCGGTGCACCCGCACGCGGCTCGTTGCTCGAGGCTCAATCGAGCTGAGGCTGGCCGTCCGCTCCACCCTCCGGTGCATCATCTTCATCATCCTCGCCTTCCTCGTCCTCGCCTTCGTCGCTGGAGGCGATTTCTTCCGCCGAGTCCTTGCCGTCACCCGGCTTCAGCCCGAACCAGTCCGGCGGCACCTCGGCACCCTCCTCGTCCAGCTTGGGGAGGAAGACATCGGTCTCAGTGTACTCGGTGATCGCCGCCGCACGACGAGTGAGCGCAGGCCCCACTGCCACCAACTCTTCCCTGGCCTCCTGCCGGAACGTGGCAAACTGGGCTAGGTTCAGCCCAGGATACCACGCCCTAACGAACTCCAGGGCCCTTCGGGCGCCTGCCCGAGCGGAGGAGCCCTTCCAAGCCTCGAAGCGGCCGATCGCCACCTCTAACCAGTCGGCGGTCCGACTGGGGGTGCGTGGAGCTCGGACGCCTGGCCAGAGGGCGGAAACCAGCTGGGACCCGGCGCGCTGAAGGCGGCGGAGCAGATGGTGAATCGGCTACAGGCGCATCCTGACGGCCAGGAGCTGCTCGTTCATGTTTCGAGGCGCGTCGAGCGGGATCTCCACTCCTTCCCTCCTATGCTGGTCACGCCGCGCCTCGATGGCCTGGCTGACGGCGACGGCGTGTCCAGGAAAGAAGTCTATGCGAAGAAAAAACAAAGATCAGAAGTCGGAAGCCGACTCTCGATGCAGTCGGCAGCTATTCCAAAGAAAGAAGATTACCATCGATCATATCCTCAATCTCGCCGTAGCCAGCGGCAAGGATCGCCTCCTTCTCAACCCACTTCAAGCGCTCAGTCTCAAACTCGGCCTAGAGGGCGCCTTCTGCCTCCTTGAATCTCTGGAGCTCCGCCTTGTGCTGGTCCGCCTAGTCCGCCAACCTCTTGGCCAGACGGTCGCGCTCCTGGGCCGCCTTGATGCGCTCCTCCTCCTTGGCGTGCAGCTCGGTCTGGACCTCACCCAGGCGCTACTGCAGTGTGGCGTTGGCTCCTGCAAAATTGAGAAAGAGAAGACAATCAACAAAGTTGACCAAAAAGAAAAGTGGTTGCCGGAAGATCCGGCCCGACTGCTCAGCAGTCGGCCCGAATCTCGGGGGCTACACCCAGTGGGTGCGCTGACGCGCCCCCGCGAGAAAGAAGACAGAATGCTTACTCCGGCTTTCGGTCAGGTCGGCGGTCCGCTTAGCCAGCTCCTGGACCTGGGAGTTGAAGGCGGCCACGCGGATGTTGTGGTAGTCCTGCAACGAAGACAAAAGGAGAGAAAACAAGTTGGCACTCGGAACTTACCTTAAAGTTTCAAGCTGCCTGCTCAGCAGCCGGCCTGAAACTCGGGGGCTACACCCAGTGTGTGCGCTGGCGCGCCCCCACGGAAGATCGCAAGAGAAAAGACAAAACAAAGCAAAGAAATGTACCCGGACGGCCGATCGCGTCGCCAAGAATGTCTTCGTATACTGCTGGAGGGCGGTGCCTTGGGCCTGGAGCTGGGCCTGAATGTCCTGCGCGGCCTTGTTCAGCACGCCTGTCCCGCCCCCAGGCGTCCACTCTGGCGGGGCGGCACTGGTGGCCTCTGCATCTGGGGCCGACGAGCTTGCGGCCCCGATCTCCTGCGCTCGCGGCGCCGAGCCGCTTTTGCCACACGCCGGCGCCCCGGAGAACGGACCACAGGGGTCGCCCCCACCGCCAGCTCGCCTCTGACTGGCGGCGCGGTGGCACATTAGACCGACTGCCTTGGGCCTCGGTAGTCGGTGCTTGCGGGGGCACCTCTGCCCCCGGGACGATGGTGTCGCCTCCTCACCTCTCCACAACCGGCTGATCATGGCCGGCTCCTCCAGTTGGCGCCGGGTTCTCTGGCGCTGGTGGCCCTAAGCACAGCGGGATGACGAGTTGCGGAGTCCGGCCGCGTGCGGCCTCTTCCGCTTGCACCTTGGCGCCCGCGCCCGCCTGGGCCTTGGCTGCGGCCTCCGCCTAGACCTTGGCTGCAGCGTCGGCTTGGGCCTTGGCCACCGCATCCGCGTCCGCCTACGCCGCCTTGGCCGCCTCCGCCTTCTGCCGCTCCACCTCCTCCCACTCCTCGCGCGCCTCCTGCGCGTTCCTCTCCGTCGCCTCCCGGAGGTCGGCGAGCGGGTCCACGCGGCGGGTGTTGGCGGAGCCCTCCGCCGCCCTGATCACCGAAGCAGCAGTGAACCGCTCAAGAGAGAGCGGGGCCCTGTCCAAACAAGACAGGAGGAAACTCAGAAAGAGTTGCAAGAAAGAAGAAAAGAAAACGCAAGAGAAACCAAGCACTTACGCGGACACCATCGGGGGCTGCTTCAGGGCCTTCTAGAACTGGGCCACCTTCGCGGCGGCCTCCTGCCGCCTGGTCGCGGCGGCGGCGTTCTTGGACTTCTTCGGTCGGCTGCCGAACAGCAACGAGCCGGCTCGGCGCTTTGGTGCGCCACCTGGCGCAGTCGGCACGGCTGAAGAGCTCACGCCTGCTTTGTCAGTGTCGTGCATGCGGCGCGGCTCGTTCTCCTCCTCGTCGTCATCCGGCCAGGACTCGAGGCCGCCTCCTTCTCCGGAGCCGCCTGCTCCACCGCCGCCACCTGTGGCGTCGTCCTCCTCCATGGCGGCCGCCCCCAAGTCGGGGTCGTCCACGTCGCTCCTCGTTCGGTCCGGCATGTACTGCTGGCCTGGATCCAGAGCACTGGCAGCCGATTGGGCCGGGAGGACCTGCACCATGGCCAACTGGTCAGACGGCAAAACAAGAACTCGGACCAACAAAAGAGAAAAAGAATTGCAAGACGCACCGCAGGCGGCGGATGTGCGCGGTCGTACGGCTGCTTGCTGAACCACCAGTCCGTCTCCTATAGCTTGCAGTTGGAGAAGTAATTGACCAGCCGGGCCACCTCCACGTCCGGCAGCTCCCATGTGCACATCCGGCATGGGTCCTGGTGCCCGCTCATGCAGCTGATGATGTGAGGCCGGGCTTGGAGGGGAAGAACTCGGCGCATCACGAAAGCGGTCAGCAGATCCGAGCCCTTCAGGCCCTCCGACTCCGTCATCACCTGAAGTCGGGTGAGGGTGGCGGAGGAGGCGGCCGATAGGGAGCTCGGCCTTCTACTGCCAGTTGGCGTGCGGCTCGGCTGGCGGGTCGGCTGCGTAAGCCGGCAAGTTGACGTAGTCGCTCGTCGGGTGGATGTTCTCGACATAGAAATAAGATTTCTGCCACAGCTTGGCCGACTGCAGCAGGGAGATGGGCGGGAAGCGGTTCCCGGTGCCCAGATGCCGCACCGCCACGCAGGCTCCGCATTGCGCCGCCTGGCCCTTCGTGGCGGTGCCGAGTTTGAGATAAAAGCACTCCCCCCAGAGCTCAAGGGTGGGGAGAGTGCCGAGGTACCCTTCACACATAGTGACGAAGGCGGCCAGCAGCACCACTGTATTCGGCGTGAGGTGGAGCGTCTGGACTCGGTAGAAGTCAAGAAAGGAGCGGAGGAAGCTGCTCGCGGGAAGGCCGAAGCCGCGAAGAAAATGGGACCGGAAGATGACGCGCTCATCACCTTCCGGCACCGGCGAGATTTCTGCCTCGGGGGGGACACGTACCCGCACGTTCGTCTCCCGGGGCAGCCGCCGTGTTTGGCGAAGGAAGGAGAGGTGATCCTCATGGACGTTGGAACCATCCCAGTCGCCGACCCGTGAGCGCGCCATGGGCGAAGGAACTCGTCGTAGGCGCGGCGCGGTGGCGAGCGGGCGAAGCCGCGGCGGAGCGAGGAAGCGCTTCGGCGAGAAGAAGCTCGATGGCGGTGGGCTGCAGCAGCGTTTCGGCAAGAGGAAGAGGCGCTGCGGCGGCGGAGAGGAAGAAGAATGGCGAGGGGAGAGGAAGGCGCGCGTGCATCTGCCACCCCCCTCCTCCCCCTACTTATAGCCCCAGGCGGCAGAGCCGAGGGGGCGAGAGCGTCGGGGATCGTGGGATTAACTGCGCCCACTCCCCCACGATCCCACGATTGCGGCGCCAGTAAAGGCATGTATTAAATGCCGCAGAAGCCCAACCGTCTACCTCGGCCGCAGCGGATCTGCGCGCGTGTCGAGGCACTGTAGTGGCGGGCCCCGGCCTGCGGCGACATCCCGTCGCGCACGTGGGCTGGCAGGCCGGCTTGGCCTGCTGACGCCGCGTGGCCGGCATGCACGGGTGGCGAGCCTGGTGTCCGGCCGCCATGCCGCCTGGTCCCCACCACGGCGTTACAAGATCGCCAGGCGGCCAGTCTGGTCACGACCGACACCTACCAGTCGGCACTTCGGAAGACGGACGAAGCAGGACACCAGACAACCCGGAGTAAGAAGCTGCTGGGGCTTCTTGCCCTTTCGGCCGCAGCGCCCCACCAGCTTCGGGGACTACTGTCGGAGTAAATGACCACGGGTAGCCTCATCAGCTCCCCTTGGTATTTCAAGACATCGGGGCAGGCTACGCCCCTCAAACATCAAAGACAAAGGACCGCCTTCTTGGGGCCGGCTGGTCCAATCGGCCGGTTGCCATGAGGTGGCGAAATCCACAAGACGGCCATGAAGTGGGCCGACTCCTAGCAGGCGGCTTCCTGGGAAGCCAGATCCTAGCAGGCGGCCCCTTGCGCCCTCAAAGTTAGAACCCACATAAACACGACGAGACGGGGCGTGGCTATAGTACAAGCCTGCCACCCCCGAATCCAGGGCAGAGTGTGGCCATAGTGCAGCGTACCAAGCGGACATCCCATGCCCGACGCGGCACTGTTGCCATGCTGCTCATGACATCACCCATGGCAGAGGAAGCCATGCTACCACGACGGGCTGTCGGTACGGCCCGTAGACGGCGGGCCCTACCAGTCTGTGAGAGGCCAGGAGGCGGCGAGCCCTGACCAGTCGGCTCAGGGGAGGCCGGCTCCTAGCATGCGGCCCTCCCCCTTCCTTGAAGTTTGTGCGCCATTAACCAGAAGAGACGGGGAGTGGCTACAGTGAAACGCCCGCCAGGCGGCGGGACTATAGCCACGCTCTCCTTGACCAAGCATGCATCATCAGTGGCATGGCTACAATGCTACGCAGCCGACAGGACCCGCAAGCGGCGGGCCCGGCTTGTCGGCCGAGTACGAGACAGCCGGGGGGACCCACCAGGCGGCGGGCCCCTGCAGTAGGCGGAGAAGCCAGCGACCAGAGACACTGATGGCCGGGTCCTACGCCCGGCTGGAGTACCATTGTATCCCTAGGGGGTAGGCCTATATAAACCCCCCAGGTCACCCCATGCAGGGGGTTGGGACCTGGGTAGAGAGGAGAAAGCCTCCTGAGTTCAGCACTCACACAGACACATAGGGAGAGGAGTAGAGCTAGCCTTGCCCTCCTTCCTCCTCTAGCAAAACAGCTCAAGGAGCAAGTTTGTAGCTACTTGTTAAGGTAGTGATCAGGCGGAGACCCCGCAGAGCAGGACTAGGGGTGTTATCTCCAAGGAGAGCCCCAAACCTGGGTAAGATTCGCAGGCGTATGCAGTCTCGCTCATTCCCGCTTCCAGAGCCTGGCGACGTACTTTTGTCCCCATCCATGATAAGCCATCCTTTGGCATATGTTGCACGATACCCCCGACATGTAGCCACGCCCCGTCTCGTCATGGTGGCTGAGTGCAGACTCCGAGGAGGAGGCGCCGGCTGCTGGGATCTGGCCCGCCCCCAGTGCCACCTTCTATGAGCACGCCGTCTTCTGGAAGCCGGCTGCATGGTCCTAGCCGGCCCGGGTAGCCGGCCACGTGGCTAGTCATTATGAGGGGCTTTGCTAGCCCCGATGTCTTCAAATGTTATTGGGTGCGGATGAGGCTGCCCGGAGTACATTCCCCCGACAGTAGTCCCCGAAGCTGGTGAGGCGCCATGGCTCGAAGCCGGAGTGCCTCACCAGTTTCCTCCTCCAGGAGATCCTGTGTCTTTGTTTTGTCCGGCTTGAAGAAGCCGCGTGCCAGGAGCCGGCTGAGGGGAAGCCGGCCGACTGGCGAATTTGAAATGTCGTGGCGGGTGTCGGGGGTACGCTGCCGGGTAGTGTGCCAGCCGCCCGCTGCTCGCATGCCACGTGTCGCCAGCAGCCCGGCCCGACCTGCTAACCCACGGCGCGATGGGACGCCGCCGCAGGCCCGGGCCCGCCACTACTCAGCCTTGGCACGCACGCGGATCCGCTGCGGCCGAGGCAATCCGTTGCCCTTCCGGGGCTCATTGATTTCACGCCATAACACGCGGTGATTGCGGGGGCGTGTGGGACGTGGGAGCAGTTAATCCCACGCCCCCCAAAGAGTCGCCATGACCCCGTCGTCGCCGTACAAATTGAGGGGAGGGGGCCGCCAAACACACGAGCGCCCCCTCCCACTCCCTCTTTCTCCTCTGCCTCTTCGCCTCAGCGCCTCCTTGTCGCTGCCGCGCCAGTGCGCCCCACGCCGCCGGATCGCCGCCGTGATCTCGTCACCGCTCAGCCCCGCCGAGCCGCCGCCAGACCATCATGAGCTATGGCGCGACGCGACTGGGACGGATCCAACGTCCACGACGACCACATCGAGTTCCTCCGTGCGACGCAGAGGATTCCAGTCGAGGCGGTCCTGGGGACACGCATCCCCGACGCGAGGGAGATCTTGCCGGCGCCGAGGGCCGGTGAGTTCGTAGTTTTCCGAAGCCACTTCCTCAGCGGGTTTGGCCTGCCCGCAAGCGGTTTCCTCCATAGCTTTCTCGACTTCTACCACCTCCAGCCGCATCATCTCACCCCCAACACCATCGTTCTACTCTCTGCCTTCATAACCTTCTGCGAGGGCTACCTGGGCATCCTGCCCAACCTCGAGCTATGGGGTAGGTTCTTCTACTTGAAGCTGGGGACCCAGGCTAAGGGCGAACCGGCCCAGTGCAGATCTTGCGTCGTCGTGCAGCGCAGTGGCTCCATGACTTGGTTCCGTCGATCGCCTTGCTAGAGTCGGCGAAATTGTGGCAGAAGTCATACTTCTACGTCTGCAACGTCCATCCGGCTCGAGACTACATCAACTCGCCGGACTTCGCAATCGGCCCGCCGGCCGAGCCGTGTGATAACTGGGGGCAGCAACCGAAGCCGGTGCCGGCCTCCCTCATGAACATCCTGAACCGGCTTCACGAGATGACGGACGTGGAGGGCCTCAAGCTGGTAGACTTGCTGGCCGCCTTTGTCTACCGCCGGGTTTCCCCTCTCCAGGCCCGGCCGCACCAGATCTGCGATATGAGCGGTCGCCGGGATCCCTGCCGGATGTCGACAAAGGAGTTGCCGATGATTGAGGTGATCCGCCATGTCAACTACTTCTCTGACAGCAAACTCAGCGAGACCGATTGGAGATTCGGCAAGCTGCCGTATAGTCGCGCCAACCCGCCACCGCCGGTCAGTATCTGGCCTCCATTCTTCACTCACGCAGTGCTTTTTATCCGACCTGAACACCTGCACGCGGGGCAGCGCTTTCCTGGCCAGGTGGTATCCAACGCGCCAGCTCCAGTCCATCAATGGATGCCAGACCGCAAAGAGAGCGACATGGGCGACCCCAAGATGGGGGCGGCCGCGTTGGAAGACGGAGTCGAGGACGACGCTGCCTGGGGAGGCAGCGCTGTAGGAGGCGAAGCCGCAGGAGGAGACGGCGACATCTGGTCCTGGCCGGATGATGAAGACGGCGAGAGGCAACGCCGCCCCGAAGGCATCGAGAGGACGGGCACCGGCTCTTCGACGGCGCGGTCGCCCAGCGGAGCGCCGGCTGACGCACCCGGCGCGACTAAGCGTCGCGGTGAGGGGCTGTTCGGTAGCAGGCCGCCCAAGAAGGCCAAGCAGACGGCCGCGACCAGGCGGCAAGAGGCCGCGAAGGCGGCCGCCAACAAGGGGCCAACCCGGAGGGCCCCGAAGGAGCGCCCAATGATGTCCGGGTAGGTGCACCCGTTGCACTATTTTAATCATTTTTTCCTTTTGTGAATTTCTCATCTTTGTTTGTTTTGCTACAGGGCCGCCATCCCTACATCTCGGGCTACATCTGCCTCGCTGATCGGATCAGCAGGCGGCTTCGAGGAGGCCCGGCATGTGGACCCAGCCGTCGCCTCCCACCCTAGCATGTGGACCCAGCCATCGCCCTCCGGGAGGCGACGGAAAGGAACGCATGGGAGGTACGCAAGGAGGCAGTGGCGCGGGCGTAGGCCGATGCCCAGGCCGCCGCGTCAGCGCAGGTGGAGGCACAAGCCATGGCGTCGGCGCGAGCGAAAGCGGTGACCAAGGAACAGCCGGAGGCCGACGCCAAGGCCGCGGAGGATCCGGCTGGTGGCGGGATCTCGAAGACCGCCAATCTTGAGCAGCCGGAGCCGCCGGTAGTGGAGACCCGGAGCCGCCGGTAGTGGAGCAGCCGGAGCTGACCAAGCGGCGCAGGAGCAGGTGGTTGCCGACTTGGCTGCCTCGGAGGCAGAGACGACCCGGCGTGCGCCGGGTGCCGGTGAGCGGGGTGACGGCCATCCCGGAGGGCTAGAGACGCCGGTGGACAGCGCCGAGATGGATATGAGCCAGGCCATGACAACGCGCACCCCGCTGCGCCCGCGCCAGGCACGAGCGTCCTTTGAGCCGAGGCCGGCGGAAACCAGAGCCGCGAGCTCGCAGGGGGCTGACATCGGGGTCACGAGTTCCGCCCCGCCGGGCTGGACGTCAGCGGCCGCCATGGCCGCCCTGAACCTCGTAGTGCAGGATGTCCTGGACAAGTTCGCCGCCCACGGCGCCACCCTCAGGAAGGCGAGCAGCGAGATGGTGGAGATGCAGATGTCTGTCCAGGTACGCCTTCGATTTGCTTCTTTATCTTGTGATCTTCAGTGGGGGCGTGCCAGCGCACCCACTGGGTGTAGCCCCCGAGTTCCAAGCCGGTTGCTGAGCAGGCGGGTTGGAACTTTAAGGCATGTTTCTGATTGTTCGGATGTCGTTCTTGATGCAGGACTACCACAACCTGCGTGCGGCCGCCTACAACTCCCAGAACCAGATGATCGCCAACTGGACCGCCGAGTTGCGGAGGAGCCAAGGTATGCAGGCCGGCCTTTAGTGGGGGCGCGCAAGCGCACCCACTGGGTGTAGCCCCCGAGATTCGGGCCGTCTGCTGAGCAGTCGGGCCGGATCTTCCCGGCAGCTTCTTGTCTTTGTTGATACCGTTGCTGACGATTCTTCTTTGTTTTCGCAGAGGCCGCTTCCCAGCTGCAGGGCCGCGTGCAGGAGCTCGAGGGCCAGCTTCATGCCAAGGAGCTGGATCGCAGCCAGGCAGCCGTGGAGGGCGACCAGCTTGAGAAGGAGCTGGCCGACCAGGCTACCCGGCATGCGGAGGAGGTCCAGTAGCTGAAGGACGAGGAGGAGCACCTCAAGGCCGAGTTCGAGTCCCATCGCTCGGGCTGGTTCGACAAGGAGAAGTACCTGACGGAGGGCTATGAGGTGATTGAGGACCTGCTCGAAGGTAAAGTTTCTTTCTTTCCTGATTGGTTGGTTGCCAGCTATTGTGGGAAGTCGGCTTCTTATTCTCTTGTTCTCTTTTAAGCAGAGTACTTCCCGGACCACACCGGCGCCATCAGCCAGGCGATCGAGGCACAGCGCGAGCGGCGAAGGTCGGTGGGCATGCAGATTGCACCGGATCGGCCCCGAAACTTGGGCGAACAGTTCCGGGCCGTTCAGCTGCGCCTTGCGCCGGTGCGCCAGCTGCTCCGCCAGTTTCAACGTGCCGGGGCGCGGGTCTTGGAAGAGCTCTGGCCAGGCGTGCAGGTCCCCCGGACTCCTAGCCGGACTGCCGACAGGCTGGAGGTGGTGTGGGAGTGGCTCGACGCCTGGAAGGGTGCCGCGGCACGAGCCGGTGCCAAGGTGGCACTGGAGTTCGTGCAGGCGTGGTATCCGGACGTGAGCATGGCACAGCTGGCCACCTTCCGCCAGGAGGCGACGCCGGAGTTGGAGCTGGAGCTCGAAGGGATCGCCATTCGTGCATCGGCCCTCGCCGAGTACACCAACGGCGACGTCTTCATCCCTGAGCGGGAGGAAGACGCCACCGAGGTGCCGCCGTCCTGGTTCAGGCTGAACCCGGACGAGGCGGAGATCCCGGCGGAGGAGATCGCCTCCAGTGACGAGGCCGCGAAGGAAGACGAGGACGAGGGAGGCGAAGGCGACGTGCCGGATGACAGAGCGACCAGCCGGAACCAGCCCGATCCGGCCTCAGCCGGCGAGCAGCAGGAGACCACGTCAGCCGCCGCCGCCGACCAGACCGGAACCAACCAGCCAGAGGCCCCGCCAGCCGGCGCTGTAGCCACCGCCGACTCGCCCGAGCAGCCCGTAGCACCTCCGGCCTAGGCGGCCCTTATCTGCTTTAGGTTTTCTGTCTTGTGCTCAAGAACAATGTTAGTTATGCGCAGTTCCACCCACTTGGGGTGTACTTTAAACTTTGATGAATGCTGGCCGCGGGCCTTTTGGAATGTAAATGGATTTACTTTTCCCACATACTTGTGCGCTTTGCCGAGTTCTAACTCGATTTTGCCTTTGCTTTCTTTGCCTTTTTCTTTTGCCGTGTTCCTTTGGCTGCTGCCCTGCCAGCCAGACAGCCGCGCTGCAGTCTATGGCCGGGTCAGGGACTTGGCCGCCAGAATAGGCAAATTACTTCGGCCACTCAAAACATGTGCTAGTCAAGCAAGAAGCCGGCCGGCCGGCTGCTGAGCAGCCGGACGGGGGAGGCGAAAGGCCGGTTTGGCTCAAATCGGTGTTCTTCCTTAGTCGTTTTTCATGTGGATAGCATTTTCGGCCTTTAGATCTTGCCAGCCGGATAGTCGCGCTGCGAGCTATGGCTAGGGCGAAGAGAGGGCTTTTGGCGTCGGCACATTACTGAGCCAACTTCGGATGATGCCGACTAGGGCCAAGTCGGCGAGCCCCCGGGCCGGTTGACCGGACCTGGGCAGGGCGAAAAAATAGATACTCATACAGAGGAGAAGTTTTTCATAGAGATAAAAAGGCAGCCCCCGAGTGCTCCTCGGGGTACCTGTTATCTTTACTTAGTACAAAAGATAGCATGGTACATACACTGCGTCAACTGTAAAACGGGCGGAGAAGGTTTGCGTTCCATGGGCGCTCTAACTCTTCACCGGCTGCATCTTTCTTGCGTGCCCTGGGCTTCTGTGAATCGATTAGGTAATAGGAGTCGTTGCCCAGGGCCTTGCGGACGATGAAGGGCCCCTCCCAAGGAGCAGAGAGCTTGTGCTGGCCGGCTGATCGCTGGATCAGTCGGAGAACGAGGTCGCCCTCGCGGAAAGCAAGTGGCTTGATCTTCTTGTTGTGGTAGCGGCGTAGGCTCTGCATGTAGATGGCGGACCGACTGACTGCTAGCAGCCAGGCCTCTTTGAGCAGATCGACGCCGTCTTCACGCGCCTCCTTTGCTTCCGCCTCCGTGTACAGGGTGACGCGAGGCGAATCGAACTCGATATCCGTTGGGATGATGGCCTCGGCCCCGTACACGAGGAAGAAAGGTGTGAAGCCGGTTGATCGGTTTGGCGTGGTCTGGAGACTCCAAAGGACGGCCAGCAGCTCCTCGATCCAACAGCCGCTCGAGCGCTCCAGTGGCTCGACTAGCCGTGGCTTGATGCCGGATAGAATGAGGTCGTTTGCCTGTTCCACCTGGCCGTTTGACTGCGGGTGAGCAACCGACGCGAGGTCCAGTCGGATGCCCTAGACCGCACAGAAATGAGCCAAGGCACCTTTGGCGAAGTTCGTGCCGTTGTCGGTGATGATGCTATGAGGAATGCCGTATCGAATGGTGATATCCTTGATGAATGTGACGGTCGTAGGGCCGTCCAGCTTCTTGATCGGCTTCGCCTCGATCCTCTTTGTAAACTTGTCCACGGCGACCAGCAGATGGGTTATGCCGCCGCGTGCTGTCTTGAATGGGCCCACCATGTCCAATCCCGATACGGCAAACGGCCAGGTGATGGGAATGACCTTGAGGGCTGAGGCCGGCTGGTGCTGCTTGGCGCTGAAATGCTGGCATCCTTTGCACTTCCGGACCAGCTCCTTGGCGTCATCTAGAGTAGTCGGCCAGAAGAAACCATGGCGAAAAGCTTTGGCAACGAGGGCTCTGGAAGTGGCATGGTGGCCATATTCACCCTAATGGATGTCCTTGAGGATGGCAAGGCCCTTTTCTGGCTTGATGTAGCGCCGAAAGACACCAGTTGCACTGCGCTTGACGAGCTCTCTGTTGATGATCGTGTATGCAGCAGCCCGGCGTTGCACCTGCCGGGCCGACACCACGTCGGCTGGGAGCTCGCCGCTCACCAGAAAGTTGAGGATGGGCTGTGCCCAAGACAGGGCTTCCACCACCATCATGACAGCAGCCGGCGTTAGGGTGGCCGGGTTGGGAGGCGGCGGGCTGAAGCCGGCCGCTCCTTGTTGCGTCGTGGAAGTCCCTGGGCCGGCTACAGTAGTCCCCGGGCCGGGTGCTGGAGTCCCCGGGCCGGGTTTAGGTGCTTCAGCCCCCGGGCCGCCTGCAGAAGTCCCCGGGCCGACTGCTGAAGTCCCCGAGCCAGATCTGGCTACTCCAGGGTCAGCCGGCATGAAGATGGATTCTGATTCCTGCGAAGGCTGGATAGACGGCTTGCGCAAGACTCGAGGGAGACGCCGGCTGGAATGGCCTACCGAGTAGAACAAATCCGTGCCAGGGCATCGGCTGCTTTGTAGTCGGCCCGTGGCACATGGATGAACTCGCACCCATCGAAGTACCCGCTGATCTGCTGGACGAGGAAGCGGTAGCTGGCCATGTTGGCATCCTTGGCATCCCAATCACTAGAGGATTGTTGGACCACAAGGTCCGAGTCGCTGTAGCATAGGATGCAGCGGATGTCGATCTCTTTGGACAGCCGGAGCCCATGGACAAGTGCCTCGTACTCGGCTACGTTGTTGGAGGCGGCGAAATGGATCTGCAGCGTGTACTTCAGCTTGTCGCCTTTGGCAGAGGTGAGGACGATGCCGGCTCCCAAACCGGTGCACATCTTGGAGCCGTCGAAGTGCATCTGCCAATGCGTGGAATCCGGCGCTGGTGGCAGGTACTGGGTCTTGGCCCAGTCGAAAAGGAAGTCGGCCAATGCTTGGGACTTGATGGCGGTGCGGGGCTGGTAGAGGATGGTGTGGGGAGCCAGCTCGATGGCCCACTTGGCCACCCGGCCCGAGGCATCTCGGTTGCCCATGATCTCGGCAAGAGGGGCGGTGCAGATGACCGTGATGGAGTGCTCCTGGAAGTACTGCTTCAGCTTCTTGGCGGCAAAGTACATGCCGTAGCATATCTTCTGGTAGTGGGGGTAGTTCTGCTTGGAGGCGGATAGCACCTCACTCAAGTAATAGACCGGCCTCTGGACCAGCTGCACCCTGCCGGATTCTGGGCATTCGACAGCAATCACCGTGCTGACGACCCGGTTGGTGGCGGCGATGTAGAGGAGCAGTGGTTCTTTGGCAGTCAGGGCGGCCAGAATAGGCGGCGTGGAAAGCATCCGCTTGACCTGGAGAAACGCCTCGTCTGCCTGGTCAGTCCACTCGAAGCACTTGGTCTTCTTCATCAGTTGGTACAGAGGAAGGGCCTTCTCGCCCAGCCGGCTGATGAACCGGCTGAGAGACGCCAGGCACCCGGTGAACTTTTGGACGTCCCGCAGCTTGGTCGGTTTCTTCATCCGCTCAATGGCCTTGATATTCACGGGGTTGCACTCTATCCTGCGCTCAGAAACAAGGAAGCCAAGGAGCTGGTCGGCTGGCACTGCGAAAACACACTTCTCTGGGTTGAGCTTGATTTGAAAACGGCGCAAGTTGGTGAAGGTTTCCTTGAGATCCTCCAAAAGGGTGCCACGCTTCTTCGTCTTCACCGCTATGTCGTCCACATAGACATGGGCATTCCTGCCGAGTTGTGGCAGGAGGCACTTCTACATTCAGCGTTGGAAGGTGGCGCCGGCATTCCTCAAGCCGAACGTCATAGTGAGGTAGCATAACACGCCAAAGGGGGTGATGAAGGCGGTCTTCAGTTGATCGGCCGGGTCCAGCTTGATCTGGTGGTAGCCGGAATAGGCGTCCAAAAAGGACAGCAGCTGGCAGCCGGCCGTGGAATCGATCACTTGATCAATCCAGGGCAAGGCAAACAGATCCTTGGGGCAGGCCTTGTTCAGGCTCGTGTAGTCGATACACATGCGCCACTTGTTGTTTTTCTTCAAGACGAGGAATGGGTTGGCAAGCCAGTTCGGGTAGAACACTTCCATGATGAAGCCAGCTGCCAGAAGCCGGGCGATTTCTTCACCAACGATCCTTCTCTTCTCTTCTGATAGGCGGCGAAGGGGTTGCTTGACCGGCTTAGCATCCGGACGTACATGCAGCTTGTGCTCATCGAACTCCTTCGGAACACCCGGCATGTCCTTGGGGGACCACGCAAAGATATCCCGAGTCTCACGGAGGAATTCGACAAGCTCGCTTTCCTATTTGCTGTCGAGGATGGACCCCACGACAGCGTACTGCTCCGGGTGCGCTGGGTCCAAGATGATCTTCTTGGTTTCCTTAGCCGGCTGGAAGGAGCCCTCGCCTTCAGCTACCTTGGGGTCAGTCGGCATGGCCGGCTGCTCGCTGGCCATGGCCATAGCCCGGTCAAGGAGGCGCTTCTCTTCGGCGATGACGAGGGACTCGGCCAGCCGGGAGCTGGCTGTGGCGTACAAGAGCAACATTTTGTAGTCGCCGGCAATGGTGATGATGCCCTTGGGACCCGGCATCTTCATCTTTAGGTACGCAAGTGCAGAACCACCATGAATTTGGCCATCGCTGGCCGGCCCAAGAGCACGTGGTAGGGACTGTCCATGTCGACCACCTCAAACTAGATTGGCTTACGGCAGAAGTGGGTCTTGTTGCCGAATAGAACATCGATCTTGATCTTGCCGATTGGAGAGCAGGAAAGCCCAGGGATGATGCCATGGAACACGGTCCGGCTGGGCTGGAGCTGCTTCTCCTTGATGCCCAGCTTTTCCATGGTGTTGCGATAGAGGATGTTGATGCTGCTGCCGCCGTCTATCAGGACTCGGGAGAAGCGGCATGCCCGCCTCTCGGTTGAGAAAGTGGAGTCCAGTACCATGGCATAAGCACTTGGGGAAGGCATCACGGCCGGATGGTCATCTCAGCTCCAGGTGATGGGCCTCTCGGACCAGTGCATGAATTGGGGGACTTCAGGAATAACAGCATTCACCTCGTGATGCTGCTGACGCCGACTGTGCTTGTCGCTGGCTTCACTTGTGAACACGACGTAAGTGGCATTCTCGTTTGGGAATTCATCTTGGAGCATGCCGACGGGGCGGGCCGGCTGCTGAGGAGCCGCAGCCGCCGGGCCGGCTGGAGGAGGCGGCAAGCCCTCACCCTTAGTGATTCGTGTGAGCCAGCTGCACTGTTGGGTTGTATGGTTGGACGGCTTCGCACCACTGTGGAACTTGCATGGAGAGTCGAGGGCCTGCTCAAAGGAGAAGGCCGGCAGCTAGGCACCCTTGCCGCCCCACGGATGCTTGGGGCCGGGTTGACCTGCCGGCTGTTGATCCTCAACGGTCGCCACCTGCCGACTTTTAGAAACCGGCTGCTGGGCCTTGCACTTGTTGTCGTTCGGTTGCTGACGCCGGTTGGAGTCACCAGCCGGCACCGGAGAAGCCGGCGGGATCACCTTCCCTGACGCATCGATCCGGATCTCCGACTTCATGGAAGAGTCGGCCATGGCGTACTTGTCTGCCACAACCAGGAGCTCGTCCAAGGTAGCCGGCTCATCGCACAGAAGCTTGTGTTTGAGTAGGGTGCCCTCTCTGCACCCGGAGGTGAAGTACTCAATGGCCTGCACCTCATGCACCCCCTCGCAGGAGTTGCGCAACTCAGCCCAATGCGTCAGGTAGTCACGGGTGGACTCGGTCGGGCCCTGAACGCACATGGAGAGCTGACGAGGCTTGGGGGCCCGGTTGTAGGTGGTGTTGAGGTTGCGTGTGAAGACTTCGCTGAAGTCCAGCCAACTGTTGATGATGTTGGCCTTGAGGCTTTTCAGCCATGTCCGGGCCATGCCCAGCAAAATGAGCGGAACATACCTCACGGCAACACGCTTGTTGCCGTTCGCTATGCTGACCGCTGTGGCATAGTCGGTCAACCAATCTTCCGGCTTCACGGCGTCGTTGTACTTAGGAGTGTCGCAAGGAAGCGAGAACCCTTTGGGGAAGGGCTCGTTGCGGATGCGGGGGCCAAAGCAGGCTGGGCTGACTATATCCTCATCCTCCATTTCCAGGGACCGAGCCAGCTGCTCGATCCTGCGACGAGCGTCATTCTCGCCGACAGCTTCACGGGGACCTACCCGGCCCCCCAAAGTCGGGTGGTCAACTGGCGCCGGAGAAGCCAGCCTCTCCCTACGGGGGGAGGTGGATGTTCATCCTGCTGGCGTCGGCCCTCCGCTCTCGGAGGAACTTGCCGGCTGTTCACAACCGTCTCGTGAGAGCGCCGGCTGCGGCTAGCCGCCGACTCCGGGTTCCACTGGTCGCGGCCGCCGCCACTAGGGGACTGGGAGGTCGCTCCATTCTCACAGCGGGGTGGAAGGTTTCCTTCCGTGAGGTTGGCCTGCTAGCCGGCCCCCACCACGCGGTTGCACGTGTCTTGTTGTGCGTTCGCAGTGTTGAGGAGGTCCTGGAGATGGTCCATCTGGCTGCGCCGCTCGTCGCCCTCCAGGGTCTCGAGTTCTTCTGCCGCGGCCTGCGCGGCGCGTAGGTTCTACACTGGGGTGTCATAAATCGGACGTCCGACTCCCAGCATGCTGGTGATGGCCGCGGCGCATTGCCGGATAGCGCCAGCTCGGCTGGGCTCGCCTGCAGCCGGTGTGCCGCTCGTTATACGGTCAATCTCGCGCTGGTTAGCCTCAGTGCGGCACTTCATGGCCGCCATCTTGGTGGCGCTGTCAAGGAGCTTGACACGGATTTCTTCTAGCGCCGCTAGGCCGGTGTCAGCGCCGACGGGAGCAGCCAGGTCCTGCATTGCTGCTCGCAATGGGTCCCTGGTGGCCCCGCGAGTGTCCTAGTTGTTGCTAGTGACTATCACCTCCACGAAGACGCCAGCATCGAGCGCGCCGGCAGAGGCGTCGCTAGTGACAGGAGGGAGTAGGTCGTCGATGACAACCACGTCGCCGGGGTACTCGTCGGTGATGACCGCGTCGGAGAGGCTGAGCTTCCCGAAGGGGTCGATGAGGCAGCTCGCGGGGGAGACGGCTTCCGCATCGGGCGATGCGCCGGTGCAAGCGCAAGGGAACGCATCGGGCTGGTTGATCAGGCCAGACGCGACGCGCTCGCCGTAGGGAAGGGTGGTTCCCGTCCGGAACACAACTCTGGCTGATGCCATGGATGGCCCCACAATGGGCGCCAACTATCGTGGTAATCTCACGTCAGATGCCAGGGGGTGGCTTACCGTGGGTGGAGCCATGAGGACGTCGTCGGGTTCCGGAAGCGAGAGTGAGCACGAGCTTGGGAGCACACGAGACGTACCCATGTTCGGGCCTCTCCGGAGAGATAACACCACTAGTCCTGCTGAGATGACTATGATCAAGGGTATACAAAGTTGCTCCTATAGCTGTGTTGCTGGAGGAGGAAGAAGGGTAGAGCTCTCCCTCTTCTCCTTGCTATGGTGTGTGTGTGTGTGTGATGAAAAGCTGAGCCCTTTGCATGGGTGAGCCCGGGGGGGTCTTATAGGCCGACCCCCAGGGGTACAATGGTAATACGATCAGGTGTACGACCCGGACGTCAGTGTCTAAGGTCGCCGGGTTCTCCGCCGACCGCTGGGACCCGCCTCTGAAGGGCCCCGTCGGCTGCCGAGAATCTAGCCGACAGGTAGGGCCCGCCGCCTGCGGGCCATGCTGATTGCCTTTTGCTGTAGCGTGCCCTTGCTGACGAGGGCCGCGTCTCACGTCGTATGGCTATAGTCCCGCACTGTGCGGGTAGGTGGCCGCTCAGTCAGCGCGTACTGAAGCCACGCCCCTTCGGGATTCGGGGGAGCAGGTGGCACTGTAGCCACGCCCCGTCTCGTCATGGTGGGTGAGTGCAGACTCCGAGGAGGAGGGGCCGGCTGCTGGGAGCCGGCCCGCCCCCAATGCCGCCTTCTATGAGCGCGCCGTGTTCTGGAAGCCGGCCGCTTGGTCCTAGCCGGCCCAGGGAGCCGGCCACGCGGCTAGTCGTTATGAGGGGCTTTGCTAGCCCCGATGTCTTGAAATGTTATTGGGTGGAGATGAGGCTACCCGGGGTACATTCCCCCGACATTGCATAAGAAGTTGCAGTGAGCTGTAAATTATTAAAAAAAGGGAATGGTCTGACTTGTGGGCCTATTAAGTTGATGCGTATGCAAGATTTTTTTACTTATTATATACGTCAACAAACGATTCTAGCAAACGTGACCGTTGGATGTCAATCCAACGGCCGTTGTGCTTCTTCAATCTCTGATCTTCTTGCTCCAGCCGCCAAATCCAGTGCCGGCGGGACTACCTGCTCCCGCCTCCTGTGGCCGGCTGTACTGCCGCGTAGGCCTCACCGCCCCCTACTACTCCCACCACTGGCCAGGCCATCCCTCTACTCACCCACATCCCTGCACTGCTATGGCTTCGCCACCTCTGGGTCATTCCCTTCCTGGGTCTCACCATCGTCCATCGCGTTGGTGTTCTCGGCACGGCGTGGTCAATGTTGTCAACAAACAACAACATCGAAAGAGGGATGTACATGGAGAGGCTGACAGTTGGGACCCACATGGTCCATGGCCGCACGCAAGCAAGTACCTCCTTATTACGCCAAAACAAATGAATCCTCCCAATGGCAGCTGGGACCCACCAGCTATATCTTGGCACGGAAGGAAGTGCCTCCTTATTAAGCGAAAAATAACGAGTGCTCCCCATGATAGCTGGGGCCCACCAGATTTGGAGGCTTACTTGTGGCCCTACTAAGTTGACGCGTACGCAGGGCTTTGTCAACTTAGTCAACAAACGATTCTATCACCAGTGACCATTGGATTGTTAACATCCAACGGCCGTCCTGCTTCTTCAACCTCTGATTTTCTTACTCCAGCCGTCCAAACCACAACGTGCTCCTGCCTCCCGTGGCTGGTTGTGCTACCGCACAGGCCTCACCGCCCCCTACTAATCCCACCGCTGGCCAGGCCATCCCTCTACTCACCCACACCCCATGTTATTCTGCAGCGACGGCAGCCTCACAGCGCAGCCGAACCAGTCAACCCTCGTACTACCCTCCACATGTTCCCAGGCTTCGCGTCTTCCCTGCCTCACCATCGTCCACCGCCTGGTGCTGTCCGCACGGCGTGGTCAATGTGGTCAACGAAGGACAGCCATCGAAAGAGGACTGTATGTGGTGAGGCTGACAGATGGACCCACCAGCTACATCTTCGCACGCAAGGAAGTGCCTCCTTATTACGCGCAAAAAAAGGAATCCACCACCTGTCAGCTTGGACCCACCATCAATATCTCGCATGCAAGGAAGTTCCTCCTTGTCCTCCCTAACAGCCGGGACCTACCCGGTCGAAGCGTACGTAGCATTGTCATTCTGGTCGCAAACGTGTACGTACATACTGGTCCATCGGCCTTTCTGCCATGATGAACTGTGGCCTAGTAAGGAGCGGTAGCTGTTCAGCCAGTCCCGTCTATATCGTGTACACGTACGTACAGCCACGCTGCAAGAAAATAAATACGGCTACGTACGTACATACGGGCAGGGTCTCGAACGCGTATAGCGACGGCGTCCTGTTCATCGGCAGCCAACCGACTGGGTCGGAATGGAGAAACATCGTCGTGTTCATCGGGAGGCAACAGACTGGGTCAGAATGCGTCGGGTTCATTGGGAGCCAACCGGCTTGGACGGAACAGCCGAAACGGGGTCTGGCGTACCACAAAACAGAAGAAACGGACTTGTGTTTGAGCTCCTACAGTCGAAACGGGGTGCTGTTGATCGGGAGGGGTGTGGCATACCGCAAAACGGAGGAAACAGACTTCTGTTGGAGCGCCTACGATCGAAACAGGGTCTTGTTCATTGGGAGGGGTGTGGCGTACCACAAAACAGGACTCCACGGGTTACTGTTCATCCACCGTCGACTTCCTCCAGCATCCACCTGCTACAGTTCATCCATCGTCGACTTCCTCCTGCCTCCACCAGCTACTGTTCATCCACGGGGTCCTGTTCATCCAGCCTCCACCGGCTACTATTCAACCAGCCCTCCATGGGGTCCCTCCACCGGCTACTGTTCATCCACCCCCACCTCCTCGATCGGGGTCCTGTTCATCCAGCGGCAACGGCCTCTACTACCACGGGAGCCTGTTCATCCAACCCTCACCGGGAACTGTTCATTCAACCCCCACCGGCAACTGTTCATCAAGAGGCAGCTTCGATCGGCTTCAGTTAGCAGCTGTAGCGAAGGACTAGCTCAGGTTCAGTTAACAGCCAGGGATCGATCGCTCGGGATCAGTAACGTAGCTAGTGCAATCGCTCGGGTTCAGTAAGCGGACGCCTCACTCGGGTTTAGTTAGAGCCCAACGCCTCACACACACGTGCATACGTGTACGAGAGAAACGCGCAATCCCTCCGTGCATCGCTCGGCCCGGACCACCCACCGTAACCGGGAACTCCCCAAAATTTTCCTCGCCCTCGCTTCTACCACGATTTTTTCCATCATGGATGGCCCAAAGAATGTCATGCAGGTGCGTCCCCGGCCCGCCCAGGACGAAAAGCCCATTTTCTATCATGATTTTTTGTCATAGAAGTAGGAGCCCACCACATCTATGATGATACATGCTTTTGTCATAATTATCATCATAGAAGTGTCATAAGCATGACAGAAAAAAAATTCGTTCGGCCCAAAATGTCACGGATGTGTCTTTTTTTGTAGTGCATTGTGGTGAAGCTCCGTGGTGGTGTTGGGAGCCTCCAATCAAGTTGTGGAGATTGCCCCAACCTTGTTTGTAAAGGTTCAGTCGCCGCCTTCAAGGGCACCACTAGTGGAATCAAGGCATCTCGCATTGTGTGAGGGCGTGAGGAGAATACGGTGGCCCTAGTGGCTTCTTGGGGAGCATTGTGCCTCCACACCACTCCAACTGAGACGTACTTCCCCTCAAAGGGAAGGAACTTCAGTAACACATCCTCGTCTCCACTGGCTCCACTTATGGTTATCTCTTTCCTTTACTTCATGCAAGCTATTGTTGTGTTGTATCCTTTGCTTGCACTTGTTGTTGATTATTGTTAGCATCATATAGGTTGCTCACCTAGTTGCACATCTAGACAACCTTTTTGTTGCTAAACCTAATTTGAGAAGAAAAACTAAAAATTGTTAGTTGCCTATTTACCCCCCCCCCCCTCTAGTCAACCATATCGATCCTTTCACATGTGGCACCTCTAAAATTTCAAATGAACATTTGTTTTGTGTGCCTGGACCGCTCATGGAGCAACAGGGGGTGGTCAGTATCTTCCATGCTAAGCGGGTTATTCTCATGATGAGTGTTTGTTCACTCGTCCTTGCACGAGAGGGGCTGGTAATAGGGATGCCCAGTCCCGAAATCAAAAATTGCAAATAATTAAACAAAACTCCCCCAGATTGTTGTTGGTATGGAGGGCACCCGAGGATTCGGCTAGCCATGGCTTGTGTTTGTTGGTGGGGGGAGTAAGCTTTACTTTTATCGCTTGGGAACCATCGCTAATGTGTTTAGCATGGAAGATATTGAAAACTCTTGGTCGTAACGTTGACAGGAAGGGTATGCCTCCCAAAATTATATTTATCTCTGATTTAAGCTTCGAGCTCTGGCACCTCTGCAAATCCCTACTTCCCTCTGCGAAGGGCCTATCTATTTACTTTCATGTTATTTTACTTTTGTGTTGAGTCATCACCTTCTCAAACAAGCACCAGTCATGAGAGCACTATTGTCATCCTCATGCATTGTGTATATTTAATGTTGAATGCATCATGACTGGATCTCTTCTACCATGAATTATAATATTTAGTTGCTGCTTGAACTTTGGAGGTGCTCTGCATTTATGTTTTGCGGTCTTAGAAAGGGTAGTGAGATACCATTATTGTCGTGTTATATCATGATTGTTTTGACAAAGTGTTGCCATTTGAAATATTTTATTATTTCTCGCTAGTTGATTATGCCATTGATATGAGTGCATATAATTTCTAAGGGTTATTGCTTCCATGGTTAGTTAGGATCTTTGCTGAAAACCTGGGTGCTATTTAAGCATATATATATAAACAAGAACAAAAGAGTTCGTAAAAGTTTTTCTTTATCACTTTCAGTTTGTCAACTGAATTGCTTGAGGACAAGCAATGGGTTAAGCTTGGGGGAGTTGATACATCTCCATCGTATCTACTTTTCCTAATGCTTTTTCTCTTGTTTTGGACTCTAATTTGCATAATTTGAATGAAACTAACACGGACTGATGCTGTTTTCAGGAGAACTACCATGGTGTTGTTTTTGTGCAGAAATAAAAATTCTCGGAATTGGACGAAACTTTTTGGAGAATTATTTTGGAATATATAATAATTTCTAGAACCAAGACCCACTTGAGGGGGGCAGCTGCCCACTAGGCACCAGGGCGCGCCACCCCCCTCTGGGACGCCCTGGTGGGTAGTGGGGCCCACGAGGCTCTGCTGACCCTAATTCCAGTGCTATAAAATCCTATTTTTGGAGAAAAAATTAGAAAGAAAGTTTCATCATGTCTTACGATACGGAGCCGCCGCCACCTCCTGTTCTTCATCGGGAGGCCAGATCTGGAGCCCGTTCGGGGCTCAGGACAGGGGGATCTGCGGTCTTCGTCATCACCAACCATCCTCCGTCACCAATTTCATGATGCTCACCGCCGCGAGTGAGTAATTCCTTCGTAGGCTTGCTGGACGGTGGTGGGTTTGATGAGATTCATCATGTAATCGAGTTAGTTTTGTTAGGGCTTGATCCCTAGTATCCACTATGTTCTGAGATTGATGTTGCTATGACTTTGCTATGCTGAATGCTTGTCACTAGGGCCCGAGTGCCATGATTTCAAATCTAAACCGTTTATGTTTTCACCATTATATCTATGTTCGTGATCCGATCTTGCAAGTTATATGCACCTGCTACGTGTTATGATCCGCATACCCCAAGGTGACAATAATTGGGAATCTTTCTGGTGATTACTGTAGTTTGAGGAGTTCATGTATTCACTATGTGTTAATGCTTTGTTCCGGTTCTCTATTAAAAGGAGGCCTTACTATCCCTTAGTTTCCTTATGGACCCCGCTGCCACGGGAGGGTAGGACAAAAGATGTCAAGCAAGTTCTTTTCCATAAGCACGTATGACTATTTACGGAATACATGCCTACATTATATTTATGAACTGGAGCTAGTTCTGTGTCGCCCTAGGTTATGACTGTTATATGATGAATATTATCCAGCATTACCATCGATCCAATGCCTACGAGTTTTACACATATTGTTCTTGCTAAGTTACTATTGCTAATGTTACTGTCGCAACTGCTATAAAATTATTGCTATCACTGTTACTGTCACTGCTACTGTTACCACTGGTATCAAAACTATCATACTACTGTGCTACTGATCACTTTGCTGCAGATATTTAATCTCCAGGTGTGGTTGAATTGACAACTCAACTGCTAATACTTACAAATATTCTTTGGCTCCCCTTGTGTCGAATCTATAAATTTGGGTTGAATACTCTACCCTCGAAAACTGCTGCGATCCCCTATACTTGTGGGTTATCATGGTCATCATGCCAGCTCAAGATCATTGGTTGCAAAAGCTTTTCGACACGGTTTCTATTGGCTCATGGCTCATGCAGATGTTCAAGACATCATGCGTAAGTGTGATGGATGTCAGAATTTGCACGACAGGCTCATGTGCCGGCTCAAGAACTTCGGATGATTCCCATCACTTCGCCTTTTGCAATATGGGGGCTTGATATGGTTGGTCTGTTCAAACGATCCAAAGACAAGAAAACTAATCTTCTCGTGGCTGTTGATAAATTCACCGAGTGGGTTGAGGCAGAGCCTATCAGTAACTGCGATGCAGAAACAGCAGTCAAGTTTGTCAAAAAGTTGATCTTTCATTTTGGTTGTCTGCACAGCATCATCACTGATAATGGGACTAACTTGTCAAAAGGAGCCATGAAAAAGTTTTGTCAGCAAGAGCGTGCTAATCCAATGGCCTCTCTAGCACACCCCAATCCAATGGTCAGGCAGAGCGTGCTAATCAGGAGATTTTATGAGGCATCAAGCCCAGACTTATGGTTCCTCTGGAGCGTACGCCGGGTAGTTGGGTTCAGGAGATTCCTTCTGTCCTTTGGAGCATACGGACCACCCCCAACAGGTCAAATGGTTATACCCCTTTCTTTATCGTTTATGGTGCTGAGGTAGTGCTCCCCAACGATATTCGTCATGATTCCACCAGAATGGTGGCTTATGTTGAAGCAGACGATGAGAAGGTTCGACATGATTCCCTTGATGCTCTGGGGGGGAATGTGACTTTGCAGCATCATGATCAGTAATCTATCAACAAGACCTATATCGCTATCATAGTTGTAGAGTTCGTAGTCGTACTTTCCAGGAGGGCGATTTAGTGCTTCGATTGATTCAAGATCAAACCGGTATGCATAAGCTTTCACTGCCTTGGGAAGGGCCTTTCGTCATCAGCAAGAACCTTAACAATGGTTCATATTATCTGATTGACATACGTGAACACAAGAAGTTACGTACATCTGAGGAGGAGACCAACAGACCTTGGAACATTGCTCATCTTCATCCTTATTACACTTAGAGCCACTGGCTCCAATTTTCTACATACATTTGTGTATATATCTTTTATGATCAATGATAATAAAGCCGGCACCCCCGAAACTCGGGGTCTCTGTCATTTCGTCCAAAAAATTGTGTATGAGTCCTTATTCCTTGATCATAGGTCACTTGGGGGCTTCCAAGTCATCGAGTTTAGCTATTAACATCCCTCTTGACCCGACATATGCCACTATAACACATGGTTAAACCTGCCTGTTTGCTTGATGCTCATCCGCCAAGATGACGCGACGTACTCTTAAGAGTCAATCTATTATGACCCTGAACTTGTCAAAGTTAAAACGTCGGCTTAAGTCATGTGAGAGCCGGCCTACAGAAAGCTAGGTTAAACCATAGGCTATCAAGCCAGCTTCATGGAAGCAAGACTCGAGCCTCGAAAGCCGGTCTCTTCGTCGAGCCTCGAAAGCTGACTTAATATTTCTATTTCTCCATTTATCTAACTTATTTATTTTACACAACTATCTGATTTACAAGAGTATCTCCTTTGATCATTAATTGGCCATGAGCCGCCGGGTCGTTCAGTACACCGGCTTATTTTGATCATAAAGTTTCATTACGACTATGAGTCGCCGGGTCAATAATACACCGGGTTATGCTGATTTTCATTTTTAAGTTAATCAAGACAAGGATCAGCTATTGACGACTCGTACATATACACAATGACATTACTTCAAAAAGCAGATATTTTTTCAGAAGGATACTGGGCGGGTCAAGAGAAGCACCACACCATTTATCACATTCATACTTCCAAAATATCAAAGATGCACGAAGGCACCATCGAAGCCGAAGGTTGTACTACCCTATTACACAGCCACAATAGGGCTCAAATAAATTATCAAAGTTTATTTGGAGTCATTACTCCTGCAAGGCGGGCCATGTACCCTCCGGGTTAATTTGTTCCTGGTTGATGTCTTGATGATCTCCAACGGTCGATGCCTCTGGGTTATCCTGCGCCGACTCTTCTACAACTCTAATCTGAAGGTTGTCCAGATTCTAGTCGATAGTCGTTAACTCTTGGAAAATGGCCTCATCATGCATGATAGGTGATGGGTCGACATCAGGGGCAAAGATATGCTTACACCGTTGTGGAGTCAAGTCAAAGGGCTCAAAGGTTGGTGATTGAACTCGCATGTTATCTTCATCATAAGCTGCCTGGTATTTCTTCAAGTCGAGCTCTTCAACTAGCTGACTCGCCAATACACGGGTCTCCTTCGCACAACGGGCATAATCTACTACTGAAAATTCAGTACCATCATCCTTGAATTATGGAAAGCCGCCAGCCATCTCTGAAGGATCCATATCTGGCACATACGCTTTGGCCCGGACTAGAGATGTCATTGCTCCTGCTCGGGCAGCTGATTTCTTCAACTCCACAATTTTCTTGGGGACAGTTGAGAGTACTTTCAACACATCTCTTATGAATCATGGCGGGTCTTTTCCACCCATCACGGCCATGATGGTAAACAAGCTTCCAGCATACAATGTCTATAAGAAAGAGTATACAGCCTTTAATTTCATCAAGTTATCCTACCGAAGGTTGTAACTTCTGCTACTTGCACATATTTCAACACATGAGCCGTTAGGTGAGTTGTTCATACATACGAATCGCCTGGCGACTTATTCATACATCTTTAAAGAGTCACTTACCAAAGATGGCCTGTGTCATTTTGAGATATGTGATGCTTCAACCCGTCCGGCTCTTCAGTAACCGGCTTGAGCTGGCCTTCAGCATCCTCCGAGCGTGTGACTAAGGCAGCCTTCTCAGCTTCGAAGGTGGCTTGTTCAGTATCAAAAGCTACCTTGAATTTCTCTAGTTCTTCTATGGAGGATTGCAGGCGTGTTTCCGCCTTAGTTCGCAAAGATTGTTCAGCCTCAAAGTCTTTCTTCAAACTGGTCAATTGTGATTCGGCTGTGTTCAAAGTTTCCTGAAAAAACAAGCAATTCAATTACAAGTCATTTACAGTCTCGAGCCAACAAGGATGCACGAGCCGGCACTTGGGGGCTACAGAAAGCAAATTTAACCTATTTCTTTTCCAAAGTCCCAAGCAGCTGCAAGCATACTACTTGACACTTGGGGGCTAATGCATGTAATTTTTTGCAAGATATATCAGAAGACCCAACTCAGTTCATAAAAATGAGTCGGTCCTTGGGGGCTACAGGATACTTTTCAAAGTTTATATATTTGGAAGACCTGAGTCATCTCATGAAGATGAGCCGGCCCTTGGGGGCTACATGGTATTTCTTCTATTTTTTTTCTTCACTAAGGATTTATACTTGGAGCACCGGCTTATCATCTGCATGATAACCCGGCCCTTGGGGACTACACTTCAAAGTTTTTCAAATTCTACATACAAGTCTTACACATACTTATGATTACCTATGACTAAGACTTGGGGGCTAAGCATATATACATACAGTATGGCAAAGGCGAGTTATTTCATACCTCATGTTTTTTCTTCAGCATCTTCACTATGTTCGCCTCCATATCTCGGCTTTCAGATAGCTGGGTCAAGAACTCATGATGAAGCTCTTCACTGGTCATATCCAAGCCAGGCAGCTCCAATTTTTCTTTTCCTTTGTCTTCACAGACAGGCTCATCCTTGGCAGGGATCTTGGCCAGACTAGTTGAAGTGTCAGCAGCACCTTGGCCCACTCCAGTAATGACCACCTCAGAGTCAACCATCATTTGGTTTACGTTTTTAGCCTCTTCACGAGGGTTGGGAGCATCAGTCGGACTGGGTGGCTGAAGATTGTCGGCCGGCTCATCCGGCTTGACTTGCTCATCAGTAATAGTTGCCTCTTCATCAGTGGGCGTCTTGTCATTCACAATTGGCTCTTGAGTCTCTTCTAGTTTATCTTGTGGTAAATCTTGAACCTCGGTGTCAAGAGGGACAACAGATGACTCACCAATCTTTCTTTTTTTGGCTTGGGCTCTGCAATCATGTTAAATATGTCTAAGTAAACAAAAGAAATGACCATTAGGAGATGTGAATTGTTTATATACTTACCCTGGCTTGATGACAAAGGGCGGTAGTTAAGTGCCAGTTGAACCTCCAGAGGATGGTGGCGACTCCTGAAAATTTGAGTTAGAAGGGTTAAGAGGTCGCCTAAAAATGCCGGCATGAGGAAGAGATAATGTTGGACTATGAGGCACCTCTGAACGTCGCTTGCGGGCGGTTGGTATATTAGACAAGCCGGTAACCAGCTCTCCAGAGCCGCTCCGGGTTTGGCGTCTTCGGGTACTGATACGTCCATTTTGCATCATGTTTTCCTACTGTTATTTATAATGTTTTTATGCATAATAATGCTTTATGGAGTAATTCTAATGCCTTTTCTCTCATAATATGCAAGGTTTACACAAAGAGGGAGAATGCCGGCAGCTGGAATTCTGGACCTGAAAAAGCTATGTCAGAGTTACCTATTCTGCACATCTCCAAATGAGATGAAAATTTACATATAAATGTTTTGGAATATATAAAAACTACTCGAGCAAATAACTATCGGAGGGGGCCACCCTGGTGGGCACAAGACACCAGGGCGTGCCTGGGCCCCCAGGTGCGCCCTGGTGGGTCGTTGTACCCTCCTCGGCCCACCTCCGTTGCCCATCTTCTGGTATATAGGTCATTTTGACCTAGAAAATATCAGAGGGGGACTTTCAGGATGAAGCACCACCGCCTCAAGGCGGAACTTGGGAAGAAGCACTTTTGCCCTCCGGCGGTGCGATTTCGCCGGGGGAACTTCCCTCCTGGAGGGGGAAATCATCGTCATCGTCATCACAACAACCCTCTCATCTTTGGGAGGGAAATCTCCATCAACATCTTCAACAGCATCATGTCCTCTCAAACCCTAGTTCATCTGTTATGTTCAATCTTTGTACCGGAACCTCAGGTTGGTACCTTTGGGTGACTAGTAGTGTTGATTACATCTTGTAGTTGATTACTATATGGTTTATTTGGTGGATGATTATATGTTTAGATCCATTATTCTATTTAATTCCCCACTGATCTTGAGCATGATTATCGTTTGTGAGTAGTTACTTTTGTTCTTGAGGTCATGGGAGAAATCTTGTTGCAAGTAATCATGTGAACTTGATATGTGTTCGATATTTTGATGATATGTATGTTGTTATTCCCTTAGTGGTGTCATGTGAACGTCGACTACATGGCACTTCACCATATTTGGGCCTAAGGGAATGAATTGTAGAGTAGTTATTAGATGATGGGTTGCTAGAGTGACAGAAGCTTAAACCCTAGTTTATGCGCTACTTCATAAGGGACCGACTTGGATCCAAAGTTTAATGCTATGGTTAGATTTTATCTTAATACTTTTCTCGTAGTTGCGGATGCTTGCTAGGGGGGTTAATCATAAGTAGGAGGTTTGTTAAAGTAAGAACATCACCTAAGAACCGGTCTACCCACATATCAATTTATCAAAGTAGCGAACACGAATCAAACCAACATGATGAAAGTGACTACATGAAATTCCCGTGTACCCTGAAGAACGCTTTGCTTATCATAAGAGACCGTTTTGGCCTGTCCTTTGCCAAAAAAGGATTGGGCTACCTTGTTGCTCTTTATTTACTATTACTGTTACTTGTTCGTTACAAATTATCTTGCTATCAAACTACCTGTTACCGACAATTTCAGTGCTTGCAGAAAATACCTTGCTGAAAACCACTTGTCATTTCCTTCTGCTCCTCGTTGGGTTCGACACTCTTACTTATCGAAAGGACTATGATTGATCCCCTATACTTGTGGGTCATCAAGACTCTTTTCTGGCACCGTTGACGGGGAGTGAAGCGCTCTTGGTAAGTGGAAATTAGTAAGGAAAAATTATTATTACGTGCTGAAATTTATTATCACTTGTTACTATGGAGAATCATCCTTTGAGGGGTTTGTTCGGGGTATCTTCACCTCGACCGAAACCACAATTAGTTTCCCCTCAACCTACTGCACCTACTGAAAATATTGGTTATGAAATTCCTTCGGGTATGATAGAACATCTGCTGGCTAATCCTTACGCAGGAGATGGAACTGAACATCTTGATATGCATTTGATATATGTGGATGAAATTTGTGGATTATTTAAGCTTGCGGGTTTATCCAGCGATGAAGCTAAGAAGAAGGTTTTCCCTTTATCTGTGAAGGGAAAAGCATTGACATGGTATAGGCTATGGGATGATATTGGATCTTGGAATTGGAATAGATTGAAATTGGAATTTCACCAAAAAAATATCCTATGCATCTAGTTCATCATGATCGGAATTAAATATACAGTTTTTGGCCTCATGCAGGAGAAAGTATCGCTCTAGCTTGGGGGAGGCTTAAGTCAATGTTATATTCATGCCCAAATCATGAGCTCTCGAGAAAAAATATTAATTAGTATTTTTATGCTCGGCCTTCTCGTGATGATCAATCCATGCTCGATACTTCTTGCGCTGGTTCTTTTATGAAGAAGACTATTAAATTCAGGTGGGACCTTTTGGAAAGAATTAAACGCAACTCTGATGATTGGGAACTCGACAAAGCTAAAGAGTCAGGTATTAAGCTTGAATTTGATTGTGTTAAATCTTTTATGAATACCAAAGCTTTTCACAAGTTTAGCACTAAATATGGACTTGACACTGAGATAGTAGCCTCTTTTTGTCAATCTTTTGCTACTTATGTTGATCTCCCTAAGGAGAAGTGGTTTAAATATCATCCCCCTATTAAAGAAGAAATTGAAGAATCGGTCGTAGTTAAAGATGAAACAATCATTTACAATGTTGATCCAGTTGTGCCTACTGCTTATATTGAAAAACCACCTTTCCCTGCTAGGATGAAGGAACATGCTAAGGTCTCAACTGTGGTTCACAAAAGAAATATTAGAGCACCTAAACCTGCTAAACAAATTAAAGTAGAACCTAGTGTTGCTATGGTTAAAGATCTCCTGGTAGAAAATATTGATGGGCATGTTATTTGCTTCTGTGATGATGCTGCTAGAATTGCTAAACCTGATGAAAAAGATAAACATAGACCTGTTGTTGGCATACCTGTTGTCTCAGTTAAAATAGGAGATCATTATGATCATGGTTTATGCGACTTAGGTGCTAGCGTGAGTGCTATTCCTTTTACCTTATACCAAGAAATTGTGAATGACATAACACCCGCTGAAATAGAAGACATAGATGTTACTATTAAACTTGCTAATAGAGACACCATCACACCACTTGGGATTGTTAGAGATGTTGAAGTTTTGTGTGGGAAAATAAAATACCCTACTGATTTTCTAGTTCTTGGCTCCCCACAAGATGATTTTTGTCCCATTATCTTTGGTAGACCTTTCTTGAACACTGTCAATGCTACTATAGATTGCCATAAACAAACCTCAGTGTTAGCTTTGGTGATGAGTCTCATGAATTTAATTTCTCCAAGTTTAATAGACAGCCCCATAAGAAAGAATTGCCTAGTAAGGATGAAATAATTGGTCTTTCTTCTATTGTTGTGCCTCCTACTGATCCACTAAAACAATATTTGCTAGACCATGAGAATGATATGCATATGCATGAAAGAAATGAAATAGATAAAATTTTCTTTGAACAACGACCCCTGCTAAAACACAATTTGCATATTGAAACTCTAGGAGGTCCTCCTCCACCTAAAGGTGATCATGTGTTTGAATTAAAACAGTTGCCTGACACTTTGAAATATGCTTATCTTGATGAGAAAAAGATATATCCTGTTATTATTAGTGCTAACGTTTCAGAACATGAAGAAGAAAGATTATTGAAAATTCTGAAGAAGCACCGTGCTGCCATTGGATATACTCTTGATGATCTTAAGGGCATTAGTCTGACTCTCTATCAGCACAAGATTAATATGGAACCTGATGCTAAACCCATTGTTGATCATCAACGACGTTCGAATCCTAAGATGAAAGAAGTAGTAAGAACTGAAATACTAAAGCTTCTGGAAGCAGGTATAATCTATCTTATAGCTGATAGTAGATGGGTAAGTCCCGTTCATTGTGTCCCTAAGAAAGGAGGTATTACTGTTGTTCCTAATGATAAAAATGAACTTATTCCACAAAGAATTGTTACTGGCTATAGAATGGTAATTGATTTTAGAAAATTAAATAAAGCAACTAGAAAATATCATTACCCTCTGCCTTTTATTGATCAAATGTTGGAAAGATTATCTAAGCACATACACTTTTGTTTTCTTGATGGATATTCTGGTTTTTCTCAAATACCTGTTTCACAACCGGATCAAGAGAAAACCACCTTTACTTGTCCTTTTGGAACTTATGCTTATAGACGTATGCCTTTTGGTTTATGCAATGCACCTGCTACCTTTCAAAGATGCATGGCCGCTATATTCTTTGATTTTTGTGAAAAGATTGTTGAGGTTTTCATGGATGATTTTTCTGTTTATGGAACTTCTTTTGATGATTGCTTGAGCAACCTTGATCGAGTTTCACAGAGATGTGAGCAAACTAATATTGTCCTGAATTGGGAGAAGTGCCACTTTATGGTTTATGAAGGTATTGTCTTGGGGCATAAAATTTCTAAACGAGGTATTGAGGTGGATAAAGCTAAAGTTGATGCAATTGAGAAAATGCCATGTCCTAAAGATATAGAAGGTATTCGTAGTTTCCTTGGTCATGCTGGTTTCTATAGGAGGTTTATTAAAGACTTATCTAAAAATTCTAGGCCTCTTACAAATCTTTTACAAAAGGATATTCCATTTGTTTTTTATGATGATTGTGTAGAAGCCTTTGAAACACTTAAGAAAGCCTTAACTTCTGCACCTACTGTTCAACCACCTGATTGGAACTTGCCTTTTGAAATTATGTGTGATGCTAGTTATTATGATGTTGGTGTTGTTCTAGGACAAAGAGTTGATAAGAAATTAAATGTTATCCATTATGCTAGTAAAACTCTAGACAGTGCACAAAGAAATTATGCTACTACTGAAAAAGAATTTTTAGCAGTTGTGTTTGCTTGTGATAAATTTAGATCTTATATTGTTGATTCCAAAGTAATTATTCACACTGATCATACTGCTATAAAATATCTTATGGAAAAGAAAGATGCTAAACCTAGACTCATTAGGTGGGTTGTCTTGCTACAAGAATTTGATTTACATATTACTGATAGGAAAGGAGCTGAGAACCCCGTAGCCGATAAATTGTCTAGGTTAGAAAATATTATTGATGACCCACTACCTATTGATGATAGTTTTCCTAATGAGAAACTAGCTGCAATAAATGTTTCTCATAACACTCCTTGGTATGCTGACTATGCTAATTATATTGTTGCTAAATACATACCGCCTACTTTCACATACCAACAAAAGAAAAAATACTTCTATGATTTAAGACATTACTTTTGGGATGACCCACATCTTTATAAAGAAGGAGTAGATGGTATTATTAGACGTTGTGTACATGAGCATGAACAGGAACAAATCCTACGGAAATGTCATTCTGAAGCTTATGGAGGACATCATGCGGGAGATAGAACTGCTCACAAGGTATTGCAATCTGGTTTTTATTGGCCTACTCTCTTCAAGGATGCCCATAAGTTTTTTTTATCTTGTGATGAATGTCAAAGAATTGGTAATATCGGTAAGCGTCAGGAAATGCCTATGATATACTCACTTGCTGTTGAACCATTTGATGTTTGGGGTTTTGATTACATGGGACCTTGTCCTTCCTCTAATGGGTATACATATATTTTGGTTGCTGTTGATTATGTTACTAAGTGGGTAGAAGCTATTCCAACTAGTAGTGCTGATCATAACACTTCCATTAAAATGCTTAAAGAAGTTATTTTGCCAAGGTTTGGAGTCCCTAGATATTTAATGACTGATGGTGGTTCACACTTTATTCATGGTGCTTTCCGTAAAATGCTTGCTAAATATGATGTTAACCATAGAATTGCATCACCCTATCATCCTCAATCTAGTGGTCAAGTTGAACTTAGCAATACAGAAATAAAACTAATATTACAAAAAACTGTTAATAGGTCCCGAAAGAATTGGTCTAAGAAATTGGATGATGCAATTTGGGCGTACAGGACAGCTTATAAAAATCCTATGGGTATGTCTCCCTATAAAATGGTTTATGGAAAAGCTTGTCATTTGCCTCTAGAGTTAGAACATAAAGCATATTGGGCAATTAAAGAACTCAACTATGATTTTAAACTTGCTGGTGAAAAGAGGTTATTTGATATTAGCTCACTAGATGAATGGAGAACCCAAGCTTATGAAAATGCCAAGCTATTTAAAGAAAAAGTTAAAAGATGGCATGACAAAAGAATCCAAAAGCGGGAATTCAAAGTTGGTGAATATGTTCTTTTGTAAAACTCTCGTTTTAGATTCTTTGCAGGAAAACTTCTCTCCAAATGGGAAGGACCATATATTATCGAAGAGGTTTATCGTTCTGGAGCCATCAAAATAAATAATTCCGAAGGTACTAACCTGAAGGTGGTCAATGGGCACAGAATTAAACACTATATCTCAGGTACGCCTATTAATGTTGAAAGCAACATTATTCAAACCATGACACCGGAGGAACACATAAAAGAAACCTTCCGGAACACTCCAGAATCATGAAAAAAGAGGAGGTACATGATACGGTAAGTAAACGGACTCCGAAAAATCCGCAAATATATTTTCTGTCAGTTTTGGAATATTACAAAAATTGGGAAAATAAGAAACAACCAGGAAGGCAACCGAGGAGGGCACAAGACACCAAGGCGTGCCTGGCATGCCTGGCGCGCCCAGGTGGGTTGTGCCCACCTCGGGAACCTTCCCGACTCCATTTTCCACTCATTTTGCTTGTTTCCCAAGAGAAAAAATCTTTATATACCCCCCGAACGTATTGACCACCGTATCGCAGAGAAATCTTCTATTCTTCTTTCTTGTTGTTTTTCTGGCAGGCCTGAAAATATGTCATCTCAAGACTCGGAGGGTGAGAGCTATGTTGCTGATTATATTGCAAACCCCAAGGTTTACAGAGATGTGGAACATTATGGTTGGACCACGGAGGAATAAGAAGACTATGATCCGAAAGGGAAAGAAGAGATAAGCTCAGATGAAGATGAAGTTCCATTACCTCAACCTGGGGACATGCACATGGAATTCAAGAAGTCAAGTCTCCCCAATAAAGCAAAGAAACCTAAGATCCAGCTTATCCCTTTTCGTCACATGCAGGAAAACAAGCAGGAATTATGCAAAAAGATATTAAAGCTTGAGCAGGAGATCGGTGACTTGAGGGAGGAAAATTCCATCCTCAAGCATAAGCTGAGGAAGAAGAACACTCACGCTACACCACCACCATCACCTCCTTCTTCATCACCAAAGGAGACTTGAGTTCATGGTATGGGCACTCCCCTTGGCTTTTGCCAAGCTTGGGGGAGGTGCCCCGGTATCGTATCACCACCACTATCTTTGCCTTTACTTATCTTAGTTTGATCTTTAGTCATCTTTCGATTTAGAGGAATAAAAGTTTAGTTCGAATCTTTTCTTTTCGAGTGTTTGCGTAGTGATCTATCTATCTATCTATGTAATCATGTGTGAAATATATAATAAAGATTAGTTCAAGTTTTGCTTTCTTTACTTTTATGTTTCAATAAAAATAAAAGGAAATAAGGAAAAAGATCATATGCTAATCTTATGGTAAGTAATGACATCACATAAGGAAAAGTATAAGTGGTAAAATTTATTGGAGATTGACAAACATAGCATTGGTCAATGATGCAACTCATGAAAGAATTAATAAGGGAAGAGAAGATTCACATGCAAATACACTATCTTGGACATCTTTTATGATTGTGAGCCCCCATTAAATATTATGTGTCAAAATTGTTGACGTTGGACAAGGAAGACAACATAATGATTTATGTTTGTTCATATTCACATAGAATTTATATTGTCATAGATCCTTCAACATGTGGTGCTTGCTCAATATCTTTGCTAGCCAAAAATTCCGCACTAAGTAGAGATACTACTTGTGCATCCAAAAACCCTTAAACCCAAAATCTAGTTTTGAGAGTCCACCATACCTACCAATGGATTGAGTAAGATTCTTCAAGTAAGTTGTCATCGGTGCAATAAGGAAATAAAAATTGCTTCTAAATGTGTTGGATCATTTAGTGTAAGAGAAAATTGAGCGTTGTACGAACTTGTGATGGAAAAATAATAAAAGCGACAGACTGCATAATAAAGGTTGCTATCATAAGGGGCAATATAATGTGATGTTCTTTTGCACTGAGAGATTGAGCATACAAACCAAAAAGCGCATGACAACCTCTGCTTCCCTCTGCGAAGGGCCTATCTTTTACTTTTATGCATTTACTTTTATGTAAGAGTCAAAGTATTCTTCCCTATTCCTTTTTATTTTCTCTTTTTGCAAGCATCATGTGGTGAGGAAAGATCTAGGCACATATATCCAGTTGGATATGAGTGGGCATGAGTTATTATTGTTGACATCACCCTTGAGGTGAATACATTGGGAGGCGAAACTATAAGGCCCTATCTTTCTATGTGTCCGGTTGAAACTTTTTGTTCATGGGTATGCTGTGAGTGTTAGCAATCATAGAAGATTATATGATGGTTGAGTATGTGGACTTGCCTAAAGGCTCTGATACGTTACCCTTCCTAAAAAGATGATGAATTGTAGTTGCAAAGTTGACTGAGAACATAGTTTGTTAGTTTTCAATAGAGTTTATGCTTTATACTTGATGAATTATTACTTGTCCATAAGAAGTTAAATGATAAAGGTTGTATGATAAAGTTTTATGTTACAGTTTGTTGCTGTTATAACAATATGCATGATGCTTCTATGTTTGTATTTTGTTTTTATCGACACCTCTCTCTCCCTAAGCATGTGCACATGTTTTTCGATTTTGGTTTTCGCTTGAGGACAAGCGAGGTCTAAGCCTGGGGGAGTTGATACGTCCATTTTGCATCATGTTTTCCTACTATTATTTATAATGTTTTTATGCATAATAATGCTTTATGGAGTAATTCTAATGCCTTTTCTCTCATAAAATGCAAGGTTTACACAAAGAGGGAGAATGCCGGCAGCTGGAATTCTGTACCAAAAAAAGCTACGTCAGAGTTACCTATTCTGCACTTCTCCAAATGAGCTAAAAATTTACAGAGAATTGTTTTGGAATATATAAAAAATACTGGAGCAAATAACTACCGGAGGGGGCCACCCTGGTGGCCAGAAGACACCAGGGCGCGCCTAGGCCCCCAGGCGCGCCCTAGTGGATTGTGCCCTCCTCGGCCCACCTCCGGTGCCCATCTTTTGGTATATAGGTCATTTTGACCTAGAAAAAAATCAAACGGGGACTTTCAGCACGAAGCGCCGCCGTCTCGAGGCGGAACTTGGGCAGGAGCACTTTTGCCCTCCGGCGGAGCGATTCCGCCGGGGGAACTTCCCTCTCGGAGGGGGAAATCATCGTCATCGTCATCGTCATCACCAATAACCCTCTCATCTTTGGGAGGGCAATCTCCATCAACATCTTCAACAGCACCATCTCCTCTCAAACCCTAGTTCATCTATTGTGTTCAATCTTTGTACCGAAACCTCAGATTGGAACCTGTGGGTGACTGGTAGTGTTGATTACATCTTGTAGTTCATTACTATATGGTTTATTTGGTGGAAGATTATATGTTCAGATCCATTATGCTATTTAATGCCCCACTGATCTTGAGCATGATTATCATTTGTGAGTAGTTACTTTTGTTCTTGAGGTCACGGGAGAAATCTTGTTGGAAGTAATCATGTGAACTAGATATATGTTTGATATTTTGATGATATGTATGTTGTTATTCGCTTAGTGGTGCCATGTGAACGTCGACTACATGGCACTTCACCATATTTGGGTCTAAGGGAATGCATTGTGGAGTAGTTATTAGATGATGGGTTGCTAGAGTGACAGAAGCTTAAACCCCAGTTTATGCGTGTAACGCCCGGATAATTAAGCTACAGTAAACCTCTGCTAATGATGCCACGTTACCTCAATTATTGTTGTTAACCTCGCGATGATTCAATCTCGTTCGAATTCAAAATTCAGAATCAAGGTAAACAACAAAAGTTTTCAAATATTAAAACTAAAATGTTCGGGTTGTGCTAGTTAATGCATAGGTGATTATGGTGAAGAAATCACACTTTTATAAAGTGTTTAAAAACTCTAAAGTGAACAAAACAGTCGCAAAAACAATTATTTAAAAGCTTTTAAAATAATAAACAATTACCAACTATTTTATTTTAGGTGCCAAGTTAATTGTGTTAGTGGTATATCTGTTAATGCTACTTTAGGTACAACTTATGTATTTTATAAAACTAAAGTATTTAAAATATAAAATAAAAACAGAGAAGAAAAAGAAAACAAAAAAAGAAGAAAGACCCCTGGCCAACTAGGCCAGACGGCCGAGCCGGCCAGCCCACTAACCAGCCGGCCACCCCCAACTCCCCTCCATAACACCCCCACTACCCAAACCTAAACCCACGGACACCCCCACTCCCCCCCCCCCACTTGCTCGCTCTCTCTCCCCCCCCTCCCGATCTGGATCAAGATCGAGGGCAAGGACCCGAAGCCACCGCGCCGCCCAGCGCCAACCACCGCCGTCGACTGGAGCTCCTCCGCCTCGTCCGCCGCCCAGTCCTCATCTCCCACCCGAGCAGCTTCACCAAGCCTCGCCGCCCCCTCTCCCCGTCCACGCTGGTGAGGGCCCGGCCTCCATCTCCCCTCTGCCCATTCGCCTCGGCCACGGCCATGCTCGCCGCGCTCACCGTGCCTCCCTACCGCGACCCCCGCACCTTGCGTCGCCCCTGGTAGCGCCTCGCCACGCCCATCGTCGCCCCAGCGCACTCCTAGGGCCGCCCGTTGTGCCGCCGCTGCCTTCCCCCTGCACGTCCCCCAGCACCTGCAGTCGCCCGCGCCGTGCCGCCCGCATCTCCGCGTTCCGCCTGAGCCTTGCTGATGCTCGCCCGCTGCATCCCCCCCTGCGCTGCCGTCGCCGCCTGCCAGTGCTCCATCGCTGCCCTGCTCGCCGTTCGCCGGCCGCGCCCCGGTGAGAGTCTGCGCGCCCGCCTCGCTCGCCGTCGACCGCAGCCGCCCCTGCGCTCGCCCTGACTGCCTCCTTCCCACCTGGGCTGCTGCTCGCCATCACCGCCGGCCGAGCCCGTCGCCTCCCCTCGCCATGTCCATGTCATCGCCACTCCCGACCTTCCTCCTAAGCGTCCTCCTCGCCGCTCCGCCCAACTGGTCGCCCGCGGCCCCGCCTCGTCAGCGCCCTACTGTGTCTGCTGCCCGGCGGGTCGCTCCTGACCACGCACGCGCACCCACGCCCGTTAGCCCGCGCGCCCATGCCCGCTAGGTCCCCCCTGCCTATGACACGGGGGCCCACCCCCCAGAACGTTTTAAAATAAAAAAAAAGAGAATGTAAAAAAAGGATAATAAAAATATTAATTAATTAATTAAGTAGTTAGTTAATTAAGTTAATTAATTCTGTTATCTAAACTAATTGAACCTAGTTAACCTAATCATTTAGTTAGACTAATTTAATCCTGTTTAGTTAGTCTAAGTCAATGACGACCGGGCCCCACCTGTCAGTTTGACTGGTCAACGATCAATGTTGACCGTTGACATCATGCTGACGTCATGATGATGCAATAAACATTTTTGAATTAAATTAAATCTGTTATTTCCAGAAATTAATTAAAACTTTAAAATTAATATATAATAATCCGTAACTCGGATGAAAATACTTTGTACATGAAAGTTGCTCAGAACGACAAGACGAATCCGAATACGCAGTCCGTTCGTTCACCACACGTCCCTAGCATAGCGAATCTGCAACCGTCCCCATCCGGTCCATCTGTCCGAAAACGCGAAACACCGGGAATACTTTCCCGGATGTTTCCCCTTTTTGCCGGTATCACCTAATACCGCGTTAGGGCACACCTAGCACCGTTATATGTCATGTCATGCATCGGCATACATCTGTTTGCATTGTATTCATTGTTTCTTCCCCCTCTTCTCTCCGGTAGACTACGAGACTAACGCCGCAGCTGCCCAAATCGACTACGGTTTTGACGACCCCTCCTTCTCGACCGAGCTTCCAGGCAAGCCAACCCCCCTTGTTCATCCCGATATCGCTTACTATTTTCCTCTACTGCTTGCATTAGAGTAGTGTTATTGTTTCATCGGTTTGATCCTATATTTCTGCATAGCCTGTCCTTGTTGCTACTGTTGTTGATACCTTTCCTGCAATCCCATATGCTTAGTATAGGTTGCTAGTTTATCATCAGTGGCCCTACATACTTGTCCATTTGCCATGCTATACTACTGGGCCGTGATCACTCAGGAGGTGATCACGGGTTTATACTATATACTATCACACTACTTATGTTACTGTTCGGATGTGGGGGCTGAAGGGGCAGGTGGCTTCATCCAGGTTGTGATGGGCCTGGGTTTCCGACAGCCCCCGCGTGATTCTTTGAGGCGGAGCGACAGGGCAGGTTGTGACCACCTAGGAGACAGGTGGGCCTGGTCCCTGGTCGGCGTCTGCGGATACTTCAAATAACAAGCTTAATGAGATCTGGGTATTTGATCTGAGTCTGGCTATGAGCCTATACGCACTAACCAACTACGCGGGAACAGTTATGGGCTCTCGACGTCGTGGTATCAGCCGAAGCCTTCTAGACATCAGCGGTTGAGTGGCGCGCGCCGGATTGGACTGGAACGTCTGCTCTTGTATTAGGGGGGCTAGGTCTGCTTCCGGTCGCCCTCGCAACATGCAGGAGTGCAATGGGTGATGGGCCCAGACCCCTGTGCGCTTAGGATTTATACCAGCGTGATGACCTCTCTGTTGAGCCTAGGTAGGGCTGCGACGTGTTGATCTTCCGAGGCCGGACATGACCCAAGAAAGTGTGCCCGGCCAGAGGGATCGTGCGTGTTGGGTAATGTGGTGCTCCCTGCAGGGAAGTTTATCTATTCGAATAGCCGTGTCCCTTGGTAAAAGGATGACCCGGAGTTGTACTTCGACCTTATGACAACTAGAACCGGATACTTAATAAAACACACCCCTTACAAGTTCCAGATACAACCCAGTGATCGCTTTCCCACAGGGCGACGAGGGAAGGATCGCCGGGTAGGTTTATGCTATGCGATGTTACTTGATGCTGTACTTGCTACTCTCTTCTACATGCTTCAAGATGGAGGCTGCCAGAAGCGTAGTCTTCGATAGGCCTAGCTATCCCCCTCTTATTCTGGCATTCTGCAGTTCAGTCCACAGATACTACCCATTTCATTGATACCAATGCATATGTAGTGTAGATCCTTGCTTGCGAGTACTTTGGAAGAGTACTCACGGTTGCTTTGCTCCCTCTTCCCCCCCCCCCCCTTTCCATTCTTCTCGGTTGTCGCAACCAGATGTTGTAGCCCAGGAGCCAGATGCCACCGTCGACAACAACCCCTTCTACACCGAGGGTGCCTACTACTACGTGCAGGCCGCCGATGACTAGGAGTAGTTAGGAGGATCCCAGGCAGGAGGCCTGTGCCTCTTTCGATCTGTATCCTAGTTTGTGCTAGCCATCTTATGGCACCTTGTTTAACTTAATATCTGTACTCAGATATTGTTGCTTCCGCTGACTCGTTTATGTCCGAGCACTTGTATTCGAGCCCTCGAGGCCCCTGGCTTGTAATATGAAACTTGTATGACTTTAGTTTGTGTCTAGAGTTGTGTTGTGATATCTTCCCGTGAGTCCCTAATCTTGATCATACACATTTGTGTGTATGATTAGTGTACGATTGAATCGGGGGCGTCACAATGCGCTACTTTGTAAGGGACCGATTTGGATTCAAATGTTTAATGCTATGGTTAGATTTTATATTAATACTTTTCTCGTAGTTGCGGATGCTTGCGAGGGGGGTTAATCATAAGTAGGAGGTTTGTTCAAGTAAGAACAGCACCTAAGCACCGATCCACCCACATATCAAATTATCAAAGTAGCAAACACGAATCAAACCAACACGATGAAAGTGACTAGATGAAATTCCCGTGTACCCTGAAGAACGCTTTGCTTATCATAAGAGACCGTTTTGGCCTGTCCTTTGCCACAAAAGGATTGGGCTACCTTGCTGCACTTTATTTACTGTTACCATTACTTGTTCGTTACAAATTATCTTGCTATCAAACTACCTGTTACCGACAATTTCAGTACTTGCAGAAAATACCTTGCTGAAAACCACTTGTCATTTCCTTCTGCTCCTCGTTGGGTTCGACACTCTTACTTATCGAAAGGACTACGATTGATCCCCTATACTTGTGGGTCATCAGGTACCTTCATGATGTGCTTTCTTCAAAAGAAATTTGAGATCCAAATAAGCATCAGGGTGAGAAAATTGTACTTTTCGAATGACCCGCCTTATTTTCTTTGGAGACAAGGTTTCTGAGCCAGAAGAAATTGAAATTACCTCAGTGTCACTAGCCCGACTCGTTTCAGTGTTATCCTGAGAATAAGAGGCGTCAACAAGTTCAATAAAAAGACGGCCGAGGGAGTCAAGTTCTACCTCTGACTCGTCAGCAGCCGCCGGTGACTCGTCTCCGGCTACCAGCTCATTTGCAACAATCGGCTTATTTTTTCTTCGCTTTGGGGTAGTTTTCGTTTTGAGTATTTCTTTCTTTCTCCAGAAAATACCAGTTGCTTGCAATGTAATAAGATGCAAATCAGTATTATGGCAAGCGAGTCAAAATGGAGAATAAATGAGAGACAATACAAAGACACTCACTCGAAGCGCGGGGTTCTTCAGGCAAAAAGGAGCAAGTCCAGTTTGGCTTCATTTTTCCTGAGGCTCGTACAGTAGCTTCTTCACAGCCTTGTTGATTTCAGTTTCAGTCATATCAACTTCACTGACGTGTTGAACGCCATTTGACTCTCCATTATAATTGCACATGAAGGTGGTCCGGCGACTTAATGGTTGAACCCGCCAGGTAATCTAGCACCGGACCAAGTCAATTCCGGTGAGGCCGTTTGCTTTCAAAGCCCTTATCCTGGTATAGAGGGGGGCAATTTCTTGGCGTTCTTCATCACTGCTCCAACCCGGATAGACATGGGTTGCATTGAGACGATCTGGTCTGTAACCCAGCAGGGGGTTCTCGTTGGCAGGGGCGGTGTTCTAACAGTAAAACCATGTTGACATCCATCCTTTTGGATGACTCAGCAATTTTACCTTTGGAAAAGGACAATCCTTCCATCTCTGTAGCAATACGCCACCAAGTTCAACACTGGGGCCACCCGCGCATTCTATCTAATGATTGATGTAGAAGAACTCTCTAAAAGTTGGCTCTATCTCGAGATAGACCTCGCGGACTACTTGGAGTTGGCATAAATTGGTCATTGAGTTGGGACCAATGTCTTGAGGACGGAGTTCTAAAAAATGAAGGAAATCCCTAAGGAATTTTGAGCCGGGTGGCGTAAAACCCCTTTGGACGTGATCCACGAAGACAACGACTTCTCCTTTACATGGATGGGGTGGGTTTTCCCCTTCTGGTACTCGCCAGTCAATAACATTCTAAGCCGGTAGAAGACCTTGAGTCACAAGATTATCAAGTACCAGCTTGGTCACTCGAGATTTTTACCAGTTGCAAGTCATGGTTTTCAACATGATGAGTCACCGAAGGGTTAAATAACCGTGGAAGAAATCTAAACGGTGGGTCATTTATTGATGACAAGTCGCCTGGCGGTTTATACGATAAAGTTGGCGGTTTGAGAAATGGCTACAACAAAGGCGAATCAACATGTTGATAAATCGCGCAAGTTATAAGCCGAATTATGAAGGAATAACTATGCTTTTCACAACAGGCGACTTATGATATATAAATGAGCAGACAATACATGGGGCGGCTCATCTTCAAACAAAAAAGTTCTCTTTTGGCTAAGTGTTGAATAAACGGGTTTCTATTGGAAACTTCTGCAGTTATGGATCTACAAATGGTTCAAAAAAGGAAAAAAAATTGCTAAACATAAGGTGAGCACCGAAGTAACAGCTAGTCTGTTCGTGGATTCTAAGGAAGATCCAAGGTTCCTAGATGCAAAAATGGTGTTATGCCTGTCGGTGTCAAAATCGGCGGATCTCGGGTAGGGGGTCCCGAACTGTGCGTCTAAGGTCGATGGTAACAGGAGACGGGGGACACGATGTTTACCCAGGTTCGGGCCATCTCTATGGAGGTAATACCCTACATCCTGCTTGATTGATCTTGATGAATATGAGTATTACAAGAGTTGATCTACCACGAGATCGTAATGGCTAAAACCCTAGAAGTCTAGCCTGTCTGATTATGATTGTCCCTACGGACTAAACCCTCCGGTTTATATAGACACCGGAGGGGGCTAGGGTTGTACAAGGTCGGTTACAGAGAAAGGAATCTTCATATCGAACGCCAAGCTTGCCATCCACGCCAAGGAGAGTCCCATCTGGACACGGGAGAGAGTCTTAAGTCTTGTATCTTCATGGCCCATCAGTCCGGCCCACGTCACGTAGCCCGGACACCCAAGGACCCCTAAATCCAGGACTCCCTCAGTAGCCCCTGAACCAGGCTTCAATGATGATGTGTCCGACGCGCAAATTGTCTTCGGCATTGCAAGGCGGGTTCCTCCTCCGAATACTCCAGAACAGACTTCGAGCACAGAAAGCGTGTCCGGCTCTGCAAAACAAGTACCACACACAACCGCAGAGAGTATAATATTCAACGAGTCCAATCCGCTGACAACTTTTTGTAGCGCGACACAACGTTCCTGCACGGTAATTATTTCGAACCGTGCTCCATGCTTTAAGATGCGGTTTCCAGTGGCATGTCTCATCACAGCAGAGATCGTGTCCCTTCATTATGGGATTCTCATCAATACGGGCGTGGGAAATCCAACCGTGCCGTTTGCATGGCCCTTGGGAATAGGCGAGTTTTAAGGTGAGTGGGGAGGCGCTTGATATTCACTGCCTTTATAAGGAGATAAGGATTCACCCCTTTCACCCACGCCTTCTCTTTCTCTGCCTCTCCATTCTCGAGCTCCAGCGCCCAAGTTCTCATATTTTCCGCCTCAAAGAAGCACTCTGACCATGTCCGGATCCGGAGCGCAAGGCAAGTGGATGGCCTCCTCCGTCAAGGAGAAGGACATCAAGAAGCTCTGGGAGGCGGGGTATTTGGCCAAGGAAATCGCCCACCGGCTTCCGGCCAAGGGACAGATCATCCCCACCCCCGAGCCTCATGAGAGGGTGGTGTTCATCCCCCACTTCGTCCGCGGGTTAGGGTTTCCTCTCCACCCTTTCGTCCGCGGACTTATGTTTTACTATGGGCTAGATTTCCATGATCTAGCCCCAAATTCTTTCCTCAACATCTCGGCATTTATTGTCGTGTGTGAGGCCTTCCTCCGCATCCCACCCCACTTCGGACTGTGGCTCAAGATTTTCAATGTGAAGCCGAAGGTGGTGGATGGCCAACACGCAGAGTGCGGAGGCGCCATGGTGAGCAAGATGCCCAACGTCACATGGCCCAAAGGTACCTTTGTGGAGACCGTCAAAGGGTGGCAGCAACTGTGGCTCTATATCACACAGCCCCGCGACGCCACCTGGGCCGCGGCTCCTGAATTCAAGTCCGGAGCCCCAATGCGGCTCACCTCCTGGCTAGAGAAGGGCCTGAATTGGGCGTCATTGGAGGAGCTGACAGCGCTGCAGGCGCATGTCAGGACCCCGATTCTAAGTCACACCGATCTAGCCTGTAACACCTCATATCACTTTGCGGCCTCACGCACGGTATTCCCACGGGTGTCGCCTTACCATGGCCCGGGACCGTTTGCGCCTTTTGGCTCACGTATATGATAGTGTTGCTAGCATCCATATGACAAAGAACCCGGGCCGACATGGCTAGTCGTGAACCCAAAGCGGCGCTAAATTACGGGGACAGGCATACATGAATCAACATCGAGCATGTCGGTCAGCAGCGTGTGAATCCGGGCTGTAGCACTGGGCTAGCAGGACTCCGGGAACCCGGGCTGTAGCAGGCTAGGCAGGACTCCGGATATCACCGCGTGACATTTCCCCGAAGGGACAGACACAGGAACGAAGTGAAACACATGCCGGCCAGTCTAAGTGTTCCGGAGCAGCAGTGCTGGGCTAGCAGCACTCCGGTAAACCGGGCTGTAGCGGACAACCAAGGCTCAGTGGAGACACCAGACTACATTTCCCCATAAGAGAGGCTGCCAAGGATAAACAACTAGATAGTCGGATCCCACACATACCAAGCATTTCAATCATACACACAATATGCTCGATATGTGTAAATACAACATGGCATCACAACAAAACTCTACAACTCAAAGTACTTTATTTAAAAGGCTCTGGGGAGCCATACATAACATGTTCATACAGATAGGGGTCACACGACCCGACACTCAAGTCATACAAACATACAAGCACATGCGAAAGCAGCTAGTCTGAGTACAGACACTAGAAAGAAAGAAGGCTTGACGAAGCCTGCCTATCTACATAGGCCCTTCACAAGCTCAGGTCACCACCTGGGTGGCAAGTCACTCGTCAACGTCGAGATCTACATAGAACCCTTCGGAGGGGGCGGTGTTCTCGTCTGCAATAATTATTAAAGCAACATGAGTACAAAGGTACTCAGCAAGTCTTACAACAGATCCTAATATACATGCGCATTCTCAAGAAGGGTTGTGGAGTTATTGCAGCAAGCCAGCTTTGACTCTTGGCTACGCTATCCTACGAGACATCACTTGTGAAATTAGTTTTCGCACACGAGTCCACTAATCACCATCACAATACTCCACCGTGGATCCTCCCTCGTAATCCTACGAGAGGGCCATCCGCGGTACTCACACTTATCTTGAGTCTTTTAGTAGTAACCATTAACTTGTCTATGAACTGCATAAGTGACCAAGTAGTCCTTTACCGTGGACGCGGCTATTCGAATAGTTTTATACCCTGCAGGGGTGTACTTCTTCACACACGCTTTCACCACTTATCGCCGCTACACGACATGTACCCGGCAACCTTCAAGCGGAAGCCCAGCGAGGGTGTCGGCCACGACCTGACTAAACACACGAGTCTCTAGTCCAGGTTTATCGCCTATTCGGGTTCCATCCGCAAGGAAATCCGGCCGGGGTGTCCTCAACGGCCCCAAACGATGTGTGCAGGGTTCCCGAGACACCAAACGGGCGACCCGGTACACCGTGCCACGTGCCTACCGCATCACAGCCCACCCCTAAGGTCAGCGCTGCGCACGGCCTCCAGCAACTACAAACACCAGAAACTACTTGCAACTCCTGGACAGAGGACGGGGTGGTTAATAAGTCGAGAGAGTCAATTAAGGATCCCAATGTGTGGTAGTAGCTGAATCTTAAATCACGCATACAGATCTCAGTTCTTCAGGACGGCCTCAATGAAACAACCCACCATGTACTCCTACATGGCCTCTCATCGATACCTTTACCAAAACATGTTCAACACTTCACCCTCATTACCGACACAAGCATTCACTCTAGTTCATCACCCTGATAAGCCAGACCTGACACAACTCTAAGCATAGCAGGTATAGCATGGTAGGAAACACAGACATGGCTCAATCAACTCCTACACATGCTAGTGGGTTTCATCTAGTTACTGTGGCAATGACAGGTCATGCAGAGGATATGGGTTCAACTACCGCAACACACAGCAGTTTGAAACGCGTTGTCTTAATGCAGTAAACGAGAGCAGAAGCGAGAAGATGGGTTTGTATCAAAATGATCAATGGGGTTGCTTGCCTGACAGAGTGGTAGTGGAATACTGCCCTTCAGTTGGATACTCGTGAATATCCTCGGAGGCAGAACCTACCACGAAGAACACATCGAAACACAATCATCACATGGCAATATGCAACAATATGATGCATGCTATGACATGGCAAAATGAGTGTGTTTTGGCTAATGCATCTTAGAACAGGTTGGTTTGAGTTCATTTGAATCAAGGATTCAAATGCAAACCCAAAATAAGAGGTCATATTAGTGCATTAACTTGTTTCATCTAATCAACAAGGTTAAAGTGTTCTGACATGCATGAAACCAGTACAGATGGAAAGATTGGATTTTTCTGATCCAAATTCATATATAATTTGTTTGATTTGGAGCTACGGTTGAATTACTATGAATTTTTGAAGTTTGCAGTATTTTCTGGAATTTCCTGAATAAAAATAAATCCAGAAAAATACTTATTGCGTCAGCATTGCGTCAGGGTGATGTCAGCAGTCAACGGGGTCGGTCCAGGTCAAACCTGGCAAGTGGGTCCCGCGTGTCAGTGTCATTAGTCTAACTAATTTTTAGTTAGTCCTAATCCTAAGTTAATTAGCAGGCGGGTCCCACCTGTCATAGACCCAGGGGGGTCAAACTGGGTCAGCGGGGTCAAATCCGCCGGCGTTTAGCCGCCGGCGAGGCCAGACGCGGCGGGGCAGTGCGGGATTCGTGCTTCGGCGACCAAAACAACGGCGGAGCACATCTACGTGATGCGGGGAGTGAGCCGCGTCGAGTGGTGGCAGTGGGTGGAGCTGGGGTGGCCGGAAACGACGCCGGCGATGAGCTGTGCGACTGCCGGAGTTCGGGCGAGTTCGGGCTCGTCACTAGGGGGCACGGCGAGGTGCGTGGAGTGGTTCTGTGGACTCCTGCGAGTGCGGCGAAGACGATGGCGTGCTCGGAATCGAGCCAACGTGGTTGTGGCCACGACGGCGACGTGCAGAGGCGGCGGCGGGTGCGGCCGAGCTCGGTGCAGTCGATCCAGGGCTCGAGAGCGAGAACGGAAAAGATGGGGAGGTAGCTGAGCTCACGGCGGTCACGACGGAGCAGTCGGCGAGGTCGGGGACGAGCCGGAGCAAGCGGGGCGGCGGAATGGATCTCCGACGACGGGCGTTGAAGATGAGGGCGGTGCGGTGGCTTCAGGGCAAACGAGCGATCGGGGCTCGGTCTGCTCGACGGAGAGGACGGTGGCGGAGCTGCTGGACAGGGTGGGGCGACGAGGAGGCGACAGTGGCCGCGGTTACGTCGGCGGTGCGGCTACGGCTGCGTCGGCCATGGTGGGGAGAGAGCGAGAGAGAGGCACAGGGGGAGAATGAGGTGTCCAGGGGGTCGAGGCGACGACGTGGAGGACGTCCAGGCGTCCAGCAGCTCGAGCGGCAAGCAGTTGGCGCCGTGGCGAGCTCGCGCACGCCGGCGTCACCTCCCTGCCTGCCTGGCGGGGACGAAGCAGCTGGCTGGCACGGGCCAGCACAGTGATGGGCCGCCAGGTGGGCCGGCTGGTGGCTTTGCCAGGTAAGTTTGTTTTCACTTTTATTTTCTGTTTTCTATATTTCTGCAAGTTTGTGGCTTTTCTAAAAATATCTAGGCACTTTCAAAAATCACCAAACTGCTCATGCCCACTGTATAGAGTATATCCAACATGGAACATTTCAGTTTGGGATTATTTGGACATTTTAAATATTTACTAGCATTTAAATGCCCAAATGCAAGTTACATATGATTTAATTCAATGACCTTATGATGACCTAGAAAAATGTGAACCAGTTTTGGCAGAGGTTCTAACCCAAGACAAAAATGATGGACATTTTAGAAGGGCATTTCAGGTTCATTGAAAAAGATTTTAGTAAACCCTAGTTGTTTCCAGGGGGGTGCTGGGGGTTCTATCATCCCCATTTCAAGTTTCTGGAAAAGTTTAAACATGATGCAACACTCTAATGCATGAACTAGCTAGGGTGTGACAGCGCATATCCAGAGTATGGTGGATAAGAACATCAAGCTTGTCAATGTGATCCAGGTGATGCTAGTTCGTCGGATCCTTCCATGCCAAAGCCGGACTTGCCATTTGTGGGAGTTCGATCCGGCCGAGCACCAGACCTTGCAACAGTTCTTCGGAACTACGCACGAAGACATCTGGAAGGTGCTTTTTAAGGCCAACGAGAAGTGGCCGGAGACGACCGAGGACCGTGGGCACGACTTGGCCCATCCCGCTAGTCCGGTATGTCTTTCGCGCTTCAAGGTGTATCCTTTACTTGCTTACTCAGGGAAAATGCCTAAGCCTCCCTATTTTTTCAGGGCTAGACGAAGAAGGCAGAGCGGATTAAGTGTCCGGCTCCGCTGCCCGAGGAACCAGCCATCCCGCTTCTGACGAAGATGCTGGTCCCGGCGCCCTACCAGGCGCCGGAGAAGAAGGCCAAGAGAAAGGCCAAGGAGACCAGAAGTGGCCTCCGTCGAAAGGGAACTTCGGACGCGACGTCCGAAGATGCCGAGACTCACTCCACCGCCGCAGAGGACGACGAGGAGGAGGAGGAAAGTAACTCTCCCCCTGAGGGGGGAAGGAAGAAAAGGGCGGCCCCCATAAATCTGGAGGCAGAGGCGCCCAAGAAGGGGAAGGTCTCCCTCGCGGATAACTCCGCGTGGGACGTCGACAGTAGCCCAGAGCGGCGCCGCCGAGATAAGCCCCTGGCCGAGTCGTGAATACTCAAAGACCCTAACGCATTCATATATCCAGCCTCTTTTCTCCATAGTTTTAACATGTTGAATCATGTACTTGCAGTCCGGCTTGTTCTGACCTCGAGCGATCCTCCTCTTCGGGGAATTCGCTGGACCCGAAGGTGATGGACAGCGGGTCCCTTCCGGCGGCCTCCTCTCCCAAGGCCATGGATGACACCGAGGCGTTGTCCCGAGGGATCCTAGGCTAGGGAGAGACGCAGGAGGCCGTCAGTGCGGCGCCAGAGGGCGAAACCTCGGCCGCCGGACACATGGGGGAGCAAATCCCCATGGAAACTGGCAATGGGGGCCAGGTCCAATTCGGCCCCCAGCCGAATACGGTCCCGGAGACCTATACGGCTCCGGAATCCGGCAAGCAACCTCCTTAGAAAGAAGGGGGTGTGCCTATTTCGCCGGTGACCTCTGTCCAACCAGAGGCACCGGACACCCTACTAGAAGCACTGCGAAGTGCTTCCATTGTAGAGGAACACCGTGCCCTCATGGGTACGGTGATTGAGAAGATTCAGTCCGCGAAGAGCGGACTGGCTGAAGCCTGCACAAGCCTTCTAACAGGTTTTGAGGTATGAAAAGCAATTATGTAAAAAGAATGTCACAGTATAGACAGTAGCCCCTGAGACGCTGTCCGGTGGTCGAAAAGAAAAGCCGGACAGAGGATCAAACAATTTTCGCAGGAGACTAACCATACCTGTCTATGTGAAAAAGCAGGCGTCGCTGCTAGCTGCGACCTCCCATGCTGCCAAAGTCTCCGGACTGAAGCAGAGTCTGGAACGGGCCGAGGAAGAACTCGGCTGTGTGAAAAAGCAGCTGGAGGACAAGCAAGGTATGTCATGACCTTCTGTATATCAGAAAGGATAGATGATTTGCATTGACCATAGTGCCATTATATTTGTAGGAGTGGTGACCGAGGTGGAGGCCCTTAAAAAGGCGCTATCCGAGGCCCAGAATAGAGCGGCGGAGGAACAATCCGTCTACGAAAAGCACGAGGCCAGGGTTGGTGAGGTCCAACAAGAGCTCGAGGATGCTGTAAAGAAATGCGAGTCCTTGGAGCGCAAGATTACGGATCAAGAGTCCGAGCTTGCTAAGGCCCTCCAAAGCACACAAGAGGCCCGGGTTGAAGCCCAGGGCGCCCTCCAGGAAATCCAATAGGCCAGGAAAATCACGACGGGTAAGGCCTTTATAATGCAAAGCAAATTTGTGAAGAAAAGGTACCTCTTACTGACCCGGATTTGGAGTTCTCCAGGAGCGTTTGCAGATCTGCCGCGCAGCATTGCTGATGCCATGGATTTCTTCCGAGCCGAAGAGGGGAGCTCAACGGAGAAGTTGTTCTGGTCGCAATACCTTGCGCCAGAGCATCCGGTGCCCCTCAGCGATCAGCTGAAACAGCTGACCGAACTGCATAGGGCGGCTGAATTGGCCATGAAGGATTTGATAATCCGTCTATGGCCTACCGAAGCCATACCCAACAGCTATTTCGGGCTCGTGAAGTGACTGGTTGCTGCCTGCCCTCGGCTTGATGCCATCAAGCGGTCGGTCTGCATTGAAGGTGCGTGGATGGCCTTCGCCCATGTCAAGATACAATGGGCGAAGATGAACGCCGTCAAGCTCGCGACCGAGGGACCGCCCGCGGGCAAGGAGCACCACACGCCCGAGCGATATTTTGACGATGTCTTGGAGGGATCCCGCATTGTAGTGGAGCAGTGTGCGAAAGACATTATCTTTGAATGAATATATTCATGTTATCATGTCCTGTATAATGGAGCAAAAGTAATATGTAATATAATATTAGTTGGTTATATCAAGATTTTTCCTCCTGTGTGGCCGTTTTATTAAATCTGAGAGTTGGCCAGTCGTCGGCTTCAGCCCCCACGTAGGTAGTACGGGGGTGTTCGGGATAAAATCTAAACACTCTTGATCTAGAGTTTGGTCCTTGAAGGAGGTGTATAGCACAACGAACCAGGCAATCGGACTATGTGGCTTTATCACCCTCACTTAGCCATAGGAGTTTTATAACAGAAATTTAGGCGTAGCCCCTAGTATTTCATGAGTCCGAACTAGGGTGCTGTAAACACCTGATCGGGTAGAGACCGATTCGTCGCATAATGCGGAAAAAATCGCAAAAGATTTGTAACCTCCGAAGAGCTGACCGGCTCACGCCGCATCATGACAGTCAGTTTTCAGCTTTCTCTACTGAGGTGCTCATCCGGATAAACCAGGGCACAATCGCAGTAGTTCTCCCTTTACCACCCTAGCCGATATAGCGGAACATAAGGTAGTAAGCACAGGAGCCGGGCAACCCAACTATTGACCAAAGACATGATTCGGAGCCAATGCATATAATGCTAAATTCGGGGTGCCGAACTATACTGTAAAAAGTGTTCGGACTTTGTTGCCATAATATGGGGCGCAATGAAGCCCCTGGCAAATTTAAGCCGTACCAAAATGTACGGGTGCAATTGATAAGATTATCAAGAAAAAATGAAGTAGTAAGCTAGTGCCGCAGAAGTTGGGCCGCGAACTGTTTCCATTATAATTTTATTGATACGTCAAAGCGTATAAGTAGTGCGATAAGCAATAGGGCTATTTAACATGCCATGACCAAGGGAGAGCTGAGTGCGGGTCCTGAGAATAGGCGGAGTGATCGTCACAAAGACCTCCTAGCGATTCCCGTATACCTCAATGCTTCTTGCTGTCTTGGTGTATCTATCCTTCGAAAGGACCGATGATCAGGCCGTCTTGAGGGGCCTGTGGAAAAGAAACCTGAAAAGGATAAAAAAGAAAAAGTGAAAGTATGTGTGTCCAGGGGAGGTCTAGCCGTATTATGCACCACAATCTAGTTATGCCTCCGTCTATGCCCATGGTATTTCAAGTGCGTAGTTTTGTATGCGTGGCACGTAGGCCGCCATTTGGCCGGGACGGAGACGGAGGCCGGATTGCTAGTCTAACTCCTGACGAGCCGGACTGTTATGCTGCGGAGTAGTCCGGATCTGCTTGACAGTGTCCGGGAGCTTGGCCGCTGAATTAAGATTCTGCTTGGCAAGGCCGCTCTGTACTTCCGCTGCCAAGGCCGCGGTGTGCTCCTCGGTACGGAGGGAATGCTCCGTGTTTCCGTTAACTGTTATGACGCTGCGTGGTCCCGGCATCTTGAGCTTGAGATAAGCATAGTGTGGCACCGCATTGAATCGAGCAAATGCGGTTTGTCCGAGCAGTGCGTGATAGCCACTGCGGAAGGGGACGATATCGAAGATCAACTCTTCGCTTCTGAAGTTGTCCAGGGAGCCGAAGACAACCTCCAGTGTGATTGAGCCCGTACAGCGGGCCTCTACACCTGGTATGACTCCTTTAAAGATAGTTTTTGTGGGTTTGATCCTTAAGGGATCGACGCCCATTTTGCGCACTGTATCCTGATAGAGAAGGTTCAGGCTGCTGCCGCCGTCCATGAGGACGCGTGTGAGATGGAATCCATCAACAATTGGATCGAGGACCAGTGCGGCTGAACCGCCATGACGGATACTGGTCGGATGGTCCCTGCAATCGAAGGTGATCGGGCAGGATGACCATGGATTGAACTTTGGGGCGACTGGCTCTATCGCATAGACGTCCCTGAGCGCTCGTTTACGCTCCCTTTTGGGGATACGAGTGGCGTATATCATGTTCACCGTTTTAACCTAGGGAGGGAACTTCTTCTGTCCTCCTGTGTTCGGCGGACGGGACTCCTCGTCGTCGTCCTCGCTTTGCGACCCCTTCTCCTTATTTTCGGCATGTAACTTGTCGGCCTGTTTAAAAACCCAACAGTCTCTGTTGGTATGATTGGCTGGTTTATCAGGGGTGCCGTGGATCTGACATGGACGATCGAGTATGCGGTCCAAGCTGGATGAGCCCGGATTGTTTCTTTTGTATGGCTTCTTCCGCTGGCCGGACTTGGAGCCGCTGAAACCGGCGTTGACTGCCGTGTCATCGGCAGTGCCACCATTGCTTCGGCGCTTGTGCCTGTTGCGTCGGGGCTTGTCATTGCTATTCTTGGCTTCAGAGGTACCGGCATCGCTTGCAGTGTTATTGCTACGGGCTAGCCAACTATCCTCGCCCGCACAAAAGCGGGTCATGAGTGCCGTGAGGGCTGCCATGGACTTCGGCTTTTCTTGGCCGAGGTGACGAGCGAGCCATTCGTCGCGGATGCTGTGCTTAAAGGCCGCTAGGGCTTCGGCATCCGGGCAGTCGACGATCTGGTTCTTTTTAGTTAGGAATCTGGTCCAGAATTTCCTGGCCGACTCTCCAGGCTGTTGAACTATGTGACTTAAGTCATCGGCATCCGGAGGTCGCACATATGTGCCTTGGAAGTTGTCGCGGAAGGCGTCTTCCAAGTCCTCCTAGCTGCCAATAGAGTTTTTAGGAAGACTGTTCAACCAGTGCCGAGCTGGCCCCTTGAGTTTTAGTGGGAGGTATTTGATGGCGTGAAGGTCATCGCCACGGGCCATATGAATATGGAGAAGAAAATCCTCAATCCATGCCGCGGGATCTTTTGTTCCATCATATGATTCGATATTCACGGGTTTAAACCCTTCTGGGAATTCGTGCTCCATTACTTCATCAGTGAAGCAGAGGGGGTGTGTGGCGCCTCTATATCGGGCCAAGTCGCGACGTAGTGCGGATGTAGTCCGTCTGCGGCTTTCGGCCCGGACATGGTTATGCTCGGTACGTCTGGCTTGATAGCCGTTGTCGCGCGCCGGGGCATGCCCCCGCAATCCGTAGATCGATCTGGACTGACCTGCTCTGTTCTCCAGGTTTTGCCGCAGGTCATATGTGTATTCCCGAGCTGTGGTGTCTTTGCCTTTACGGCGAGGTAGTATGGGCAGGTGTTCGGCTTGAGTTGCGGCTTTGTCCCGGCCACGTGGTGGTCGGTCAGCCGCATTACGTGTTGATGCCATGGGCTCAAGTGCCTCGTCGTCGAATTGGGGTAGCAATTTACGCCTCGGGTAACTTTTAATGGGGCGCTCGAGTCCGTATTCCTCGGCTGCCAGGACATCAGTCCATCTGTCGTTGAGCAGATCTTGATCAGCTTGAAGCTGCTGCTGTTTCTTTTTCAGGCTCCTCGCAGTGGCTATTAGCCGGCGCTTAAAGCGCTCCTGCTCGACGGGTTCCTCAGGCACGATAAAGTTTTCGTCGCCGAGGCTCACCTCATCTTCGAAGGGTGGAAGATAATTGCTATCCTTCGAGTCTTCGTTTATGGCCTGTTCGTCAGGGCTGACTTGCCCATCTTCCCTACCGTCCTGTTCGGAAGTCGGCTCGGCGGGATCTTCTTTGTCTTCGGCATTGTCCGGAGTATTGTTTTCTCTTGTGCCGGTATTGCTGTCTTTTCCACGGCGTGATTTAGAGCGGTGCCGCTGACGTCGGTGCTTTGGCTGTGCCTCAGGAGGTTTATCCTCGACTGGATCTTTCTCGTTATCGCCGTTATTCTCTTTGGGAGTATCCACCATGTACACGTCATACGAGGAGGTGGCTGTCCAGCGCCCAGTAAACGGCGGGTTTTGGGCCTGCTCCTCTCCGGCATTGTCATCCATACCGTCGATGTCTTCGGAGTCGTAATCGAGCATGTCGGTTAAGTCTTCGACAGTGGCAATGAAGTGGGCGGTGGGTGGGAAGCGAAATTCTCCGTTATCAGCCTCCAGTTCAAACCGGATATAATTCGGCTGTGAGTCCCCCGCTAAGGAGAGGGTTTTTAATGAGTTTAGCACATCACCCAAAGGTGAGTGTCGGAAGATGTCCGCGGAGCTGAACTCGACGATCGGCGCCCGATCGAGCTTGATGGGTGCGGACGCACGCGGTTCGGAACCTGTGGCCAGAGACAAACCCGAGGTTCCGGTGACACAGATCTCGTTCGAAGTTGGGTCTGTGTGCGGCTCCAACGCCGCTGAGTCTGCGGCTTCCGTGGCGGGGCTGAGCTTCCCGTCCTCGGATGGCGCAATCTGCTCCGGATCTAGGGCCAGAGCGGTTACAGGCGCTACCTCCCAGCTATGGTCCGATGACAGATTTAGGTCATGTTCATCGCGGTGGCAGGGAGCGGCTGCCATGGGCTCGAATCCGTCGAAGATCAAGTCTTCGTGGATATCAGCAACGTAGTTCAAGCTTCCAAACCTTACCTGATGGCCAGGGGCGTAGCTGTCGATCTGCTCTAGATGGCCAAGCGAGTTGGCCCACAGTATGAAGCCGCCGAATACGAAGATCTGGCCGGGGAGAAAGACCTCCCTCAAGGCCGCATCATTGTGGATGATTGATGGAGCCATCGAGTCTTCTAGCGACGACACAGCGGAACTCTCAATGAAAGCACCAATGTCGGTGTCAAAACCGGCGGATCTCGGGTAGGGGGTCCCGAACTGTGCGTCTAAGGTCGATGGTAACAGGAGACGGGGTACACGATGTTTACCCAGGTTCAGGCCCTCTCTATGGAGGTAATACCCTACGTCCTGCTTGATTGATCTTGATGAATATGAGTATTACAAGAGTTGATCTACCACGAGATCGTAATGGCTAAAACCCTAGAAGTCTAGCCTGTCTGATTATGATTGTCCCTACGGACTAAACACTCCGGTTTATATAGACACCGGAGGGGCTAGGGTTGTACAAGATCGGTTACAGAGAAAGGAATCTTCATATCGAACGCCAAGCTTGCCATCCATGCCAAGGAGAGTCCCATCTGGACACGGGAGAGAGTCTTCTATCTTGTATCTTCATGGCCCATCAGTCTGGCCCATGTCACGTAGCCCGGACGCCCGAGGACCCCTAAATCCAGGACTCCCTCAATGCCTAGCACCGTAATATTTCTGTGAAGAACTCGAGGAGAACTAGATCTACGCGGTGATGGTGGTAAAGGATGAACGCCGATGAATGCTGACGAACTCCGATGAACTATGAAGGGGGTAATGTAGATCTAGGGAAGAGGTATTCGCGTACCTGGCTGAGGCAGGAGACGGCAGAGATCATTGCTTGAGCTTCGGCGGTGGCTGGGCGGCGTCGCGGTCCTGGGAGCGAAGGCCGACGAGGTTGAATGAGCACGACGGTGTTTCCAGATGAGGAGAGCTCGGGCACGAGGAAGAAGAAGCGAAGGGGAGAAGAAAGGCCCCCTTCGTCGGTATTTATAAGATAAAGAAAGGGCGGGCATGAGAATCGAGGAGGCACAATAACTTATTTGAGAAAGGGATGCCTTGATTTTTAGGCTTAATAGATATACTCAAAGATTCGCTATGATGTCATGCTAGAATTCCTGGAAATACGGAAAATGACATCATGATTCGCGGACATGGAAAAACAACAAGTGTGAATTATCATAAGCCGGAATCATTAACCTGGCTATGAAGCAATTTCAACGAAAGGAAGGTGACTCGCCATGTTCATCAGGTTGAAGATTGACATGAATAAATTCAAATCAATCTGGGGGCTAATGTTGGGGATATAACCCCACGATATGACCCGCCATGATGGGTCGGGTCGTTCAAGTGGCGAATTACGATCAAGATTCAAGATGGGCCATGACGTTCAAGATCTCAGGACCTACAGGGCGGTTAATGGAGTGGGCCGGCTCATGGCCCAGCGCTTGAAGACGACGGCTCATGGACCAGGAGTACAAGTCACCACCTGTAACTTCCTTACTTAGAGAACAATACAAGTAGGAAACATACTGGGTCACGGATCGCAATACGACCCGGACTCTATTGTAAGCCCAGGGCCTCCACCTGTATATAAAGGGGAGCCCCTGAGGCGGATAGACCAGGTTACAAGCTCTCGAGTACTAGGTTAGCCAAGTCGCACCCTTGTAATCGAGATCATCCTCATCAATAAATATAAAGCAGGACGTAGGCTCTTATCTCCATCGTGAGGGGCCGAACCTGGGTAAACCCTTGTCTTTCGATTCCGATCAACCCCGTTCAAGCAATCACCTAGCGGCGATGGCCTCACAACTAAGTCCATTCATGAGGACATCTGCCGTGACAAAACCACGACACATGTGCTACAAAATAGTTTTAGTGGATGATGATGTGGCACATTTGGTGATGTGGTGGGTTGCATGTTGAGAAAATTTAAGTTAGTGGGGATCAAATATTTAAGTATTATAGATTTTTAAGATTAATTTCAGGCATATTTTGTATAAACTCATCTCTCTCAAGCTATGGAAAATGAAATTATAGTTCACCTTATCATAGGCTTTTTCAAAACCAAGATTCAAAACTACCCCTTGTTGTTTCATTCTCTTAGGTTAATTCAAAGACATTACCCCATCCATAATGTTTCTGCCTTTTATGAAAGAACTTTGACTCACGAAGATCAATTTGTTCATAAGAGGTTTACTTTTCATCCATAGCTTTAGGAAGCATCTTAAACAATACATGTAAAATGTGTCTTCATCAACTCCCTTGGGTATTAAAGTGATACTATCAAAACTATCCTACTAAGATCCAAACATTCACATGAATTTCATGGAATCATGTCATCAGATCATCCTTGATGAGAGGGCATCAAGCTTGATAAAATTCAATAGGAAATTTATCACAGCCTGCAACCCTATTTCTTTCCAAACCGTCAATCACTTTTTTGATCTCTTCTTAACAGAAAGGTTAGCTGAGATCATCGTAAACAACATCAGTCATTTTCATGGGCAGCCCAAACATCACCCTGACGCCTATAAACAAAACTCTCAGCAGGACCAAATAAGTGCTTATAATTTTCAGTAGCATGATTAACAAGGTCAACAGTACCCTAAATGATATCATCTCAATTTTTTTAGAGATAATATATATTTCTTCCTCCTCCCACTATTTGCAATCCTACAAAAATAACTATTATTATGTCCTTTAAGCAGTCAGTCTTCACCTGAACTTTTATGCCAATATTCTTCCTCTTCCTCTAAGGATTTACAAATAGATCTTTGTATAAAACTCATTCTAGTCATCAGCTCATTATTGAGTGGTTGGATTTCTTGTAGTTTTTTAGCCAAACCAATTTTGTCTTTCAGTTCTCATTGGACTCATATATTATTGATCAAATTTATGATCAAAGTTCACTCATGAAAAGGGATAAAAGCATATAAATAGGGAATGAGGCAGTAACACAAAGGGAAGGAGGGAGAGATTGTGTGTGTGTGGGGGGGGGGGGTAGAGTTTCCTCGGTTTTCTTTTTGTAAGGTGTATTTGTTTTCACCAAAAACTCATAATGTAAGGTGAATTTATTCTTCTACCACATATTTTCTTTTATGCCCCTCCCCCGTCCTGTAAGATCCATCTTTTGCAAAAAAATCAAGGTGGGCCACCTGATCTCTGGTTAGGAAAAAAATGATGAACACATACGTATGTTTCACCTTTTCGGTTTGTTAGCGAAAAAACCAAAATGTATATCTCGCCCATTTCCACTTTAGTGCTAATTTACCGAAAGATGTTGTGTGCATGGGCATAGAAGGCGAGTAGGAGATCTCACACGCAATGAAATTGTTGGACGACATTTCCGAGTGTCTGGGGATTCCCTACTCAGGGTTAGATAGCCTCGAGTATTTGTCTGTTTTGGTGCTACTAACCACCAAATTAGTAAAGGGTAATTCTATCATAAATTCTCCTCAATTTTGTGCCTTGGTTGGCACACCAAAACAACACACCTTACATTAGTGCACTTTATTATCATGCTTCACCTTTGGCAGAAACGGATGAAAAGATGTACCTGCAACACGCGCTAGTGGATAGAGCTACGCATGCCCTAAAACACCGACAATACCCCAAGATTCTCAATGATGCCAACTCAGTCACTGTATGAGTGGGGCACCTCATAAGTGCTAACGATAAGCCCTTCTTTTTCCATTGCATGATTGCAAACTCACGCTCGTGATCATTCGGGTAAAATACGTATGTGAGATTAATGCTGGCATATATGCTAACTGACATTGTCTCCTCAAGGTTCTCCTCATCTATGTCGCCTAGCTTCTTCACCTTGTCTTCCTCTCGATCCTTACAGACATTTCCTTTTTCTGGCTTGACATTGAAGAAGGAAAAGAAGACTTAGTTTCTTCTTCTATGTATGTATATTACTCTCCCTTCCCTTTTAGTGTGTGCATAACCTTCATAACAAGAAAGGCAGAGGATGAGTTGCATGCAGTACATGCATTAGTCCCGAGCTATGGCCCAACGGTTGTTCTTCAATTAGAGTCCACATGCAACACATACATTGCTGTAATGGATAAGGCACAAACTAAAACCCAAAAAACACAACAAAATTATGCACCGAGTAAAACTGAATGGAGGGATCTCCTTGTGCAGACCTAAAGTAGATATTAGTCAAACTTTGTGATTTTCACTCTAAGTGTCGGGGAACGTTGCATGGAAAACAAAAAAAAATATACGCACACGCAAGATCTATCCATGGAGATGCATAGCAATGAGAGGGGAGAGTGTGTCTACGTACCCTCGTAGACCGTAAGCGGAAGCGTTTATTAACGTGGTTGATGTAGTCGAACTTCTTCGCGATCCAACCGATCAAGTACCGAACGTACGGCACCTCCGCATTCAGCACACGTTCAACTCGGTGACGTCCTCGCCTTCTTGATCCAGCAAGACGGGCGAAGTAGTAAATGAGTTCCGGCAGCACGACGGCGTGATGACGGTGGTGGTGATGCTATCTCCGCAGGTCTGCGCCTAAGCACTCCGAAAATATGACCGAGGGACGAAACTGTGAAGAGGGGCGCCACACACGGCTAAGAGATTGTCGTGGTCTTATGTGGTGCCCCTCCCTCATATATATAGGTGGGGGGAGAGGGGAGGCAGCCAAGAGGCACCCCCAAGGAGGCCGAATCCTCCTTGGGCTCCTGCCCTAGCCCCCCCCCCCCCTTTCCTTTCTCTCATGAGGAGGGAAAGGCAGGAGGGGCCAACCCTCCCCTTTTCCTTCCCCTAGGGCTGGCGGCCAGGGAGAGGGGTGCACCAGCCCCTTGCGGGCTGGTGTGTTCCCTCATTTGGCCCATTAAGCCCATATAGCCTCCCGGGGCTTCCCGGAACCCCTTCCGGTGATCCGATGACAACCCGGAACCTCCCGAAACTCTTCCGGTGTCCAAACATCATTGTCCTATATATCAATATTTACCTCCGGACCATTCTGGAGCTCCTCGTCATGTCCTTGATCTCATCCGGGACTCCGGACAACATTCGGTCACCAAATCACATCACTCATATAACACTATATCGTCAACGAGCGTTAAGCGTGCGGACCCTACGAGTTCAAGAACTATGTAGACATGACCGAGACACCTCTTTGGTCAATAACCAATAGCGGAACCTGGATGCCCATATTGGTTCCTACATATTCTACTAAGATCTTTATCGGTCGAACCTTATGACAACATATGTAATTCCCTTTGTCTGTCGGTATGTTACTTGCCCGAGATTCGATCGTCGGTATCTTCATACCTAGTTCAATCTCGTTACCGGAAAGTCTCTTTATTCGTACCGTAATACATCATCTCGTAACTAACTCCTTAGTCACTTTGCTTGCAAGCTTCTTGTGATGTGTATTACCGAGAGGGCCCAGAGATACCTCTCCGATACACGGAGTGACAAATCCTAATCTCGATCCATGCCAACTCAACAGACACCTTCGGAGATACCTGTAGAGCATCTTTATGATCACCCAGTTACGTTGTGAAGTTTGATAGCACACAAGGTATTCCTCCGGTATCCGGGAGTTGCATGATCTCATAGTCTAAGGAACATGTATTTGACATTAAGAAAGCAATAGCAATAAACTGATCGATCATATGCTAAGCTAACGGATGGGTCTTGTCCACCACATCATTCTCCTAATGATGTGATCCCGTTATCAAGTGACAACACATGTCTATGGTTAGGAAACCTTAACCATCTTTGATCAACGAGCTAGTCTAGTAGAGGCTTACTAGGGACATGGTATTTGTTCATGTATCCACACATGTATTTAAGTTTCCAATCAATACAATTCTAGCATGAATAATAAACCTTTATCATGAATAAGAAAATATAAAATAACAACTTTATTATTGCCTCTAGGGCATATTTCCTTCACTAAGATCATTGGCGGTTGGATATATGCAATTCTCGACGTTGATTTGGCTTGGTTATGCAATAATTGGTATATTGGTTTCAGTATGCAGAATGGAATATTTAGCATTTTAGTTTAGAATGCAATAATTCACTACCTTGAATAGCCTACAACTGAGATAATTTAGGCTTTTACAAGCAAACAAATGTATGAAAAATAGATCATGAAAACTTTAGTCATGTAACAGTAGAGATTGAAAACAAAATCTATTGTTTGCTTGGCTTGAAAGTGGCTCAAAATCGACTCAAGATTGTTAGTACAAGCAAGGTACGAGCGTGCCCTGGGCTAATTGGTCTCTCTTATGTCACATAGGTGTTTGCCTTAAACATGAAATGTTTGCAATGGTTTCATACGAGAACCTTTATTCTCTCTCCTTTATCCTTAAAAATGAATTCATGGATGCTTATGTTGATACATATCAGCTTCCGATTCCAATGCAAACACATAATCAATCGGCTAGGCTTACACTACCTGCTCAAAACATGATTAGTTGGCTACCCTAACTCCTACTCATAATTAGTGGAACAAATAAAATCTCGTTCCTTTTCAAAACTACCTCCCTCTCCAGAAACCCTAGCCACCACAAGTCCACCAACGAGGCCATGACTCCCCTCCTCCGCCGCCTACCGCTTCAGCGGCAGGAGAGGATGTGGATCCCGAATGTGCATTGTGATACTTTAGTTAGGTCGCTTAGGATTAGACTTTTGTTTCTCGGCGGCAACACCATAGTGGCGATGCTTGCGCCGTGCACATCAAGAATAAGGTTTCCCCGACTCCTGATCCACCTCATTGGCGGTGTAGATGAAGGTGTGGTATCATCTAGTGGTCGCTCTTCTGGAGTGGCGGACCCGGTTGTGTTTTAGTGTTACGCAGCTGGTCTTCGAAGGTGTCTTTCGATGGAGCGGAAACCACTGCTTCATGTATTTGTCCTCTAATTCCTCTACCGCTAACATTCAGGCAGTTTGGCGTCGGCTCGGAGCTTGCGATGGTATGTCTCCCTAGATATGTCTGGCCAGATCTGGGATGGTTGGCTAGCCCTCTTCGTCGCTTCTTCTCAGGGGCGGCGACTTGTTTCTAAGATCGCTATCGCCGGCAACCTATGGCTCCAGCCAGTGACTTTCTGACCACCATGTCAACAACGTTTCCCTAGCCCTGATAGTTTTGAGAGGTCCGAAGGGGACATCGAGCTTCGCTCACCTTGTGTCGTCGGTAAGTGCAAGAGAAAGATGATGTCGAAAACCCCAAAGACCGACATGCGATTTTTAATTTCTACAAGGATGGTCTTAAGTGTTGGTCGATTTTGATACATGGCCTTTGGCCTTTGGAAAAGTGTAAAAATCAACCGGCTGATTACAGCATGGCGTAAACCGCCCGCTCCGTATGCCACGCGTCCTTGTGAGGTGATGCCTCACCCTCCTCACGTCCTTCCTTATCTCCTCCGAGGAATACGCTAGCCATCCATTCTCTTTCCCCTTCCTCGCTATCGCTTTCTTTTCTCCTGCTCGATCCCGCCATGAACGTGCTCTTCAACCCTGCTTGCAGAAGGTGCAGTGTTGCGAAGGGCCGGTGATGAGATCTCGGCGCCGAACATCACTGTTGCATCCCCAGCCTCATCCCGGCGCCGGAGTTGCAACCGAGCCTCGTCGGAGCCGTCGGTGCTGAGTTGGAGCTTCGTCGGGGCTGCAATCGAGCTCGTCGGACGCCGTCGGTGCTGTGTTGGAGCTCCACCGGGGCTGCAATGGAGCTCGCCAGACGCCGTCGGTGCTGCGTTGGAGCTCCGCCAGAGGTGCGTTGGAGCTCCGCCGGAGCCGTCGGTGCTGCGTTGGAGCTCCGCCGGGGCTACAATGAAGCTCGGACGGAGTTGCAATGAAGCTTCGCCGACGCGTCAGTGCTGCGTTGGAGCTCCACCAGGGCTGCAATGGACCTCGCCGGATGTCATCGGTGCTGCATTGGTGCTCCGTTGGGGCTGCAGTGGCGCTGCGTTGAAGCTACCGTGCTCGCTGAAGTTGTTGTGATCCAACGACCATCAGGGAGCTGATCAGATGGCTGAATAGGCGGATGATTTCTCCGGCTGATTCGTAGCAGCCTCCTCGGCCTTTTCGGAGAAAGAAACTCCTATGTCATAATTAACACATGGGGCTGTCCCAATCGCCGTCCGATTGTGCCTACCTCTTTGTGATCCATATGAAAGATACTACACTCCGACGTAGACGAAGGTCCCACACCGGCCCATAACACTAGCACTCTCCGCCGGCACACGGCTGGCGACGGAGCTGCACCGATTTCGGCGAGTCCTACTTGTCCGCGCACGGCCACAGCACGCGTGGTGGAGCTGCCCGTGGTTCTCATCGACCGATCGACCGATCGACCGGGCCGGGGCATTTATGCAGAGTTTTTCTCGTGGACATCCGTGTTGCCAAACAGTGTTCTAGTTGACGCCTTGCATGCGTCGGCATTAACCACCCCGTGTCTCCCGTCGAATCAACTTAATTTTCTCCTCTTTTACTACTACTACTCCAGGGAGACAGGAGAATGGTCAAGGGACGAGATCACTGCATGGGGCAAGAAAATTAAGTTTACATGAGCGCCAACCAATTGTTTTTCTTGCCATGTGTATAGCGTGCCGCACAGCGCAAATACTTGTGTAAATCCCGGAGCATGGGAGGAAAATTATTTAGAAAGAAAAGGGGAACTTGGGCCGGATTTCTCTGCGAAGACATGGGCAGGGACAATGACAAGTGACAACTACTCCGTAGGAGCTCTACGCTTTCGCTGCCGCAACAGCGTGGTATGGCGATATTTAAGGCCCCCTCATTCAATACCGTCGTACGCATATTCTCCAGCGCAACAAGCCCAAAATAACCAAGAGCCCCCAGAACGAAGCCATTCCACAGAACGGCCAAGCCCCCCAAAAAACTACAAACGCAAACTCCAGAACTGCGTTATACATACTCCTTGCATAGTACTTCCTCCGTTCATAGATATAAGATGTTTTAATACAGACCACGTACGTACTGAAATGAGTGAACAAACGCGTTAAAGAAAAACAGAAAATAGAACAACTTATATTAGTGAACATAGGGAGTACACTTGGCCACCATGGCATGCAAGTTTTTGCTAGAGTGATCGATGCATGCATGCATATCGATCTGCATAGTGCACGCATGTTTCTCTTCTCTTTTTGTGCATGCGTGGGAGTGAGTATGTGCAAGCCATCTAGCAGTGCAGTGCAGTGCAGTGGTGGCGCTTACTAGTTAAGCCGCGATGTAGAGTAGGTCGGGACTTATTTGGTCCCGGCGACGGCAGGAGCGAGCGAGCCGGCCGGAGGCGCGTCATCAAGCCATGGAATGCATATAGCGGGCGTCGATCAAGCAGCTGGCTGGCTGGCGCGGGAAGGGAAGGGAAGGGAACAGCTCCTCCTCCTCCGCGGACGGCAGGCAGGGGCGGGCGGGCGGGCGTGCATCAATGGCGCAGTTAAGTGCGGTGGGGATGGTGACCAGGCTGCTCGCGCGTACCTACGTACGGCCGCCAGATAGGGAGCGGGCGCCCTCCCTCCCTCCCTCCCTGGATCAGAGCTCACTCACACGCGCGCGCCCTTGGATGGATGGATGAGACAGACGACGGCCCCAACCGCCGTACTTAAAGCGCGTGGCCGTCCGCCGATCATCAGCACAGCACGGCGGCGTGCGCATGCATGCCCGGTCGACGCATGGCGTACGTCCGAGTCGGTTGTTGGGCGTGTCGCATGTACTCGGCCCGTGACGCAGACACGTCTACATACACGAAATAAGCTGCTGGTTCGGTTGGTTGGTTGGTCTCTTCGACACGATGATCGATCGACCAACGACAACGAGCTGGGGCCGTTGCTGCATACACACATACACATAGGAGTAAGCTAGCAAGCGATGAGAGCAGTAGACTTGTAGAAGTACAGGAGTACGAATACAGGCAGTAATAGTAAGAGGCCGGGCCCGGAGAGCAAGCGGGGGTGCTGGCAAGAGCAAGAGCGCATCATCTCATCCATAAAACTTTAACCAGATCTCTTTCTTTTCCATTTATAACCGAAATGAATGTTCATTCAAGGCTGTACATTGATGGAGCCAAGTCAATACCCGAACCATGCATTTCGCCCCCTATACTACCCCTATTCTCTGCCGCACACACACGCACACACAACACCAACACAGGAGGAAAAATGGAACAATGGTGGTGGTGGTGGTGCGGCGGCGGCACGAGGAGGAAGAAAGGGACAAGCAGCAATGGTTCGTTCTTGACTCTCTCACTGTCAAAGGCGCCTATCATATCTCTCTTTCTGATGCTGATCTCTCTGACTCTGACTGACTCACTGACTGACTGACTGACCTGACCGACGCATATGCATGCATGAACTAGTTTAAGGTGGACAAAATCCTGTAAAATTACGCTAATGGCAAATCCAAAACGAAGACTGACGAACGAACGGAGCCTAAACATGCAATGGGATGGTGTGACGGTGGATGCATGGATGGATGGACGGACGGAAGGAGAAAGAGAGAGAGAGTTGCGTCGGCTTGAGATGCCGCAGCAACAGCAAGTGGAGCGCATGAATGCGAGCATTCAACGCACCAACCAACTGTTCTCTCTCTCTCTCCCTCCGTCGTCAGAAACACTACTCAAACACTCTAGCTTAGCTCGGGTGGATGATGGATGGGCGCCCATGGCGGCTAGACGCAGTTGAGGGCGGTCTTGATGTTCTGGACGGTGGTGCTGACGAGGTTGTTGACGGTGGCGATGGACTCGGCGTTGAGCTTGGACGACGGCAGGCTGCTGATGAGGATCTGGAAGGCGACGCTGACGATGCACCCCGCCGCCATCGGGGTGGCGGCGCTGGTGGACGCGCCGCCGCCCACGGCCGCGGGCCAGATGGCGAACCCCGACGGCAGCAGCGGGATGCCCGACGGGTCGGCGCCGCTCATCATCATGTTGGCCGCCGGGATGTCGATGGGCGAGTACACCACCATGGAGCACCCCGACGTGTCCGTGCAGCTCTCCTGCAGCACCAGGATGGTGGCCTGGCCACCTTGGGGCGTCTGGCTCGAGCTCACGGCCTGCGATTCAAAAGTTGCCAGGATCAGACGCCATTAACGCAAATACTATCCACAGTGTAAATGCAGCAATCCAATGGAGACGGAGCATTATCGCCTCGTCAAGTCATTACCCGCAGCAGGGTGATGCAGTTGCCGGGATTGGGTCCGTTGGGGATGCGCGACACCGGCTGCACCGAATTCTCCTTGCACAGGACGTCCCACTGCATGCACATCAACGGCGAGATACATGGCGTCAATAGCGTCACACGGTACTACGTGCTGTACGTAACAACAACCGTAACAGTGTAGTGTGGTGCGTGAACGTAGGGAGCTAAACCGAACGAACCTGGGTGCGCGTGTTCTCGTCGCGGAGGAAGCCGAAGACGTGGTCGGCGGGGACGGGGAGCCAGACGGAGGTGGCGGCGCCGAGCACCACGCCGTTGGGCTGCCCCGGCTGGGCGGCCTGGTTCATGGACACGCGCACGCACACCTCGTTGCCGGCGGCGCCGGGCATGGTCGTCCACTGGTGCTGCGGCGACGCCGTCATGCTCCCGCAGAAGGTGCTCACCATGCGCTGCGACAGCGCCATCATGCTGCGTCTCCCTTCGGCCGTCACTGTCAACAAAATCCATCATCATAGTTAAGTAAAACAAAACAAAACCAAAAAAACGATCTTGCTTGGGGTTTAAGGGCCCATCAGGGTACCTCCGGTGGTCTCGCCGTGCATCACGCCGGGCACCTCGAGTGAAGAAGCGTAGCGCTCGCAGGCGCGGTGCAGGGCGGCGACCCAGCGGTGCGCCCCGAAGGCGGCGCCGCTCTGCACGATGTCGCGGTACAGGGGGCCGATCGGGCTCTTGTCCTCGATCTCCATGTGTTCGACCCAGGTCACCTGCCAACAAAACGTGTCAGAAGAACTCTCAGAACCACAGCAGCATACTACAAAGGCGAGATGCCGATGGACTGATGTGTCGTTGGTTCGTTGCTGACTGACCCTGGAGTAGCCATTGGTCATGTCGGCGATGAGGCAGCCGGACGGGAGGCGGCGGGAGCGCGGCGGCGGCGCGCCGTAGTGGACCTCGCGCTGCATGTCCGCGGAGACGTCAGCGATGGCCCACATGCCCTGGTCGATCTGCCGGCAGTAGCGGAGGAAGCTGAACTCGCGGGTCGGGACGGCCGGCGTCGTGAAGTGCAGCTGCTCGTACATCTGCACACCCAACACCGTTATGTCAGATCGCGACTGATTAAGATTCTATGAAGAGAAAGGAAAGGATTCGACGGCGTTACCATGACGAGGGACTCGCTCCTCCCGTTGAGGCCATTGACGAGGGGGTCAGTGATCCGCGCGTGGGACACGATGCTTGGGAAGAACTCCATGAACTTGCTCTGCAGCAGCCAGCAGCAAACAGTCAGTTCAGAACTACTCGATCAAGAATTGAAGGGCAATCGGTCGAACGGCTAGAGGGGATGGATGGAGACTCACCGGGTCCATGAACACTTCGACGAGGTTGACGGGGCTCATGCACACGATCGCCGAGTCCCGGGAGCCCTCGACGCGGATGTCGCCGGCGCGGAAGTTGCTGCTGCCGGGCTTGGAGTAGATGGAGTCGTACGCCTGGACGTCGATGGTCTCCCGGCCGTCGCCGCAGGGGATCTTGACCCACACGTTGTTGCCCTGCTGGGTGAGCCGGATCAGCTCGTCCATGGCCCGCGTGGCCATCTTGGCCATGTCGGGGCGCTCCGATTCAGTCACGGGCGCCGGCAGATGCATGGTCGGCATGTCCGACGACGGCATGCCCAGGCCGGCCCCGCTGAGGAGGTCGAGGTCGAGCGACAGGCCGCCGCCGAACGGCTGGTGGTGCCCGCCGCCCATTGGCACCCCGCCCATCGACAGGTCGAGCGAGGAGACGTTCATCTGGGGAGTGCCCTGCGGCATCTGCGTGAAGGGGCGGCCGAGGTACTTGGCGGTGAGGCCGGCGACGCTGTCCAGCTCCTGCTTGAGGCGCGCGTTCTCCATCCGGAGCTTCTGCTCGTCGAAGTAGTCTTCCGCGATGGGCGGGCCGCCGCAGGTGGGGCAGATGACATTCTTCAGCGCCTCGCGCATGGCGATGTTCTCGCAGCGGATCTTGTCGTTCTCCTGCCGCAGGAAACAGTTGTCCTGCCGTTCGTGCTGTGCCTGCCATGTCCATGCCATCCACAACAAACAGATTCCACCCAGTTCAGGAAACAATTCAAGATGGAGAAGAGGCAAAAAAATAAAAAACAGAAACCTCGAGCAATCAAAGATTCGGTCCATGGCACCACTTACCTTCATCTGCGTGCGCCGGTTCTGGAACCAGAACTTAATCTGGCGGGCCTCGAGGCCGAGCTCGCGGCTGAGATTGGCGCGCTGCGCCTCGTCGGGGTGGGGGCACTCCTTGAACATCCTGCCAACACACAGACGACAGACGCCATTACTCCTCTGCCGATCACCGGCGGCAAGAATTAAGATCGCAAACAAGACGAGAATTAAGGCAGGGGGTGCATGATTAAGAGGATTACGTACGCCTCGAGCGTCTGAATCTGGCGCGGCGTGTGGCGGTGGTAGCGCTTGCGCCGCTGGTTCTGGTTCAGCTGCTGCTGGTGCTGGTGCTGGTGCTGGTTGCTCTCGGATCCCCCCTCCTGGTCATCCCCGAAGTCCATGGTTCTCGCTCGCTCGCTGGCCAGGAGGAGAGGACTGGAGGATGAGCAGGAGGAGGGAGGAGGAGAGAGACCTTGGCACTCTGCGCTGTGTGGCCTCTCCGGGCTCGCCCTCGGGCCTATTTATACGCGCCGGAGTGGTAACGCCAGCAGCGCCGGGCCTCGAGGATGAGCACGCGAGAGGGCGAGCCGCGAGCGATATCCGCTGGCGTTGCTTCGCCACCCGGATGCCACCCCCGCGATCTTTGTTTCCGTATGCCGATTTTTGCACCGAGTTGAAACGGCCGATTTGACCAGCTAGCAGCAGCGCCCCGCCCGCTCCTCCGCCGCTGCTGGCTGGACCTCTCTCTCCCCCGCCCGCTCCCGGCTATATTTCTATCTTCCCTCCCTCGCTCCCTTCGTCCCTATCCTTCTCGCGCTCTCCACTCCACGGCGCCAGCAGCGGGCGTGGTGGTGGTACTAGTAGTAACCGGTGCGGGCGGAATTAAGGGCCGGCGATTTTAAACACGGCGCTCGATCGTCGGGGCCATGACCACTCCCCCTCCTCGCTTTCTCTCTCCGCCCTCTAGATAGACTGGCGCTCTGTTGGGCTCCGATGGGCACAGCTGGAGCCATTTAAGGCCAAGCGGGTCGGGTCCGCGAACACTACACCCTTTGCTGTCAGCCCTCCCCGTAGCGCAAACCACTCCTCACTGCCAAAGCCTGGATGCATACACGACAGATGACACTTGTGGCATTTGGACCCGATGATGGCTTATTATGGTATAATGTAAATTGGGAAGCAATCATGCATGATAATGCTCATAGCCTGGTAGTGTATAATACATGTTGATCTACTGTAATAACCATGCATGTTGGTATAGATAGTATTAACTTTGGACACTTGGCCACAATTGGCAATATTGCGCGGGTTAATACTTGCTATAAGCGATGTTTCCTACTATTATTGTTGGAACCATGTTTCGGAAATTACAATCCTTATAAAATGGTTTACAGAAGATTATTAAAAGACTTGTGTTGGTCTTTTAAGAAATGGACTATGTTGGTATCTTTATTTCTCCTTTGCCTACCTATGAACTTTCATGATTGCGGGTCAGTCAATTTGCGAAACATTCATGGCACGCTATCGTCACAAAGCTTAACACATATCGGTTTACACTCATCGCTAGCTAGAGCAAACAATTTTTCATTATGCCATGACACATGTTTTGTATAGCCAAATTGGCATGATTGATTCCCTACGTGTTCATAGACCCATGCTAAGATGTTATAGCGCGTAAATATTTGCATGGGTCGTGAAGGCTTGTATGCTCTCTTGGTGTCGTACTTCCTTTCATGTAGGATGGCCGTTTCTTGTAACGTAATGCAAGGTTTTACGTCTATGTACGTACTTCCTTTCATTCAGGATGACCATTTCTTGCGATGTAATGCAGGGCTTTACGTATTTTTGTACGGACTTCCTTTCATGCAGGATGACTGTTTCTTGTAACGTAATGCAAGGTTTTACGTCTCTCTACGTACTTTCTGTCATGCAGGAAGGTCGTTTCTTTCTTGTAACGTAATGCAAGGTTGTGCGTCTCTCTACGTACTTTCTTTCTTGTAGGATGATCGTTTCTTGTAACGTAATGCAATGTGGGCACATAAGAAAACCTCACAATAACAATTTGAATAAGTATTCATTATCACCATAATACACTCTGAGTGCTCTGGTCTACCCATGGGACCCATAGCTAGCGTATTAGAAGGCCTACTATCTAGGGTTCCGTTGTCTGTTGCTTTGAACCTGTGGCTATGCTGATCATGGCGCTAATAATTTTTCACTTGGCGTCTACTCTGACTCCAATGATTTGTTCTGTGGTGGATCGATGGAGAAACCAGATAATGTTTCATTTGAAGGTAGGGATGGATGGATTTGCACTTGTAATAGCTTCTCATTTGTTGTTTTGCCTCCAATGCGGCGTTGATGGCGAGGTTTCCTGTCTACATGGACCTGCCGACGATGGTGACATGGTGTCAAAGTAGGGTCTCAAGCTCTGTCCTTTTTGTAGTGTTGCACTTTTGGCGTCGATGCATGAGCATTCGAGTTTTTTCCATCATGGATCTAGGCAGCAATTTTCGTCGATAGCGGTCTTCTGAACATGCCGCAGAAGAAGGCAAGGTGTAATGATTTGTGGTGGCAGCTATGTTCTTCATCAGCGACCACCTCTTCTTGTCGTTTGTTCCTTGCTCTTTTGCGCCACTACTGGTTGGTCCTCTTCTTATCCCGGCCAACAGACTCCAGCCTATTGGATTCTCAAGTGTTGTGGTGGATAAATGCTTTTATGGATCTTTGAAAGTGGTGGCAACAGTTGTTGGCTTCATCCAACCGTTCTCTCTATCTTCTAGATACAAGTTTGGCCTCTCAACTAAGAAAAGTTATGTTGCCCTTTGTGTCATAAGGTAGAAGAATGCTGGTGCTTAATCTTTTTCTGCCCTTACCATTTGGTGAGCTTTCTTGTAATCATAGACTTTGTTGTAGAATATCTTTCATGCCTTAATGAAGTACATTCATTCACAAAAAAAAACATGCATTTCATTCCACATGGAGCGGTTATTGTCGTGCAGCGGCCACTACAGATGTATAAATGGAGATGCATGTCTCTTTTTCATCGCGGTATAGGTGGATGCTTAGCTTCCATGAATTAATATTTTAGACATATTCAAAATGCCAAATAAATCAAGCATATGTGTGTTGATTGTGTGCTTCACATTCTTCAAACTAAGGTCATCACTAGGATAAGGTTGCTACCCAACCGCTTGAGGTTGGTTATCTACTATAAGACCTTTGTCTATTTATCCTCTTGGGTTTTGTTTAACTATTTATAGATTTTGTTTTAATTCCGCCTAATCTATAACACATATAAATTTGGGCAAGTATATAACACATTATAATGTATTTTCACTTACCACTACCAAGCCAAGTTCATACGGTGTATGGTTCGTCTTATAGTGATCATTCCATAAAGAATACGTGCAATGTGTGAGATTATATTAGGAAGCAAAAATCTTTTTCCTAGTAGCAAAAATACATGTCACAAAATTATATTGCATAAAGAACAAATAAACTAGATAATGTATCAAGGAAAGTATGACTTTAAAAAGCATATGGTATGGGGGAATAGTACCCCCAAAGTTGTTGTCAATATTCTTCAATAAATATAGGTATTGTAAATTGGTTCATATCCAATAATATTTCCATTCATAACTATTAAGATTATAAGTGACTACAATATTCGATGGCTCTTCTTTCATATCTTAGATGCCATCATCATTGACTATTATGAGTCCAGATGAGTTACGCTATCCTTTGAATAGTGAAATACCATAATGAATTAAAGTGTCTAGGAAATAAAAAAAGTGAAAATTAAATATGTATTCATTATGTGTTCCTCACTTCCATATGCTCCTTGATGATTGCAATTCATCATTTAGTATCATAAGCCTATATTCAAAATAAAACATGTATAATGGTTGCAAGTATGTACTTTGTGAAGGAGAGGTATGAAAAATGTTTACATGAGGAAAATGGTTGCAGAGTGTCTGATTGTTGTACTTTTATTTCCATAGAATGGAATGTATAAGATGAACAACTAAAGTTGTATCTTAGCCAAATATGTGATTGCCACTTACCCATGTGAAAAAAAATACTTCATATTACTCCAGGAGTTGCACTCACATAAAACAATACTCAACACAAATTCCAGGTCCAGATCTTGATGTCACGTTCTTCCTTATATGTGGCAGGAAAAAAATAAAATTATCCCAAGTGAACCTAAAACCCAACTTTCCATTTTTAGTTGGTATCAAAAATCAAATCTTTGATGTAGATAAAGATGAACAAAATAAATATCTAGATGCCTATTATAAAATCCGTAAAATAATAAAAAATAAAGCAATAATATTGCAATATCTTGCTTAATATTCTGTAGTAACGCCTCGTAATAACACATACTCCTTATCGTGCTACTTTTCTTAATTTAGAACATGTGTATTATGAGGTAGTACTAAATGGCCAATATTAATATCACAAGATTTGGAATATTGTGTATCCTTATCATAATATTTATTTGATTTTCCAATCCATGCATTATAGGCAGTAAATTAATGTGTATTAATTGCATTCTAAAGAATAGCGAATTAAGTAGCATAGCCAGCACACCATACATATCTTTGGAGTAGTTTAATGATGGGACAAATATAGAGTTGAAGACATATTACCCTGTTCGGGTCGAATTCTCTGTGGCCTCATGTGCTTACATCCAAACCCGATAGGAGAGGCACAGAGAGAAACCAATAACCTCAAATGTATCACAAAATTCTACTAAAAATATATAGTTATATGGTTCAACATCCTCCATGTGCAATGACAAGCTTCATAATAACTTCAAATGTCCATGAGTTATACTCAATAAATTATATTCTGTACATTTTCATTGCCCACTATTACAATATAGATGGATTAGCTTTTATTGTAAATTTTCATAATACATAAATATTTTATGGATACAGTGCCCTGTATTAAGAATACACGCGAAATGTACACAATTTTCACTTGTTGAAACTCTGCCTTATAATGTGGTGCACAAGTATGATCTCTATTACAACCACATGACTCCCGTAAAAACATTTAGATACAGTGCATTATATTACCAACACAAAATAAATTTGATGCACTGGCAGCAATACCATAGTTATTATAAGTAATGTACTTAGTATATTGTAGTTAGTGTAGTTTTAAAAGTTTAATGGTATGGTATACATGTGAAATTCTTATTCAATTCTACCATAAATCATTAGTATCACGTCAATATAACTCCTATTTTTTCTGTATGTTTACATATTGCAACTTCAATTACTTTGTGGGAAACTAAAGAATTATTTGGTTCTACAAAAGAACATATTTTAGTCATGCTATCAACTAATTATATCTTCATGCTACCATCAAGTTGACACTTATGATATAGAAACAAGCATTCTTTGGCAAACGGACATATATAGAGATGCAAAACGAACACAACAATTAGTTATCCATGCAACTGTTTACACATTATAAATTCATCAAGATCGTATTAATATGTAATAGTCAACACGTCAACTAACGTACATAAAATTTTCAAACATGGCACAATTCAAACTCATTTGTTCTAGCAACCAATAATCATAGATCAATATAGACTATGAATATGGTAGTTATAAAACTATATGTTTATGTGTGATGAATCAACTACACTGGATGCATCAAATCCCATAGAGGCTCAAGGTATCAAGATAATAATGTAGCAACTTACAATTCATATACCCACCTAGGTATTGTTATTACTCAAACATGGTTCCATTAAAACATACAAAAATGTATCTATAATAACTTGCGCAACATTGCCAACAATGGTGAGTACCAAAGATAATATCTTGCACTCTTTTCCCAAGATGGCAGCTGTCCCATGGTGAAATATGGCCATTTTAAAATTGAAGTACATGTTCAGACATGTTATGTTATTTGCGTATGCATCTACACGAGAAGTAACATAACTTGAACTCCTAGAGAGTTAACAAAAACATGGAGAGAGAGAGAGATGTTGCATTAACTAAAGAAATAGTTTTTCTTGTGTACTATAAGATCATTTTAACAACAACTAAAAATAACACAGGTTTCATGCATCATTTAGACATATGTTTGTGTGTTGGTGGGCCTATGATCATGTTGCTTGATACATATAGTCAAGTCAAGAATTTATCCCAAAATGGTTCTTCAGTTAGGGAACATAAATAAACCATCATGGTAAATGTGGGTTTAGTTATCCAATATAATCGCATTCCCCCAAGGATTCAATGCATGCCCAATTTCTCATAAGAGCGAGTTGTTACTCAAGCCTTTGGTTTAGTATATTATTAAAAGTTGTTTTCTTATCTTTTTGGTCAGCTTCATTTTTCACAATGAATTGTTTTACTCTACTTGATCACACAAATATTTGTGATCGGTGAGTCAATATCATCATTGCAAATCATCTTTGTTCTTATAAAAGAAACCCATGATACATAGTCTCTTTAGTAAAAGGTGCATCTCATAAAGTTATATTGCTTACATAATTGATAAACTAGATATATTTGTGCAATATGTATTGATTTGAACACACTTCACATGGCAAACATAGTTGGAAGTAATTTGTGTCTGCGTGTCAATATCCCCACTTAAGTATGGATATTAAATATAGTTTAGTATTCAGTCATGTTTTAATTTGATAATCCTACAATTATAAGGGATTAGATTAATATGTCATTTTATTTATTAATCATGACAACACTACTGGTACATGAAAAAATATACCATCAAGTGAACTGAAGTACGATAATGAATTAAGGTCATAAAAAACATACAAGTAATATACATAAATATCTTGCAATATATCTTTTCCAATCACAACTTCCCATTTAGTACAGGCATCTAGATCAAACTTTACATGTATGGTAGGTATAATGGTTGTCAAGGAGCATGTGAGAAAAAGGTTTTACAATAAGAATATGATCGTAGTTCTGATGCTTGTTTTAGTTTCATGAGAAAAGGATGTATCGTATTGTTTAAGCATCAAAAGTTTATTCTCGGCCTAACATGTGATTGGCCATGAATCTAATGAAACAACACATGTTACTTAATGAGTTCCACTCGGATTAAAGTATATGCAACATAAATGAAGGATCAAGGACTTGATTCCGTGTTGCTTCATGTATGTGGCAAGCTAAATAAAACCGATGACTAAATCAAATCTCCCATGTGGATTATCACATTATATAACCAAACAGCCATTGTAAAGGGAATAAATGATGAACTTAAACAAATAAATTACCATATCTAGCCTCCATGGTAGTGCCTGCAATAATAGGTGGGTCATTGTTCTACTATCTTACTTTAGGACATGAGTATTATGATTTAGTGGATAACAATCCACCAGTACAATGATTTGATTTCAAATACATATGTAGGAGGTAGGAAATTATTGCTTATTAATTGCATTTTGAAGTATTGCATAATTGAATGGAATGGTTAACAAGCCAAACATGGACATATCTTTAGGATTATCTAGCTTAAAAAACAGCTTTCGGATTATCTCCCTTATTAGAGTGAACATTCTTAAGAATATCTCTAGAGTCATTTATGGACGGGGAGAAAAATATATTTCAAGACAGGTCACTATGTTTGAGTCTAACTCTAGGTGCATTCATTTGTTTGCATACAAACCCAATAGGGCAGGTAGAAAAGCATGTCAATAAACTCAAACATAGTTGATATGAAGTGCTTCATATATTATGCTAAATAATATTATATATTATATGATCTAAATTTGAATGATCACTAATAAGCTTCTTGGAAACTTCAAACACATGAGCTAATATAATAATACTTAGGAATAAACTATTATTGTAAGAATAGTGTAACACAAAAAGAGCTATGGATATGTAAAAAACAAGTTATAGAGATGTAGAAAAAAACCAAGTTATGGATGCAATACCTACTAGTAAGAATACATGGGAAATGCGAATGTTTTTTTGACATGATGCCTCATACGATAGTTTACATGTGAGATCTATATTGTATTGCTTGCATGTAATGTGGAAGCAACTTATAAAGACAATGCATACTGTTGTTGTTTACACGAAGAATGCTGTCACATTCGTGGTTGGTAGCAATGCCAACTTGAATTATAAGTGATGTAATTGATATATTATTGTCAGTGTAGATTCAATGTTTAATATTATAGAATAGATATGAAAGATCTATTGTAATGCCAGGATTATCTTATTGATAGAAAGCATATATGCTTTCCATAATTACTAATCCACAACTACCACTATTTAACAACAATTTGTGCAAAGTTTTAATTCTAAATTTACTTGCTTGAACAACAAATTGACATGATAAATAGCTTGTGTAAAATTATTGTTCACGTCGAATAAACCAAATAAAAATTACTGTCACCGCAATAATGGAAGACACAAAAATTTATTCTCATATATCAGATATTAATATAAACTAAGCATGATCCGTAAAGTGCCATAACGGAAGATCCAGGAAAAATGACAAAAATGTACCATGCAACATAAATTAGGCATAATGAATGCGTGCACTAGTAACCACATGATGCATGGCAACTAAATGGCAATAGTCGCTCCATGTGAAAATAGTAAAGACACATGATGCACTCGTGGTGTACTAAGGTGATAACCAACAATTATTCATATACTTTATCGTTGTAACATTTTTTGATGTTCGGAAGGCCTATAAATTAGAAAAATTACTTTAATCCATGCAACACAAAATTAAGAATAATGAGCGCGTGAGCAACTATCCAAATGTTTGGTAAATTAAGGGGCAGTTTGTCTTATCTTAACATGAGCTTTATTTATTCATTTGTAGGTGCAACTGCATGATAGTAGTCGCTTGACATGTCTCAAATATATCTAGAATTTTGGCTTCTTTCATGCTATATTTATATCATAATTGTACAACTTTCAAACCAATTTTTATTAATTTTATAGGATTAACCTATTAATCAAATGCCCAGAGGCAGTTGTTTTTTTTTGGACTTTTTAGGAAAATCTTTTTTACAGGGGCCAAAAAATATAAATATGTTGTGAAGTTTTGGAAGAAGACACCCGATGTAGGCAGAGAGGCACCCGAGGGGCCCCACACGATGGGCCCATGCAGCCGCCCCATGAGCTATGAGGTGGGGTTGCGTGGAGGCCCTAGGGCACCCCTCCACAGCCTACCACCCCCCATACCTTTATATTTTACCAAAACCATTAGTTCTATTTATCAAAGTTTTTTTTCTCCGTTGTCACCGATCTGTTCTGAGATGATCCAATATGGAGGCGTGTTTCGGTACTCTGCCGGAGGGGGAATCCATCACCAGAGCCATCTTTATCATCCTTGCTGCCACCATGTCGATGTGTGAGTAGTCTTCATTGGACTATTGGTTCATAAAATTAGCTAAATGACCATCTCACTCTCCCTAATGATCACATTAGCTGCCCTACATGATTGTGATCCATCTAACGTAATTTATGTTGTGTTTGTTGCAGTGTGATGAATTTTCACTTTATGAATAGATTTGTATATGATTTATTATCAGATTTATATGAGTTCTTTGATGCATAATTTATATACAAATATGCTCTTCGATCTATTAGTCTTGCACTGGCCATGTTTAGATGAATGAGGGTATGTTTGTTGGGTTTAGCCATGGGAGGGATCTATCGCAGTGATAGAAAGTGGAAAAGGTATGTATAGTGGTATTGCCGCTAAGGATAAAAATATATTTGCAGAGTTTTCCCGGTGAGGAGCTAGGGGTAAAGTAAATATATTACCAACATTGTGTCACATTGCCTAATGCAATGCTCTGTTTACTTAATTTTTGAGATTCATACTCGACACGGTCTTGGGGTGGAGTATTAGATATAGATGCAGTTGTATAATGATATATTGATATAAGGATGTAATGCCTATATGCAATTATGTCATGTATAATCATAATCATAAAAACTGTAATCTAATCGATGCACAATTGCAATTTTTCACCACACCTATGTTATGCTTTATGGAGAGATGTCACTAGTGAATTTATGGATCCCAATCCATTCATGCTTATTGTTTCCAACCTTGATCAACCATTTTAATTGTAGATTACAATGTGAACCGTTTATTTAAATTGCTCCAATCATTAATTCCTTCCAAAGGATACAACATTCCTTGTAACTAGCAAGGCTAGTGAAACTGACAATCTCATGGGTCTTGCCGAGGACCAAGAAAAGTTTTTCAATTGTTTGTACATACTGATCATTAGTTGTACTCCAAGTACTCCCACTGGTTCGATAAACATTAAGGTCATCCACTTGAGGGGAATTGTTGCTTTCTACAAACCTCCACATTTGGGGGCCCAACACCTTCCTAACAGAGAGGAATCCCTAGTAACAACATGGGATGCGTTTGTGGTGTACTAAGGTGATAATGGATAATTATTCATACTATTATTATGAAATTTTCTAATTTACCCAATGGATTGTCATTACAGGCGCATCAGTGGGACAAGAACTCGTGGAATCCATTGGATAGGGAGAATGCCAAGCAGGGTACATACATATAGGTCTTCATTAGAGAACATTATAAACTAGTTAAATGTGCATCTTCATATTATCCAAGTTGGTTTTGATGAGTTATAAAAAACCACTAAGAGGACTAATGTTTCATTGAGCTTAATTTAGGTATAGCATGCAATATTATTGTGTACATCATTTGGCTACAATTTGAAGAACATTGTTGTCCCCCATAAGCAACTTTTCTAGTTGTTGTCCTCATCAAGCTCTTAGTTTGTATTTCCTAGGTGTTTTAGTGAATCCAAGAGCGGCACAAGCATATACTTTAGTTTGAACTCCAATAGCCGATCTTAAGCCAAAGTTATCCAAAATCCACTCCCTAGCCAATCTTTGTACGAGTTTCTCTAAGCCCTACTTCCAAAGAATTTCCTTTGGTGCTAACGAGCGTATTAGAGCGATTCATGCTTAGAGATCAAACCTAGACTCAACTGTTTGGAGCCACCATTTCCTTTGTCTGGAATTTCCTGACCCAAATATTCCACTTTGACATAGCTTCTTCACCACTTCCCATCATAACACTTAATTGGCACTTCCGAGTCATCTCGGTTTGCTTCTCCGCTGGTCACAGTATAATTTAATTACAACCGCTTCTTTTTGTCCGAACTTCTGAGCTATGACTTAGCTCTTTTCTGCAGATTTCTCAATCTTGTATTTGCTTTGTTTCGAAAGATATTATCGGGCAATAAATTTTACTATTGCTTCCAAGTTGTTCTATCTTCGCATAAAAGGTGCTACCTTTTTGTGCTTGGAACTACCACTCATTCTTTCATTGATACTTTCAAGTACTATAGTTCTCATGGTTTCTGGAAGCTATCCTGGCCCTCCAAATTTATTTGAACTGGTTTGGTAGTTCTGCTAATTTACTACAGGTGCTTTCGAGCCTTGGTTACTTTTTCAGTAATGGTCAGATTTAGGTATCTCTCTCTATATTTTCTCTACCATACCCCTTTGTGGATGTATCATTCATCCATCCATTCCACCGCACTTTCATTGACATCCATCCGCAACCACATTTCACTTCACTCCACTAAATCCATCCACCACATAAAGAAAGAGATATGCAAGGCAAGCCAAAAAAAGAAATGTTGGGTGATTCCATGTTCACTTCTTGATTCTTTGACAGCCAAGAAGTCCCCTTTCTTGAATCTCTACACCTAAAGATCATCTCTCTTTCACCACAGTCCTATCCTTGTGAGAGTGTTCCTATGAATTCTCGAGAGAAGTTGTGTTTGAAGATCTTTTAAGGTCTCCTTATCAAGTGACTTTTTCTTTGCCTATTACTCTTGGATGGTGAGCATATCCTAGACGACTGGGACTCATTTTTTATCCTATAAAGTGTTGGGAAACGTTGCATGGAAAACAAAAAATTTCTACGCACATGCAAGATCTATCCATGGAGATGCATAGCAACAAGAGGGGAGAGTGTGTCTACGTACCCTCGTAGACCGTAAAGCGGAAGCGTTTGTTAACGCGGTTGATGTAGTCAAACACCTTCGCGATCCAACCGATCAAGTACCGAACATACGGCACCTCCGCGTTCAGCACACGTTCAGCTCGATGACGTCCTCGCCTTCTTGATCCAGCAAGATGGGCGAAGTAGTAGATGAGTTCCGGTAGCACGATGGCGTGGTGATGGTGGTGGTGAACTTGTTCCCACAGGGCTTCGTCGTGCACTGCGGAAAACTAGACGGAGGACTAAACTGTGGAGAGGGGCGCCGCACACGGCTAAGAGATTGCCGTGGGTTGTGTGGCGCCCCCTCCCTCTCATATATATAGGATGGCGGAGGGGAGGCAGCCTAGGGTGCGCCCCAAGGTGGCCGGCCGGCCCCCTTGGGCGCCTGCCCTTTGGCGCCCCCCCCCCTTGTTTGCCTGCGGGGGGAAGGCAGGAGGAGGTGGCGCCCCCCCCCCCTTCCTTTCTCTTAGGTGGAGGGAAGGAAAGAGGGGCTAGACCCCCCCCCCCCTTCCATCCATAGGGCCGGTGGCCAGGGAGAGGGCGTGCCAGCCCCCTTGCGGGCTGGTTTGTGCCTCCCCTTGGCGCATTAGGCCCATATACCTCCCGGGGCTTCCCGGAACCCCTTCCGGTGATCCGATGACTACCCGATACAATCCGAAACCTTTCTGGTGACCAAATAGCATTGTCCTATATATCAATCTTTACCTCTGGACCATTCCAGAGCTCCTCGTCATGTCCGTGATCTCATCCGGGACTCCGAACAACATTCGGTCACCAAATCACACAACTCATATAATATTATATCGTCAACGAACGTTAAGCGTGCGGACCCTACGGGTTCGAGAATGATGTAGACATGACCGAGACACCTCTCCGGTCAATAACCAATAGCGGGACCTGGATGCCCATATTGGTTCCTACATATTCTGCGAAGATCTTTATCGGTCGAACCGTTATGACATCATACGAAATTCCCTTTATCTGTCGGTATGTTACTTGCCTGAGATTCGATCGTCGGTATCTCCATACCTAGTTCAATCTCGTTACCGGCAAGTCTCTTTACTCGTTCTGTAATACATCATCTCATAACTAACTCCTTAGTCACTTTGCTTGCAAGCTTCTTATGATGCGTATTACCGAGAGGGCCCAGAGATACCTCCCCGATACACGGAGTGCCAAATCCCAATCTCGATTCATGCCAACTCAACAGACACCTTCGGAGATACCTGTAGAGCATCTTTATAATCACCCAGTTACGTTGTGATGTTTGATAGCACACAAGGCATTCCTCTGGTATCCGAGAGTTGCATGATCTCATGGTCGAAGGAACATATATTTGACATTAAGAAAGCAGTAGCAATAAACTTGAACGATCATATGCTAAGCTAACGGATGGGTCTTGTGATGTGATCTCATTATCAAATGACAACTCATGTCTATGGTTAGGAAACCTTAACCATCTTTTAATCAACGAGCTAGTCTAGTAGAGGCTCACTAGGGACACGGTATTTGTTTATGTATTCACACATGTATCTAAGTTTCCAGTCAATACAATTCTAGCATGAATAATAAACCTTTATCATGAATAAGGAAATATAATAATAACAACTTTATTATTACCTCTAGGGCATATTAACATCAGTCTCTCGCTTGCACTAGAGTCAATAATCTAGATTACATAGTAATGAATCTAACACCCATGGAGTCTTGGTGCTGATCATGTTTTGCCCGCGGAAGAGGTTTAGTCAATGGGTCTGCTACATTCAGATCCGTATGTATTTTGAAAATTTCTATGTCTCCATCCTTGACCTTTTCATGAATGGAGTTGAAGCGTCTCTTGATGTGTTTAGTTCTCTTGTGAAACCTGGATTCCTTCGCCAAGGCAATTGCTCCAGTGTTGTCACAAAAGATTTTCATTGGACCTGATGCACTAGGTATTACACCCAGATCAGATATGAACTTCTTCATCCAGACTCCTTCATGTGCTGCTTCCGAAGCAGCTATGTACTCCGCTTCACACGTAGATCCCGCCACGACACTCTGCTTGGAACTACACCAACTAACAGGTCCACCATTCAATATAAAATCATATCCGGTTTGTGACTTAGAGTCATCCGGATCAGTGTCGAAGCTAGCATCGACGTAACCCTTTACGACGAGCTCTTCATCACCTCCATAAACGAGAAACATATCCTTGGTCCTTTTCAGGTACTTCAGGATGTTCTTGACCGCTGTCTAGTGATCCACTCCTAGATTACTTTGGTACCTCCCTGCCAAACTTATAGCAAGGCACACATCAGGTCTGGTCCACAGCATAGCATACATGATAGAACCTATGGCTGAGGCATAGGGAATGACCTTCATTCTCTCTCTATCTTCTGTCGTGGTCGGGCTTTGAGTCTGACCCAATTTCACACCTTGCAACACAGGCAAGAACCCTTTCTTTGACTGGTCCATTTTGAACTTCTTCAGAACTTTGTCAAGGTACGTGCTTTGTGAAAGTCCTATTAAGCGTCTTGATCTATCCCTATAGATCTTGATGCCCAATATATAAGTAGCTTCACCGAGGTCTTTCATTGAAAAATTCCTATTCAAGTATCCTTTTATGCTATCCAGAAATTCTATATCATTTCCAATCAACAATATGTCATCCACATATAATATCATAAATGCTACAGAGCTCCCACTCACTTTCTTGTAAATACAGGCTTCACCGTAAGTCTGTATAAAACCATATGCTTTAATCACCTCATCAAAGCGTATATTCCAACTCCGAGATGCTTGCACCAGTCCATAGATGGATCGCTCGAGCTTGCACACTTTGTCAGCACCTTTAGGATCGACAAAATCTTCTGGTTGCATCATATACAACTCTTCTTTAAGAAATCCATTAAGGAATGCAGTTTTGACGTTGATACGTCTCCAACGTATCTATAATTTTTTATTGTTCCATGCTGTTATATTATCATTCTTGGATGTTTTACAATCATTTTATAGCAACTTTATATCATTTTTTGGGACTAACCTATTGACATAGTGCCCAGTGCCAGTTGCTGTTTTTTGCTTGTTTTTTACTTCGCAGAATATCAGTACCAAACGGAGTCCAAACGCAGCGAAACTTTTTGGAGAATTTTTCTGGACTAGAAGACACCTGTTGGGCCAAAGAAGTACTCGAGGGAGGCTTCGAGGGGAGCACAACCCACCTGGGCGCGCCTGGGGGCCCAGGCGCACCCTAGTGGGTTGTGCCCACCTTGGCCGCCTCCCGCGCCGCCTCTTTGCTCTATAAATACCCCGAAAATCCAAAAACCCTAGGAGAGTCGATGAAACACAATTCCAGCCGCTGCAAGTTCCAGAACCACCAGATCCAATCTAGACACCATCACGGAGGGGTTCATCATCCTCATTGGTGCCTCTCCAATGATGCGTGAGCTGTTCATTGTAGACCTACGGGTCTGTAGTTAGTAGCTAGATGGCTACCTCTCTCTCTCTCTCTTTTGATTCTCAATACAATGGTCTCTTGGAGATCTATTTGATGTAACTCTTTTTGCGGTGTGTTTGTTGGGATCCGATGAACTTTGAGTTTATGATCAGATCTTTTTATCCATGAAAGTTATTTGAGTTTCTTTGATCTCTTATATGCATGATTACTTATAGCCTCGTATTTCTTCTTCGAATCTTTGGTTTAGTTAGGCCAACTAGATCGATTTTTCTTGCCATGGGAAGAGGTGCTTTGTGATGGGTTCGATCGTGCGGTGTTCTTTCCCAGTGACAGAAGGGGCAGCAAGACACGTATTGATCATTGCTATTAAGGATAACAAGATGGGGTCTATTCCTACATGAATAGATCTTGTCTACATCATGTCATCGTTCTTATTGCATTACTCCGTTTCTCCATGAACTTAATACATTACATGCATGCTGGATAGCGGTCGATGTGTGGAGTAATAGTAGTAGATGCAGGCAGGAGTCGGTCTACTAATCTTGGACGTGATGCCTGTATAATGATCATTGCCTGGATATTGTCATAATTATTTGAGGTTCTATCAATTGCCCAACAGTAATTTGTTTACCCACCGTATGCTATTTTCTCGAGAGAAGCCACTAGTGAAATCTACGGCCCCCGGGTCTATTTTCTCATCATATATCTTCAGACCTACATTGCTATTTGCCTTTTTTTATTTATTTGCATCTTTTATTTTCAGATCTATATTACCAAAAACCCAAAAATACCTCGCTGAATTTTATTTGCATCTACCAATCTATCACTTTACCAATCTTTTACCCGAGAGGGATTGACAACCCCTCTTTCGCGTCGGGTTGCAAGTATTTGTTCTTTGTGTGTAGGTACAGTTTACATAGTATTGCTTGGTTCTCCTACTGGTTCGATAATCTTGATTTCTTAACTGAGGGAATCTACCTACCTTAGCTGTACTGCACCAGTCCTAACTCTTGGGGAAAATACTGACGCAGATTCAAGACATCAAAAGGAAGGATCAAGAGGTTTCTGGCACCGTTGCCGGGGAGACATCATCAACATCTATCAGGTTCCTAATCACAAATCTCATCTCCTTGCAATTTACATTATTTGCCATTTGCCTCTCGTTTTCATATCCCCCACTTCACAAAAAATTTCTGTTTTATTCACCCTCTTTTTTTCGTTCGCCTTTTTCTCGTTAGATCTCTTGTTTGCTTGTGATGCCATGTGTCTTCTATTTGCTTGCATCTTTTCTTGCTAAAAAATTATTGATATGGATCCTCATCCACTTGCTAATCTTTTCAAGAGATCCAATTATGATGAACCCATTGCTAGTGATTTGAGTTCACTAGATTATCTTTATGAAGTTTTGCTTAAGATTCATGAATGTGAAAATTGTGATGAAGTGTTAAAAGAAGAAAATTATAAAGTGAGGATAGCTCCTTGAATGAAAAGCATGATTGCAATGATTTTACTATAAATTCTATTAATGTAAATTGTGCTAATAATATGCAGAACCCCAAGCTTGGGGATTCTAATTTTGATATGTCCACTACTTATTGTAATGATCATGATTGGGGTGATTCTTCTTATGATCTTGAAAATTTATTTAAGCCTCATGATGAATATGATATTAATAATAGTGTTTGTAATAATATTAAAAGTGGGTTTGGAAGAGTGTCAACTCTAGGTAATAATGATCCCACTACTTTGGAGAGTGTTCAATCTTATGAAATTTTTGATAAAAGTGGGCTTGGAGAGGTCATGACTTTATTTTATGATAATCCCACTATTTTGGAAGAGTGTCAACTTTGCATGCATGTGGATCATGAAGAGAATATTTTATGTGATAGCTATATTGTTGAATTTGATTATGATCCTACATGTAATTATTATGAGAGAGGAAAATATGGTTGTAGAAATTTTTCATGTTACTAAATTTCCTCTCGTTATGTTGAGATTGCTATTGTTTCTTCCTTCTTCTTTGCATATGCTAGAATTTGCTTGTCTTGATAATTTGTTCCCTTATAAAATGCCTATGCATAGGAAGTATGTTAGACTTAAATGTGTTTGTCACATGATTCATGATGCTCTCTTTGTGTTTCAATTTTTTATCTTTCTTGTGAGCATCAATAAATATTATGCCTAGCTAGGGGCATAAAACAATAGCGCTTGTTGGGAGGCAACCGAATGAATAAAATTTATTTTTGTATTCTTCTTTCTGTTCTTGAGTGTTTGCACAATTATGCCTCTGTTATGATTGCGTTTTTATGTTTTAGTTAGTGTTTGGGCCAAGCAAAGCCTTTGGGATCATGTTGGGTGATAGTTGACTTGATCTTGTTAGAAAACAGAAACTTTTTTGTCCAGTAAAACAATTATCAAAATTCACAGAAGCGACGAAAACTTCTGAAATTTTTTCACAAGATTTATATGCAAATTTTTCACATTTTCTTAATTTTTAAGAATTGTTTGAGTTACAGAATTATGAGAAAAATTCGTGTCTTTACATACTGTTCTGTTTTTGACAGATTCTTTTTTCTTTGCATTGTGTGCTTATTTTGATGAATCTATGGTTTGTATCGGGGGCTATAAGCCATGGTAAAGTTAGAATATAGTAGATATAATGCAATAATAAAATTGGAATAAGTTTACAACAGTACCTAAAGTAAAGATTGGTTTTCTTATACTAACGGATCTCATGAAGGTTTTCTTAAGTTTTGTGTGATTGAAGTTTTCAAGTTTTGGGTGAGATCACGATGGATGAAGGAATAAGGAGAAGCAAGAGCCTAATCTTGGGGATGCCCCATGGCACCCCAAGATAATATTCAAGGATGAACAAGCAACTAAGCTTGGGGATGCCCCGAGTGGCATCCCCTCTTTCTTCTAACGACCATCGGTATTTTACTTGGAGCTATATTTTTATTCGTCACATATCATGATTTTTTCTTGGAGCATCTTGTATTATATGAGTCTTTGCTTGTTTTGCTTTTTGTTTTCTGTCAAGTACCCTTGCTGAACACACCTATTTGAGAGAGCCAAAATTATGCTATGATTTGTTAGAATTGCTCTTTATGCTTCACTTAAAAAAATTGAGCTATGGAATTGCTTTAGTGCTTCACTTATATCTTTTTGAGCACGGTGTGCTTTAATAATTTTGAATAAATGCTCTCATGCTTCACTTAGATTTATTTGAGAGTTAGTATTTTTGAAGAAATTCTCTCATGCTTCACTTATATTATTTTGAGAGATGAAAATCTTTATGCTCATGTTCTTCACTTAAATTTGTTTGAGCTTGTCAAAAAGCAATTGCAACATATGAAACTAGTCCCAAAGTGATAGATATTCAAGAGGGATATAATAAAAACTTTCATGAAGATCATTGGACAAAATAAACTTGATTCTTTGTAATAGTTTTGAGATATGATGATAGTGATATATGAGTCATGTTGATGAATAATTATGCTTTAGTAAGAATATTGGTGTTAAGGTTTGTGATTCCCTATGCAAGCACGAAAGTCAATAGTTATGCAATGAAATTACATCATACTTGTGGTGCATTATTCGGTGTTAGTTATGCTTAATGCTCGCTTATGTGATTTTTCGTTTCTTAGTTCGATGCTTCTCAATCTTTTTGCTAGCCTTCATTTGTACTAAGTAGAAATACTACTTGTGCATCCAAAATCCTTAAACCCAGTTTTGCCACTTGAGTCCACCATACCTACCTATATGCGGTATTCCTGTGCCGTTCTAAGCAAATTTGTATGTGCCATCTCTAAATTTTAAAAATAATTTCCTTTTTGTGTGCTCGTACCGCTCATTAAGCGACAGGGGGTGGCCAATATTTTCCATGCTAGATGTGTTATTCTCAAGATGAGTGTTTATTCACTTGTCATTGGACGAGAGTACGGCATAGGTATTAGGGATGCCCAGTCGTGAAATGAAAAATGAATTTACTTTATGTTGTCAAATAATAAATTCCTTGGAAAGTGTTGGTATGGAGGGCACCGGTGGATACGGCTAGCCATGGATTGTGAAAGAATGGTGGAAAAAGGAATAAACTTTATTTTCTATTTGGGAACCGCCTATGATATATCTAGCATGGAAAGTGTTGGGAATTACTCGGTCGTTTTCGTTGACGGGAAAAGTATGCCACCCAAAATGTTTTTATCTCTCTTTTTCGCTTTGAGCTCTGGCACCTCTACAAATCCCTACTTCCCTAGGGCCTTTCTATTTACTTTATGCAATTTTTATTTTTATTTTGAGTCTCCATCTTCTCTTATAAAGCACCAACTAAGAGGCACTATGATCGTACTTGAGCATTGGATGTAGCTAATATGCGAGTGTGTTTCATGAATGGATCAATGATTGAGCATGATGGGCTAGGGATAACTTGCTTTAGTGTTGATATTTTGAAAGACATGGTTGCTTGTTGATATGCTTGAGTATCGAAATTTTCATGTCAAAACTAGACTATTGCTTTGAACCATATAAAAGTCCATATGTCCATGCTACAAAAGAAAAGAATGTGATGAACATGATAGGCAGCATTCCACATCAAAAATTCTGTTTTTATCATTTATCCACTCGAGGACGAGCAGGAATTAAGCTTGGGGATGCTGATACGTCTCCAACGTATCTATAATTTTTTATTGTTCCATGCTGTTATATTATCATTCTTGGATGTTTTACAGTCATTTTATAGCAACTTTATATCATTTTTTGGGACTAACCTATTGACAAAGTGCCCAGTGCCAGTTGCTGTTTTTTGCTTGTTTTTTACTCCACAGAATATCAGTACCAAACGGAGTCCAAACACAGCGAAACTTTTTGGAGAATTTTTCTGGACTAGAAGACACTTGTTGGGCCAAATAAGTATCAGAGGGGGGCTCCGAGGGGAGCACAACCCACCTGGGCGCGCCTGGGGGCCCAGGCGCGCCCTGGTGTGTTGTGCCCACCTCGGCCGCCTCCCGCACCGCCTCTTTCCTCTATAAATACCCCAAAAATCCAAAAACCCTAGGAGAGTCGACGAAACACAATTCCAGCCACCGCAAGTTCCAGAACCACCAAATCCAATCTAGACACCATCACGGAGGGGTTCATCATCCTCATTGGTGCCTCTCCGATGATGCGTGAGTAGTTCATTGTACACCTACGGGTCCGTAGTTAGTAACTAGATGGCTTCCTCTCTCTCTTTTGATTCTCAATACAATGGTCTCTTGGAGATCTATTTGATGTAACTCTTTTTGCGGTGTGTTTATTGGGATCCGATGAACTTTGAGTTTATGATCAGATCTTTTTATCCATGAAAGTTATTTGAGTTTCTTTCATCTCTTATATGCATGATTACTTATAGCCTCGTATTTCTTCTTCGAATCTTTGGTTTAGTTAGGCCAACTAGATCGATTTTTCTTGCCATGGGAAGAGATGCTTTGTAATGGGTTCGATCGTGCGGTGTTCTTTCCCAGTGACAGAAGGGGCAGCAAGACATGTATTGATCGTTACTATTAAGGATAACAAGATGGGGTCTATTCCTACATGAATAGATCTTGTCTACATCATGTCATCGTTCTTATTGCATTACTCCGTTTCTCCATGAACTTAATACACTAGATGCATGCTGGATAGCGGTCGATGTGTGGAGTAATAGTAGTAGATGTAGGCAGGAGTCGGTCTACTAATCTTGGACGTGATGCCTATATAATGATCATTGCCTGGATATCGTCATAATTATTTTTATTTGAGGTTCTAGCTATCAATTGCCCAACAGTAATTTGTTTACCCACCGTATGCTATTTTCTCGAGAGAAGCCACTAGTGAAATCTACAGCCCCCGGGTCTATTTTCTCATCATATATCTTCAGATCTACATTGCTATTTGCCTTTTTATTTATTTGTATCTTTTATTTTCAGATCTATATTACCAAAAACCCAAAAATACCTCGCTGAATTTTATTTGCATCTACCAATCTATCACTTTACCAATCTTTTACCCGAGAGGGATTGACAACCCCTCTTTCGCGTCGGGTTGCAAGTATTTGTTCTTTGTGTGCAGGTATCATTTACATAGTGTTGCTTGGTTCTCCTACTGGTTCGATAATCTTGGTTTCTTAACTGAGGGAATCTACCTACCTTAGTTGTATTGTATCAGTCCATACTCTTGGGGAAAATACTGACGCGGATTCAAGATATCAAAAGGAAGGATCAGACGTCCATTTGCCAAATTTCATAATCATAAAATGCGGCAATTGCTAACATGATTCAGACAGACTTAAGCATCGCTACGGGTGAGAAAGTCTCATCGTAGTCAACCCTTTGAACTTGTCAAAAACCTTTTGCAACAAGTCAAGCTTTGTAGACAGTAACATTACCATCAGTGTCAGTCTTCTTCTTGAAGATCCATTTATTCTCTATGGCTTGCCGATCATCGGGCAAGTCCACCAAAGTCCACACTTTGTTCTCATACATGGATCCTATCTCAGATTTCATGGCCTCAAGCCATTTATTAGAATCTGGGCTCATCATAGCTTCTTCATAGTTCGTACGTTCACCGTGGTCTAATAACATGACTTCCAGGACAGGATTACCGTACCACTTTGGTGTGGAACGTGTTCTGGTCGACCTACAAAGTTCAGTAGTAACTTGATCTGAAGTTTCATGATCATCATCACTAGCTTCCTCTCTAGTTGGTGTAGGCATCACGGAAACGTTTTTCCTTGGTGTACTACTTTCCAATTCGAGAGAAGGTACAACTACTTCATCAAGTTCTACTTTCCTTCCACTCACTTCTTTCGAGAGAAACTCCTTCTTTAGAAAGGACCCATTATTGGTAACAAAGATCTTGCCTTCGGATCTGTGGTAGAAGATGTACCCAATGGTCTCTAGGGTATCCTATGAAGACGCCCTTCTCCGCTTTGGGTTCGAGCTTATCAGGCTGAAGCTATTTGACATATGCATCACATCCCCAAACGTTAAGAAATGACAGCTTAGGTTTCTTGCCAAACCATAGTTCATACGGTGTCATCTCAACAGATTTAGACGGTGCCATGTTTAACGTGAATGCGGCTGTCTCTAATGCATAACCCCAAAACGATAGTGGTAAATCGGTAAGAGACATCATAGAACGCACCATATCTAATAATGTACGGTTACGACGTTCGGACACACCATTACGTTGTGGTGTTCCAGGTGGCGTGAGTTGTGAAACAATTCAACATTGTTTTAAATGAAGGCCAAACTCGTAACTCAAATATTCACCTCCACGATCCGATCGTAGAAACTTTATTTTCTTGTTACGATGATTCTCTACTTCACTCTGAAATTCTATGAACTTTTCAAATGTTTTAGACTTGTGTTTCATCAAGTAGATATACCCATACCTACTCAAATCATCTGTAAAGGTTAGAAAATAACGATACCCGCCGCGTGCCTCAACACTCATCGGACCGCATACATCGGTATGTATTATTTCCAATAAGTCATTAGCTCGCTCCATTGTTCCGGAGAACGGATTTTTAGTCATCTTGCCCATGAGGCATGGTTCGCAAGTATCAAATGATTCATAATCAAGTGATTCCAAAAGTCCATCCGCATGGAGTTTCTTCATGCGCTTTACACCAATATGACCTAAACGGCAGTGCCACAAGTATGTTGCACTATCATTATCAACTTTGCATCTTTTGGCGTCAAAATTATGAATATGTGTATCACTACGATCGAGATTCAACAAGAGCAGACCATTCATCAAAGGTGCATGACCATAAAAGATATTATTCATATAAATAGAACAACCATTATTCTCTGACTTAAATGAATAACCGTCTCACAATAAACAAGATCCAGATATAATGTTCATGCTCAATGCTGGCACCAAATAACAATTATTGAGGTCTAAAACTAATCCCGAAGGTAGATGTAGAGGTAGCGTGCCGACGGCGATCACATCGACCTTGGAACCATTCCCAACGCGCACCGTCACCTCGTCCTTAGCCAATCTTTGTTTATTCCGTAGCTCCTATTTCGAGTTACAAATATGAGCAACCGAACCAGTATCAAATAGCCAGGCGCTACTACGAGCATTAGTAAGGAACACATCAATAACATGTATATCAAATATACCTTTGTTCACTTTGCCATCCTTCTTATCCGCCAAATACTTGGGGTAGTTCCGCTTCCAGTGACCATTTCCCTTGCAGTAGAAGCACTCAGTTTCAGGCTTGGGTCTAGCTTTGGGCTTCTTCACGGGAGTAGCAACTTGCTTGCCATTCTTCTTGAAGTTCCCTTTCTTTCCCCTGCCCTTTTTCTTGAAACTAGTGGTCTTGTTAACCATCAACACTTGATGCTCCTTCTTGATTTCTACCTCCGCCGATTTCAGCATCGCAAAGAGTTCGGGAATCATTTTCGTCATCCCTTGCATATTATAGTTCATCACAAAGCCTTTATAGCTTGGTGGCAGTGATTGAAGAACTCTGTCAATAACACACTCATCTGGGAGCTCAATTCCCAGCTGAATCAAGTGGTTATGATACCCAGACATTTTGAGTATGTGTTCACTGACAAAACTATTCTCCTCCATCTTGCAGCTATAGAACTTGTTGGAGACTTCATATCTCTCAACCTGGGCATTAGCTTGAAATATCAACTTTAGCTCTTGGAACATCTCATATGCTCCGTGGCGTTCAAAATGCTTTTGAAGTCCCGGTTCTAAGCCGGAAAGCATGGCACACTGAACTATTGAGTAGTCATCAGATCGAGCCTGCCAGACGTTCATAACATCTTCAGTAGCTCCTGCAGCTGGTCTGTCACCTAGCGGTGCATCAAGGACATAATTATTCTGTGCAGCAATGAGGATAATCCTCAAGTTACGGACCCAGCCCGTGTAGTTGCTACCATCATCTTTCAACTTAGCTTTCTCTAGGAACGCATTAAAATTCAGGGGAACGGTAGCACGGGCCATTGATCTACAACATAGATATGCAAAACTATTAAGACTAAGTTCATGATAAATTAAGTTCAATTAATCAAATTACTAATGAACTCCCACTTAAATTAACATCCCTCAAGTTATCTAAGTGATACATGATCCAGATCAACTAAACCATGTCCGATCATCACGTGAGATGGGGTAGTCATCAATGGTGAACATCTCTATGTTGATCATATCTACTATATGACTCATGTTCGACCTTTCGGTCTCCAGTGTTCTGAGACCATGTCTGTACATGCTAGGCTCGTCAAGTTTAACCCAAGTATTCTGCTTGTGTAAAACTGGCTTACAGCCGCTGTATGTGAACATAGAGTGTCGGTGCAACAGACCCTGGGTCCATTGCACGGACTGTGCACAGGCCAAAGACAAGATTACAAGACCAAGATCAGACCAAACAAGGAGGATCAATTCCTTTGAAGGATCCAAGTGCCAGTCGAGAAGGCCAAGGTGAGCCAGAGGAACAAGGCATCACTAAAGGAAGGACCTACCTTGCCGGGCAGGCTAGCCTGGCAGGGTTGGGTTTTGCACCGGAAGCAAGCTCCAGATCGTCCCGGCAAGCCTGCCGGGGCTAGCGGAGGCAAGCCACTCCACCACTCCACCTCACAAGAGACGCAAGTGAGTAATCAAAGCAGTGTCGAGCTCCAAGGTGACTAAGTAGCTGCTTTCTGCCACATGGCAGCCACTTCCTACAGCAAACACCTCCATATGACACACGTCCTGAGACGTGTCAAGCGAGCAGGCGCAAAGCTAGCAAAACATCCCGGCAGGGCCTGCCGGGCGAGCTGTGATGTGACACTGAGCGGTGCATTTAATGCGCTCTGTCAGCCTGCATAGTTAGATATGATAGCACTGTTAGCTATCTAATCAGTACGCAAAGATTGATTTGCCACTTTGGTGACCCCTTAATCTATAAAAGGAGGCCCATGGCGACCATAGAAAGGGTTGGACCCTCGCATATCCATACGCGCGTAGCCACTCTCGCCGCCAGAGCGACCTTGCCGGGCAAGTGTGCTACGTTCACCACCATTATCCACCATCAATCCACCAAAGCAGGAGTAGGGTTTTACGCCTCACGGCGGCCCAAACCTGGGTAAAGACTGCCCGTGTGATCTCTGCCGTGCTGCGCGACGCTTCTCCGCTCTTTGTGCAACGTGCCCATCCCCCCGCCGAACTAAAAGGGGATCATGGCCCCATAGGTGGCCATGGTTTCCCATGACATCTTTGGCGCGCCAGGTAGGGGGATCACTTGCGTGAAACCGAGAGCGTATGCTATGCGTCATCTTCATGGACCTTTTCATCGTCGACGGCGTCATCGACTATGGCGCCCAAGAGGAAGCACGGGGCTGCAAACCACCCGTCCACCTCGAAGGCTCCGCCGCCCGCGACCGCCGAAGTCGCGGGGAACGCGGGGGCTCGTGAGGGTGTGGATGTTGCGGGGGACATGGTCGGCGCAAGCGGCATCGTCACCACCTCCCCCATGGCCGAAGCAGGAACGGGAGGTACCTGGGATGGACAGCATCAGCGACATCTCAACGGCCATGCTCCACGAGGTACGGATGGAGGGATCATTCTGCCTGAACCCCTTCTCCTCGCCAACGGGCACAGCCGCAGTGATGATGCTCGCTCTGGGGCGAATCGCAACCCTCCGGCCGCCCCCGCTGCTGGCGCGACCGCAGGGCACGCACCACCCCCGGGGCGGGCTGACCCAGCTACTGTGCCCAACGGAGCCGCTGGCCCTCAGGCACCTCCGCTGCATCATCATGCCGTCCAAACGGCTAGTTCGAGCAGCAAGGGCGCGGCGCAGTCGCCACCGGCAATGTCAAGAGCCGAGCGACACTACGATCTACATCGTCATCACCTATGCCAAGCACTGCCTCAGTTTGATTGGTTTCGCCGAGCCGGAAGGATCACAGCGGGCCAGACCGCCACGGCCCTCCCAGGCAGCAACGACGGCTCGTGTGGCTGGTCGTGCGGGAGGGGCCACCCTCACGGTGCAACCCCCACTATGGCAAGCCGCCCGGGAGCCGCAAAACCAGGTGCCCGATGATGTCTCGATGGCCTCGTCAGATCCTCAAGTGCGTCAAGGCCGACAGCGTGCCCCGGAGGGCAGGCGAAGGGAAGGCGCGCGCATCATCGACGAGCGGCGCCGCGACAACCGCCGCTGGTCCAATGGGTGTGATGGCCCCGACGTCGACGAGCCCGCGCTCGGAGATGGCGAGTGCCTGCCTTTCGAGGTTGGGTGCCCTGCCTTCACCCGTGAGCTGCGGCAAGTCCGTTGGCCGTCCACTCGCACGTTCAAGCCAGAGATACCCGAGAAGTATGATGGGAGACTAAACCCGGCAGAGTTCTTGAGCATCTACAGCATCGCTGTTCAAGCTACCGGGGGAAGAGATGAGAAGGTGTTCGCCAACTACTTCCCTTTGGCCCTTAAGTCAAATGTGAGGTCTTGGCTGATGCACCTACCTGAGAACTCCATTTCGACCTGGGCTGACATGTGCCACGAGTTCATTGGTGCCTTCACGGGTGGCCATCAAGAACCAGGGCGGCCCAGCGACTTGCAGCTTCTCCGACAGAAAGAAGGAGAAACTCTGCGGAAGTACTTGCAGAGATTCAGTCGAGTCCACAGAAATATCCCAGATATCCACCCAACTGCCGTGATAGCTGCCTTCCAATCCAACATGCGCAACCGCAGGATACGTTCCAAGATGAACCTTCGGTTGCCCAAGACTGTGAAGGAGCTCTACACTTTGGTGGACCAATGTGCTCGGGTGGAAGAGGGGAGCAAATTTCCTGGAGAGGAAGATTGCGTCGACATCGACTCAGAAGATGACGACGAAACCATCAGTAAGAAGAAGAAGAACAAGAAGCACAACAAGAAGCGCAAGGATAAGACAGTGATGGATGTTAAGGGGTCAGGCACGCCTAGTACTGGCAAGAAGGCCAAGGCTGAAGCCCTCGGCAAGGAGGCTACCGCATGCGCTGACTACCGGGAGGCGGCGACTACCGAGAAGACTGGGAAAAGTGATGGGCCGTACTGTAAGATTCATCGGACCAAGGGCCATGATCTCCAGGAGTGTCATCAGGTTGAGCAGCTCGTCAAGAGACAGAAGGCTGAGTATGAGAAGTGCGATAAGGAAAAAGGTCAGAATGGCACTGGCGGGAAGGGCCGGGGTGGTGAAGCAAATCGCCCCGGCAAGGCTTCTCGGAACCAAGGGAAACCCGCCAAGGGCCGAGAGAAGGAGGATTGCAGTAACGAGAGTGATGGAGGGAATGAAGAGGAAACCAGCGAGCAGGAATTCCAGAAGGCCACTGACACCCTGTGCATTGACGGGGGTGCATCTTTGCACTCCTCTCACCACCAACTTAAACAGTGGGCGCGTGAAGTCAATGCCATCGAGCCAGTGGCAGATTCTCGGAAGCCGCTCAAGTGGTCACGCACGCCCTTCATCTTTGATGAAGATGACCACCCCGACCATGTTACTGCGGTAGGGTGCTTGCCGTTTTTGGTCTCACCAACAATTCGTAACCTCAAGGTCACAAAGATGCTGGTTGACGGCGGGGCCGGGTTGAATCTGATTTCCCCAAAGGTTATCAGCAAACTCCAGATAGCAGAGGAAGAACTTAAGGCCACAGGCACGTTTCAAGGAGTCAATCCCGGCAGGAGCCGTCCTAAGGGAAAGGTTACGTTGCCAGTGACATTTGGAGGAGAGTTGAACTACAAGACTGAGAAAGTTGTGTTTGATGTGGTTGACCTCCCTCTGCCGTACAACGGGATCCTTGGGCGCCCGGCCCTGGCCAAATTCATGGTAGCATCCCACTATGCCTACAACACCTTGAAGATGCCAGGGCCGATGGGCGTCATTTCCGTTCCGTCGGACAAGAAAGACGCAATTATTTGCGTGGATAAGATGTATCGGGACGCGGTCGCAACAGAGGTCGCGGAAGCCATAGTTCCCGCCAAGGAAAAGCATAGCAGAGGCACTGGCATGGAATCCGGGAAGCGTACCTCTGTGGAATGTGCCGCGCCCATTGATGACACGCCAGAGAGTTCCAACAGTAAGAGATCCAAGGCTGCTCCACCCCAAGTGAAAAAGGTCACGGCAGGACTGGCTGGCGCTGATGGTACTTTCACAATCAGCGCCACCCTTGATGACAAATAGGAAAGCACGCTCATTGCCTTCCTGCGGGCGAATATCGATGTGTTTGCCTGGCAACCATCTGATATCCCCGGTGTTCCCAGGGAGGTAATCGAGCACCACCTTGCTGTCTGCCCACATGCCCGGCCCGTCAAGCAAAAGGTTCAGAAGCAGGCCTTGGAACGGCAGCAGTTTATTGCCGAGGAAATCAAGAAACTTGAAGCAGCTGGTTTGGTCAGAGGAGTACTGCATCCAACATGGTTAGCAAACCCAGTGGTTGTGCGCAAGGCTAATGGAAAATGGAGGCTTTGCATAGATTTTACGGATCTGAACAAGGCGTGCCCAAAGGACCCATTTCCCTTGCCGCGCATCGACCAGATCGTGGATTCTACTTCAGGATGTGAGTTGCTATCTTTTCTGGATGCATACTCTGGATACCATCAGATTTTTATGTCCAAGGAAGGCGAAGAATAGACCTCATTCATCACCCCATGCGGCACATACTGCTTTGTGCGCATGCCTTTCGGGTTGAAGAGTGCCGGGTCCACTTTTGCAAGAGCAGTCCAGATTGGCTTTGAACCACAATTGCACTGGAACATTGAAGCCTATATGGATGATATTGTGGTCAAGACCAAGGACAGATCAACCCTCATCCAGGATTTAGAAGAGACATTTGCTAATCCGCACAAGATCAACTTGAAACTGAATCCGGAGAAGTGCTTGTTTGGCGTTCCCTCCGGCAAGCTACTTGGTTTCTTTGTGTCCCACCATGGGATAGAGGCCAACCCTGATAAGATCAAGGCTATTGAGCAGATACAGGCACCCAAGACAGCTAAGGATGTGAGGCGTTTGACAGGATGCGTTGCCGCGCTTAGCAGATTCATCTCCAAGTCTGCCGAGCACGCCTTGCCGTTCTTCAAGATTTTGAAGAGGGCAGGACCCATGGAGTGGACCTCGGAAGCAGATGCAGCACTGCAAGATTTGAAGGCCTACTTGTCTTCTGTGCCTACTTTGGTCGCACCCAAACCACAAGAGCCGTTACTGCTATATCTGGCAGCAACTAATCAAGTGGTTAGTGCGGCCCTAGTAGCGCAGCGAGAAGTGGAAGAAGCAGCCACCTCAGCAAGTGTCCCGCCCAGGGAAGAGGAAGAGAGCGGCCCGGCAAGGCCAGATACAGATCAGGACAAAGAAGAGCACGGCAGCGGAAGCAACCCCAAGGACACGGCAAGGAAGAAGGTGGTGCAGCGCCCAGTATACTTCGTCAGCTCCCTGTTGTAGGGGGCTAGATCCAGGTATTCTGGCATGCAAAAATTGATCTTTGGCCTTGTCATGGCCTCAAGGAAACTGCGCCACTACTTCCAAGCTCATGAGATCATGGTTGTCACCCGCTTCCCGTTGCAAAGGATACTTCGAAACCCAAAGGCCATCGGCAGGATAGTGGAGTGGGCATTGGAGTTATCCAGCTTTGGCCTGAAGTTTGAAAGCACGTCAATGATCCAGAGAAGGGCGTTGGCAGAGTTTATTGCAGAATGGACGCCAACCCCTAATGAAGAAGTTCAGGAAACAGTTATCCCCGGCAAGGAAGCGCCCCAAGAATGGATCATGTATTTTGATGGTGCCTTCTCCCTACAAGGTGCAGGGGCTGGTGTGCTTCTTGTGGCTCCCACTGGAGAGCACCTGAGGTACGTCGTCCAGATGCACTTTCCCCGGGAGCAGGCGACCAACAATACATCAGAATATGAAGGGCTTCTTGCCGGGCTCAGGATTGCTACAGAGTTGGGAATCAAGAAGCTGATCATTCGAGGAGATTCACAGCTGGTGGTGAGACAAGTCAACAAGGATTACCAAAGCCCATTGATGGACGCATACGTCGAGGAAGTGAGAAGATTGGAGGAGCGCTTTGACGGGTTACAAACAGAGCACGTACCCCGTGCGGAAAACAGCATTGCTGATCACCTGTCAAAGTGCGCTGCGCAGAAGCTTCCTGTGGAACCAGGGACTTTTGTTCTCCATCTTACTCAGCCCTCCGTATCCCCGACAACAATGGCCCGAAAGAGGAGGAAATTGGACTCCGGTAAGCCTCTCCCGGTAGAGCCTTTCGGGACTCCTGGCTGGGACCCTGCCGGGAACAACTCCCCTTCGCTTGCCGGGCTACACCCTCCTGCCGGGCCACTGGTCCCCGCAGACGAGGGATGCGCCCCCACGAATGAGGAGGTGCCGCTAGTCCTCGTTGCCGAGCCTCAGGCTCCAACTTGGGCAAGACACATAGTCCATTTCCTCCAAACCGAAGAACTTCCCGAAGAGCAAGAAGAAGCTGAAAGAGTAGCCCGGATGGCCAGTATGTATCAGTTTGTCGATGACACACTATACAGAAGAAGGCCCAACTGTGTGAAATTGAAGTGCATTTGTCGGGAAGGAGGAAAGGAACTGCTGGCAGAGATACACAAAGGCATGTGCGGCTCCCACATTGGATCAAGGGCTTTGGTTGGGAAAGCATTTCGGCAAGGATTCTATTGGCCCACAGCCCTCCAAGATGCGGTTGAGCTCGTCACCAAGTGTGAAGCCTGTCAGTTCCATTCCAAAAATATCCATCTACCTGCCCAAGCACTCCAGACAATCCCTTTGTCATGGCCGTTTTCGGTCTGGGGGCTCGATATCCTCGGCCCTTTCCCCCGAGCTGCCGGGGGCTTTGAATTCTTGTTCATTGCAATCGACAAATTTACAAAGTGACTGGAAGTAGATGCCGTGAGAAAGGTGACTGCTCAGTCAACTATCAAGTTCTTGAAAGGATTGGTGTGCCGCTTCGGGGTCCCTGCCCGGATCATCACCGACAACGGCACCCAGTTCACGAGCCGCGCCTTCATGCAATATGTTCATGCGCTCAAAAGCAAGATCTCATTTGCATCTGTTGCACATCCCAGAAGCAATGGACAAGCTGAGAGGGCGAACGCTGAAGTGCTCCGGGGACTCAAGACAAGAATGTTTGATAAGCTGCGGAAGCACGGCATGCAATGGATCAATGAGCTGCCGGTGGTTCTTTGGTCCCTCAGAACGACACCAAACCGAGCTACCGGGCAGACACCCTTCTCCCTAGTCTATGGGGCAGAAGCAGTTATCCCCACAGAACTCATTTACAGGTCACCTCGAGTGCTTGCCTACGATGAAGTAGCGCAGGCACAGCACATGCGTGACGACGCCGTGCTTCTCGAGGAGAACCGTCTCCGGGCTGCTACGCGTGTTGCACGCTATCAACAAGCCCTGCATCGCTATCATAGCCGCAGGGTTCATGCCCGGTGTTTTGAGGAAGGCGACCTTGTCCTTAGGCGCGTTCAGTCTGCCAAGGGTACAAACAAGTTGTCGCCGAAGTGGGAAGGCCCTTACCGGATAGTACGAGTCACCAGACCTGGCGCAGTCTGTCTGGAGACCGGAGATGGCATTCAATTGCAAAACTCATGGAATATTGAGCATCTCCGCAAGTTCTACCCGTAAGGCGTGGCTGTCGGGCCCTGCCCGGCAGCCACCCTTTTGTACAGGCCTTGCCTCAGCTGCATGTAACCCCTTGTACAAAGCCAGGCGCAGACCCTGAGCAACAGAGAAATAAATGAAGCGCTGGGGGCCCCCGACAAGTTGCATGCATGCATAAGCATTTCATAAGCATTGCATGATTCATGTAGATAGGTTGCATGATCACGTAGATAGATTGCATCTGGCATCATCTTAATTTGCATAAACTGCAGGCTCCTGCCGTGGACTCAGTCCTAGGAAGAGGATGCAAAGACAAGCCAACACTGCGGTCTCCGGCAAGCCAAACAGATAAGTTCCATCTCTTTTCCATACATGTTCCGTGAGTAGGACTTGTGCATGTGAAAACCTCGCCGCCTCGGAAACAAAGGTGCTCCCATCTACTGACATGAACGCTGCTTCGGTCAGGATGGTCGTAGTGGCCTTTGGCTGAAAGGGGTTGGCGGGGGGCTGGTCTCTCCCAATGGGTTCTGCGCCCAGCAGGCTCAGCCTCACGGCAACAGTCCTATGGGGTGCCGGCAAGGTAGCTTACCGGGATCTACCTGTTTACGTGAAAGTATGGAGGCGTTTCACCTCTGCATGGATATCATACATGCACAAGTGCCCGGCAAAGCTTATCTTTTTCATTAATATGCTGATCAACAAGTACAAATCTCACGGAACATAAACATGGATACAAGAGATTACATTATTTGAACTAAAATTTGGCAAGTGCCTACAGATTTAAGACTGAAAAAAGATAAGTGCCCCGTGATGCCTTTGCCCTTGTCCATCTCCTTCAGGAAATCGCAGGAAGGAACGGAGAAGGCGGAAGGCGGGCCTGGATTCGGCGCCTCCCCAGGATCAGGAGAACACTGTCGATGGGCTAAGAGGAAGAAACCGGAGGGCAGGCGCGGGCGGTGGCACTGCCGGGAACCCAGACGGAGTCACCGGCAAACACAACTCGTCGGAATGGTCGCCCCCATTCTTGACGCGTCGTGGGTTGCCGCCACCTTCGATGCGAACGCCACGCGCCCCAGGAGACACCCACAGAGAGCATGGGCGTCCCCGACAGCCCGGTGACACGAAGACCCCGCCCGTTAAGGAAGCGTGCACAAGGACTAGAGGCTCTCCCATGCACCGGACAGGCAGAGTACGGGGAGATAGGGTCCGCCCTCACCAATGGCGAACCATTTTTACAACCTCCCTCCAACGCCGCAGAAAAAGGGGGGATAGGCCACAATCGACTACCACACCTTCTGCCCATTATGGGCCTCGGCATGGTGTCGTTTGCGTCGCCTCTCACTAAAGTTGAAGCCACGGGCGACCCGGCGACGACCACACCGGAGTCGCCACCTCCGATGCTACCACCGCGCCGCCCGAGCGCCTCCATGGGGCTCACACGAAACTCCAAGCTAGGGCCCGGGGGCTGGCCCCGGGCTCTTCCTTTCAGCATACTCAGAAGAGGCAGAAGGCGGAGGAGGAGAGGAACGTGGATGAATGTCTCCGCTCCTCCCCCGCTCCTCCTTTTTATAGGCAAACTGGGGGTGGGGGCTGATTCCCCGGCGAGTACCCGCCGTCCTCCTCCACCAATCCAAGAAGATCGGGCCCCTGCCTTGATGCTCTCCTGCACCACGCGCCTCCATTTACCTACCCCACTCAATGCATGCGGCATACGTGGCTAAGGATAAGGGCGCGGTGGGAAGGGTGAATTGGCAGTTACCCGTCTGTGCGTTAAAGTCATTCACGGGCCATTACAAGAATGACCCCACCACAATTGGCGCTGCACAACACGCGGGAAAACCGGAAACTGACCCGAGCTCAGGTTAATTAAGAAGCAAAGAAGATCTCAAGGGGCGGAGCCACCCTTACATTTCTGCCTATGCACTGGTTAGGGCCTACCCCGACGACGCCCAGTGGCGCGTCCGTGCCAGGCCCGGGGGCTCCTGTCGGTGCAACGGACCCTGGGTCCATTGCACGGACTATGCACAGGCCAGAGACAAGATTACAAGACCAAGATCAGACCAGATAAAGGAAGATCAATTCCTTTGAAGGATCCAAATGCAAGTCGAGAAGGCCAAGGTGAGCCAGAAGAATAAGGCATCACTAAAGGAAGGACCTACCTTGCCGGGCAGGCGAGCCTGGCAGGGTTGGGTTTTGCCCCGGAAGCAAGCTCCAGATCGTCCCGGCAAGCCTGCCGGGGCTGGCGGAGGCAAGCCACTCCACCACTCCACCTCACAAGCGACGCAAGTCAGTAATCAAAGCGGTGTCGAGCTCCAAGGTGACTAAGTGGCTGCTTTCTGCCACATGGCAGCCACTTCCTATAGCAAACACCTCCATATGACACCCGTCTTGAGACGTGTCAAGCGAGCAAGCGCAAAGCTGGCAAAACAGCCCGGCAGGGCCTGCTGGGCAAGCTGTGATGTGACACTGAGCGGCGCATTTAATGCGCTCTGTTAGCCTGCAGAGTTAGATATGATAGCACTGTTAGCTATCTAATCAGTACGCAAAGACTGATTTGCCACTGTGGTGACCCCTTAATCTATAAAAAGAGGCTCATGGCGACCGTAGAAAGGGTTGGACCCTCGCATATCCATACGCGCGTAGCCACTCTCGCCCCCAGAGCGATCGTGCCAGGCGAGTGTGCTACGTTCACCACCATTATCCACCATCAATCCACCAAAGCAGGAGTAGGGTTTTACGCCTCATGGTGGCCCGAACCTGGGTAAAGGCTGCCTGTGTGATCTCTGTCGTGTTGCGTGATGCTTCTCCGCTCTTTGTGCAACGTGCCCATCCCCCGCCAAACCAAAAGGGGCTCATGGCCCCATAGGTGGCCGTGGTTTCCCACGACATAGAGTCTATCACACCCGATCATCACGAGGTGCTTCGAAACGATGAACTTTAGCAACGGTGCATACTCGGGGAGAACACTTTCATCTTGAAATTTAGTGAAGGGATCATCTTATAATGCTACCGTCGTTCTAAGCAAAATAAGATGCATAAAGGATAAACATCACATGCAATCAAAATATGTGACATGATATGGCCATCATCATTTTGTGCTTTTGATCTCCATCTCCAAAGCATCGTCATGATCTCCATCGTCACCGGCTTGACACCTTGATCTCCATCATTGCGTCAGGGTCGTCTCGCCAACTATTGCTAACGCATAGCGATAAAGTAAAGCAATTACATGGCGCTTACATTTCATACAATAATTAAGAGACAACCCTAAGGCTCCTAGCGGTTGTCGATATTACAAAACATGATCATCTCATACAACAACGTATATCACATCACGTCTTGACCATATCACATCACAACATGCCCTGCAAAAACAAGTTAGACGTCCTCTACTTTGTTGTTGCAAGTTTTACGTGGCTGCTACGGGCTTCTAGCAAGAACCGTTCTTACCTATGCAAAAACCACAACGGTGATTATCAAGTTTGTTGTTTTAACCTTCTTCAAGGACTGGCCGTAGTCAAATTTGATTCAACTAAAGTAGGAGAAACAGAGACCCGCCAGCCACCTTTATGCAAAACAAGTTGCATGTCAGTCGGTGAAACCGGTCTCATGTACGTGGACATGTAAGGTTGGTCCGGGCCGCTTCATCCCACAATGCCGCCGAATCAAAATAAAACGTTGGTGGTAAGCAGTATGAACATCACCGCCCACAACTTCTTTGTATTCTACTCGTGCATATCATCTACGCATAGACCTGGCTCATGATGCCACTGTTGGGAAATGTTGCATGGAAAACAAAAAATTTCTACGCACACGCACGATCTATCCATGGAGATGCATAGCAAAGAGAGGGGAGAGTGTGTCTACGTACCCTCGTAGACCGTAAAGCGGAAGCGTTTGTTAATGTAGTTGATGTAGTCGAACACCTTCGCGATCCAACTGATCAAGTACCAAACGTACGGCACCTCCGTGTTCAGCACACGTTCAGCTCGATGATGTCCTCGCCTTCTTGATCCAGCAAGACAGGCAAAGTAGTACATGAGTTCTGGCAGCACGACGGCGTGGTGATGGTGGTGGTGAACTTGTTCCCGCAGGGCTTCGCCATGCACTGCGGAAAACTAGACGGAGGACTAAACTATGGAGAGGGGCGCCGCACATGGCTAAGAGATTGTCGTGGGTTGTGTGGCGCCCCCTCCCTCTCATATATATAGGTGGGGGAGGGGAGGCAGCCTAGGGTGCGCCCCAAGGTGGCCGGCCAGCCCCCTTGGGCGCATTCCCTTTGGCGCCCCCCCCCCCCTTCCTTATTTGCCTTCGGGGGGAAGGCAAGAGGAGGTGGCGCCCCCACCCTTTCCTTCCTCTTAGGTGGAGGGAAGGAAAGAGGGGCTAGCCCCCCCTTTCCATCCATAGGGCCAGCGGCGAGGGAGAGGGCACGCCAGCCCCCTTGCGGGCTGGTGTGTGCCTCCCCTTGGCCCATTAGGCCCATATACCTCACGGGGCTTCCCGGAACCCCTTCAGGTGATCCGATGACTACCCGATACAATCCAAAACCTTTTTGGTGACCAAATAGCATCGTCCTATATATCAATCTTTACCTCCGGACCATTTCGGAGCTCCTCGTCATGTCCGTGATCTCATCCGGGACTCCGAACAACATTCGGTCACCAAATCACACAACTCATATAATACTATATCGTCAATGAATGTTAAGTGTGCGGACCCTACGGGTTTGAGAATGATGTAGACATGATCGATACACCTCTGTGGTCAATAACCAATAGCAGGACCTAGATGCCCATATTGGTTCCTACATATTCTACGAAGATCTTTATCGTTCGAACCGTTATGACATCATACGTAAGTCCCTTTGTCTGTCAGTATGTTACTTGCCCGAGACTCGATCGTCGGTATCTCCATACCTAGTTCAATCTCGTTACCGGCAAGTCTCTTTACTCATTCCATAGTACATCATATCTTAACTAACTTTTTAGTCACTTTGCTTGCAAGCTTCTTATGATGTGTATTACTGAGTGGGCCCAGAGATACCTCTCCGATACACGGAGCTACAAATCCCAATCTCGATCCATGCCAACTCAATAGACACCTTCGGAGATACCTGTAGAGCATTTTTATAATCACCCAGTTATGTTGTGACGTTTGATAGCACACAAGGCATTCCTCTGGTATCCGGGAGTTGCATGATCTCATGGTCGAAGGAACATGTATTTGACATTAAGAAAGTAGTAGCAATAAACTTGAATGATCATATGCTAAGCTAACGGATGGGTCTTGTCCATCACATCATTCTCCTCATGATGTGATCCCGTTATCAAATGACAACTCATGTCTATGGTTAGGAAACCTTAACCATCTTTTGATCAACGAGCTAGTCTAGTAGAGGCTCACTAGGGACACGGTATTTCTTTATGTATTCACACATGTATCTAAGTTTTCGGTCAATACAATTCTAGCATGAATAATAAACCTTTATCATGAATAAGGAAATATAATAATAACAACTTTATTATTGCCTCTAGGGCATATTTCCATCATAAAGTACTATGTGTGAAGGACACAAGAGTTTGTACGGCCCCGAAGATCACCCACTTCATGAAGATCTACCCCTAATGAGGCTTCTACGGGCAAGTAATGATGGAATAGGTTGGTTTTGCTTAGTGGGTCACTTGGTCGGCATCACAACCGGGATTCCATAATACCAGAACCTCTTGGTCGGCATCACAACCGGGATTCCATAATACCAGAACCTCTTGGTCCGAAGCCTCCATCAACGTGGATGTAAGATAGCGCCAACTATTCGAACCACGGGAAAACATCCTCTTGACAACCAATGTTTGCATCCTCTACTCTACTCCTTACCTTCATGAAAGATGCTTTATTTCCACTGCTTTACTCATTTTGCATGCTTGATTGTACAAAGACCAACTAGCTTCTTATGCTTAAAACTATAAAATTTTAAAACTTGCATAGAATTTTGTGTTATGTCTATTCAACCCCCCCCCCCTCTAGACCATATGTCAAATCCCTGGTTGCAACATGATATCCCTGGCTTATAATGCAGTGCAAAAAGAGAACACCTGTTGGGCCTAGAAGTGCAAGGGTTTGTGGTACTGGAAGAATCCCCCTCAGTGAGAACCAAGATATCAATTCATGTAGTTCTCCTATGAGCCAATGATCATCTGACAATCAACTAAGAAACTTTATCTTAGTATCCAAGTTCCAAAAATAGCCAATGTGAATTTAGGTTCTTTCTAGTTATAAGGATTAATGTACCATGTGTATGGAAATTAATTTTATTTAAGCATGAAAAATTACTTCAGAATAGAAAAACATTAAAAAGGGGTTGTATTTGTGAATAAGAAAGGACTGGCATCCATAGTTTCACTAGTGGCATCTTTCCAAATAGCATAGGCATCGTAAACAAATGGCAATTGCATATCAATTAAATTACAACTTTTCTGTTTGGACCGCTATCTAGCATTCATGCATCTTGCGATGGAAAGGAGATGAGGTCTATTATAAAGGCTAATGGCCCTAAAGAAAACTCCGAAGACCTAATCGACTAGAAGGCGTAATGCTACAAAAATGTGTGGCGTCGGAAGGATTATTGAAGTAACTATCTATTATTTGCCTAAGGCTCCACAATGGGTGCAAAGGTGTTCACCTTGGATGATCGAAAATCAAGGGGGAGGGAGCTGAGCATCCTCGCAGAGTGGACATGGACACAAATTCCGAGAGAAACACGCTCATCGACTTCACTACGCATACACCTGGAAAAGCCTTCCCAGCCCACAATGAAGTCTTGTCGGGAGTCTACACCTGGGTAAGGAAGTATCCGTGATGGTTATCCCCTGAACTCTAGGAAAGGAAAGCGCCTGGATTCCTACACAAGGCAAGGTGAGTCGTCCACGACCAAGAGACTGGGATCAAAAGGAGCCAAACCGACCAAGGCCAGGTATAAATACCTCGACATCGACATTACGAGGGGAGAGCTTCTTCTTCCACTACTAAGAAGGCGGTATCGAAGCCCTAGTTTAGCTTAGAATAGATTTGATCTAATACAACCCCGTCTATATCGAACAACCACAACCAAGTGTCTTCGTGTCGAAATTGCTGGACATACACATTGTACTCGTTGTTATATGATCCCTTGATATAATTCCAGAAAATTAGGACGGTTGTTACTTGCATCGCAATGTCCCAAACATAGGTAAAATCATCTCCCCGTGTCCATTTCATAACCTTAGGTTACATCCCACTGTCATAAAGATCCATGCATGTTACCCGATATTGTATAAAAGATAATCGACATATAGGTTATTCTCAATGTAGGTTGCACATATAGAGAACTTAGTTTATCTGCATATCCAAAAAAAATAAGTAAAGCTTAAAATTTTGTAGTTACCTAGCCCTCTTCTAGTCGACCAATTCAATTCTTTCACTAGTATTAGCACCCTCATGACAACAGTTCGATTGTGGGAAGACATGTGGAATCAATGTCATGGTACTCACAGTAGGATTGAGGAAGCGGAAGCCTTCCCGCCAAATTTTGGCTTGCAAAAGTGGAGACTCTGTTGTCAAATCAGATGGACACCAAATCAGGGCTCGACCGCATCACCATCCTATATCATTGTTGGTCCATTGTGTTCCACACGACACTAAGACACATGTCTAAGATTTAATCAAAACCATACGGGACCTTGACGAGTCAATCTTTGCCTATGATCTAGACCGGCACGCGCGACCACTAGAATAATGAAGACCAATGCATAAGTATGACACAACTTTTCATTGGGCAAACTATATCCAAATACCTCACTTCTAGTCCTATGTCTATCACATTCGTCATCATATATGGAGTAGTAATTAGAATTTTGTATATATTGTAGAAAATATACAGGTACAATAACCAGGACCCAAGTCCTATTGAGTTTTTCAAAGACACCCATATGAACAGTAAGAGTGGTAGCATGAGCGAGCCGGCACATATATCACTTATGTAAGATTTCTTTCTCTATTGTTTCTAACTAGAAATAGATTATCATACTGATCAAGTGTAATCCATCATATGAACTTTGCCTTAGTTGAGCTTCAATGTTTTCCTTTATACAATAGAATGCAATGTAAAGGAAAAGGGAAACACAATCAGAAGGTAAGCAGCAAGTATCTAATACAACGATTGTGGTTGAAGTTCTAAAGTAAAAAAGCGCCCATACACCTTCCTTTCCAGCATGGCTTATGCATCAAGATCGGGGAGATCTAGGATCTCTTCTTCATCGGCACAGATACTAGTTCTAGAAGAAAGAATTGAACAGAAGTATAGAGAGGCGAGAGATGCAAATGACTAGTACTTGTCTTGTTTCTTTTTGTGTTCTGATTGTTTCTTTTTAGTTGCTTTAGGTGCATGGTGCACTCAAGACACTGAGAAAATGAGAGCATGTTTGGTTGGTGTCAACAACGCTACATGCCTGGCCTAGACCATCCCTGAAATGTGCCTGGTACTTATTTGGTTGATGACCTAGGAGATAAAGCTCTTGCCTGGCCTGGCCATGCCAGCGAGGTGGTTAACCTAGCTCAATTAAAAAACAAATATTTAATTCAAGCAGCATCGTTAGCCCGACCCAGGTACCCCTTTCCTTGCGCCTAGGCATGCCACAGTAGTAGACTGGCAAAATCCAGGAGCTAATGGATGTACTTTCTGATGTTTAAATATTCTTTAAGCACATACATGACATATGGACATAATGTACTGCTCTATTTCATGGCATGCTTGCCTTGAGATTTCATTATGTACTCCTATATTTCATATTCATAATTTGATAGATTGTAAGCTTCTTAGTGGTACTCTTGTACCTTGCTATCTTGTCTATTTTCGTCTCATCGAGATGCAACATTGTTGTGTTTCATCAATTATAGTCACGGAGAGGAGTTAACCACGAGACATGAAGCATAAGTGAGAGCATTTGAGGAGATGTAGAGGAAGCAACAAGAAGAATTGGGAGTTGTGAAGAAGAGCCATCAAGAGAAGAATGAAGCATTGAAAAAGAAGCAACAAGAGACAGATAACCTGATGGTTTTCTCTCAAGGGCTCAGGCAGCTCAGCAAGTAACTCGGCAGTCCTAGTCCAAACCCGATGGTTCACGAAGGTCATCCTTTTATGATGGAAAGATACTTGTTAAATTATACATTGCAATCATCGGGACAACACATGTGGTCTTTAGTTGTCTAAATATTGCTTTTCAACTTTGTCTATTGTTGTATCAAACTTGTGAGTCAGTGTTATTTTTTGCTGTCATTTTTAGACGATGATTTGGCTGGGACGATTGGATATATAATATGATTTGTATTTTCATTTCAATTTATGATGTGATTTGGATGTTAACTTATTTATATAAGGTGATGTGATGTGAATTAAATACTTACCATGATATGCATTTGGAATATAGTGAATTTGATAATTCATTGTAATTACAATTTGAAATAAATTAAATATATGTTGATGGCATCATCTTCATCAATAATGAAAGTGGTGACGCTAGCAGTGGGATAGTGTCTCCTCGGGCATTGACATGGCATGAAGTCAGTGACGTTGCTTCGTCACAGAATATGGTACAATATGGCATATTTTCTCGTAACGTGTGACGTTAACTGATCGCCGCGGAAATAAAAAGTTGATAACGTTCTAGAGAACGTCATGAAGGTCCCATTTTCAATGACGTTTTTTGTGCGTGCCGCCACTAGGAGTAATCTATGACGGGGATTCTGTGTGACGATCCTTGTGACGCCCATAAAACATCACTCGGGGATAATTTGTGGTGTTATTAGCTATTCGATGGCACTGTTTTTTGGCTCGTCATAGTAGGGCTGATCTCTTCTAGTGACAACTGGTGCATTCCCGGAGGCGGTCGAGCAATCCCAGACCACTGCGGACACTATTATGTTGGCCATGTAGGCGGTACATCCGATTTGGCAAGGTTCCATTTGGTTTTTTCTTTTCTTGTTTCTCCACCTTTTTCATATTTTTTACTTTTTTCTTATATTTGTTTCCATTTCAAATTTAAAAATAATTATTGAAATTCAAGACATAATTTGAATTGTTGAAAATATTTAAAATAAAAAATGTTTTCTTCAATTTTAGAACATTTTTTATAAATCCATCAAAATATTTTCATATTGATGGATATTTTTAAAATTTTACAAACACTATTTAAATTCACAAATATTTTTAAAATTTGCGAATTTTTTGGAAATTCATAAAGAATTTAAATTGTATGTATATTTTTTAAGTTAAACAAAATCTCGGTTCCAATAATGTCATGCCGAACCCATGATCCGACGAGACGCTTACATGCATGGTCCGCTTTAAGGAAAAAACTTTGGAGCTCTCTTAAACCTCTATTCTACTTTTTTGTGAGAAACTTCCAATCTATTCATCTTCAAACATGGCGGTACAAAGAACAACAGATGCAATAAAAATTACAACCATGTCTGTGGACTACCTAACGACGACTACAAGCACTGGAGCGAGCTGAAGGCGCGCCGCCGTCATCGCCCCTCTCTTACCGGAGCCGGGCAAACCTTGTTGTAGTAGACAGTCAGAAAGTCGTCGTGCTAACGCCCCATAGAACCAATGCATCAGAGCAGCAACCATCACTGATGAAGAAAGTCGTAGATTAGAAGAATCAAACCTGTAAACACCCGAACGAAGACCGGATCCAAACAGATCCACCGAAGACCAGCATCGACCAAATCTTGTGAGAACCGACGGAGACACACCTTCACACGCCCTCCGATGATACTAGATGCACCATGGGGACGGTGATAGAACGAGAGAGACATTATTAATGCTAAGGGACATCGCCGCTGCCACACACCCCCAACCAAGACGCTGAACCTAACAAAAACAAGAGTCCCTCCCGTCGGCGGGGGACCGAGATCCTCTGCACCTCCATGGCGTAGAGGCCATCGGAGATGGGGCGTAGCGGCGACGACGCTGACAGGAGTAGAAGGGGCTTTTCTTGTGGAGGAGGAAAGAGATTTTGTTAAGGTCGTTTTTTAAACCTCTATTCCTGGGGAGCTAAGAGCATCTCCACTCACGCCCCCAACAGCCCCCCCCCCCCCAGGACGGGTTTTTTTACGCCGGTGCCCAAAAAAAAAACCCAGGCGCCCCCCAGGACGCCGAATTCCGCCGGTTCGGCCCATTTTTTGGCCTGGCGATCCCAGGGCGAACCCAGCGCATTGGGGGGCGCCGGCGAAAGGAAAAACGGCGCATGGGCCACCACTGTCAGGCGAAAAAGGTTTTTCCCACGTCCAGATTCGCCCCCGCGTGCGCTACCCCTCTCCTCCGCCGTGCCGATCCCGGCGACGCCCACCTACTCATAGCCGCTAGGAAGGCCATTTCCCCGCCGGAAAGAGAGGGTTCGCCGCGCCACGGCCACGCATCCTCCATCCCGCTCCTAGGCGAGCTTTCCGACGCTCCGGTCATGCAGGCAGGGGTACCTGCGGCTGCGCGCCTACCACGCCCGCCAGGTGTTCGGCGGTTTGTCTGTTCGGTGATGGACTCCGACGACGAGGAGGCGTTCACGGCGCTGCTGGAGGAGGAAGCCGAGGCCAATGCCCAGGACGAAGAGCACCTCATGGTCCTCGCCACTCTGGCCGGCCTATTCGCGAGCAATGCAAAGCCGCGGCGAGGTGGCTCAGCGCCGGGCCGCCAGAAGAGCAAGCAGAGGCATCGTTTGGAGGGCTATTGCTTGCTCTACGCCGACTACTTCGCCGACGCTCCACTGCACAGCGAGAAAGTATTTCGGCGCCGTTATTGGATGAGCCGAAAGCTCTTCCTCAGGATTGTGAATTCCATCCGGGAGTTCGACAGCTACTTCAAGTGCAAGAAAGATTGCACCGGCACACTTGGATTCATCTCACTCCAGAAGTGCACAACAACTATGAGGATGCTTGGATACGAAGCTCCCGGTGATATACTAGAAAACTATGGACGCATGGCCTAGTCCACCACCATTGAGTGTTTGTACAAGTTCTGCAGGGCAGTGGTGGCAGTGTTTGGACCACAATATTTGCGATCACCCAATGCTGAATATACTGCTCGGATCCTAGCACAGAATGCGACTAGAGTATTTCCTGGGATACTTGGAAGCATCGACTGTATGCATTGGGTATGGAAAAACTATCCATTTGCTTGGCAGGGGATGTACAAAGGCGCCAAAGGAGCTTACAGTGTGGTACTTGAGGCAGTGGCCACACAGGACCTCTGGATTTGGCACTCCTTTTTTGGTATGCCAGGAACTCACAATGACATCAACGTACTGCAGTGCTCGAATGTCTTTGCCAAGCTTGTTGAAGGTCATGCTCCTCCGATGAACTTCGAGGTCAATGGGCGTCACTACAACAAGGGATACTACCTAGCAGATGGCATCTATCCGAGATGGTCCACATTTGTGAAGACTATCTCAAACCCTGTATCAGGAGGCAAGAACTCCTACTTTGCCAAGTGTCAGGAGGCTTGCAGGAAGGATGTCGAGCGGGCATTTGGTGTGCTCCAATCTCGATTTGCTGTTGTCCGGTACCCCGCTCTGACCTGGTCGAAAGATTGAATGTGGGAAGACATGACTTGTTGTGTCATCTTGCACAACTTGATCATTGAGAGCGACCAGGACACTGAACCATATTACAGGCAGGATCCTCTTTCCCAAGTTGATCACCAGCTACCGGCAACCTGGGTTGCCTTCCTCAATATGCGTCAGAAGATCCAAGACCCACAGGTGCATCAAGAACTGCAGCACGATCTGGTGGAGCACCTATGAAGGCTCAAGGGCAACGCCTAACTCGATGTGCGATAAAATATGAGTTTTTATTTGTGTTTGAATTATGATGATTCGTTGAACTATTTGATTTGCATTGTTTTTGTGATGAACTATGTGATAAAAATTGGTTTCCTTTTTGAGTTTGTGTCGAAACACACCGAATGTGGGCCGTATTTGGGTCAATTTGCGCCGAAACTCGGCCGAGATCGGCGGCTGGGGAGGCGAACTTGTGGGTCGGCTGGGAAACCGAACCCCCCCCCCCCCCCCCCCCCCCCCCCCCCGCGCGGGCGCCGATTTTATCGCCAGTTGGCCCCCAGATGGTGTTATTTCATGCCCCTGGATGCCGAACGGCTAGAGATGCTCTAAGCAATTGCAAGTATATATGTTCAAAAACGAAAGAGAAAATGCATAATGTCTCAATCCAAAGTTCGAAACGACCGCAGAAAATGACGCGCCCAGAGTTCTTCTTTTAGGACGGTGTCCACGCCTGGTTTACAGATGCAACTCGAGGCCATGCCGACCGGGACGTTGCCATCACGGCTTGGGTTTTTCGGGAAGCGGATTCAGCGGGGCTCGGTTTGGTTCTGCGGGATGCGGCAGCCGCTGCAGTTGGCAGGGGAGGCAAAGGAGATCAGCGTTCTTGCCATTCCCAGCCGCCCATCCCTGTCCTCCCAAGATCCATCTCCGATTTGGTAAAAGGACATGGCCGCTGGGTAAATGTCATCTGGCAACATTACCAGAAGGAACGCGTGCCTTTTTAACGGTGTGCTGTGCTCGGCGTAACCTCGGGTCATGGCGCTTGCTCGGAATGGTAGGGGAATCTTGGCACCTCTTCCCAGATCGCACAAGCTAACCGGGTTGATATATGTCGTGCACTGAAAAGCACTCCACTGATTCTACTCGCTGTCTTGAGAGCCCTTGTTCGGTGGTTTTGTTGATCGGGAGTGCTGGAGTAGTGACCCACTACAACGACAATGACCTTCTTCCATTCATCAATGAGCTGGACATGCACCTTAAATAGCAGATTGTTTTTTTTACGGGAACCATAAATAGCAGAATTGACATTAGGTTCTGTCTCTTCTGCTATAATTTGATTTCATGTCGAGTAATTAGTTCTTCCTTCTGCCCTTTGTCTATTTCACAGTTGAAGGGCACAACTTAGTGGAGCAGGCAGGCATCTGGTGAGCTAAAGTTCACACATTGAATAGATGATGCAGGGCAAGTACTTGGTTAGTGTGAGTTAGGGCATCTCCAACGACCCTTAAACCGCCCGCATACGGACTGTGCGGTTCAGACCTGTTCTACCATCCAACATGGACCTATATCGGTCCGCCGAGCGGTCCGGACGTACTTTATCCTGCAAATTGGAAGCAATGTTGAGGGGGCTTTGCAGGGGTACGGACAACAACCACGTAGGACTCGGTCACCCTAGCCCACTAGATGTCCCCTCCCGGTCCCCTCCCGGTCCATTTTCTTCCAATCCGCGCCTTCTCCCCATTGCTTTGCATACGTACCCTACTCCTCCGACGTCGTAGTTGTACCTCTCCAACCGCCACACAAGCATTGTCGGACCTCCGCAACCAGCACCTACGTGCCCGCTCGCCTTTTACGACGGTGTAGTCCACCCAATACCCGTCTGTAGCCAGGTCTCAAGACTACTTTATAAATCTTGAGATTGAAGTTTGTTTGTAAAGGTTGAAATATGTTTATGATTAAGATTTTATCATGTTCGTCGGGCTTCTCACTTTTGTCTCCGACCAAGCTCGGGCATGCTTTTGAGTAAATATTTGGTCTTCAGGCCAGGCTCGATCTAGACACTTGATGTTTGGACTTTTGTAAGCCCCGCCCGAAATCCGTACATGCACTTGAGCTAGACAAAAAAAAACTTATTTTGTCATCAAAACTACATGTTAATATATACATCCATATTATCATGTCAATTTTGTTTTAGCAGTTTTTAAAACTTCAAAAATGTAAGTTTTGAACTATTTTGAAATAAAGTGCTCACTGGCGCCCGTATTCCACGGCGACTTTTTTATAATTAGTGCTCTTTATAGACTCCCCGGCACCTTTAGGACACCTAGCATGACCAATATTTGTAGTTTACATAACGAGAGAATTTAGTGTCTACACTTCCACTGAATATTCGACAACATGCTAGATCTTTGCCTTGTTTATTACCTTATCTTTGTGGAGAATCACACTGATTGGCATGACTTGTATTTGTATCTTATGTTCAGCTTTTGACTTGACTCTTTTGTCAAGTCGAATCCAAGTTTGCATTCGATTTCGCTAAGCATGTCATCAAGAACTCTAGAACATCGTATTTCCAAACCTGGGGTCCACAGTCATTGTCCCATCGGTGGAAGGCTCCGTGAAGCTGCAGCATACGGAAAGAACACGCTCCGTGTATTATTTCAGGCAGCTCTCGCGATGCCATTGCCATGAGCTTCTCGTCGGCAAGCTTCCTCCCATCTCCCGCTCTACCTGACATCCGACTGTGTGCCCGGCAGCGCGGCGCCCCAGCCTCCGTCGGCCAGCATGGAGCCCACCGACCAGTCGCCGGAGGAGATGTACTCCGTGTGGGCCCTCCCGCCGGAGCCCGTCCGCCGCCGCCTTCTCGGCCTCATGGCCGGCCTCCGTGCCGCGCACGGCGGCGCGGTCTTCGAGCCGCACGCCACCGTCCTCGGAGCCATGCGTCTCCGCCGCTCCGCCGCCATCGAGGCGCTACGAGCCGCGGCAGCCGGCCTCCGCCCATACACCGCCCGCATCGCCGCCATCGGCCGCTACGGCGTCAACCTCCTCCTCGAACCAACACGTGAGGTCGGTCTCCGGTATCCCTAAGCTCACCCCTATCTGCGCCGGTTTGCTTTGCTCCCATCAAATTCTCTTGATTTTGCTTGCAGGTGATGGCCACGAGCGACCACTGCCGCGCCAACTTCGGTTACCAGAGACCAGCTCGTGAGTCTTCTATCTGAACTAACTCTGTCTCCGTAAAATCACAAGCTGATGACAGCTGATTAAATATAATTGCAGCGTACGTGCCGCATCTGAGCCTCTTGTATGGGGATCACCTGACGGAGGAGGAGATGGCAGCGGCGAGGAAGAAGGCAGGGGAGATGGACAAGGGAATATTTGGGTTGCAGTTCGAGATATCTGAGCTCGCGCTTTATAAAACGGATCCGAAGGACAAGAGCTTGGAGTCGTGGGAATTGGTTGAGCTGTGCCACCTTCAGAAGAAGTGATTTCAGCCTGCTCCCAATGCACGCCGATGCTGCATGCTGCCATGTATCCATGTTTGCGACTTGTTGTGGACGTGTAGTAATAACCGCATGTATAATATGTCTCCCGGAGCCCTTCTGCTTGGAATAAGGAAATATAAGGGGTTGGAACTGTTTTGTCTTTTTTTTTTCCAGAAAACTTTGGATCTATTCATTTTCAATACAACAAACACAAGAAATAATAAAAAGTTAGACCCAGATCCGTAGACCACCCAACGACGACTACAAGCACTTAAGCGAGCCAAAGGCGCGCCGCCGTCATCGCCCCTCCCTCACCAAAGCTGGGCAAAACTTATTGTAGTAGACAGTCGGGAAGTCGTCATGCTAAGGCCTATAGGAGCAGTGCAGCAGAACAGCAATCACCGCCGATGAAGAGTACCGTAGATCGGAATGATCCAACCTAACGACACACGAACGTAGACGAACTACGACCAGATCCGAGCAAATCCACTAAGGACAGATCCGCCGGAGGCACGCCTCCACACGCCCACCGACGATGCTAGACACACCACCGGAACGGGGGCTATGCGGGAGAACCTTATTCCACCTTCAGGGAGCCGCCGCTGTCTCGTCTTCCTGGACAGGACACGACCCTAACAAAAATTAAAGAAACATCTGAAAACAGAGCCCTCACGCCGGCAAGGCCGGGATGCACCGCGCCGCCATGGCCCTAAGGCCACCGGAGAGGAGGCGAACTAGCGGCGGCGCCGGCCGGAGGCAAAGGACCCCTAGGCTTTTCTTAGGGGAGGAGGACGGCTGCGCGGTAACTGTTTTGTCTTCTTAAATGTGCAAAATGTTTTCAAGTATTTTGTGAGAACTCGCAAAGCATGTTTATGATTCAGGTCGTACAGACTACCTACTTTTTTAGCATGTAGGAGTACAGTTTAATTACCTAACTTTTTGTTTCGCCAAAAAAATAGATTCCCTAGTCCGCTCGTAGGGCAATGGGCAGCCAGCAAACGCGCACCTCTCTTTTTTTTTCATGGTAATACGTGTCTTATTTATATAATAAGGATCATAATGCAAATCACGTACACATCAACCTGACAAACGCGCACCCCTCCCCGGCGTGAGAGCTAGCTACACCGGGCCAATTAAGGATAGCCTCATAGCCATGGCCAGTGGCGGAGCTTCAAGGAAAAAGTTGGGTGGGCTAGGGTAAAGAAGAGCACAAAAAATTTAGGCATTAGTCACTACTCGGTCCCTTTTATTTTCACTGAATTTTTAACAAACAGTTACCGACAAGATACTCATCTTTTACCCTATTATAAGCAAACCTTCTTTCGCGTTAGGTATGAACATCGAACACCCGTTGATTCACAAAGGACGAATACCTATTTATCTTCTATTTCCAATTTTCCACATATGAGTTGCTATGCTCAGTTCAACCAATGGATAACAGAAACACAGTCATCAGGAGGTGAACATTGAGAGCGTCGTCGGCAGACCAGCAAGGCAGCAATACAACTTTCAGCGGAGGCATCTGGGGGCACCTTGGTAGGATCCTGATGGCCAAGGTCAGGACTGGCCAGTGCGGAGGCCGGAGCCAGGACGGAGGGGAGGATGACGCCACAACGAGGTCGCACGGAGGGCAGGGTAGGGCGGCGCCGTGGTGGTGCAGAATTCACGGAGGCGGCGGACGGCAAAGTCAGCAGAGGTGCCGCATGCGCCGTGGTTGTGCTATTTTTGTATGCATCGTGGTTGTCCGACGCCTGCCCGAGATGCCGGCTGGCGGTTGCTGCTCCTGTACGCTCGAGTGAGATTGGAGGCTTTGATCAATGGTCACGCTTGGACTCATGTATACTCGATGTGGTGGACTGGGCTGAATGGGCTAGGAAGTATAGCATTATAGGTATAAAAACCAAAGAAACCTGGGCGGGCCATGGCCCGGTTTAGCCCCAACAAAGCTCCGCCCCTGGCCATGGCTATCGACATATTCTCTGGATTTTTAGATATTTTATTTATTTATTTTTCGGCTTTCTATTATTTATTTTTAAATGTTTCAAAATTCAAAACTGTCTGCAAATTTTAAAAATATTCAAAAAAAATAAAACATGTTGTTGAATTTAAACATGTTTGCTAAATTGAATATATTTGTGATTTAAAAAAAATGAATTTAAACATGTTCTTGCATTTAAAAAAATCTTCAATTTTAGAATGGAAAAGGGGAAACAATAAAATAAAAACAGGTAAATAAAAATCTGGAAGAAACCCGATACAACCAGCAAAGAAAATACAGAAAGAACCAGCATTGACCGGCCCAAATAACCATATAGCACGCTGAGGCATGCATTCGGCCGACAATTGTTCACATTATGCGCGGAATTGGAAATCCTTGTCAGCGCGCACTGCATTAGCTTTTTTTTTTTTAGAAAATCGCACTGCGTTAGCTAGTGAGCAAACGCGGACCCCTCAATACTACATGGGCCAGCTCAATTAGGCATTTTTTTGCCATGTGTTTATCTGGTTTTGGGATTTTCTCAAAATAAAAATTCTGGTTTTGGGAAGATTCTCCCTGAACCAGTTTTGTTTTACTTATGGGTGTGGGTATCCCTGAACCAGTGTGTGTGTGTGTGTGTGTGTGTGTGTGTGTGGTGGCGTGCGTGCGTGCTGTGTGGTTTACCGTGTTTTTTCTTGTTTTTTTCAGTTCGTGAATATTTCTTTTAAATGTCAGAATTATTTTGAAATCTGAGCACATTTTTCAGATTCATGAGCGTTTTATAATTTTGAGAATATTTTTAAAAACTTCCAAACGTTTTTCGAAATAACAAATATTTTGAAAATACATGAACATATTTTGAATTTCAGGATCATATATTAAATTCACAAAAAAAATTAAATATATTTTTAAACTAGAGATTCTCTATTTAGAAGGTATTTAATGAAAAATCAGCCCATAGAAAATAAAATGACTTTAAAAACCATTTTAAGAAAAAAATCATGAAGCGGGTGCACACTGGGCTGGCCCATTTACCATTCCTCGCATGGAGGGGTTCCGAAGCGAGCATCGCCGAGGTGCGCATGTGCTCGCACTCACTCGCCCTACGTGGAGATTAGGTACATTTGCGTGTCTTAAAAACAAGCCAATGCTTTGGACGCGTGGTAACATTTCTTAATGGCCCTTGTTTCTTCCCATTTGACGCCCGTGTGCGTCGTCAACTAGGGGTTGTTTCACCGATGCCAACAATAATTGGGCAGCCCACTTTGCCCGTAACCTGCTTTTATTTATTTTTTCACTTTTTAGTTGGGTTTCCACGAATAAAACCAGATGTTGTTTTTTAGGAGCTAGATATTTTAAAAAACTATTAAAAACTAGAAATATATTTTACAAAATTGTTCAGTATTTATTTTATGTTAATTTTCAGTGCATATTAAAAATGTTCACCATATGATAAAAAATATTAAGTGTGTTTAAAATAACCTTCATCATATAATTATAAAAGTCCATAGTATATTAAAAATATTAAGTAATATAAAAAAATTGTTCACCATATATTATAAAAAAATATCATTTTATATTTGAAAAATGTTCACCATATACTTAAAAAGTACAAATTGTACTGAAAATATATTCATCATAATTGGAAATAAGTTCACCATATATTGCAAAACCTATAAAAAATAAGCAAAATAAGAAACAAAAAAAAGTAATCCCAAGATCTGAAATAGAAAAGAAAAAGGAAAAAAATCAAGAAAAAAACGCACTAGAACAGCCGTCACGTGTGCCGGCCCGTTTGAACAGCTATACGACACACGTGATTCTCAAAAAAAAAAACCTATACGACGCATGCGGGCGTCATATAGGATTGTCCGAGGTGCGTGTTTGCTTGCCCTCGCTCGCCTTACGCGGGGATTAGGAGCACTTTGCACTGATTGACTGAAAAAAAATCTATGCTTTGGAGGTGGGACAACATTTCTGTATGGCCCACAATAAGTGGGCCTTGTTTCTTCCCATTTGGTGCTCTAACTCTTGTGACTGGTTTGGCTTATTAGGCTTCAACACCGGGCCAGTAGTAGGGCTGGCAATAAATGTCACATTTGTTTCCTTCCTTTTTCTTCCTGAAAGGACACGAACTGAACTTATTTCTTAGAGGGCCAAGAATAACATTCTTTTTTAGAGGGATGTGAAATGAACTTGCAAGAGAACAGAGTTTGCGCATGATCTGGACCGTCCGTCGATGGTAATCAGAGGACAAAAACCATTTTAAGAAAAACAAATCAAGACGTGGGCACACACTGGGCCGGCCCCTTTACCATTCCTCGCGCGGGGGAGGGGGGGGGGGGTTCCGAGGTGCGCGTTTGCTCAATCTCGGTCACCCTACGCGGAGATTTGGTACACTTGCATGGATTAAAATAAGCCCATGTTTTGCAGGTTCGGCAACATTTCTTAATGGCCATTGTTTCTTCCCATTGGACGCCCGTGTGCGTCGTCAACTAGGGGTTTTTTTCACCGAAGTCGAGGCAAATGGGCCAGCCCACTTTGCTCGTGAGCTGCTCTTATTTATTTTTTTGTTTCTTAGTTGCTTTTTCACCAAAAAAACTGGATGTTGTTTTTCAGGAGCGACATATTTTTAAAAACTGTCAAAGATAAGAAATACATTTTGGAAAATTGTTCTGTATGTATTTTCTATAAAAGCTCAGTGCATACTAAAAAAAGTTAACCATATATTAAAAAATGCTAAGTGTGTTTAAAACAACTTTCATCATACAATTAAGAAAGCACATCATATATTTGGAAAATGTTCAAAGTAATATAAAAAATTGTTCATCGTATATTATAAAATTATACTTTTTCTATTTGAATAATGTTCAACATGTACTAAAATTACAATCTGCACTGAAAAATATTCACCATAAATTTGGAAAACGTTCACCGTATATTGTGAAACCTATAAAAATGTGCAAAAAAAGAAAAAAAATCCAAGATCTGGAATAGAAAAGAAAAAATCAAGAAAAAATGCACCAAAACAGCCATTACGTGTGCCTGCCCATTTAGAGGAGTCTTCGCAGTACCCTCAGCTATAGCTATACGACGCATGTGATTCTAAAAGAAAACTATACGACACACGCGGGCGTCATATAGGATTGGCCGATGTGCGCGTTTGCTCGCCGGATTAGGAGCACTTTGCAGTGATTGATAAGAAAATTGTCAATGCTTTGGAGGTGCGACAACATTTCTGTATGGCCCACAATAGGCGCGCCTTGTTTCTTTCCAGTAGTAGGTCTGCCAATAAATGTCCCATTTGCTTCCTTCCTTTTTTCTTCCTGAAAGGACATGAACTGAACTTATTTCTTAGAGGGCCAAGAAAAACCTTTTTTTTTAGAGGGACGCGAAGTGAACTTGCAAGAGAACAGAGTTTGCCGACGATCATAATATGAGGATTGATTTCGTTGAGTTTTGGCATTTCACCAACGCGGGATCATTTCACCGAAGTAATGGTCACACTGATGGCTCCATTTGCATATTCGTGCATGCTCGAGCGCCTCACAAAAAACAAGATCTAAAAGAAGGAGTAAGACGACATCGTCATGGATAACTAGAATTCACCGCAAATATTATGAAATTCGGACCATCAAGAACGAAAAAACAGGTATATGTGTTATATAAAAGAAAAAAACGAAAACACAACATGACCTATTACAGCGAAGAGACACATGCACGCTTTTTCACACGTACAGCAAGATGCCGTCAGTAAGCGTGTGGTCCATCTATATGTATCCAGTATTTTATGCAACGAAATAATAACCAATGAAACAATAGTATTAAGTTGACGGACGACTGGAGGCCGGATGCAAACACTTCGTTTTCTTGCACCATCCTGAGCACCCCCGATAGCTTGACTCGCTGACCAGTCTCGGTCGTCGTCGCCGGTTGTGACGCCGGCCCGGACTTGGCGTGTACTACTTGACCAGACCTGAAATGAATTTGTACATCAACCCCAAGCTAGAAAAAGTTCATGCATGGTACGTCAAGATCGAAACGACCGAGAAAACTCGAGGAAAACTGGACCGAAAATGAACTGAAATTGTCTGAGCACCGAACCAACCAAAAAGAGTGATGAGTAAAATAACGACTTGAGGACAACGGCGTCTATGTAGGTACGTACGCCCGTACCTGCAGAATATATTGACGGGTACACTCCAGTTGAGGAGAGGTAGCAGTTGATGGTTAGTACGTGCCATGACGGCCCTGCGGCGCGGCGGCGCCCTTGCCGGGACGGGGGCGGCCGGCCCGACGGCGGCGGCGGCGCGGCAGCCACGAGAGGAGGCTTTTGAGCACCCGCTTGAGCACCAGGCCCCTCTGGGGGACGTAGCGTCCGGGTGGAACTCTAGGGGAGTCGGTGGCTTGTGGGACTGGGCGCGTGAACGGTACCATATGGGAGTATCGCAGGAGGGAGAGAGCAAGGGCAGAGGAGGGCGAGAGGCTGGCCGAATGGTGAGGTGCTCGAGAGCAGTGAGGCCGAGGCCAGGTATTTATAGGTGGGTGGGGGGGGGGGGGGGTGAGTTCGGGCTCTTTGGGACTTCCGATTCCTGAAAGCGAACCTTGCAAATGGAAGGGATCAGGGATGGTTTGCGCCAGTACCAATCTGGGCGAAGCACGTCCGCACGCACATTCATAGCAAGAAGAAGAATTATTATTTTTTTGAAACAGAGGCAAAAGCTTTGCCTTTTTCATTAATAAAGAAGAAGATAGTTGCCCGGTTAATTACAGGAAAATCATGCGAAAACCGATACAACAAGAGTCAAACCCACACACAGACCCGACAAACCAACAAGGACCCCGCAGATGGCGCGACAAAAGCCATCCCGCGAAACAACATGCGGACTACTCCCAGAATAATAAGCACCGAAGAGGAAGGCACATACTAATGGCTAACATCATGCCATGAGGTCCCCACGCCCGAGGCGACGCCTGCCAGTTGGTTGACATTCTTGATCTTTGCTGCATTGACAAGGTGGATCAACCCTTGGGTGATCGCAGGCACGGCAGAAAGTCTTTTGATCAGCTCGGTGAAGACATGTAAAGTGTTTTGGCCCTCAAATGCCGACGTGCATCCCTTTGCAACGCCCCACACCTCATTGGAGGCAGAAGTAGCAAGGTTAAGCTCAGTGGCCACCTTGTCAAACAAGGCCATAGCCTTGACCGACGCATGCTGCCCTGCAGACTCCAGGGCAACAACATACCCTGAAGGCGCCAACCCAACCCTGTCGCCAATGTCATCAACACCTTTGCTCCCATCTTTTGCTAGCGTCGAACCATGAACGACAGTGCCTAAGGAGCAAGGTCCCTGCAAGGAGGCTGGGCTCAACCCACGCTCACCATCAGACACCTCCGCCTGCTCCAAGAGGTCGGTCGCACGTGCCAACCACAGGCACAAAGAGTCCTCCAGCTTGCGCAGCGGGCGGAGCGCAAACTCCACTAAGCTTTGTAGCTCCGCACGAAATGAGACAAGCATAGCATCATCGGACTTTGTCGCAACACCCCGATCAACAGAACCTTCACTTGGAGCTTCAACAATCCTTGCAGACTCAGGAGCTTGGACACACACTGTGGGAGCAACAACCGAAGCCCAAGAGCGCCCATCTGAGGAAGGGCGAGGCGGAGCTGGGGGGTCACGCACACAGCAGCGAATAGCTTCGACGGAGGAGTGACGCAGAGAACAGTCCCTCTCACAGTGTCCAGAGCGAAGACAAGTGACGCATCGAAATGGGTCGCGGCAGGACGCAACCTTGTGGTCCGGAGCCAAGCAACGGAAGCATCGACCACGAGTTCTCCTCTTGAATGTGTCGGCTTGCACAGATCTCGCATCATGAAAGGTCGGGGACACGAAAGACTTGCTGCAAGGCACATGACAATGGGGACGACGCCTTCGTCCGACGTAAATCCAGGGACCATCCCCTGGTTGTGCAACCACAGCCTCCGCCTGACCGCAAGGATAGCAGCAAGAAGACGACGCACCGTCTGCACCAGAGCAGGAGCCTTCGACAACAGACGTTGCCGTCTTCGGTGGTGCCAGGTCCCCTTCGACAACAGAAGAAGAAATTTTCGATATGCATCGGAGTACAAGTTGTGCCGCGCGATGAAACCCAGGCCGGAACTGTACACGTAGGTATGTACGCCGCGCGCTCATGCGTGTAAGAGCATCTCCAACAGCCGTGCTATATAAGCGCCGCGCTGAAAATTTGAGGGTTTTTTGCGCGCGCGCAACCGCTCCGGAAGCTCCAGCGGAGGCGCAAAAACCGCGCGCGCGGCATAAGTAGTTCAGTGCGCGGTCCGAAACGCCATCGCGTGCCGTTTATTTGCTGTGCCCACTCCCGCGCGCTGCACACTCGAGCGCCTGCTCGCGACTTCCACCTACCCCAACCAAGGCGCTGGCGCCGCCGCCCGCACCACCCCATTTTTTCCGGTGATCATTCCGGCGCTTCCCCGGCCTATCCCCGCGCCGCCGCTGATGGGGAACGTTGCATGGGAAATAAAAAATTTCCTACACTCACCAAGATCAATCTAAGAGATGAACATCTACGAGAGGAGAGATTGCATCTACATACCCTTGTAGATCGCTAAGCGGAAGCGTTAAGAAAAGCGGTTGATGTAGTCGAATGTCTTCGCGATCCAATCACGATTCGTCCCGCGAACTCCCGATCCAAGTGCCGAACGGACGGCACCTCCGCGTTCAACACACGTACGGCTTGATGACGCCTTCACCTCCTCGATCCAGCGAGCGATGGTGAAGTAGTAGCTCGAGTCCTCCGGCAGCACGACGGCGTGGTGGCGGTGGTGGTGGCGGAATCTCAGCAGAGCTTCGCTAAGCACTACGGAGAGGAAGAGGGATGCGAGGGAGAGGAGAGGCAGCGCCGTGGCGTAGAAGGGTGTGGCTGCCCTCTCTCTACCTCTATATATATAGGGGGAAGGGGGAGAGGGGGCGCCCCGAGGGGATCCCATCTAGGGTCGGCGGCCACAAGAGGGAAACCCTAGATGGGTTTTCCCCCCTAGGAGACTTGGCCCCCAAGCCAAAGTGGTGGGAAGCCCTAGGGGGACCCCCAACCCTCCTGGTTACGTGAGATGGGGTGAGGGGGGGGGGCGCTCAGCCCCTTAGTGGGCTGCTTTTCCCCCTCCCCTTGGCCCATGAGGCCCCCCAACACTTGCTGGGACCCCCCGAAACACCTTTCGGTCATGCTGGTCATCACCCGGTACCCCCGGAACAATTCCCGACTCCAATACCCTTCGTCCAATATATCAATCTTCACCTCCGGACCATTCCGGAGTTCCTTGTCATGTCCGGGATCTCATCCGGGACTCCGAACAACCTTCGGTAACCACCATAATGACTCAACTATACTTATATCGTCACCAAACGTTAAGTGTATAGACCCTGCGTGTTCGAGAACTATGCAGACATGACCGAGACACCTCTACGGTCAATAACCAATAGCAGGACCTGGATGCCCATATTGGTTCCTACATATTCTACGAAGATCTTATCGGTCGAACCTCGATGTCAAGGATTCAGCTAATCCCATATGCAGTTCCCTTTGTCTATCGGTATGTTACTTGCCCGAGATTCGATCATCGGTATCTCCATACCTAGTTCAATCTCATTACCGGCAAGTCTCTTTACTCATTCTGTAATACAAGATCCCGTGACTAACTCATTGGTCACATTGCTTGCAAGCTTATTGTGATGTTGTATTTATCGAGTGGGCCCTGAGATACCTCTCCGTCATACGGAGTGACAAATCCCAGTCTTGATCCATGCCAACTCAACAGACACCCTCGGAGATACCTATAGAGCACCTTTATAGTCACCCAGTTACGTTGCGACGTTTGGTACACACAAGGTACTCCTCCGGTGTCAGTGAGTTGCATGATCTCATGGTCATAGGAACATATACTTGACACGCAGAAAACGATAGCAATAAACTTGACACGATCAGATGCTACGTTTATAGTTTAGGTCTTGTCCATCACATCATTCTCCCAATGATGTGATTCCGTGATCAAATGACAACTCATGTCCATGGCTAGGAAACCATAGCCATCTTTGATCAACGAGCTAGTCCGATAGAGGCTTACTAGGGACATGTTGTTGTCTATGTATCCACACATGTATTTGAGTTTTCGGTCAATACAATTCTAGCATGAATAATAAATGATTGTCATGAACAGGGAAATAAGATAATGACTAATTTATTATTGCCTCTAGGGCATATTTCCAACAGTCTCGCACTTGCACTAGAGTCAATAATCTAGTTCACATCACCATGTGATTAACACCCAATTAGTTCTGGGGTTTGATCATGTTTTGCTTGTGAGAGAGGTTTTAGTCAACGGGTCTGTAACATTCAGATCCGCGTGTACTTCGCAAATTTTTATGTCATACTGTAGATGCTCCTACCATGCTCCACTTGGAGCTATTCCAAACGGCTACTCAACTATACGTATCTGGTTTGCTACTCAGAGTCATCTGGATTGGTGTTAAAGCTTGCATCGACGTAACCCTTTACGGCGAACTCTTTATCACCTCCATAACCGAGAAACTCTACTCAGAGTCATCCGGATTAGTGTGAAAGATTGCATCAACGTAACCCTTTACGCCGAACTCTTTATCACCTCCATAACCGAGAAATATTTTCTTATTCTTCTAAGGATAATTTTGACCGATGTCTAGTGATCCACTCCTGGATCACTCTTGTACCCCCTTGCCAGACACGTGGCAAGGCACACATCAGGTGCGGTACACAGCATGGAATATCGTATAGAGCCTATGGCTAAGGCATAGGGGACGACCTTTGTCCTTTCTCTTTCTTCTGCCGTGGTCGAGCTTTGAGTCTCACTCAACTTCACGCCTTACAACTCAGGCAAGAACCCCTTCTTGGACCGATCCATTTTTAACTTCTTCAAAATCATGTCAAGGTATGTGCTCTGTGAAAATCTTATCAGGCGTCTTGATCTATCTCTATAGATCTTGATGGCCAACATGTAAGCAGATTTACCCAGGTCTTCCTTTGAAAAACTCCTTTCGAACAACCCTTTATGCTTTCCAGAAATTCTACATCATTTCCGATCAATAATATGTCAACCACATATACTTATCAGAAATGTTGTTGAGCTCCCACTCAGTTTCTTGTAAATACAAGTTTCTTGCAAACTTTGTATAAACCCAAAAACTTTGATCACCTCATCAAAGCGTATGTTCCAACTCCGAGATGCTTGCTATAGTCCATAGAAGGATCACTGGAGCTTGCATACCTTTTAGCATCCTTAGGATCGACAAAACCTTCTGGTTGTATCACATACAACCTTTTCTCACAGAAACTGTCAAGGAAACTTTGTTTTGACATCCATCTGCCAGATTTCGTAAATGAAAATGCAGCAACTGCTAACATAATTCCAACAGACTTTAGCATCGCTATGAGTGAGAAAATCTCATCATAGTCAACTCCTTGAACTTGTCGAAAACTTCTTTGCGACAAGTCGAGCTTCATAAATGGTGACATTACCATCAGCGTCTGTCTTCTTCTTAAAGATCCGTTTATTCTCAATGGCTTGCCGATCATCGGGCAAGTCCACCAAAGTCCATACTTTGTTCTCATACATGGATCCTATCTCGGATTTCATGGCTCCTAGCCATTTGTTGGAATCCGGGCCCACCATCGCTTCTCCATAGCACGTAGGTTCACCGTTGTCCAACAACATGACCATTAAGACAGGGTTACTGTACCACTCAGAAGTTGTACGCATCCTTGTCGACCTACGAGGTTCGACAGTAACTTGATTTGAAGCTTCATGATCATCATCATTAGCTTCCTCTTCAACTGATCTAGGTGCCACCGAAACATCTTTCTGTGCTGCGCTACTCTCTGGTTGAAGCAAAAGTTCAACAACCTTATCAAGTTCTATCTTCCTCCCACTCAATTCTTTCGAAAGAAACTCTTTCTCGAGAAAGGACCCGTTCTCAGCGACAAACACTTTGCCCTCGGATCTGAGATAGAAGGTATGCCCAATTGTCTCCTTTGGGTATCCTATGAAGATCCATTTGTCCGCTTTGGGTTTGAGCTTATCAGGCTAAAGCCTTTTCACATAAGTGTTGCAGCCCCAAACATTAAGAAACGACAACTTAGGTTTCTTGCCAAACCATAATTCATACGGTGTCGTCTCAACGGATTTAGATGGTGCCCTATTTAAAGTGAATGTAGTTGTCTCTAATGCATAACCCCAAAATGATAGTGATATATCGGCAAGAGACATCATAGAACGCACCATATCCAATAAGGTACGATTACGACATTCGGACACACCATTACGCTGTGGTGTTCTAGGCGACGTCAGTTGTGAAACAATTCCACATTGTCTTAAGTGATTGCCAAACTCATAACTCAGATACTCTCTCCTTCGATCATATCGTAGGAATTGGATCTTCTTGTTACGATGATTCTCAACTTCACTCTAAAATTGCTTGAACTTTTCAGACGTTTCAGACTTATGCTTCATCAAGTAAATATACTCATATCTACTCAAATCATCGGTGAAGGTGAGAAAGTAACGATATCCACCGCGTACGTCAACACTCATCGGGCCGCACACATCAGTATGTATGATTAACAAGTCCATTGCTCGTTCCATTGTTCCGGAAAACGGGGTTTTAGTCATCTTGCCCATGAGGCATGGTTCGCATGTGTCAAGTGATTCAAAATCAAGTGACTCCAAAAGTCAATCAGCATGGAGTTTCTTCATGCGCTTTACACCAACATGACCTAAGCGGCAGCGCCACAAGGAAGTGGTATTATCATTATCAACTCTACATCTTTTGGCCTCAATGTTATGAACATGTATATCACTACGATCGAGATTCAATAAACCATTCACCTTGGGTGCATGACCATAGAAGGTATTATTCATGTAAACAGAATAACCATTATTCTTTGACTTAAATGAATAACCGTATTGCAATAAACACGATCTAATCATGTTCATGCTCAACACAGACACCATATAACATTTATCTAGGTTCAACACTAATCTCGAAGGTAGATGGAGCGTGCGATGGTGATCACATCAACCTTGGAAATACTTCCAACACACATCGTCACCTCGCCCTTAGCTAGTCTCCGTTTATTCCGTAGCTTTTGTTTCGAGTTACCAATATTAGCAACTGAACCGGTATCTAATACCCAGGTGCTACTAGGAGTACTAGTAAGGTACACATCAATAACACGTATATCAAATATACTATTGTTGAAGTTGCCAGCCTTCTTATCTATTGGGGTAGTTACACTACCAGTGACCGTTCCCCTTACAATAAAAGCACTTAGTCTCGGGTTTAGGTTCAACCTTGGGTTTCTTCACTGGAGCGGCAACTGGCTTGCCATTCATGAAGTTTCCCTTCTTGCCCATGCCCTTCTTGAAACTAGTGGTCTTGTTAACCATCAACACTTGATGCTCCTTCTTGATTTCTACCTTCGCGGCCTTAAGCACCGCGAACATCTCCGGGATCATCTCCATCCCTTGCATGTTATAGTTCATCACGAGGCTCTAGCAGCTTGGTGATAGTGACTAGAGAACCCTGTCAATCACTATCTTATCTGGAAGATTAACTCCCACTTGATTCAAGCGATTGCAGCACCCAGACATTCTGAGCACATGCTCACTGGCTGAGCTATTCTCCTCCATCTTGTAGGCAAATAACTTGTCAGAGATCTCATACCTCTCAACACGGGCATGAGTCTGAAATACCAATTTCAGCTCTTAGAACATCTCATATGTTCCATGGTGTTCAAAATGCCTTAGGAGCCCCGATTCTAAGCCGTAAAATATGGCGCACTAAACTATCAAGTAGTCATCTAAACGTGTTTGCCAGATGTTCACAACATCCACAGATGACGCTAGAGGGGTTGGCACACCGAGCGGTGCATCAAGGACATAAGCCTTCTGTGCAGCAGTGAGGACAATCCTCAGACTACAGCCCTAGTCCGCATAATTACTTACAATATCTTTCAACTTAGTCTTTCTCTAGGAACGTATTGAAACAGGGAGCTACAACGCGAGCCATTGATCTACAACATAAATTGCAAACACAACTTAGACTATTGTTCATGATAATGAGTTCAATTAATCATATTTCCTAAAAACTCCCATTCAAATCAACATCCCTCTGGTTGTCCGAGTGCAACATGATCCAAATTCACCAACCCAAGTCCGATCATCACGTGAGATGAGGTGGTTTCAATGGTGAACATCTCCATGTTGATCATATCTACTATATGACTCATGTTCGACCTTTCGGTCTCTTGTGTTCCGAGGCCATGTCTGTACATGCTAGGCTCGTCAAGTTTAACCCAAGTGGTCCGCATGTGCAAAACTGGCTTGCACCCGTTGTATATGAACGTAGAGTCTATCACACCCGATCATCACATGGTGCTTCGAAACGACGAACTTTCGCAACGGTGCACACTTGGGGAGAACACAATTTTATCTTGAAATTTTAGTGAGGGATCACCTTATAATGCTACCGTCGTCCTAAGCAAAATAAGATGCATAAAAGGATTAACATCACATGCAAATCATAAGTGACATGATATGGCCATCAACTTGTGCTTTTGATCTCCATCTCCAAAGCACCGGCATGATCTCCATCGTCACCGGCATGATACCATGATCTCCATCATCGTGTCGCCATCGGGGTTGTCACGCCAACCATGCTTCTACTACTATTGCTACCGCTTAGCGATAAAGTAAAGCATTACATAGCGCTTAATGATTGACACGCAGGTCATATAATAATTAAAGACAATCATATGGCTCCTGCCGGTTGCCGTATGCATCGACATGCAAGTCGATATAAACTATTACAAACATGATCATCTCATACATCAAATATATTTCATCATGTCTTTGGCCATATCATATCACAACATACCCTGCAAAAACAAGTTAGACGTCCTCTAATTGTTGTTGCATGTTTTACGTGGCTGCTATGGGTATCTAGCAAGAACGATTTTTACCTACGCAAAGCCACAACGGTGATATGAAAGTTGCTACTTAACCTTCTACAAGGACTGCCTTTGTCGAATCTGATTCAACTAAGGTGGGAGAGACAGACACCCGCCAGCCATCTTTATGCAACAAAGTCACATGTCTGTCGATGGAACCGGTCTCATTTACGTGAACATGTAAAGTTGGTCCGGGCCGCTTCATCCCACAATACCGCCGAATCAAGAAAAGACCAAGGAAGGAAGCAATCCAAATATCAACGCCACAAACTCCTTTGTGTTTAACTCGTGATGTCATCTACGCATAGGCCTAGCTCATGATGCCACTGATGGGGAACGTTGCATGCGAAACAAAAAAATTCCTACGCTCACCAAGATCAATCTAGGAGATGAACATCTACGAGAGGAGAGATTGCATCTACATACCCTTGTAGATCGCTAAGCGGAAGCGTTAAGAAACGTGGTTGATGTAGTCGAACGTCTTCGCGATTCAATCACGATCCGTCCCGCGAACTCCCGATCCAAGTGCCGAACGGACGGCACCTCAGTGTTCAACACACGTACGGCTTGATGACGCCTTCACCTCCTCGATCCAACGAGCGATGGTGAAGTAGTAGCTTGAGTCCTCCAGCAGCACGACGGCGTGGTGCGGTGGTGGCAGTGGAATCTCAGTAGAGCTTCGCTAAACACTACGGAGAGGAAGAGGGATGCGAGGGAGAGGAGAGGCAGCGCCGTGGCGTAGAAGGGTGCGGCTGCCCTCTCTCTACCTCTCTATATATAGGGGGAAGGGGGAGAGGGGGCGCCCCGAGGGGATCCCATCTAGGGCCGGCGGCCACAAGAGGGAAACCCTAGATGAGTTTTCCCCCCTAGGTGACTTGGCCCCCAAGCCAAAGTGGTGGGAAGCCCTAGGGAGCGCCCCCAACCCTCCTGGTTATGTGAGATGGGGTGAGGGGGGCGCTCAGCCCCTTAGTGGGCTGATTTTCCCCCACCCCTTGGCCCATGAGGCCCCCCAACACTTGCCGGGACCCCCCGAAACCCCTTTCGGTCATGCTGGTCATCACCCTGTACCGCTGAAACAATTCCGGACTCCAATACCCTGCGGGTTCGAGAACTATGCAGACATGACCGAGACACCTCTACGGTCAATAACCAATAGCGGGACCTGGATGCCCATATTGGTTCCTACATATTCTACGAAGATCTTATCGGTCGAACCTCGATGTCAAAGATTCAGCTAATCCCGTATGCAGTTCCCTTTGTCCATCGGTATGTTACTTGCCCGAGATTCAATCGTCGGTATCTCCATACCTAGTTCAATCTCGTTACCGGCAAGTCTCTTTACTCGTTCTGTAATACAAGATCCCGTGACTAACTCATTGGTCACATTGCTTGCAAGCTTATTGTGATATTGTATTTATCGAGTGGGCCCTGAGATACCTCTCCGTCATACGGAGTGACAAATCCCAGTCTTGATCCATGCCAACTCAACAGACACCCTCGGAGATACCTGTAGAGCACATTTATAGTCACCCAGTTACGTTGCGACGTTTGGTACACACAAGGTACTCCTTCGGTGTCAGTGAGTTGCATGATCTCATGGTCATAGGAACATATACTTGACATGCAGAAAACGATAGCAATAAACTTGACACGATCACATGCTATGTTTATAGTTTGGGTCTTGTCCATCATATCATTCTCCCAATGATGTGATCCCGTTATCAAATGATAACTCATGTCCATGGCTAGGAAACCATAGCCATCTTTGATCAACGAGCTAGTCCGATAGAGGCTTACTAGGGACATGTTGTTGTCTATGTATCCACACATGTATTTGAGTTTCCGGTCAATACAATTCTAGCATGAATAATAAACGATTATCATGAACAGGGAAATATGATAATAACTAATTTATTACTGCCTCTAGGGCATATTTCCAACAGCGGCTGCTTCCTCCGTCTCCCTCCAGTCGCCGCCGCCCCTCGCGCACGCCATTCCTCCGACGAACAGCGCCCAGCCGCCCACTGCCGCTCGGCGCCCACAAGGTGTTCGACAAAACGCTTGCAAGGTATGTATTGCTTCAACTTCACATTTTTTACATGAATTTGGTGCATGTTGTTTGTAGTTTTTATAGCCTAGTTTAAATTCAACATTGTAGATGAGTTCGTCATATGATTCTTCCGAAGAAGAGTTTGATATTGAAGAGGAGGAGGATCTTACAATGATCCTAGCTATGCACATCAATAAAAAAACCGAAGCACGGTGGTTCGGTTATGGGTCGGCAGAAAATTTGGAGGGATAAGATCGATGCCGACAACAGATTGATGAGGCACTATTTTGCGGATAATCCCGTGTACCCCGAGTCGTACTTCCGGCGACGGTTTAGGATGAGCACCGAGTTGTTCAGGCGCATTGCAGAGAAACTGGCGAGTCATGATCGGTTTTTTCAGCAAAGGCGGAATGCCGCCGGAGAGCTCGGGCATAGCACCTTTCAGAAGGTGACAGCCGCTTTGCGTATGTTGGCATACGGTATTCCGGCTGATCTAGTTGATGGCCACTTGGCCATGGGTGAGAGTCAAGCCATTATGTGTGTCAAGCGCTTCGCAGTCAGAATCGTGCAAGTGTTTGGCCAGGAGTATTTGAGATCTTCCAATGCTGAAGACACCACAAGGCATTTGGAGATAAACAAAGCTCGCGGGTTCCAGGTATGCTTGGCTCAATAGATTGCATGCATTGGAGTTGGAAGAACTGTCCTAAGGCATGGCATGGGCAATTTCATGGCCAAAAAAAGGGTTTCACTATAATCCTTGAAGCGGTAGCCGATCAAGAGACTTGAATTTGGAATGCCTAGATCTTTGAATGACATCAACGTTGTTAATCGGTCACCACTCATGAATAAGATTGTAAATGGTGAACTGCCACCGGTGCAGTTTGAAGCAAATGGCCATACATACAACTATGGCTACTATCTTGCGGATGGCATCTACCCAAAGTGTCAAACATTTGTGAAGCCGTTAAAAAAACCGGAAGGTAAGAAAAATCTTGATTTTCACAATGCTCAGGCGGCGGCTAGGAAAGATGTGGAGAGAGCCTTTGGAATTTTGCAAGTCCAATTTGCCATTGTGAGATGACCGGCTAGATTTTGGGATCAAAAGATGATTTGGTACATCGATCATGCACGCTTGTGTGATCATGCACAACATGATCATCGAGAATGAGCGTGGTCAAGATTTAGACTACTCTTAGTATGAGCTCTTGGGACATCCCATGCGAGTGCGGCGGAGGGCTGCGAGGGTGGCCCGATTTGTTGCCTCCTATCATGCCATTCGACGTGCCGAAATGTATGATAATCTTCAGAAGGATCTCATCGAGGAGTGGTGGGCATGGAATGACCGATAAAGAGCATCATGATTTGTATGTTTGATATTGTATTGTTGAACTATTTGTTGTATTGCAAGATAAACTATTTGTTTGAGTTGTAATAATAAAATTAAACTATTTATATTGTTGATTTATTTTATTTGTGTTTGATCTTCTTAGTTGTGTTTGGAGTGCATATGTTGTTTGTGCTAGAGCGCGCGCGCAGTTTTTTTGCAGCGGCTGCTGGAGCGACTCCCGCACTATACTTTGCAGCGGCCGCTGGAGCAAATGCTCCTCGCCGCGTAAAAACTCGTGACTACGGTGCTGTAAACGATTTTTTAGCGCGCCGCGCAACGCGCGGCTGTTGGAGATGCTCTAACCATCGTCGGATCTCTATCTTCGTAGGGCATTCAAGAGCCACATGTGCATGACACATCCAAACGGAGAATTCCACGACGACCGTAGATAGCTAGGGTCGATTTTTTTGGTCCATGCAGGTATCACCTGCGCTTGCAAGACCGAACCGCGTTAATCCCATCTATCGATCGATTATCCTTTGCTCTCCTGCACTGCATCTGCATGTGCCTCAGCTCGCTCGCCTCCTTCCCCGATGCTTCCTCGGTTGCTTTCATTTGCGTGACGCGGTAAGAATTCCCGGGCCGATCGACCGCTTATTTACTTATTCGGCGAGCAGTAGGAACGTACGTTCGTTTTTTTATACTAGTGCAAACACGTTGTTCAGATCCGACCATGTTTACGGCAAGACAATTCCCCATTCATCAAATTTGGTCATGTTCCGTTTCGAAAAAAAAATGGCCATGTTCATGAAACACAAATCACTTGCACCAGAGTATCTGTGTAAGGGTGTTTTACCTCCCGGCGCGCGTAGGTAGGGGTACCTCATCGACTCATCGTAGCTGATACCGCGTGCCGATTGGGACGTACGTGTCCCCGTATATGTTAAATCGCCTGTCACCCATGCCAACTAGGAAAAGCGCGTCAGTGTCGTTTGGCTACATTACACGCGTCCGTGTCAGACCCAGACTGTCAGTATCATATTGTTTTGGTTGGCGCCACAGACTTCATCGATCGGACAGGGCTTAGCTTAGAGATAACGCGCATGAACGGAAGAACCAAGTGAGCGGCCAAGTCCCGACACGCGAGTGTACTGCGAGTGCGTGATTAGCCGCCATGCATCCTCTTGTCTGGACTTTCTTTTCCGTCGTTTCTTCGGAGCAGCTGTCAGTGCTTGCGCATTGCGTTACGTGCATGCAGATGGCCGTATCTTGCTCTCGCTTGATGCATGCCCCGAAACCACGCATGCATGCACCAACCGAGAAACTCACCTGACAAGTGATCCACCCACACCCAGCTCCCAGCTGCGTGTTTCTCTAACCTGTTTTTCACCAATAACCACCCAACAGCTTGCCGATCGGCAATCATAAACAATCAGTTCTGTTCAATTTTTCTGTTTTGTTTTTAACAATCTGTTCGATCTAGAGCGAGTGACGAAGCAATGAGTCGGCTCGTAGATTTGACGGCTCAGTTAAACTTTGTTTAGACAGATTTTTTTTAAAGACGAATTTAGTAAAACAGATTGGGAACCACTACTCCATATATGGAAGCAGCCCATGGTTTTCGCCCCATCACAGACATCCGGCCGCCGGAGTGACCCGACGAGTGAGACCGGGGCAGTGACGGTTCTGGAAGATCCCCTGAATGTACCGTGCGTGCTTGCACGGAAGTTCAGTCCTTCCTCCTACTATCTCTGTGAGCTGCCAGGTTCCAGGAACGTTCCGATTTCTTCTCCAAAGAAGCTCTTTTTGGACATCACTCTCGCTCCGACCTTGGCGGCGTCCGCCGGCCTGGTGCACGGGTCAGGTCGGCGCCTCGTGCCAAAGCGCGTCAGTGACAGAGCGTGACTGTGCAAGTGTGTTACTAGCCACGAGCGGATGCAGATGGTCAAGCGTCAACACAGAGTTTCCGTGTCGCTCGCACCGTCCCACGCATCGCCCACGGCCGCACGCAAATTCTACGCAGCGTGCGTCCTCTCAGTCTCTGTTCATGTTACTTCACATTCGCACATGCGCAAGCGATACAGATCGATCGGTCGTTCATAGGGCGGCCTCGACGCAATTGTGGACGGACGCCTGGCCGGTACGTGCCGCGATGGCCGACACGTCGCCGACCGCGTCGCTCTCGTGGATGAATCGGAGCTGGTGGCTCATAGCTGCTACTCGATTAATTAAGGTAATTACGCGAAGATGGAGATGATTTTCAGTTTGCGTCATGCATGACCATCGGATCATAGATTTGTGCATGGTTGCACGGCGCAGTGTTCTTGCTGAGACTTGACCCTTGAGAGGCGCGGATGGGTGCCGGGTGAAGCAATCATCGGGTGGAGCGGTCGTGCATGTAGATAGGAATTGGAGACAGGGACGTATACTACTCCGGCCGGTCTCGTGAAGAAAATGGACTGTGCTCTAGCAATCCAGCAACATTCGTACGAAATGACTTGAGTGATAGAGAAATGGGACAGTTTGGTAATGGAAAAAGTGTATTTTAAACCCTGAATTGGTGGAGGTCCGGCGAAATGAACCCCAAAGTCCAAATCCCTATCGATTGCACCCTAATCTATTCGATCCCGGTCCAAATCGAACCTTGGGGCCGTCTGTTAAACGGGGATTGTCAACGTGGCAAGGCGTGGCCGGGATTGGTTGGCGCGCGAGATAGAAATAGACTGGGCGAGCCCATCGAGGCCCGTCTGGCGGTCCTTTGGAGGCCCAGGAGGCAAAGCACCCTACATCGACCATTCCAACAGGGCCCAGGGGCAGTCCACCTCGAGCATTCCGTGCCCTCCTGCCTTCCACCTCTCTCGCGCGGCAACAATGGCGACCGGCGGGTGATCGACGGGTCGGCGACGATCGTGACGGCACGGCGGCGCAAACAACTGAAAGTAATCACCTCGATGCCCGTAGTTTAGCCTGTGTTTGCGCATGTATGGTTAGGGTTTCACCGAGTTTTTGGGGATGGTTTTGCGGGCCAAAATATATGATTTTTGTGTGATCTACCCGTAGATTTTGTTCGTACACAAAGATAGGTTAATTTGGTTCGCCTTATTTGTCTATTTCAGTGAAATCATGAACCCAAGTGAGATTTTGAATGTCCGTTTTCATTTGGGTGGCGAGTTCGTCTGAATTGGTCCTAATTTGCAATATGTTGGGGGAGAGGAAGCTACGTCGGAGATAGAAAGGGACATATTGTCGCTGCAGGAAGTGAAAGGCTATCTGAAGGATCACATGCCACTAAAGGAATCAATGAAGTTCTATTTTCTGATTCCTGGCGAAGAACTTGCCAATGACCAGATGTTTCTGAATGATGACATCTAGTGTGTGCAGATGGGCAGATTATGTATCTGTTGGTGCAGTTGCAGATGTGTTTGTGGAGTACCATGCAGAAGAAGGTAGTGCTGACAGTAGTGGTGGGAGTGACTTTGAGGATGAGATTGTGGCATTGACAGATTCTGAACCTGATGTTGTCATCACTGTTGTTGAACCTGCTGAGTCTGAGAATGATGTGCTTGTAGATGCTTTAACATGATTTTCAATGCTTTTCGATGATTACAGATGATTTTCAATGCTTTTAGATGCTTACAGATGCTCTCAGTTGATTTACATGATTACTTGGTGGTTTTAGTTGATTTTAAATGCTTACACATGATTACTTGGTATATTTCCTCACTAGTCTCTATTTTCTATCTTAAAAAAAATGCCAGGAAGCATCTGATTCTGGCTTTGCATCTCAACCGCAACCAAAACCAGCAGCTAGAACCAGTGCATCTGGCTCTACATCTCAAGCTCAAGCACAAGCACCAGTTAAAACCATTTTAGTTCCACAAGCCTCTGCACCTGGTATCAATGCCAATAGGTTCAAGCCTCCAACAAAGAGAGCTGCAACTGCTGAAGCCGGATCATCTTCTTCATTGAGAGGAATTGGAGCAAAGAGAGGAAGAAGAAAGGCTGCATCCTCAGTGCCAAGCTACCAGTACTTCACTTGCAGTGGAAACTACAAGTTATGGCTCCAGCTTGCGTGTTCTAGTACTTCTGTTGATGTTGCAGTGTTGAAAAGATTTTTAATGTAATGGTGCAACATCACTTTTATGAATGCCTGAAAACAATCATGTATCAGGTTTGCTACATGTAGCAAACAATTGTGTTGCAAACATGCCCAGGTTTATGTGTGCAATCCATTTGGTATGGATGATATATGCCCACGTTTATGTGTCTATTTTGTTAAGTTCGTATTTGTGTCTATGGATAATATATGTCAATATTTGTTTGCCAGTTTGATTTGAGTTGGATGGATCCAGTAAACAAATGCATCAGATCCAGTAAACATTAACCAAGCAAGCACTAACTTAAGACAAAATCATTTGCAATGATTTCATAATTCAAACTATTTGAAAAGGTTCAAACCATTTAGCACAAACTCAAACTCATTGCATACATCATATAACTTAACTGATCCATTACACATTAACCAAGCACGAACTTAACTTGTCCCGTACACATTGCAACTGACCAAGCACTCCATTGCAACTAGATTGCTTACAAAGTCATTACTACATTAACATCTTGCCTGCAACTAAACCAAGCACAAATACAGTGAAAACAAACACCACATTATGATATTTGGCCCTAATCCCAGCTATCTCTGCATTCTTCTCTCTCAGTTGATCTTGTAGAGACAGAACTATGGCCTCCCTTGTTTGCTTGATCTTCACTGGGAGCTATTGCAAATTGATCTTCAGATCGAGCAACAGTTGCAGAGCCTTTAAGCCTCCACACTTCATCATGCAGATCCCCAATCAACTCACTAAAAAAATCGGCAAAGCATCATCATGCCACTCAATATATACACAACCACCATGCTGTTAAAATGCACAAAAAAGAATTCCAAAAGAAATCATTTTAGAGAGGAGAAGAAATACGAGAAGAATTAAATCACAGAGAAGAAAAATTGGGCAAAATTGAGTCTCACCATAGCATCCACTCAAGCATACTACCACCTGCCAGGGTTCTGCACGCTCCACGAGATCCATCTTGGCACCTTCCTCGGAGGATCGCAATGGGACATCTTTGCAGGCTCGTATGTCATTGGGTTCTCGTGGTAGCGCACCGGTGACCGCGCTTCCGCCCCACTCCTTCCTGCAGCTCAACGGAATCAGGGAGCGGACGCAGCACTCGATGACCACGACACCCCCCTCTTCGCCGCCGGCGCCAGTCACTGCCGCCCAGCTCAGATTTCTCCTCCGCCCGCTCTGATTTCTCACCGCGCGGATGAACCCTAGTTTCGTTCCCCACTCGCTCTATTTAACAGTTAGAAGCTGCGGGCGGTGCCGTTAAGACATGGTCTCCGTCAACGATAGCGGCCCCACCAGTCAGAATCCTGGCTGACTACTGCCATGTCAGCGCCTGTTAGCCTAAAACGACCCCAAGGTTTGATTTAGACCGGGAATTGATAGTTTAGGGTGCAATCGACAAGGATTTGGACGTTGGGGTTCATTTCGGCAGATCTCTAGTAGTTCAGGGTTAAAAATAGGCTTTAGTCTTTGGTAATCTCCGGGAATTCTCAAGTTTTTTTTGAATTGTGGAATCTCAAGCCAAATTAAGGGTGTTCTTTGTTTTGCGGAAAAGAAAAATCCGTGGATACCTTCTCGATGCCTGCCTCTGTTTCGATCCGGTTCATTCCTGGCTTACATGGGTGTGCAACACACTCTGGATCAATACTGTGGACCTGACCAAGCTGCCTCCCGACCCTTTCTGTATCGAAAGCTGGCCCCGACGGGAGCTCCTATATTACGACATGTGCGCCAGATGAAGCGGAAACGCCTCCCCCCGCGCGCTCTGTTGGGCGAAGCGGGACGCCCCCCATTTTTTTCGTTCTTTTTTTTATATTTCCCGTTGTTCCTGTTTCGTTTTTAAAACAATTCGAGATTTAAAAAAAAGTCCCAAATTTCTAAATAATTACGAATTCTGAAAAATAATGTTCAAGAAGTCTTATAATGATCATGAATTCAGAAAAATAATGTTCATGATTTCAAACATTGTTCGAGAAATCATAAAATGTCCGCACATTAAAACAAATGTTTGTTATTATGAAAAATCTTTGCATATTCAAATAATGTTCACTTCTTTTAAAGTGTTCACATATTCAAAAAGTGTTCATAAATTAGAAATAATTTATTGATTTCAAATAACGTTCATGAATTTTGTAAAAATGTTCACAAGAAAATAAAAAATGTTGTGAATTTCAAAAATTAAAAAAACTTTATTGGTTCAAAAAATGTCCGCTGATTGAAAAAAATCTTCATGCATTTCAATAAACTGTTCGCAAACCAAGGAAAATGACCATGACATTACAAAGTGTTCCCGAAATTCAAAATTTGTTCCCTTTTCAAACGATGTTCACGAGTTTCGAAAAATGTTCATGGGTGTGGCTTGGTGGCCACGAGACCTCCTATTTGGTCCGGTATGCGCCAGGAAGCCGGCGCGCGCACACCCCTGCGCGACCTTCTGGGCAGGCCTATGTGGGGCGTGAGGTGCCCCGCTGTTTTGTTTTTGAGATTTTGAAAAAAGTTCTTACTTTCAAAAAATGATCACATATTTAAAAAATGTTTGCTGAATTCAAAAATAGTTCCAGAATTCAAAAAAATTCCATGATTTCAATCGGATGTATATTTTTTCAGTTTTAACGAACAATTTTTAAGAGAATTCTTTTAGTAATGATGAACATCATTTGTATTTGATGAATAATTTTGAATTGAATGAATTTTTTAACTTGATTAACATAATTTGTATTCAAGAACATTTTTTTTAAATGGATGAACAAATTTTGTATACAGTGAACATTTTTTTATATCGATGACAAAATTTTGAATTTGATGAAAAAAAATTAAATCCGATGAACAAAATTTGAATTCGGAACATTTTTCGAATTGATGTGCATTTTTTGAATTTTGTGAACAAAAATGTTCATGAATTTGAAAAGAAAATTCGAAAAAAATTAAAGAAGTAAAAAGAGAAAAGGAAATCAAAAAAGAAAAAGAAATGGGAAAAACAAAAAAAGAAAAAGGAGGGAAAATTGGAAAATGGGCCGGCCCATACGAGCACGCATCGCGCTAGCGGGGTACGCGCCAGGTCGCTCGTGGGCAACGCGTGCGCCGAATTGGATTCCCCAGTGGCGACCTACACGCCAAATTGGCGAAATCACTAATTAAGGAGTACTCCTCACTAAGATCACTCCCACTGATAGGAGCTGGGATCCTACCAGGTCTAGCCCTCAGGTTGTAGGGGTGGAAGGGAGGCTGTCGAGGTGATGAGCGCGAGCGGTGGCGCGTCGGCGTTGTGGTCGCGCGAGAGAGAGGGAGAGGGCGCATGGTGCGGCTAGGGTTTAGGGTTCCGGCTCCTGAAGGGAGCCGGGTAATAGTTATGACTTATTGCTTAATTCCAAAACGAGTCCTTACAAGTATTTATATAATCCTCGATGAGCTAATAAAAATAAAGATAAGTTGGGCCAAGCCCCTAACTAGTCGCGCCATTGGGCCTCCTCCGGCTATAAGTGACGCTGGTCATAACATCTCTCCCCGCCTGCGCAAACATCTCGTCCTCGAGCTGGAAGTCTGGAAAATGCTGGCGGAACTCCTCGAGCTGCTCCCAAGTGGTGTCCTCCTCCGAAAGGCCTTGCCACTGGATCAACAAACGCTAAACACCTCGGCTCTGCTGGGCCTTCAACACCTTCTCTGGACCCGGAAGGAGACGTCCATCGGAGGTTGGAGGAAGCGCCGGCGGATCACCGCGGAAAGGCTTCAACAAGCCCACATGGAAGATGTCGTGGATGTGGGCGCCAGGCGGAAGCTGAAGGCGGTATGCGACCTTGCCGATGCGTTCCAACACTGGAAACGGTCCGGCGTAGCGAGGGCCTAGCTTGCGCTTAGCGTGCGGGTCCAGTGACTGCGTGGTGCGGTGAAGGAGCCGCAGCCACACCCAGTCGCCCACCGCAAACTCCGCCTCGCAGTGGTGGACGTCGTAGTATTTCTTGGACAGCTGCTGGGCCTGGAGAAGACGCTGGCGCACCTCGGCAAGGATCTCATCCCTGCTGCGGAGAAGGTCGCCTGCCGCCTCCGTCCGGGCTGTCCCGGGTTGAAATGGCAGGATGGGTGGTGGAGGACGGCCGTAGACCACCTCGAAGGGCGTGGCACGCAGGGCGGAGTGGTAAGAGGTGTTGTAGCAGTACTCCGCCCAAGCAAGCCAGTCCACCGAAGCACGTGGACGATCACCTGTAACACAGCGTAAATACATAGCAATCACCTTGTTGACCACCTCAGATTGGCCGTCCGTCTGGGGGTGGAGTGCCGTACTCAGGCGCAGGGATGGCCGAGCGCGATAAAGTGTGCATACTTGGAGAAGCGGTCGACCACCGTAAGGATGACGGACTTACCGCCCACCTTGGGGAGGCCCTCGATGAAGTCCATGGAGATGTTGGCCCAGACCTGAGAGGGCACCTCAAGGGGTTGTAGCAGCCCCGCCGGCTGCAGTGTCTCCGTCTTGTTGCGCTGGCACGTCATGCAAGACCGCACCCAGTTTCGCACCAGCGCACGGTCGCCGGGGATGTAGAAATCTGCTCAGAGACGGTGGAGGGTCTTCTGCACGCCCTCGTGACCGGCCGAGTGGGTCAGCAGTAGGGCCTGGTGACGGAGGTCGCCGTGACCCGGCACGAAGAGCTGTCGCCTGTGCAGGAGCAGGCCATCGTCCAGGCGCCACGGCTCCTCTAGGTAGCCAGCCTCGAGGCGCTGATGGAGGTGCTGCACGTCCGCGGCGCTTACGGTGGCTCGGCGGATGTCGTTGATGAAGGCAAAGGAGGGCCCCGAGCGGGTGCAGAGGATCGCCCCCGCGGTGTCGACGGCGTCCGTGTCGTGGTCGGCGTCGCGGCGGGACAGCGCGTCCGCCACGGTGTTGAGGTGACCCAGACGATACTCGACGGTGAAGTCAAATCCGAAGAGCTTGCTGATCCACTGATGCTGCGGCACGGTGGAGAGGCGCTAGTCCAACAAGAACTTGAGGCTGTAGTGATCCGTGCGAATGCGGAACGGCCGCCCCCATAGATACGGCCGCCAGTGGCGCACAACCTGCACCAAGCCGATGAGCTCCCTCTCATAGGCCGCGAGCTTGTGATGGAGCGCGGCGAAGGGCTTGCTGAAGAACGCGAGTGGCCTGTCGCCCTGATGAAGGACGGCGCCAAACCCCACGCCCGAGGCGTCGCAGTCCACCATGAACAACTTGTCGAAGTCAGGCATCTGGAGGACCGGCTCAGTAGTGAGAGCCTGCTTGAGGGTCAGGAATGCCTCGGTCGCCTCAGTATCCCAGGAGAAGGTGTCGTGGCGCAGTAGGCGCGTGAGCGGAGCCGCGATGAGGCCGAACTCCCGGTAGTATCCCGTGAGGCCCAGGAAGCCGCGGAGGGCCCGCGGTGAGTGCGGCGTTGGCCAGGCCGTGACCGTCGCGACCTTGTCGGCATCCATAGCGACACCCTCCGCCGTGATGACATGGCAGAGATAGGCGACGGATGTCGTGCCGAACGAGCACTTCGAGCGCTTGAGGTGCAGATGGTGCGCTCGAAGCTCGTTGAAGACGATGGCCACGTGCTGCAGGTGCTCCGCCCACGATGAGTTGTAGATAAGAATGTCATCAAAGAAAACGAGCACAAACCAACGCAAGTAGGGGCGGAGGACGCCGTTCATCAAAGCCTGAAATGTCGCCGAGGCATTGGAGAGGCCAAAGGGCATCACCAAGAACTCTAAGTGGCCGTGGTGAGTGCGGAAGGCCGTCTTCGCGACATCGTCTGGGTGCATCCGCACCTGGTGATATCCCGAACAGAGGTCAAGCTCGGTGAAGAAGCGTGCCCCGTGTAGCTCGTCCAGGAGTTCATCCACGACGGGGGTAGGAAATTTGTCCTTGGAAGTCTTGGCATTGAGAGCACGATAGTCGATGCAGAAACGCCACGAAACATCGGCCTTGCGCACGAGGAGCACCGGCTCGGAGAACTGTGATGTCGAGATCCGGATGATGCCCTGGGCGAGCATGATCGCACACTGCCGCCCCAGCTCGTCCTTCTGCAGCTGAGGGTAGCGGTACGGCCGCACGGCGACGGGAGCTGTGTTCGGCAGCAGGTGGATGCGGTGGTCGCAGGGCCGGACTGGCGGGAGGCCCTGTGGCTTGTCGAAGAGGTCACTGTGCTGCTGCAACAGGCTAGTCAATAGGGGATGCTCGGCATCGACGGCGACCACCATCAGCTGGGGCTGGGGAGCCGCCGGGGAGGAGCCACCTACACCCTCCCACCGGACGCGGTGACCCAGGCGCCAGAAAATTATCGTCATGGCGTCAAAGTCCCACCGGACGCCGAGGATGAAGTCGAAGCAGCCCAAGTCAATGCCGACGCAGGTGACGGTGAAGTGCTCATCGCCGATGATGATGGGGACATGCCGATCAATACCCTAGTTGTGGAGACGGTCACCGTTGGCACGGTAACTCATAGCTTCTCCCCGCCGGGCGGCTGCAGCGCCAGGCGGCGCATGGTGGCCCCGGGCAGGAAGTTATGCGTGGAGCCCGTATCCAGCAGTGTGAGGAACCGCTCTCCGTTGATCGTCACCGGCAGCAGCATAGTCTTCTCCGTCTGGATGCCCGTGAGTGCATGGAGGGAGACGACGAGGGCGTTCTCCTGGGCGGGCCCCGGGGGAACCTCGTCGGCCAATGGGGTGGCCGGGTCACCGAGCCCGGTGGCGGCGGCGACCTCCTCGATGTAGTCCGCGGCCTCCAAGTAGAAAAGGCGCGGGCAAACGTGGCCCGGGACGTAGGGCTCGTCGCAGTTGTAGCACAACCCCTGACGACGGCGCTCGAGCTGCTCGGCCGGGGTGAGCCGACGGAAGGGGCGCGTCGCGGCCAGGGTGTTGGGCACTGCGGGGGGGCTGTCGGGCGCCCCGGGATGGTGGCGCCTGCTGCATGGCCACCGTGCGGCGCTCGAAGGCGCGGGCATAGTACATGGCCTTCTGGAGGTCCTGTGGTCCGCGCATCTCCACGTCCACGCGGAAATGATCCGGCAGACCGCCAACGAAGAGCTCGACCCGCTGGCGAGCCGTGACGCCAGGCGCGTGGCAAGCCAGGGCCTGGAAGCGGTCGGCGAAGTCTTGCACCATGGAGGTGAAAGGCAGGCGCCCAAGCTCCGCCAGCCGGCTCCCGCGTATCGGCGGCCTGAAGCGTAAGAGGCATAGCTTGTGGAAGTGCTCCCATGGGGGCATGCCGCCCTCGTCCTGCTCGAGGGCGTAATACCACATCTACGTTCTGCCCTGGAGGTGATAGGAGGCGATCCAGGTGCGGTCGGACGTGAGCGTGTGCTGCCCCCTGAAAAATTTGTCGCACTGATTGAGCCAAGTCAGGGGGTCCACGGTGCCGTCATAGGTGGCGAACTCGAGCTTGGAGAAGCGCGGCGGCTGCTGGCCATGGATGACGGAGGGGTACGCCTCGTCGGCGCAGAGCAGCGAGGACGACGGAGCAGAGTAGGTGGGCATCAGAGGGCCACCCTGGAACAGGGGCCCGTCGACGCCATCGTAGGGGCCCGCGGAGCCCAAGGGCCCGCCGAACTGCATGGCCAGGGGCAGCGCCAGCGGTGGCAGCACGTGGGCTGGCCTGAGGCCGTCGTGTAGACCGGCTCGATGGACCCGGCGAGCCAGGCCAGCAGCGGGACGGCGACGGGGGAAACCGGACCTGGTGTATGGGCATCCCGGGCGCTGTCGTTGGGATACCCGGCCCCGAGGTTGCTGGTGGCGGCGGCGGTAGCTGCTGCTGGTGAGGCAATAGCATGGTGAGGGCGACGGAGGTCGCCGGGGGCGGCGGCTGCCACGGGAGCTGCTGTGGACCCGCGATGGTGGCGAAGGGGGCGGGCGGTTGCGGTCCATACGGCCCCGCTAGGAAGGTGCATATGCCATGGACCGCCTGAGTAAGGTCCCAGAGCGCCGCCGACATCTCCTCCGGGGTGAGGACGGCGGAAACGGGCGCGGGTGGCGTCCACGCGGAGGAGGAGACCGGCCGGTCAGGGTCGGCGCGTGATACGTCTCCAACGTATCTATAATTTTTGCTTGTTCCATGCTGTTATATTATCATTCTTGTATTATTTACAATCATTTGATAGCAACTTTATATCATTTTTTGGGACTAACCTATTGACATAGTGCCCAGTGCCAGTTGCTGTTTTTTGCTTGTTTTTTACTTCGCAGAATATCAGTACCAAACGGAGTCCAAACGCAGTGAAACTTTTTGGAGAATTTTTATGGACCAGAAGGAACAACATGGGCCAAAGAAGTACCATAGGGGTGCCCTGAGGGGGGCACAACCCACCTGGTCACGCCCTGGTGGGTTGTGCCCACCTCGATGGCCTCCCGCACCGCCTCTTCACCCTATAAATTGCCAAATATTCCAAAAACCGTCGGGGTAACCCTTGATCAGAAGTTCCGCCGCCACAAGCCTCTGTAACCACGAAAAACCAATCTAGATCCCGTTCCGGCACCCTGCCGGAGGGGGAAATCATCACCGGTGGCCATCTTCATCATCCCGGCGGCCACCACGATGAGGAGGGAGTAGTCCACCCTCGGGGCTGAGGGTTTGAACCAGTAGCTATGTGTTTAATCTTTCTCTCTCTCTCGTGTTCTTGAGATGTCACGATCTTGATGTATCGTGGGCTTTGTTAATATAGTTGGATCATATGGTGTTTTCCCCTCTCTATCTTGTTGCGATGAATTGAGTTTTCCCTTTGAGATTTCGTTTTATCGGATTGGATATTTTTATGGATTTGAGAGCACTTGATCTATGTCTTGGCACTCAACTCACGGATTCCCAAGGTGACATTGGGGTAATCTATGCATAGGGGTTGATGCACGTTTTCGTCCTTGTTTCTCCGGTAGAAATCTTGGGGCACTCTTTTTGGTTCTTTGTGTTGGATTGAGTATTATGAATCTGAAATTGTTTGATGCATATCGTATAATCAACTCACGGATACTCGCGGTGACATTGGAGTATCTAGGTAATATTAGAGTTGGTTGATGTGTATCATATGGTGTTATTTTAGTATGAACTCTTTGTTAGATTGATCGGAAAGAATAGCTTTGAGGTGGTTTCGTACCCTACAAACAATTTCTTCTTATGTTCTCCGCTAGATAAGAACTTTGGAGTGATTCTTCATCACACGTTGAGGGATGGTTATATGATCCAATTATATTAGCATTGTTGAGAGATTGCACTAGCGAAAGTACGGACCCTAGGCCTCATTTTTAAGCATTGCAATACCGTTTGTGCTCCGTTTTATCAATTGCTACCTTGCTGTTTTTTATTATTCCTGTTACAAAAATCAATATCTACTAGCATTACTATGCTTGTATCACCATCTCTTCGCCGAACTAGCGCACCTATACAAATTACCATTGTATTTAATGTGTTGGGGACACAAGAAACTCTTTGTTATTTGGTTGCAGGGTTGTTTGAGAGAGACCATCTTCATCTTACACCTCCCACGGATTGATAAACCTTAGGTCTTGATAAACCTTAGGTCATCCACTTGAGGGAAAATTGCTACTGTCCTAAAAAACTCTGTGCTTGGAGGCCCAAGTCTACAAGAATAAAGTTGCGTAGTAGACATCAAGCTCTTTTCTGGCGCCGTTGCCGGGGAGGTGAGTACTTGAAGGTATATCTTTAGATCTTGCAATTGAATCTTTTAGTTTCTTATTTTATCACTAGTTTGGTTTATAAAAAGAAAACTACAAAAAAAGGAATTGAGGTGGCCTCATATAATTCGTCTTTATCATGTCTTTCTTGAAAATGATGGAAAGAAAAATTATGCTCAATTGATAGAAGAAGAATTCAATAAAATGTTTTGCATAAATGATGAGCATGATTGCAATGTTATTAGTGTGAGTTCTATGAATATCCATGATGATAATTATATGCAAAGCCACAAGTTTGGGGATGCTATGTTTGATGAAGATGATATTTTTAGTCCCCCAGGTTTTGATGAGAATATTTACTATGATGAAAGCATGCCTCCTATTTATGATGATTATATTGATGAAAGTGGATTTGGAGAGGTCATGATTTTATTTAATGATGATTCCACTATCTTGGAAGAGGTTTCAATTGACTATGATAAAAAAGTTGCTATCTATGATGCTTATGGTGATGACATGTATGCTATAAAGAATAATGATAACCATGAACTTGTTATCATGATTTTAATTTCCAATCACATGATAGTTATTTTGTTGAGTTTGCTCTCACTACTATTCATAAGAATAAATTTTCTTATGTGGAGAGTAATAAAATTTCTATGCTTATGTATCATGAAAAGATTGCTTTATGTGATAGTTATATTGTTGAATTCATTCATGATACTACTGAAAACTATTATGATAGGGGAACATATGCTTTTACATATCTCAATAATATCAAGTTTCCTCTCTATGTGTTGAAAATCTTGAAGTTTTGCTTGTGTTTGCCTTCCTATGCTAGTTGATTCTTGTTCCCATATGTTGTTTGATCACAAAATCCCTATGCATAGGAAGTGGGTTAGACTTAAATGTGCTAGTCATATGCTTCATGATGCTCTCTTTGTGTTTCAATTCTTATCTTTTATGCGAGCATCATTGAAATCATCATGCCTAGCTAAAAAGGCATTAAAGAAAAGCGCTTGTTGGGAGACAACCCAACGTTTACCCCTACTGTTTTTGTGTGTTAACATGATTAATCTACTGTATTAATCATGTTTTATAGCTTTTGTTTCAATAAAGTGCCAAGTAAAGCCTTTGGGATAGTGTGAATGATAGTTGACTTGATTCTGTGCAAAAACAGAAACTTTTGCTTTCAGTAACAGAATTATTTAAATTCACTGGAGCGTCAAAAAATTCTGCATTTTTTACAGTTTATTGGTATACAAATTTACTACGTTTTCCATATTTTTAAATATTTTTGGAGTTACAGAAGTATTACTAAAATTCAGATCTTTACGTACTTTTCTATTTTTGAAAGATTCTGTTTTCAATGCATAGTTTGCTTGTTTTATGGTTTCTATGGCTTATATTGCTTAACATAAATTGTGAAAATTGTAGAGTACAGTATTCATTATGTGTAAACAATTATGAATCTTATCTTGACAGTACCAAAGTGAATGATTTGTCTTTACCATACTAACCCATCTCACGAAGTTCCGTTAAGTTTTGTGTGATTGAGGTTTTCAAGTTTTGGGTGAGATGTCGATATGAGGAGAATAAGGAGTGACAATACCCTAATCTTGGGGATGCCCAAGGCACCCCCAAGGTAATATTCAAGGAAGATCCAAGCAACTAAGCTTGGGGATGCAGGCATCCCCTCTTTCCTCTTCAACATTATCGGTAACCTCACTTGGAGCTATATTTTCATTCGTCACATGATATGTGTTTTGCTTGGAGCGTCATTTTATTTTATTAGTATTTGCTTTCTAATATTCATATAATGTTTTTCATCTTTTTATTTCAATAAAAATGTCAAGTATAGCCTTTGCTATGCTTATTTTGCAAGTCTATATGTTGCTGTTTGAAAACAGAAAGTTGCACGCTAGTGCATAAATTCTTGAGAAATGTCAGAATGTTATAAAATGTTGATTTTTTTTGAAAAAAAATTTATTATAAATTTTATACAGTGTGATAAATTTTTATCATTTTTGGAGTTAGGTAAGTGTGAGTAAAATTGCACTCTTTACAGACTGTCCTGTTTAGACAGATTGCTGTTATGTTTGCATTGTTTGCATATGTTTGCTTGTTTAATGATTCTATTTGAGGATAGGACTATTAAATATGCAGAGGCATTTAATATGCAATGTTAAATAATAATTTTAGTGATTTGCTACAGTAGAGAATGATAAGGCGTTGCATTGATTTATACTAACTTATCTAACGAGTTCTTGTTGAGTTTTGTGTGGATGAAGTTTTTAAGATTTAGGGAAACCGTGATATAAAAGGAATTAAGGAGACACAAAAGCTCAAGCTTGGGGATGCCCAAGGCATCCCAAGATAACATTTCAAGAAGTCTCAAGCATCTAAGCTTGGGGATGCCCTGGTAGGCATCCCACCTTTCTTCATCAACAATTATCGGTTAGCCTCGGTTGAGCCTAAGTTTTTGCTTCTTCACATGATGTGTGCTATTCCTAGAATGTCATTTTGTTTTGTTTAGCTTGCTGTTTTAATAAATAATTAGATCTGAAAGTTTTTAAATAAAAGAGAGTCCTCAAATAACTACCTATTTACTTAAATACTCGCTTGATCTTCACTTATATCTTTTTGGAGTAGTTTGTCATTTACTCTAGTGCTTCACTTATATCCTTTTGAGCACGGTGTGCTTTAATATCTTTCAAGAAATTATCTCATACTTCACTTATATTATTTTGAGAGATGAAATTTTTTATGCTCATGTTTTTCACTTAAATTTATTTTGAGCTTGTTAAAAGCAATTGCAATATATGAAACTAGTCCCAAAGTGATAGATATTCAAGAGGGATATGATAAAAACTTTCATGAAGATCATTGGACAAAATAAACTTGATTCTTTGTAATAGTTTTGAGATATGATGATAGTGATATGTGAGTCATGTTGGTGAGTAATTATGCTTTAGTAAGAATATTGGTGTTAAGGTTTGTGATTCCCTATGCAAGCACGAAAGTCAATAGTTATGCAATGAAATTACATCCTACTTGTGGTGCATTATTCGGTGTTAGTTATGCTTAATGCTCGTTTATGAGATTTTTTGCTTCTTGGTTGGTGCTTCTCAATCTTTTTGCCAGCCTCCACTTGTACTAAGTAGAAATACTACTTGTGCATCCAAAATCCTTAAACCAAGTTTTGCCATATGAGTCCACCATACCTACCTATATGCGGTAATTTCTTGCCGTTCTAAGAAAATTTGTATGTGCCATCTCTACTTTTCAAAATGAATTTCCCTTTTGTGTGCCCGTACCGCTCATGAAGCGGCAGGGGGTGGCCAATATTTTCCATGCTAGATGTGTTATTCTCAAGATGAGTGTTTATTCACTTGTCATTGCATGAGAGTACGGCGGTAATAGGGATGCCCAGTCCCAAAATGAAAAAGAAATTTACTTTATGTTGTCAAATAATAAATTTCTTGGAAAGTGTTGGTATGGATGGTACCCGTGGATACGGCTAGCCGTGGAGTGTGAAAGTATGGTGGAAAAAGGAATACATTTTATTTTCTGTTTGAGAACCACCTATGATATATCTAGCATGGAAAGTGTTGGGAATTACTCGGTCATTTTCATTGACGGGAAAAGTATGCCTCTCAAATTTTTTTATATCTCAATTTAAGCTTTGAGCTCTGGCACCTCTACAAATCCCTACTTCCCTCTGCGAAGGGCCTATCTATTTACTTTATGCAATCTTTATTTTTATTTGAGTCTCCATCTTCTCTTATAAAGCACCAACTAAGGGGCACTATGATCATACTTGAGCATTGGATGTAGCTAATATGCGAGTGTGTTTCATGAATGGATCAATGATTAAGCATGATGGGCTAGGGATAGCTTTCTTTAGTGTTGATATTTTGAAAGACATAGTTGCTTGTTGATATGCTTGAGTATTGAAATCTTCATGTCAAAACTAGACTATTGTTTTGAACCATATAAAAGTCCATATGTCCATGCTACAAAAGAAAAGAATATGTGATGAACATGTTAGGCAGCATTCCACATCAAAAAATTTGTTTTTATTATTTACCTACTCGAGGACGAGTAGGAATTAAGCTTGGGGATGCTGATACGTCTCCAACGTATCTATAATTTTTGCTTGTTCCATGCTGTTATATTATCAGTCTTGGATGTTTTACAATCATTTTATAGCAACTTTATATCATTTTTTGGGATTAACCTATTGACATAGTGCCCAGTGCCAGTTGCTGTTTTTTGCTTGTTTTTTACTTCGCTGAATATCAGTACCAAACGGAGTCCAAACGCAGTGAAACTTTTTGGAGAATTTTTATGGACCAGAAGAAACATAATGGGTCAAAGAAGTACCAGAGGGGTGCCCCGAGGGGGGCACAACCCACCTGGGCGCGCCTGGGGGCCCAGGTGCGCCCTGGTGGGTTGTACCCACCTCGGTGGCCTCCCGCACCGCCTCTTCGCCCTATAAATTGCCAAATATTCAAAAAAACCTCGGGGTAACCCTAGATCAGAAGTTCCGCTGCCGCAAGCCTCTGTAGCCACAAAAACCAATCTAGACCCCGTTCCGGCACCCTGTCGGAGGGAGAAATCATCACCAGTGGCCATCTTCATCATCCCGACGGCCACCACGATGAGGAGGGAGTAGTCCACCCTCGGGGCTGAGGGTTTGAACCAGTAGCTATGTGTTTAATCTCTCTCTCTCTCGTGTTCTTGAGATGTCATGATCTTGATGTATCGCGGGCTTTGTTAATATAGTTGGATCATATGGTGTTTTCCCCTCTCTATCTTGTTGCGATGAATTGAGTTTTCCCTTTGAGATTTCGTTTTATCGGATTGAATATTTTTATGGATTTGAGAGCACTTGATCTATGTCTTGGCACTCAACTCGCGGATTCCCGAGGTGACATTGGGGTAATCTATGCATAGGGGTTGATGCACGTTTTCATCCTTGTTTCTTCGGTAGAAATCTTGGGGCACTCTTTGAGGTTCTTTGTGTTGGATTGAGTATTATGAATCTTAAATTGCTTGATGCATATCGTATAATCAACTCATGGATACTCGCGGTGACATTGGAGTATCTAGATGACATTAGAGTTGGTTGATGTGTATCATATGGTGTTATTTTAGTACGAACTCTTGGTTAGATTGATTGGAAAGAATAGTTTTGAGGTAGTTTCGTACCCTACAAACAATTTCTTCTTATATTCTCAGCTAGATAAGAACTTTGGAGTGATTCTTCATCACACATTGAGGGATGGTTATATGATCCAATTATATTAGCATTGTTGAGAGATTGCACTAGCGAAAGTACAGACACTAGGCCTCATTTTTAAGCATTGCAATACCGTTTGTGCTCCGTTTTATCAATTGCTACCTTACTGTTTTTTATTATCCCTATTACAAAAATCAATATCTACTATCATTACTACGCTTGTATCACCATCTCTTCGCCGAACTAGTGCACCTATACAAATTACCATTGTATTTGGTGTGTTGGGGACACAAGAGACTCTTTGTTATTTGGTTGCAGGGTTGTTTGAGAGAGACCATCTTCATCCTACACCACCCACGGATTGATAAACCTTAGGTCATCCACTTGAGGGAAAATTGCTACTGTCCTACAAAACTCTACGCTTGGAGGCCCAACATGAGTCTACAAGAATAAAGTTGCGTAGTAGACATCAGCTCGCCGGCCGCGGTGGTCATCGGCGGCGAGGTGGCGATCGGCTGCGGGAGGGTGGCGGTGGGCGGAGGAGCGGACATGATCGATCCCGAGACAACTGATACCAGATTGATAGGAGCTGAGATCCTACCAGGTCTAGCCCTCAGGTTGTAGGGGTGGAAGGGAGGCTGTCGAGGTGATGAGCGTGAGCGGCGGCGCGTCGGCGCCGTGGTCGCGCGCGCGAGAGGGAGAGGGCGCAGGGTGCGGCTAGGGTTTAGGGTTCCGGCTCCAGAAGGGAGCCGGGCAATAGTTATGACTTATTGCTTAATTCCAAAACGAGTCCTTACAAGCGTTTATATAATCTTCGATGAGCTAATAAAAATAAAGATAAGTTGGGCCAAGCCCCTAACTAGTCGTGCCATTGGGACTCCTCCGGCTATAAGTGACGCCGATCATAACACCCACCTTCCCAGGTTGTGACAAGTGACACGCTGCATGTCCGCCACTTGTCACAACCTGGGAGTTTTCCCCTTTCCGTAGATCCATTTATTCAAAATGTTTTATCTCATAAACCGTGCGTCTAAATCTCGAACCGTTTTCACCGTTGGATTCCTCGCGTCGAGGTCTTCAAAACTAGATCCTATGTTGATAGGTTTTAACAAACTTTTTTTCACGGAAAAAAACCGGATGAAAAAATCGAACCGGGAGCACGGTTTTTTCCTTTCCGAAAGAGGCACGGCCGTGCCTCTCGCGAAATCACAACCGTGCCTCTCGCGGAAGCAAAACCGTGCCTTTCGCGGAAGAAAAAACAGAAAACGTGCTTTCTTTGTTTCCAAGAGGCACGTCCGTGCCTCTCGCGAAAGCACAACTATGCCTCTAGCGAAAGCAAAATCGTGCCTCTCGCGAAAGATAAAAAAACAGAAAACATTTTTTTTTCTGTTTCCGAGAGGCTTGGTGGTACCTCTCGCGAAAGCAAAACCGTGCCTCTCGCGGAAGCAAAACTGTGCCTCTGGCGAAATAAAAAACAAACAGAAAACGCGTTTTTTTTCCATTTCTGAGAGGCACGATCGTGCCTCTCGCGAAAGCAAAATCGTGCCTCTCGCAGAAGCAAAATCGTGCCTCTGACGGAAGAAAAAAAATAGAAAGCATATTTTTTTTCCGTTTCCGAGAGGCATGGTTGTGTCTCTCTCAAAAGCAAAACCGTGCCTCTCGCGGAAGCAAAAAAAAAGACGCATTTTTTCGCGTAAATTTTTTTTTTGCCCAAAAGCTAAGGAAGACTGATGGAAAAAACAAAACGTCGAAAAACCCCAAAAAAACATTTAAAAAGCCGAAAACGTGTGCGGAAAAATAAGAAAAGACAAAATCCGAAGGTGATGGCCAGAGCGCGACACGTGACGGACGACTGAGAGCGCGCCAAGTGACGCTGATCGTTATAAGGCTCTCAAAGAAGCGCTCGTCAACTAGTTGCTCTTCAAATAGGGACCATCAGCCCCGAGCCCCTGACATGGGCGCAACAATCTATCAATCTAGCTCGGTGGCGGTAATTGCTTCCCAGCCCAGTAACATTGAATAGCCCAATTGAGTCTGGAGTCAAGCAAAAGTTTTCCGGCAAGAATCTCTTGAAATAGAAAGCTTTTGATATGCTGCGCTATCCACTGATTGATACCCAAAGCGCTTGCTCCCTTTGAATAAACCCAGCGTCTACACCAAAATACCCAGCCCGCGAAAGATCCAAATGTTCACATGGAGAGTCAAGCACGAGTCTCTTGCGCTGCGCACTAATTTGGCCAGGAGGGGAATTAAACTAGAATCCACCAAGTGCCTTTTCTGTGGTCTCGCAGATGAAGATGGTGCTCACCTATTCATCAAGTGTAAATCGGTCAAGGTTGCCTGGAGGGCCATGATTTTTTTTTTTTTTTTTTTTGCGGGGGAGGGCCATGAGTTTGGAGAGAATAAGAATAGAGCTCGAGCAAATCACGTATGTGCATGTGATGCAGGACTTCCTGTGGGGGTTAGAGGAAAAAATCCGTGTACAAATCCTCACTTTCTGGTGGCATTGGTGGAATAATAGTGTAGACGGACAAGTTGGCAATACAGTAATCAATGTATTGATGGGGTGCCGGTGCACGTATATATAAGTACATGGTAGGCCTCAACCTCAACTATACACAACTAGGAGGTGAGCGAGAACTGGGCATCCAGGTGACGGAGTTGATACGACGGGTTCTCAGTAATACACAGGAGTACATGCATCTGTTCAGCGGTAAGCCCAAAAAAATCGAAGCTTGCAGATGGCAGCCACCAGCACAGGACATGGTGAAGATCAACCTCGATGGGGCTTTTACACCGGGTGAGTCTTTTGTGTCATGGGGAGCAGTCATCCGAGATGAGGCTGGGGAGGTGATGATGGCTCGAGCAGGTCGGAAGGAGCATGTCGCCGGGCCCTTTGCAGCAGAAGTAGTGGCCATGTCCGAGGCTGTTTCCATGGCGGTCGATATTGGTGCTCTCCGGGTGGTCTTTGAAACGGACTCGCAACTCTTGCGTGAGGCTCTGGACCTGACCAAGGTGGACTCCTCGCCATTTGCGGCCATCATCGAGGATACAAAATTCCAGCTCAAGATGTGGTTCTCTAGACAGTCTGTTACTGTTTGTCGCCGTACTGCAAATACTGTAGCAAATGAACTAGCTAAGATTGGTCGCTCTTGTCCGCCGAACGATAGTATCGGCTGGAACTCTGATGTACCGCCCATTGTGGCTGTTTGTGTTTCGGGCGACGTGCCTGTACACCGTCAAGTTATAAAAGCTTTGCTTTGCCTAAAAAAAAAACCTTAAGCCGAATGAACAAAATAGATCCACTAAATTAAAGCAAATTCGTCACATAAAAAGGATTACACACGAATATGCTGTGGTCTTATAGATGCGTCACATGCCACGTGAGAAAATTGTACTGCATCAATAGTACAAACACAAGTCACACAAATAATATACCTTTGAGGTTTCAACATAGGGCAAACATCAGGAAAGCTACTAGTAGAAGTTCTTGAGTACGAAATCATAGGGTATTACATGGGGCATTCTTATTTTTGATGAGATGCTCTTGCTCTTACATCATATGCTGATAATTAAAATACGAGTAGTACGTGCGGTGGCTCACTCGCTCCCTGAAGCGTCCCAGCAGCAAAAGCCACGCAAAATGCGCCTTAGAACATCGCCGCGGCGGTGGTGATGGCGGCGCGGCGGTTTCTTCTTACTATCGGTGCCGTCGCTGTTGCCGCCGGTGACATACGCCTCCGTATGCATATATTGTATATGGACCGTTAGCTAATAATGGAATGTAGCGAAGTGGTTACCTGCTCCGAGAGGAAGTTTTGTCCAAAAAGACCACCTGCCGAGTGGAATTGCCAAAAGAGACCACCTGCGAGTCAAAATACCGGATCAGACCCCCCTGCCGCCACCAGCGCAGGCGGCCGGCCAGGCAGCTGGGGCCTGCCGCCACCAGCGCTGGCGGCCGGCCGGAATCCCGTTTCGGCCACTGCTCGCACAGAACGGCCTGGCGTGGTGGGCCCATGCCGCCTCAGGCGCTGGCGGCAGGACTGTAGCATCCGGGCCCGGCCGCCTCAGGGGCTGGCGGCAGGCTGTGCGCTCGCTTGCGTGCCTCGCCAACTCGCCATCTTGTCTGGGTTCGTTGGGCAACCCCTGCGCGCGCGAAAGCTGGCCGGTGATATGCATGCATGCGTCTGCGTCTCAGCGTCTCTGTGTGTGTGTGTATATGCCTGCTATATTTGCCTAGACCCTCGGATTTCAGGATTAGATGGCAGGTGCGTTTCAGCCATCTTGTCTGGATTGCATGCGTGCGAGTGATACCACAGCCTGCCGCCAGCCCCTGAGGCGGCCGGGCTCGGATGCTACAGTCCTGCCGCCAGCGCCTGAGGCGGCAGGGGCCCACCACGCCAGGCCGTTCCGTGCGAGCAGTGGCCGAAACGGGATTCCGGCCGGCCGCCTGCGCTGGTGGCGGCAGGGGGGTCTGATCCGGCATTTTTGACTCGCAGGTGGTCTTTTTTGTCAATTCCACTCGGCATGTGGTCTTTTTGGACAAAAAAAATCCTCCAAGAGTGCTTATATAGGGGTTCAGACTTCAGAGTATTTTTTTTTGCGGGACAGACTTCAGAGTAAACGATGGTTAGAACATAATCGACGACCGAACAAATGCAGTACCTAAAAAGGCAGTGCGCTTTCGGCAGTATGGAAGCTCCAAGTGTTTTAAGTGAGTGGAGCAGTAATTAGTTTTGCATTCTGGATAAGCTAAGGCCAGATGAACCTCTTACCAAAAAAGTTTACACTCCCATGGGAAGGTAATGACGGACTCTTAATTTAATGATTAGATGAGGTATGAGGTATCTGTACCAAACCAAACATGGGCTCTACAATGGGTCGAGGTGTGCAGAGATTATAGCATCGAATCTTCTCGTCAGAGACCATTATGTGCTGTGGCATCTAATGATCTGCGCTTTAGTCGCTGTACTGGTAAAGATGGATTACTTAACACTTGTTGTGATTGCGGTATCTAAAGAAGGGCATCAATAACCTAAATGGTCCGCGAGCTATGGAAGGTGGCGCTGAAAGTTTTTCTCGTAATTCCGATGTTTGCATTCGACGCTGAATAGTCTCGCTTGACCACTGACCAGTGACCGTATATAGACGTCGATCTCCATTTCGCGAGGAAGGAATCATACATTGTTCAGATCGCACTTTTCGACAGAAAGTGCCATTCAAATGATCTGCAGAAACAGATAGGCAGTACGTGATTTTGCAAAAGGAGCATGACGAAGACCCATGGTTTGACCTTGACCAAGTCTACTAATTAATCTTTCCCGGCTCCGGTGCTGGATTCAGAATTTTGGGCGAGGGCCGACATGAATTGCCCATATGCAACTAGCTTGACCGAATTTTATGTCCATCCTCGACATATAACTCGTCCTGATGACTCCGAATCAATTATGGGTTGAGACTTGAGAGTGGACACGTAACTCGGTCAGGGTGAGGTGGCAAGTTACATGTTGAGGGTGTACATGTAACTTGATCGGCAAGTTTGCATACTGACCAACTGACTCTGCAGTAAGCAAAAGTCTCCAATCACTAGTTAGCACATCTCTAACGCGGACCCTCAAATAGCTCGCAAACATCCGGACCGAGTTGCCTGAACATAGTTTGCCACCTAACATGGACCCCTATTTATCCATGGAGGCGTCCGCGCATCTGTTTTCCCGCAACGTTTGCGGGCATCCGAACCTCCATCGCATACACGTCCGACAACGCGGTCCCACCTAAAACTGTCTCCTACCCAACCGCACCTCCACTCCCCCACTGCAGTTATGCCGGCCCAAACCTAACGCGACCGGTCACTGCAGCCGGCATTGGAGTGGCGCGCCGGCCGAGAACGCCGTCCGCACCTCTTTTGCTCGGTGTCCGCATCTGTTCAATGCCGGAGCGACATGACTGCTTTCTACCCAATGAAGCCGATTTCCCGTCCGTCTGACCGTCGACATTAAACAGGCATGATGGCTGAGCAACCCACACCGGCGGCCGAACTGGAACAATCCACCGCTTGGCCTGGTCAGCACTCACTATTTAAATGTGTCCGTTCACGGCATGATCCGCACCATACCACGCCCGCTTCCCTTCCTCCTCCATGCACCTCCAACACAATGACTGCAAGCTCTAGCGTGTTGTGGGAGAGCCTCTCGACGGAGCAGAAGCACGAGTTGGTCAGCCTTGCGGCTGGCTGGTTAGACCGTCATGCGTGACAGATAGAGGACAGATTGCGGGTGAGCTCGCCGAAGGTGAGCTACGATGACCTAACGATGGGGGAGGCGTCTGACGTCGAGTCGGCACTCGCGCCCACGCCAGTCCATGCCAGCTTCACCATGGAGTAGGCGCAGGCGCACTTCAACGCCGTCTCGACAAACGTGCAGCCGGAGGAGCAGTTGGCGCTGCTGGTGTCGGCATTTGGGATGGAGCGGGAGGGGACCAACACTACAACCTTGACCTCCTCGCGCATCACCGGATGGCGGAGGGGCAAATCTACGCCGAATTCGATAGCGAGGAGTCCATGGAAGCCATGGTCGCGGAGGACCCGAACTTCGTCGACTAGCAGAGGGCGCTCTATGAGGCCACCCGTAGTGGTCACGTCGGCTACAATGTGATCACGACAGAGGTTGGCGCGGAGGCGGCACAAGCAATTGCAGACCGGAACATGGTTACCGACGTCGGCAACTCTGTGTCGTTCGTGCCGCCCGCACGGTTCTCATCTGGTAGCAACGACCACGAGGCTGACCCATCCACGTCGATCGTGGACCTCACCTCGACCGGCGACGTCCCAAGCCAGGTGGCAGACTCGTGTGACAAAGAGTAGGACATGGGAGACAGACGTGGGCACGTCTGTGTCCCATGCCCTACTCTTGCCCGCCGGACGTGGGAAAGAACAGGACGTGGAAGACGGATGCCTCCACGACCGGCAAAGATTTAGACTAGGATAATTTTTTCTATGTTATAAATGTCATGTCCGTTTTTGTTTAAGGAAATATGTAAAAAATGTCATGAATTTGGTCTGGTTTAAATGAAAACTGTCCGGTTGGCACAAAATTTATCCGGTTTGTTCAAATTCCTTTTAAAAGTGTCAGACACTTGATACATAGGGTTGGATGGCCGGATCCCGTATCAGTGTCCGCGGACGCATCCAAACACATCAGCGGACGGATACTACATCTGTGTTAGGGGATAGCATTGGAGATGCTCTTAAGGGTGTCCCTTGTAAAGGTCACTTCTACTTCTTTGTTGGTGACCATTGGTGCACTGCATGTGTGACACTTGTCACAACCTCGGATTTTTTGTTTTTAAAGCATTTTATCTCTTGAACCGTGCGTCCAAATCACGAACAATTTTCACTGTTGCATTTTTTCCGTCAAGATTTTCGAAACTAGATCCCATGTTAATAGCTTTGGATGAACTATTTTCTAAAATACAATAGACACAGAAAACCAAAAACAAAAAATATACAAAAAGACCGAAAAACAGCAATCTAAAAAACACGGAAGCACATTTTGTGCCTTTTCACTTTTCAGGAAAGCACAACAATGCTTTACCTCGACGCACAACTGTGCTTCTCACTTTTGGCACCGTGAAGCACATCTGTGCTTTTCACTTTTCAGGAAGTACAACTGTGCTTCACCGTAGCACAACTATATTTTTCACATTTTTGAGAAGCACAGTTGTGGGAAGCGTAGCTATGCTTCACCACGAAGCATAACTATGTTTTTTCAGTTTTTGTGAAGCACAACTGTGCTTCACGCGGAAGCATAACTGTGTTTTTTCACATGGTGTTCTTCATGAGGGAATTTGTTTTCAAGAAAATCTAGGGAAAACCATGCAAAATTCAAAAATCCAGAAAAACACGTGCGGAAAATAAAAAAACGTTCTCGAGCGGGTGCGCCCAGCATGCCACACATGGCGACATCGGAACACACCATATGACGCGCTCCCCCGATGTCCGATATGGCTCCCCTGCAAGGTCTGCAGACTATAGTTCGCCCCAAGTTTCCCTGATAGAATTTCCTGAAATAGGAAACTCTTAGAGCATCTACAACCGGACCCCTTAAATCTACCCTATACGTCCGGGTGGATGGCCCAGTTACTGTCTAGTCACAAAATTGCCACTCAACGGGACCTCCTATACCCGACCCAAACGTTTGGGTTATCTGGTACCCCTCAAACCCAACCGATATCTAGGGAGGATATGAGGAGGCATGGACTCACGCGGGCGCGTCAGCGTCGGAGTAACAAGAGGGGTCCTCATCAAATGTCTCCAAGTCATCCCTGCCTAGCTAGACACGTCTTCTTCTTCTCCACTCTTCTCCCTCGTCCGCATAGCCGCCACCGTAGCTCCATCGTCGTCGTCCCCAACCTACAACGCCACCACCAGAGGCCCCTATCCATAACGCCACAATTCTTGCCACCACCAAACAAAGTCAATGCCGTTGAACACCACCTCGGATGTCCAACTCCTCCGGACATACACCTGGCCCTCTATGTGTTCGATGAAATGCCCAAGTAGTTTTTAATTCTTTTGCTCATTTGTAGAAAAATGATGGATTTGTCGGATGATGACTATGCGAATAATTACCTTAATGAATTTACATACAAAGAGTCCGTCGATTCATCGGATTTGGATGACAAGGATGCAGAAATGATGATGATGATTAGGAAGAATTGGAGAAGCAAGAGGAGCATGTTCTGAACTTTAAGGGTTCTAGAAAGGGTAGGAGAGTTGTTCCCCGTGATAGGATCTCTGGCATACAACTTCTCTACAAGGACTACTTCACATCAGACACATGATACTATGAAGGATTGTTGCGGATAAATATGTCAATCATCATACAAATCATCCATAATATAAAGATAGAGTCCGACTACGGACAAGATAAAAGAGAAAACACCACCCTGCTACATTCCCCGGATAATCCGACTAGGGCCACTACTGATCGTCCGGAAACGAGACGTAGAAACACCCACGATCCTCGTCAAACTCCCACTAGAGCTCAGTGGCATCTCCTGCGTCTGTCTCGGTGGTACCTGCAGCTGTGTTTGTAGTAATCTGTGAGCCACGCGGACTCAGCAATCTTATTACCCCCGGTGTCAATACTAACAAAGCTTAATGGGTATGGAAGGTTGACTGATGAGGTTGCAGCAAGCACTAAGCATTTGTATGGTGGCTAACTTATGAATACAAGAATAAGATGAGAGACTACGCATACGATCGCAAACTAGTAATGATCAAGAAGTGATCCTGAACTACTTACGTTGCAATCATAACCCCACCGTGTTCTCTTCCCGAACTTCGTCGAAAAGAGACGATCATGGTTACACACACGGTTGGTGTATTTTAAATGAGTTTAGTGTCAAGTTCACTACAACCGGATATCATAAATTTCCCATCTGCCACATAACCGCGGGCACGGCTCTCGAAAGATTTAACACTGCAGGGGTGTCCCAACTTAGTCCATGATAAACTCTCACGATCCACGGAGGCAAATCTCCATCTCGGGACACCCCGATCAAACTCGAAATCCCGGTGCACAAGACATTTCGACAATGGTAAAACAAAACCAGCAAGACTGCCCGATGTACCGACAAATCCTGATAGGAGTCGCACATATCTCGTTCTCAGGGCACACCAGGTGGGCAAGACGTCAGGTTGGTTGAGACCCTGGTTGCCCAGGGGGCGCCGGACATCACCCAGTTTGGACCAACACTCATGAGGAGCACTGCCCGGGGTTGTTGATTAAGAATCCTCGGGTTAATTACTCCCTATGCAAAATTTTAGTTGTTATTAGGCAAATGGTAAAACCAAAGTTGGGCCTTGCTGGAAGAGTTTTATTCAAAGTGAACTGTCAAGGGGGGCCCATAAACCCCGACCGTGTTAGGAACGCAAAATCAAGGAACATAACACCGGTATGATGGAAACTAAGGCGGCAAGAGTGGAACAAAATACCAAGCAAAAGGCCAAGCCTTCCACCCTTTACCAAGTATATAGATGCATTAATTAAATAAGAGATATTGTGATATCCCATGATACACATGTCCCAACATGAAATAACCTGCACTGCACCTGTAACCAGCAACGCTATAAGAGGCTTGATAAACAAGTGGTAGGTAGCATGACATAGCGATAGCAATGAACAACTAGCAAGCAAAGATAGTAGTGATATCGGGGGTAATGATCATCTTGCCTGAATTGTCCTCAGTGGTATCGAAACCTTGCTCCTCGTGAACGTACTCAACAGGGTCCTCGGACTCGAACTCGTCTCCCGGTACTACCCACAAGAAAGAGAAAGCATACAATAAACAAACAAGGCATGGCAATGAACATATTTTACATACAATTCTATCATGAATGCATATGAAGAATGTTTCGAAAGGGGCTATGGTTCTACTGGAATGAGGGATACGCCAATGGGAAGGAATCGGTGGAGCAAGATGAATATGGGAAAAATCTTGGTAAACCAAGCATGCCACTGGAAATATTGGAAAATTTTGGTTGAAATCGATATAAAGATCATAAAAAACGGATGCACGGAGCTCAAACGGTGAGCAAAACAATATGCTATGCAAATCTCTCCATAACAGCAACATGGCAATTTGGATGCAACATTTAAAGATTATGCAGAACTCAAAAAAGGGAACAAATGAAATGGCATGATAGTACATAACATCGACTACAAAACATGCTTACTAAACTATTTCTAAAAATTCTTAGATCATTAGCAAAACAGCATGGCAAACTGACAAGTGATACCGATTTTCAGACTTGAGAGAAAAACACAGTTCATGGCAGAAAACAAATTCAGGATGCAATGTTTAGGGCTAGCAAACTACATGCAAAAGGAACTTTTCATGGCAACTATGAGCATGGCAGGCTTGTACTAATTGCACTTAGCAAAACTCCCTTACTGAACATGTTCCAAAGATCTACAGATACGATGGTAGCACCAATGCAATATGACACGTTTATATATGGCAGTTTCAAACAGCAAAATTAACAAGGCATGGCAGAACAGATTCATGTTAGCATGTTTGCTAGCTTGTTGCACTCACTACAAGCATTTCATGGCATGGAAGAAAAACTAGCAGCAAGTAGACATGAAAATGAACCTATTCGTGTGCAAAACTACCACATAGCATGCTAGTACTTAAATACACAAAAATGACAAAATGGCATATGCTATAAAAATAACATGTTTGCAAACTTGCTCAAATGATGAATCTAATGTCATAGATGGATTAGTTGGATCCTGCTAGCCCAAAATGATATATAATATGTATATGTTACTGTAGAAAAATGCTCACAAAATGCACTAAGTCACATACTGCCTTAAATGGAAACAAACAGAAAAGGAGAATGCCAGATCTGGAATGTCCAGATTTGAACCTGCCCGATTTGGAAAGATGCCATTTTCCAGAAATGGGCTACGCTGGAATTAGCTGAAAAAAATAAATAAAAGGAAAAGGGGGGGGGGGGGGGGTCCAGGGGATGACAGGTGGGACCCATGGGGCCCTCCTAGCAATGGCACACGACGGATGCCAAAGTAGGGGAAACAGAGGAGTGACCGACCGGCGACGGGCATGGCGGAGGGGCTCACCGGGGTTGCTACGATGACTAAACAGCATGGCAGAGTAGTGCAATGAGACCGCCAGGCGATCCCACACACACGCATGACTCACACGGCACCGGACGACGACGGAAGCATCGCCGACAACAAGGAAACAGAGGCGGCTACGGCGGGACGAACACGATGCGCGACGGGCCTAGGCGAGCAGCTACGGGCACTGAGCGACTCTAAGCAGAGTGGCGAACGCGACGAACATGCCCGGAAGGCCTAGGGTGGTCGGAGTACTCGCCAACAGCGAGGTCTGACGGCGATGAGCTCGGGCGATCATGGAAAACGGCGACGGAGTGAGCTAGCGAAGGGGAAAAAGGGTCGGGGAGGTGTAGATGCTCACCAAGAACATGCGCACATGCTCGGCTTGGCGAGAGGAGGTCAGAGTCGGCCGGAATCGACGCGGTGGCTGGAGCGGAAGAAGACGACGGGGACGGAGTCGAACTTGGTGTCCCTCGAGGCCGTAGAGGTAGCAGGGGACGTAGTCGATGTCGGGGAAGACGAAGGACAGGGTTGGTGAGGCGGAGGTCGACGGGGTGCACACCAGCGACGAGCTTGTGCGCCCAGATGCGCTCATGACACGGTGGGAGCGGTGGACCTGGTGGTCTACGCTGCTGGCGACGGCGACGAGAGGAAGAGGGGAACCCTAGGGAACGCTTAGACATGAGAGGGTTAAAAAGGGGGGCTAGGGCGACGGGTCAGAGCGACGACGCTCTCGGCCACGGCCATGTGCGTGCGCGGCGAGAGTTTGACGAAAAGGTGGTTGGCGGGTCTCCTGTAGCCAGAGGCCGACAGGTGGGACCTTGGGCGACACGTGGGCGTACGAGCGCGTGGGTATACCTGCGGCTGGGTGCGAAACGACGAGGCAGGGGCGCGGGGCAGGTGAGCGGGGCCGCAGTTGCAGAGCTGGGCCGACCTGGGTGGGAGGAGGCCCACCAGGCGGCTGGTGCGGCTCGGCCTGCTACTGCTACTCTATCTTTCTCTCTTTTCTTTTAAATACTTTCTTCAAATAGAAAAGCAAGAAAAGGCGAGAGAGCTTGGCAATGAAGTAGGATGAGATGAAAATATATCTGGGATCCTGGACTTATGTAGTATTTGAATAAATTGCTTTGGGCATTTTTAGAGGTAGAAAAATAAAACAAGTTTGAATTAAATTCAAACTTGTGCCATTTTGAACCTAACCAAAACAAGTCCAAATGGGATGAAATTTGACAGAGAGGATGTAGGCATGGTGCAAGATTTATAGGGAACAAATGAACACTAATGGGGGGAGGTAAATGTCACTTGCGAAAACATGAAAGAGAGAAGAAAGAAGGAGGTGATGATGCATGGTTCACACATAGAGGAAGCAACAAACACACATAGAGTAGGGGCAATGCACAAGAGATGAATACCACAATGCACATGATGAGCATGAAGGATGCAAAATGACAAGAGGCCCAAATGCAATGTGGCAATGGTGAGTATGGCAAAGCAATAAGTAAAACAACAAAGCAAAACAAATGAAGCCAACAATGAAGGAACCCACATGGAATTAGATGAAGATCAAGTTGGATTTATTACAAAATTGGGAGGACTACATATGGGGTGTTATAACTCTCCTCCACTACAAAAGGATCTCGTCCTGAGATCTAAGAACGAAAGAAATTGGGATATTCGGAACGGAGATGATCCTCACGTTCCCAAGTTGCTTCTCGGTCGGAATGGTGAGACCACTTAACTTTGAGGAATTTGATCGACTTGTTGCGAGTTTTGCGCTCGGTTTCTTCAAGAACGGAAACGGGATGCTCATGATAGGACAAGTCTTCTTGGAGGTCAATTTCTTCGAAGTTGATAGTGTGCTCGGGCATCTTGAAGCACTTGCGAAGTTGTGACACGTGAAACACATCGTGCACGTTTGAGAAGTCGGAAGGGAGCTCGAGTTGGTAGGCAAGGTCACCACTTTTGCCAACAATTTTGAAAGGACCCACATATCTTGGGGCAAGCTTCCCTTTGATACCAAAACATTGAGTGCCTTCATGGGAGAGACTCGGAGATAGACATGGTCTCCAATCTCGAAAGCCAAGTCGCGGTGCTTATTGTCGTAGTAGCTTTTCTGGCGCGATTGCGTAGCTCTGAGGTTCTCACGAATGACTCTACACATATCTTCAGCTTCTGTGATCAAGTCATTGCCAAGAAGTTGGCGCTCACCGGCCTCGGTCCAGTTGAGCGGAGTACGACACTTTCCGCCATAAAGAATTTCGAAAGGGGCCTTGCCCAAACTTGCTTGGTAGCTATTGTTGTAGGAGAACTCGGCAAACGGGAGGCAATCTTCCCTCTTCATGCCGAAGGAGATGACACATGCTCTTAGCATGTCTTCAAGGATTTGATTGACTCTTTCAACTTGGCCACTTGTTTGAGGGTGAAAGGCCGTGCTGAAACGGATGTTGGTGCCCATGGCCTTCTGGAAGGAGTCCCAAAACTTGGAAGTAAAGATGCTTCCACGGTCTAAGGAGATCAATTGAGGAATCCCATGCCACAAGACTATTCTGGAGGTGTATAGCTCTGCCAACTGAGCTACTGTGATAGATTCTTTGACTAGAAGGAAATGAGCCACTTTTGTGAGCTTGTCAATGACAACGAAGATATCATCATTCCCTCACTTGGACTTGGGAAAGCCGGTGACAAAGTCCATTTCAATATGGTCAAACTTCCACTCAGGAATGGGTAGGGGTTGGAGGAGTCCTGCTGGACGCTGGTGTTATGCTTTCACTCTGCGGCAGACATCACACTCATTCACGAATTGAGCAATCTCTCGCTTCATTCGTGTCCACCAAAACATCTGCTTGAGGTCATGGTACATCTTGGAACTGCCTGGATGGATCGAAAGAAGAGAATTGTGCGCTTCATCCATTATGACCTTCCTTAGATCACCCTTAGGAACCACTAACCGGTCCTCAAAGAACAAGGTGTCTTTGTCATCAACGCGATAGCACTCGTATTTGGAAAGGCCCTTGGCAACACCATCTTTCACCTTCTTCACCATGGTATCAAGGAGTTGTGCCTCATGAATCTAGTCTTCCAGAGTTGGCGTGACTTGAAGGTTGGCAAGAAAGCCTTGAGGAACAACTTGGAGGTTGAGCTTCCGGAATGCTTCACAAAGATCAGGCTGGAATGGCTTGAGAATAAGACTGTTGCAATATGCCTTTCTGCTCAAAGCATCTGCAATCACATTGGCTTTTCCTGGAGTGTACTCAATGCTTGGATTGTACTCTAGAATCATCTCAACCCAACGAGTTTGCCGGAGGTTGAGGTTGGGCTGAGTGAATATATATTTCAAGATCTTGTGATCGGTATAGACTTCAATTTGTCTTCCCAACAAAAGATGTCTCCATGTGATCAAAGCGTGGACAACTGCCACCAACTCAAGATCGTGAGTGGGGTAGTTCCTCTCATTTGGCTTCAACTGCCGAGAAGTATAAGCCACAACTTTCTTGTCTTGCATTAAGACTCCACCGAGACCTTGCAAGGAAGCATCACAAAAGACTTGGTATGGTTTGGATTCATCAGGAGAAGTAAGGACCGGAGCTGAGACGAGTTTCTCTTTGAGTGTCTTGAAGGCGACGTCACACTCAGGAGTCCAAGAATATTTGACATTCTTCTGGAGGAGGTTGGACAGAGGCTTAGCAATTTTGGAGAAGTTCTCCACGAATCTTCTACAATAGCTTGCAAGCCCGAGGAAGCTTCGGAGCTACTTGACGTTCTCAGGAAGCTGCCAATTGACAATGGATGCAACCTTTTCAAGATTTACAGAAATGCCCTTGGCAGAGATGATGTGACCAAGGTAAAGAACTTCATCAAGCCAGAATTCACACTTTGAGAATTTTGCGTAGAATTGATGCTCTCTGAGCTTGTCTAGCACCAATCGCAAATGTTTAGCATGATCCTCTTTATTCTTGGAGAAAACCAGGATATCATCGAGATACACCAGGACGAATTCATTGGTGTAGGGGTTGAAGATGTAGTTCATCATTCTCGAGAAAGTTGGAGGGGCATTAGCAAGCCCGAAAGACATGACAGTATATTCATAAGAACCAAAGCTTGTTCTGAAAGCTGTCTTTGGGATATCTTCACGAATTCGGATTTGATGGTAACCCATACAGAGATCGATCTTGGAAAACACCTTTGCACCTTTGAGTTTCTCGAACAATTCATTGATATTGGGAAGTGGGTATTTATTCTTGATTGTCTTCTTGTTCAAAGGCTGGTAGTCGACGCAAAGTCGTTCCGTGCCATCTTTCTTCTTGACAAAGAGAACACCACATCCCCAAGGAGATGAACTTGGTCTGATCAGACCCAGACGCTCTTGTTCATCGAGCTACTTCTTCAATTCTTTCAGCTCTTCTGGCCCAAGCTTATAAGGACGTCTGCAAGTGGGTTCAGTGCCGGGCTCGATTTCAATGACAAACTTGTTGGGAAACGTTGCATGGAAAACAAAAAAATTTCTACGCACACGCAAGATCTATCCATGGAGATGCATAGCAACGAGAGGGGAGAGTGTGTCTACGTAACCTCGTAGACCATAAGCGGAAGCGTTTGACAACGCGGTTGATGTAGTCAAACTTTCTTCGCGATCCAACCGATCGAGTACCGAACGTACGGCACCTCTGAGTTCAGCACACGTTCAGCTCGGTGACGTCCACGCCTTCTTGATCCAGCAAGACGGAGAGGTAGTGGATGAGTTCCGGTAGCACGACGGCGTGGTGATGGTGATGGTGAAGTTATCTCCGCAGGGCTTTGCCTAAGCAGAATGAAAATATGACCGGGGGTGTAAACGGTGGAGGGGGGCGCCGCACACGGCTAAGCAATTGTTCTGGATGTGGTAGGCTCCCCCCTCCCACATATATGTAGGTGGGAGGGAGGAAGGAGGCAGCCTGGAGGCGCCCCAAGTGGTGCCGAATCCCACTTGGGGTCCTGCCCCTAGCCGCGCCCCCTGCCATGTATAGGTGCGGGGGAAAGGCAGGGGAGGCAGGCGCCCCCCTTTCCTTTCTCCCATGAGAGGGGAAGGCAGGAGGGGCTAGCCCTTCCCCTTTTCTTCCCTAGGGCTGGCCGGCCAGGGAGAGGGGCGCACCAGCCCCCTGTGGGCTGGTCTGTCCCTCCATTGGTCCATTAAGCCCATATACCTACCGGGGGGTGTCCGGAACCCCTTCCGGTGACCCGATGGCTACCCGGTGCATCCCGAAACTCTTCTGGTGTCCGAATACCATCGTCCTATATATCAATCTTTACCTCTCGACCATTTCGAGACTCCTCGTCATGTCTGTGATCTCATATGGGACTCCGAAAAACATTCGGTCACTAAATCATATAACTCATATAACACTATATCGTCAACGAACGATAAGCGTGTGGACCCTACGGGTTCGAGAACTATGTAGACATGACTGAGACACCTCTCCGGTCAATAATCAATAGCAGAACCTGGATGCCCATATTGGCTCCTACATATTCTACGAAGATCTTTATCAGACGAACCATTATGACAACATACGTAATTCTCTTTGTCCGTCGGTATGTTACTTGCCCGAGATTCGATCGCCGATATCTCTATACCTAGTTCAATCTCGTTACCGGCAAGTCTCTTTACTCATTCTGTAATACATCACCTCGTAACTAACTCCTTAGTCATTTGCTTGCAATCTTATGATGTGTATTACCAAGAGGGCCCAGAGATACCTCTCCGAAACTCGGAGTGACAAATCCTAATCTTGATCTATATCAACTCAACAAACACCTTTGGAGATACCTGTAGAGCATCTTTATGATCACCCAGTTACGTTGTGATGTTTGATAGCACACAAAGTATTCCTCCGGTATCTGGGAGTTGCATAATCTCATAGTCGAAGGAATATGTATTTGACATGAAGAAAGCAATAGCAATAAACTGAACGATCATTATGCTAAGATAACAAATGGGTCTTGTCCATCACATCATTCTCCTAAGGATGGGATCCCGTTATCAAATGACAACACATGTCCATGGTTAGGAAACCTTAACCATCTTTGATCAATGAGCTAGTCTAGTAGAGGCTTACTAGGGACATGGTATTTGTTTATGTATTCACACATGTATTTAGGTTTCTGATCAATACAATTATAGCATGAATAATAAACCTTTATCATGAATAAGGAAATATAAAATAACAACTTTATTATTGCCTCTAGGGCATATTTCCTTCAGTCTCCCACTTGCACTAGAGTCAATAATCTAGATTACATTGTAATGAATCTAACACCCATGGAGTCTTGGTGCTGATCATGTTTTGCTCGTGGAAGAGGCTTAGTCATTGGGTCTGCTACATTCAGATCCGTATGTATTTTGCAAACTTCTATGTCTCCATCCTTGACATATTCATGAATAGAGTTGAATCGTCTCTTGATGTGTTTGGTTCTCTTGTGAAACCTGGATTCCTTCACCAAGGCAATTGCTCCAGTGTTGTCACAAAAGATTTTCATTGGACCCGATGCACTAGGTATTACACCCAGATCGGATATCAACTCCTTCATCCAGACTCCTTCATTTGCTGCTTCCGAAGCAGCTATGTACTCCGCTTCACACATAGATCCTGCCACGACACTTTGCTTGGAACTACACCAACTGACAGCTCCACCATTCAATATAAATACGTATCCGGTTTGTGACTTAGAGTCATTTGGATCAGTGTCAAAGCTAGCATCAACGTAACCATTTACGACGAGCTCTTTATCACCTCCATAAACGAGAAACATATCCTTGGTCCTTTTCAGGTACTTCAGGATGTTCTTGACCGCTGTCCAATGATCCACTCCTGGATTACTTTGGTACGTCCCTGCCAAACTTATGGCAAGGCACACATCAGGTCTGGTACACAACATAGCATACATGATAGAACCTATGGCTGAGGCATAGGGAATGACTTTCATTTTCTCTCTATCTCCTGCAGTGGTCGGCTTTGAGTCTGACTCAACTTCACACCTTGTAACACAGGCAAGAACCCTTTCTTTGACTGATCCATTTTGAACTTCTTCAAAACTTTATCAAGGTATGTGCTTTGTGAAAGTCCTATTAAGCATCTTGATCTATCTCTATAGATCTTGATGCCCAATATATAAGCAGCTTCATCAAGGTCTTTCATTGAAAAATTCTTATTCAAGTATCCTTTTATGCTATCCAGAAATTATATATCATTTCCAATCAATAATATGTCATCCACATATAATATCAGAAATGCTACAGAGCTCCCACTCACTTTCTTGTAAATACAGGCTTCACCGTAAGTCTGTATAAAACCATATGCTTTGATCACCTCATCAAAGCGTATATTCCAACTCTGAGATGCTTGCACCAGTCCATAGATGGATTGCTGGAGCTTGCACACTTTGTTAGCACCTTTAGGATCGACAAAACCTTCTGGTTGCATCATATACAACTCTTCTTTAAGATATCCATTAAGGAATGCAGTTTTGATGTCCATTTGCCAGATTTCATTATCATAAAATGCGGCAATTGCTAACATGATTCAGACAGACTTAAGCATCGCTACGGGTGAGAAAGTCTCATCGTAGTCAACTCCTTGAACTTGTCGAAAACCTTTTGTGACAAGTTGAGCTTTGTAGATAGTAACATTACCATCAGCGTCAGTCTTCTTCTTGAAGATCCATTTATTCTCTATGGCTTGCCGATCATCGGGCAAATCCACCAAAGTCCACACTTTGTTCTCATACATGGATCCTATCTCAGATTTCATGGCCTCAAGCCATTTTTCGGAATCTGGGCTCATCATAGCTTGTTCATAGTTCGTGGGTCGCCTTGGTCTAGTAACATGACTTCCAGGACAGGATTACCGTACCACTCTGGTGCGGATCGTGCTATGGTCGACCTACGAGGTTCAGTAGTAACTTGATCTGAAGTTTGATGATCATCATCATTAGCTTCCTCTCTAGTTGGTGTAGGCATCACGGGAACGGTTTCTGTGATGTGCTACTTTCCAATTCGAGAGAAGGTACAATTACCTCATCAAGTTCTACTTTCCTCCCACTCACTTCTTTTGAGAGAAACTCCTTCTCTAGAAAGGATCCATTCTTAGCAACAAAGATCTTGCCTTCGGATCTGTGATAGAAGGTGTACCCAATTTTTTCCTTAGGGTATCCTATGAAGACGCACTTCTCCTATTTGGGTTCGCCTTGGTCTAGTAACATGACTTCCAGGACAGGATTACCATACCACTCTGGTGCGGATCGTGCTATGGTAGACCTACGAGGTTCAGTAGTAATTTGATCTGAAGTTTCATGATCATCATCATTAGCTTCCTCTCTAGTTGGTGTAGGCATCATGGGAACGGTTTTCTGTGATGTGCTACTTTCCAATTCGAGAGAAGATACAATTACCTCATCAAGTTCTACTTTCCTCCCACTCACTTCTTTTGAGAGAAACTCCTTCTCTAGAAAGGATCCATTCTTAGCAACAAAGATCTTGCCTTCGGATCTATGATAGAAGGTGTACCCAATTGTTTCCTTAGGGTATCCTATGAAGACGCACTTCTCCGATTTGGGTTCGAGCTTATCAGGCTGAAGCCTTTTGACATAAGTGTCGCAACCCCAAACTTTAAGAAATGACAGCTTAGTTTTCTTGCCAAACCACAGTTCATATGGTGTCATCTCAACGGATTTAGACGGTGCCCTATTTAATGTGAATGCGGCTGTCTCTAATGTATAACCCCAAAACGATAGTGGTAAATTGGTAAGAGACATCATAGATAGCACCATATCTAATAAAGTACGGTTATGAAGTTCGGACACACCATTACGCTGTGGTGTTCCAGGTGGCGTGAGTTGTGAAACTATTCCACATTGTTTTAAATGAAGGCCAAACTCGTAACTCAAATATTCGCCTCGGTGATCAGATCGTAGAAACTTTATTTTCTTGTTACGATGATTCTCCACTTCACTCTGAAATTCTTTGAACTTTTCAAATGTTTCAGACTTGTGTTTCATCAAGTAGATATACCCATACCTACTCAAATCATCTATGAATGTCAGAAAATAACGATACCTGCCGCGTGCTTCGACACTCATCGGACCGCATACATCGGTATGTATTATTTCCAATAAGTCATTAGCTCGCTCCATTGTTCCAGAGAATGGAGTTTTAGTCATCTTGCCCATGAGGCATTGTTCGCAAGTATCAAATGATTCATAATCAAGTGATTCCAAAAGCCCATCTGCATGGAGTTTCTTCATGCGCTTTACACCAATATGACCTAAATGGCAGTGCCACAAATATGTTGCACTATCATTATCAACTTTGCATCTTTTGGCATCAATATTATGAATATGTGTATCACTACAATCGAGATTCAACAAGAATAGACCACTCTTCAAGGGTGCATGACCATAAAAGATATTATTCATATAAATAGAACAACCATTATTCTCTGACTTAAATGAATAACCATCTCGCAATAAACAAGATCCAGATATAATGTTCATGCTCAACGCGGGCACCAAATAACAATTATTGAGGTCTAAAACTAATCCCGAAGGTAGATGTAGAGGTAGCGTGCTAACGGCGATCACATCGACCTTGGAACCATTTCCGACGCGCATCGTCACCTCGTCCTTAGCCAATCTTCGTTTATTCCGCAACTCCTGTTCCGAGTTACAAATATGAGCAACCGAACCAGTATCAAATACCCAGGCGCTACGACGAGCATTAGTAAGGAACACATCAATTACATGTATATCAAATATACCTTTGTTCACTTTGCCATCCTTCTTATCCGCCAAATACTTGGGGCAGTTTCGCTTCCAGTGACCGCTCCCTTTGCAGTAGAAGCACTCAGTTTCAGGCTTGGGTCCAGCTTTGGGCTTCTTCCCGGGAGTGGCAACTTGCTTGCCATTCTTCTTGAAGTTCCCTTTCTTTCCCTTGCCCTTTTTCTTGAAACTAGTGGTCTTGTTAACCATCAACACTTGATGCTCCTTCTTGATTTCTACCTCCGCGGCTTTAAGCATTGCGAAGAGCTCGGGAATTGTTTTGTTCATCCCTTGCATATTATAGTTCATCACGAAGCCTTTGTAGCTAGGTGGCAGTGATTGAAGAACTCTGTCAAGAACACAATCAACTGGAAGATTAACTCCCAGCTGAGTCAAGTGATTATAATACCCAGACATTTTGAGTATGTGTTCACTGACAGAACTGTTCTCCTCCATCTTGCAGCTATAGAAATTGTTGGAGACTTCAAATCTCTCAATCCGGGCATTTGCTTGAAATATTAACTTCAACTCCTGGAACATCTCATATGCTCCATGACGTTCAAAACATCTTTGAAGTCTTGGTTCTAAGCCGTAAAGCATGGCACACTGAACTATAGAGTAGTCATCAGATCAAGCTTGCCAGACGTTCATAACATCTGCATCAGCTCCTGCAGCAGGCCTGTCACCTAGCGGTGCATCAAGGACATAATTCTTCTGTGCAGCAATGAGGATAATCCTCAAGTTACGGACCCAGTCCGTGTAGTTGCTACCATCATCTTTCAACTTAGCTTTCTCTAGGAACGCATTAAAATTCAGGGGAACGGTAGCAAGGGCCATTAATCTACAACATAGATATGCAAATACTATCAGGACTAAGTTCATGATAAATTAAGTTCAATTAATCAAATTACTAATGAATCCCCACTTAAATAAACATCCTTCAAGTTATCTAAGTGATACATGATCCAAATCAACTAACCCATGTCCGATCATCACGTGAGATGGGGTAGTCATCAATGGTGAACATCTCTATGTTGATCATATCTACTATATGACTCATGCTCGACCTTTCGGTCTCCAGTGTTCCGAGACCATGTCTGTACATGCTAGGCTCGTCAAGTTTAACCCAAGTATTCTCCATGTGCAAAACTGTCTTACACCCATTGTATGTGGGCGTAGAGTCTATCACACCCGATCATCACGAGGTGCTTCGAAACGACCGCAACGGTGCATACTCGGGAGAACACTTTTATCTTGAAATTTAGTGAAGGGATCATCTTATAATGCTACCGCCGATCTAAGAAAATAAGATGCATAAAAGATAAACATCACACGCAATCAAAATATGTGACATGATATGGCCATCATTATCTTGTGCTTTTGATCTCCATCTCCAAAGCATCGTCATGATCTCCATCGTCACCGGCTTGACACCTTGATCTCCATCGTTCCATCGTGGTCGTCTCGCCAACTATTGCTTCAACAACTATCGCTAACGCATAGTGATAAAGTAAAGCAATTACATGGCGTTTGCATTTCATACAATAAAGAGACAACCATAAGGCTCCTGCCGGTTGCCGATAAATTACAAAACATGATCATCTCATACAATAACGTATATCACATGATGTCTTGACCATGTCACATCACAACATGCCCTGCAAAAACAAGTTAGACGTCATCTACTTTGTTGTTGCAAGTTTTACGTGGCTGCTACGGGCTTCTAGCAAGAACCATTCTTACCAACGGCAAAAACCACATCGGTGATTTATCAAGTTTGTTGTTTTAACCTTCTTCAAGGACCGGCCGTAGTCAAATTCGATTCAACTAAAGTAGGAGAAACAGACACCCACCAGCCACCTTTATGCAAAACTAGTTGCATGTCTGTCGGTAGAACCGGTCTCATGTACGTGGACATGTAAGGTTGGTCCGGGCCGCTTCATCCCACAATACCGCCGAATCAAAATAAGACGTTGGTGGTAAGCAGTATGACTGTCACCGCCCACAACTCTTTGTGTTCTACTCGTGCATATCATCTACGCATACACCTGGCTCATGATGCCACTGTTGGGAAACGTTGCATGGAAAACAAAAAAAATTCTACGCACACGCAAGATCTATCCATGGAGATGCATAGCAATGAGAGGGGAGAATGTGTCTACGTACCCTCGTAGACCATAAGTGGAAGCGTTTGACAACGCAGTTGATGTAGTCAAACTTTCTTCGCGATCCAACCAATCGAGTACCGAACATACGACACCTCCACGTTCAGCACACGTTCAGCTCGGTGAGGTCCACGCCTTCTTGATCCAGCAAGACGGCGAGGTAGTGGATGAGTTCTAGTAGCATGACAGCATGGTGACGGTGATGGTGAAGTTATCTCCACAGGGCTTCGCCTAAGCACTACGAAAATATGACCGGGGGTGTAAACGGTGGAGGGGGGTGCCGCACACGGCTAAGCAATTGTTCTGGATTTGCTAGGCACCCCCTTCCACACATATATATAGGTGGGGGGAGGGAGGAGGCAGCCTGGAGGCGCCCCAAGTGGGGCCGAATCCCACTTGGGGTCCTACCCCTAGCCGCGCCCCCCTGCCATGTATAGGTGCGGGGGAAAGGCAGGGGAGGGAGGCACCCCCCTTTCCTTTCTCCCATGAGAGGGGAAGGCAGGAGGGGCTAGCCCTCCCCCTTTCTTTCCCTAGGGCTGGCCGGCCAGGGAGAGGGGCGCACCAGCCCCCTGTGGGCTGGTCTGTCCCTCCCTTGGCCCATTAATCCCATATACCTACCGGGGGGGGGGGGGGGGGGGGGGGGTGTCCGGAACCCCTTCCGGTGACCAAATGGCTACCCGGTGCATCCTGAAACTCTTCCGGTGTCCGAATACCATTGTCCTATATATCAATCTTTACCTCATGACCATTTCGAGACTCCTCGTCATGTCCATGATCTCATCTGGGATTCCGAACAACATTCGGTCACCAAATCATATAACTCATATAACACTATATCGTCAACGAACGTTAAGCGTGCGGACCCTACGGGTTCGAGAACTATGTAGACATGACTGAGACACCTCTCCGGTCAATAACCAATAGCGGAACCTAGATGCCCACATTGGCTCCTACAGATTCTACGAAGATCTTGATCGGTCGAACCGTTATGACAACATACGTAATTCCCTTTGTCCGTCGATATGTTACTTGCCCGAGATTCGATCGTCGGTATCTCTATACCTAGTTCAATCTCGTTACCGGCAAGTCTCTTTACTTGTTCCGTTATACATCACCTCGTAACTAACTCCTTAGTCATTTGCTTGCAAGCTTATGATGTGTATTACCAAGAGGGCCCAGAGATACCTCTCCGAAACTCGGAGTGAAAAATCCTAATCTTGATCTATGCCAACTCAACAAACACCTTCGGAGATACCTGTAGAGCATATTTATGATCACCTAGTTATGTTGTGACGTTTGATAGCTCACAAGGTATTCCTCCGGTATCCGGGAGTTGCATAATCTCATAGTCGAAGGAATATGTATTTGACATGAAGAAAGTAATAGCAATAAACTGAACGATCATTATGCTAAGCTAACGGATGGGTCTTGTCCATCACATCATTCTCCTAATGATGTGATCCCATTATCAAATGATAACACATGTCCATGGTTAGGAAACCTTTACCATCTTTGATCAACGAGCTAGTCTAGTAGAGGCTCACTAGGGACACGGTATTTGTTTATGTATTCACACATGTATTTAGGTTTCCGATCAATACAATTCTAGCATGAATAATAAACCTTTATCATGAATAAGGAAATATAAAATAACAACTTTATTATTGCCTCGAGGGCATATTTCCTTCAAAACTCCACAGCTCGGTGAGGAGGCATTCCTGGCAATTCTTCTGGAAATACGTCCTCATAATCACAGACCACTGGAATTTGAGATATGGCATTAATCTCGCCTTGCTCATTGAGAGAGAATAGCTGAATGGTGTTATCATGAGCTGCAAAGATAATCACCTCTTTAGAAGGATGTGTCAATTTGACTTCGTTTACAGCACAATCAAGAGAAGACTTGTGTTTAGAAAGCCAATCCATGCCGAAGATGAGATCAATATCAGAATTCCCTAGAACCATTGGAGAAGCCAGAAAAGAATAGTTGCTCATCTTGACGGTGACATCCGGAACCATCATTTTGGTATGCATGAACAAACCCGAAGAGGAAACCGATAATGGCCTAGGTAGTTGAACAATATACAAATTGTGCATGGATGCAAAAGGCCTTGATATGAACGAATGAGATGCACCAGTATCAAATAAAACTTTTGCAGGGAAGGATTTAACTAGGAGAGTACCCATGATCACTTCTGAAGAATCCTCTGCTTGAGCTGAATTTATCATGTTCACCCTTGCTGACTTGGAATTGTGCCTGACAATTGCATTTCTTGCTGACCTGACAGGAGGAGGAGGCAGAAGGCGCCTCTGGTTGAAGCACTTGTTGGAGTAGTGGCCCTTTAGACCACATTTGTGACAAGTGACCTCTGAAAGTGTGCGAGGAGGAGGAGGACCGCCTGTCCTCGGAGCTTGAGACCTCTGAAAGTACACTGGGTTGGGTGGGTGGGTTGAACCACAACCACCAGACTGCTTCTGCTGATAGGGCGGATGAAACAGAGGAGGTGGAGGAAGCCAAAACTTCTGCTGCTTAGCATCTCTGAGCCTCTTCTTGGAAGCTTACACCTGAGTTGGGCTGCTTCTTGGTTGAGGGCCATGTTATAGAACTGATCAAACTGAGTCGGCTCCACAAGAACGAGAGTGAGCTGAAGGTCCTCTCTGAGGCCACTCCTGAACTGATAGATCATGCTCTTCTCATCTGGGACCTCTTGCCTTGCATAGCAAGCAAGATTCCAAAACTTGATGTTATACTAATACACATACATGTTGGCTTGCTTGAGATTGCGGAATTGCTCACGCATGCCCTCGGTAACACTTGCTGGAATGTGATGAGCTCAAAAATCCCGGCAGAAGTCGGTCCAGCTGATCACTCGACCCCTCTGGAGTCTTTGTACTGCTGCCACCAATCAGCTACCTAGTCTTTGAGCTGGAAGGAAGCAAACTTGACGTAGTCCTCAGGTCTGACATTGCTGCACTCGAAATGCTTGTTGATGTCCACGAACCAATCATCGACATCCATGGGCTCGACACAAGCACTGAACGTCTTTGGCTGATTTGCGAGAAACTGATTGAGGGTAGCGAACTGAGGCTGATTGTTGTTGTTGCCTTGGCCTTGGCCTTGGTTGCGCTCTTGCATAAGCTGCATCAACAACTGAGTGTTGGCATTGGTGGCTGCCATCAGAGTTTGCCATGCCTCCGGAGGAGGGTTCGCACGGTTTGGGGGAGCCATCCTGGAGAAGATGACATCCGTTAGAACCACCATGGAAATGATAGATAAGCTGAATCAAAGGCTAGACAGGTGCAATGTAGTCTTCACAATAAGCATCCAAACAGAGAGATTGAACGAATGCATTCCAAATTTAATATGATATGACCATTTGAATGAGAAGCCACTTGGAATGATTGGATTAACAAAACAAGGTAACAGCTGTATACAAACATATGACAGAGATTTCGCCCAACGTGTTCGCAATGAGGCCCCACGGGCATGAGGTACAGCAGACATCACAAACGACAAACGAGACGTCCCCGAATCAGCATAGCCAAGGATTCTTTAAGATGCTTCGCGACCACTGTAAATCGACCATGAAAAATGAACCACTGTTGGACCCCAATCTCAAATCATACATCTGTCAGAAAGAAATCCTGGGTAACTACTTGAATTCCCACCTATTAACTCCCCACATTCTTGGTTATCCAATCTGGTACAACAAGTACAAGGAGCAAAATATATCTAACAACTCCTAGTAAAATTCTATGCTTCAAATGTACCGCCTCCTCAACACATAACCAAGAACCTTGGAAATCATGTACCTCAGACCTTCGAAAGAACATCCCCTATACTAGCTGTGGCAATACATCTGGTCACACTCCCCAGTACTATGTGGCGCCAAACTACTCTCACCACTAGTAGCATATAAGTGCTTTCGATGTCGGCGTTCTCTGGTATTCCAGAACTAAAACGATAAGCACTGTGACGATAACACCTCGGAGCTCAACTCCCCAGGACACTGCCACAATCCCAAAATGTCAGGAGGCACCAAGAACAGAGTTCCCGTCACAATGATATCGGACCGATTCCACAATACCCGAGTGATCCTAAAAAATTTTTGAGTCAAAAAGGAGAGTAATGGATCCAAAACACCTACGTCACGAGTCCTCACCAGAGCGATGAAGGGGATGAGGAGTAAAAATAATTCCTACTCTTCGATATATAACTAAGACTCAAAATAGTTTTCTTCTAGACTCGTCAGCGGTTCGATCAAGCAAAGGCTCCTATAGTCGGTATGGCTCTGAATACCAACTTGTATCACCCAAGATGAAACTCTATCGCGATCTCGTGATGAATTCAAGATCACGACAGAATCCCATTTTGGATCGCTTAGCAAGGTGGCATACAAATACATACGACCGAAGAATAGACAGAATACGAGATCAAGGCATACACATGCCCCAGAATAGCATAAATATGGCAATCATCATACAAATCATCCATAATATAAAGATAGAGTCCAACTACGGACAAGATAAACGAGAAAACACCACCCTGCTACATTCCCGGGATAATCCGACTAGGGCCACTACTGATCGTCCGGAAATGAGACGTAGAAACACCCACGATCCTTGTCAAACTCCCACTCGAGCTCAGTGGCATCTCCTGTGTCTGTCTCGGTGGTACCTGCAGCTGTGTTTGTAGTAATCTGTGAGCCACGGGGATTTAGCAATCTTATTACCCATGGTGTCAAGACTAACAAAGCTTAATGGGTATGGAAGGTTAAGTGGTGAGGTTGCAGCAAGCACTAAGCATTTGTATGGTGGCTAACTTATGAAAACAAGAATAAGATGAGAGACTACGCATACGGTCGCAAACTAGTAATGATCAAGAAGTGATCCTGAACTACTTATGTTGCAATCATAACCCCACCGTGTTCTCTTCCCGAACTTCGTCGAAAAGAGACGATCACAGTTACACACGTGGTTGGTGTATTTTAAATGAGTTTAGTGTCAAGTTCACTACAACCGGATATCATAAATTTCCCATCTGCCACATAACTGCGGGCATGGCTATCGAAAGATTTAACCCTGCAGGGGTGTCCCAACTTAGTCCATGATAAACTCTCATGATCCACGGAGGCAAATCTCCATCTCGGGACACCCCGATCAAACCCGAAATCCTGGTGCACAAGACATTTCGACAATGGTAAAACAAAACCAGCAAGACCGCCCGTTGTACAAACAAATCCTGATAGGAGTCGCACGTATCTCGTTCTCAGGGCACACCGGATGGGCAAGACGTCAGGTTGGCTAAGACCCTGGTTGCCCAGGGGGCGCCGGACATCGCCTAGTTTGGACCAACACTCATGAGGACCACTGGCCCGGGGTTGTTGATTAAGAATCCTCTGGTTAATTACTCCCTATGCAAAATTTTAGTTGTTATTAGGCAAATGGTAAAACCAAAGTTGGGTCTTGCTGGAATAGTTTTATTCAAAGTGAACTATCAAGGGGGGCCCATAAACCCCGACCGTGTTAGGAACGCAAAATCAAGGAACATAACACCGGTATGACGGAAACTAAGGTGGCAAGAGTGGAACAAAACACCAAGCAAAAGGCCAAGCCTTCCACCCTTTACTAAGTATATAGATGCATTAATTAAATAAGAGATATTGTGATATCCCATGATATCCATGTCCCAACATGGAACAACCTGCACTGCACCTGCAACTAGCAATGCTATAAGAGGGGCTGAGCAAGCGGTAACATAGCCAAACAACGGTTTGCTAGGAAGGTGGGGTTAGAGGCTTATCATGGCAATTTAGGAGGCTTGATAAACAAGTGGTAGATAGCGTGACATAGCGATAGCAATGAAAAACTAGCAAGCAAAGATAGTAGTGATATCGGGGGTAATGATCATCTTGCCCGAATTGTCCTTAGTGGTATCGAAACCTTGCTCCTCGTGAACGTACTCAATAGGGTCCTCGGACTCGAACTCGTCTCCCGGTACTACCCACAAGAAAGAGAAAGCATACAATAAACAAACAAGGCATGGCAATGAACATATTCTACATACAATTCTATCATGAATGCATATGAAGAATGTTTCGAAAGGGGCTACGGTTCTACTGGAATGAGGGATACGCCAACGGGAAGGAATCGGTGGAGCAAGATGGATATGGGAAAAATCTTGGTAAACCAAGAATGCCACTAGAAATATTGGAAGATTTCGGTTGAAATTGATATAAAGATCATCGAAAACGGATGCACGGAGCTCAAACGGTGAGCAAAACAATATGCTATGCAAATCTCTCCATAACAGCAACATGGCAATTTAGATGCAACATTTAAAGATTATGCAGAACTCAAAAAATGGAACAAATGAAATGGCATGATAGTACATAACATTGACTACAAAACATGCTTACTAAACTATTTCTAAAACTTCTTAGATCATTAGCAAAACAGCATGGCAAACTGACAAGTGATACAGATTTTCAGACTTGGAGAAAAACACAGTTCATGGGAGAAAACAGATTCAGGATGCAATGTTTAGGGCTAGCAAACTACATGCAACATGAACTTTTCATGGCAACTATGAGCATGGCTGGCTTTTACTAATTGAACTTAGCAAAACTCCCTTACTGAACATGTTCCAAAGATCTACAGATACGATGGTAGCACCAATGCAATATGACAAGTTTATATATGGCAGTTTCAGACTTGCCAAAACTAACAAGGCATGACAGAACAGATTCATGTTAGCATGTTTGCTAGCTTGTTGCACTCACTACAAGCAGTTCATGGAATGGAATAAAAACTAGCAGCAAGTAGACATGAAAATGAACCAATTCATGTGCAAAACTACCACATAGCATGCTTGTACATAAATACACAAAAATGACAAAATGGCATATGCTGTAAAAATAACATGTTTGCAAACTTGCTCAAACGATGAATCTAATGTCATAGATGGATTAGTTGGATCCTCCTAGCCCAAAATGATATATAATATGTATATGTTACTGTAGAAAAATGCTCACAAAATGCACTAAGTCATATACTGCCTTAAATGGAAACAGACAGAAAAGGAGAATGCCAGATCTGGAATGTCCAGATTTGAACCTGCCCGATTTGGAAAGATGCCATTTTCCAGAAATGGGCTACGCTGGAATTAGCTGAAAATAAAATAAAAGGAAAAAGTGGTGTTCCAGGGGATGACTGGTGGGACCCATGGGGCCCTCCTGGCAGTGGCACACGACGGATGCCAAAGCAGGGGAAACAGAGGAGCGATCGGCCGGCGATGGGCACGGCAGAGGGGCTCGCCGGGGTTGCTACGGCGACTAAACAGGGCGGCGGAGTAGTGCAACGAGACCGCCAGGCGATCCCGCACACACGCATGACTCACACGACACCGGATGACGACGGAAGCATCGTCGGAGGAAACAGAGTTGGCTATGGCGGGACGAACACGACGCATGACGGGCCTAGGCGAGTAGTTGCAGGCACTGAGTGACTCTAATTAGAGTGGCGAACGCGACGGACATGCCTGGAAGGCCTAGTGTGGTCGGAGTACTCGCCGGCAGTGAGGTCCGACGGTGATGAGCTCGGGCGATCATGGCGAACGGCGACGGAGCGAGCTAGCGAAGGGGAAAAAGGGCCGGGGAGGTGTAGATGCTCACCGCGAACACGCTCACATGCTTGGCTTGGCGGGAGGAGGTCGTAGTCGGCCGAAATCGATGCGGTGGACAGAGCGGAAGAAGACGACGAGGATGGAGTCGAACTTGGCGTCCCTCGAGGCCGTAGAGGTAGCAGGGGACGTAGTCGACGTCGGGGAAGATGAAGGACAGGGTTGGTGAGGCGGAGGTCAATGGGGTGCACGCCGGCGACGTGCTCATGCGCCCAGATGTGCTCTGGACACGGTGGGAGCGGCGAATCTGGTGGTCTACGCTGCTGGCGGCAGCGACGAGAGGAAGAGGGGAAACCTAGGGAACGCGTAGACATGGAGAGGGTTTAAAAGGGGGGCCAGGACGACGGGTCAGAGCAACGACGCTCTCGGCCGTGGCCATGTGCGTGCGCGGCGAGAGGTTGACGAAAAGGTGGTTGGCGGGTCTCCTGTGGCCAGAGGCCGACAGGTGGGACCTTGGGCGACACGTTGGCGTAAGGTGCATGGGTATACCTGCGTCTGGGTGCGAAACAATGAGGCAGGGGCGCAGGGCCGCGGTTGCAGAGCTGGGCCGGCCTGGGTGGGAGGAGTCCCACTAGGCGGCTGGTGCGGCTGGGCCTGCTGCTGCTACTCTCTCTTTCTCTCTTTTCTTTTAAATACTTTCTTCAAACAGAAAAGCAAGAAAAGCCGAGAGAGCTTGGCAATGAAGTAGGATGAGATGAAAATATATCTGGGATCCTGGACTTATGTAGTATTTGAATAAATTGCTTTGGGCATTTTTAGAGGTAGAAAAATAAAACAAGTTTGAATTAAATTGAAACTTGTTCCGTTTTTGAACCTGACCAAAACAAGTCCAAATGGGATGAAATTTGACAGAGAGGGTGTTGGCATGGTGCATGATTTATTGGGAACATATGAACATTAATGGGGGGAGGTAAATGTCACTTGCAAAAACATGAAAGAGAGAAGAAAGAAGGAGGTGATGATGCATGGTTCACACATACAGCAAGCAACAAACACACATAGAGTACGGGCAATGCACAAGAGATGAATACCACAATGCACATGATGAGCATGAAGGATGCAAAATGACAAGAGGCCCAAATGCAATATTGCAATGGTGAGTATGGCAAAGCAATAAGTAAAACAACAAAGCAAAACAAATGAAGCCAACAATGAAGGAACCCACATGGAATTAGATGAAGATCAAGTTGGATTTATTACAAAATTGGGAGGACTACATATGGGGTGTTACACCTGTGCAGATTGCAAGGTTGCTCTTGTTGGAAATATGCCCTAGAGGCAATAATATTGTATTATTATATTTCTATGTTCATAAATTAAAAGTTTATATTCTATGCTATAACTACTATGATCCTGGAATATGTGATTCAGTGGAAAACTCATATGTACGTGTGGAATAATAAACGGTAAAATATGATTCTTAGTCTCACCTCTAAGACTAGCTCAAGTGTTGTTTGTGATCATGCTTTCCGGATCTTGAGATATCGTTAAGTGTAATGATAGTGTCAGAACAACATTGAGAATATGATGTTGGAAGAATGATCATATTTATTTGACCTAAACTTGATTGTTGTACTTTGAGATGCTATCATCACAAGTCAATCAATATAACACGGATGTTGGTGCAATGATAGGCCCCTTATGTTTTGGAGTTTGTTGACATAAACAGTATGGGACTTATGTGTTTGCAAGTGCACACAGAGTAACAGGTCCCTGAAGTATCGAGGAGTTTGATGCAAACGACGGAGATAACCTCCCTGCGTGGCAGCAAAGGTTATCGCCGAAGTTAAAGCTAACAAGAGTGACCCCTAAAAATTTCTGAAGTTCAAGCAATTGGTTCGATGTCTGTTCGAAGAATATGACTGCGTTCGAGGAAGAATGAAGACGAAGTGAAGACGTAGCATTTGTTTCGTTATTCTTCTTCTTTCATTGAGTCATAGGACCATCGTACTATTAAGAGGGGTGTAGCGTTCGAAGCTTTGATTCTCTGATGCTAAACCCAAATCCTATGAAAGCTGTGAGAGAAATCTCTTTGTGTTCCGAGAAAATACTTGTCAGCAAGAGACTGCGATCTTCTTCACTGCGAGAGATTTGACTCGGACCGAGGAGTTAGCATTACTTGTTCCTCAAGTAATGTTACCATTGCTCCAAAAATCTGACCGTTGTGAACGTGTCGGTTGGTCATTAGCTGGACCTCGTGTCCAAAATGGTCATTTCCCATCTGGGAAGGCTGCGGCTATAAATAGCCACCCCGCACCAGCTTTGTCCGGTGGATGCTCCGTTTGATTCTGAGAAGATTGTTGAACAACCCACTCTCTGAGCGATTTGAGTTTAAAATCCACCGAGAGAAAAACCCTAGAGCCGAAGAATTAGATAGTGGTTCAACATCACTGGAATCTAAGTCTAGTACTCTCTGCCTATTACTCTTGAGAGCTATAAACTATCTAGACGGTTAGGTGTCAATTTCTTCAGAGACCAAGAGTGATTGTGGTTCTCAAAGAAGAAGTCTGTAAAGGTTCGGAGATCGCCTTCAAGCATCTACCACAAGTGATCGACATCGGTTGACAAATCGATTGTCGAGAAGAATAGGATGAAGAGAGTTTATCTTCCATGTTAAGTCACATCCCCTCCAACCATACGTAGTCCTTGTGCAGAAGGACGAACTGGTCGAACAAATTCCTTGTCGCCATCGAGCATCATCGGTTATCCCTGTCACTCATGTTTACCTTCGATGCACTTTCATTCGTATGATTTACATCAATGCATGTCTTAGTTCTCCTTCAGTACTCTTTTCTAGTTCACTATAGTTTGTTTTTCATTCATTCCGCTGCTGGGTTATGAGAGATTTCAGTTTTCCGAAGAAAATTTAAAACTCCCATTCACCCCCCCTCTGGTAGACATACTTCGTTCCTACAATTGGTATCAGAGCGAGGTACTCCTTGACTCTGCTTATTTTAGTCTAACGACTTTGGAGTTTAAGTATGTCTTCAGTGAACTACAAGTCACATCTCAAAATTCCCATATTCGATGGGACGGACTACCCCTTCTAGAAGGAGAAGATGAAGATCCGTCTCCAAGGAATAGATGATGATATGTGGAACATGACACAAATCGGGCTCAACGTTGCTGTACCTCAAGCCCCTTCCGACGAACAAAAGAAGCTCATTCAACTGGATGCTCAGGCCAAAGATGAAATTGGTGGCCATCTCAATCGGGCACATTTTCTTCGCTACTGCCAATGTGAACCTGCGAAGGAATTGTGGGACTTCCTCGAAAAGTTCAATGAAGGAGTTTCAACTCAGAAAGAAGCTAGACTTGATACTCTTCAAGGCAAGTTCAATCGCTTCAAGCACATTGGAAATGAAAGCTCTCAACAAACCTTCGATCGCCTAAGTGATACCGCGAATGAACTTCAAGGTCTCGGCGCCAAAGACATCACTGACCATGAAATCGTTAAGAAACTGCTTCGATCACTTGACAGTTCTTTCGACACACTAGTTCTGATGATACGTGAATGACCTGATTTCAAGCACCTTGACTCTGCTGATATCATGGAGAGACTGAACACTCATGAGGAACAGGAAGAAGAGAAAAGAGATCTGTATGGCTCAAGCTTACGCAAAAATCATGCTCTCAAGGTAGTGGCTAATTCCTCCTCTGATGGAAATGCCAAAGAAGATTCTGTTGATCCAGAAAGACTCAGCAAAGATCTCGCACTGATCACGAAAAGATTCCAATGCTTTCACAAGAAGAGCCAGTTCCAGAAAAGAAGTTCAAGGAACTCTAGGGGTTCAAAATCTTCATCAAAACCTGCTGGAGAATACACCCGCTTCAAGTGCAAAAAGCCTGGACACTTCATTTCGGACTGCCCTCTCTAGGAAGCTGAAATCAGTGCTAGTGGGAGATATGATTCGGGCAACCATTGAGGCAAAAGCAAAAGCAAGAGCAAGAACTACGACTCCGATGATGAGAAGAAGACGAAGAAATTCTTCAAGAAGAAGGACAACTCCACGTCAAAATCTTCGTCAAGAAATCCTTCCAAGTCCTCCTCCAATCGCAAGAATACCTCACGCAAGGCCAAGGCATACATCGGCAAGGAAATGGATTCTGATGAAGAAGAATCGTCAGGCTCCGAAGAAGAAGAAGAATCCAATGAGGATTCCGACTCCGGCATGGCGGGCATAGCATGTGCCTCCTCGCCTACGACAAACTTCTTCAAGAATCCTTCAAGTGACGATGAAACTCCTGCCTACTGCTTCATGGCCAAGGCTTCAAAAGAAAAGGTATCCTCCAAGCATCACAAGGTTCACTCCAGTGATAATATTCTTCTGATGAGGATGACCATGCTAAGTTGATCAAAATTGCTAATATTCAACAAAATTCTCTTGAGAAAATTGAGAAAACCCTTAGGAAATCTGAAGGGTTGTTGGTTGAGGAGATGGAGAAAAACCAGTCGCTGATCGAAGAGTATTCCACTCTTAAGTCACGAATGGAAGAACTCTCAACTCGTCATGATTTTCTCTCAGCAGACCACGAAAGATTGACCTATGACTACCTGAAAAGGAAACATGAACTCAAGGCGCTGAGAGAGGCTCATGAGGATTTGGTCAGAGAAAATTCTCTTCTCACCCAACAACTTAAAGAGAAACCTGAAGTGTTTGAGCCACCATGTTTAAATTGCCTTGAACAAACCAATGCTGAATCAAATGCTGAATCATCAGTGAATGCTAACCCCTTGGTCGAGGAAAATGGTTCTATTTCTGATGAAAATGCTAGGTTGAAGGATCTTCTTCAGACAGGAATGTTCAAATCTCTCAGAGGGCATCAAACCCTCTGTGATGTCTTGAAGAAATCCATCGTTCACAAAAATCCCAGGAAATAAGGTATTGGTTTCGAAAGGAAACTAAATGAAGATGGTACCTACTGGGAACCTCATCAATATCCTCAAACTATGTGGGTTCCCGCAAAGAGCGAAATGCTTGATCCAGCATTACTATCGGGATATGACTCTCCCATCCCTGAATATCCTGATAATGATTCCTTAGACAATTATATGTTGTTTAAGAATCAACTTGGTGAGACTTATGCTTGCTATGTTGGACCAAACAGCAGAAATGGCTCCCCAAAGAAATCTATTTGGGTGCCTAAGGAAACTGTTGATGCCTTTCCTATTACTACACAACTAACCATGCAGGCAGAAAAAGTTTGACCGAATGAGTACATGCATACCTAATTCAATCATTTTGCTCATGTCTCTGGAAGGAATTTCAATGCCTATTCCTTCAACTATGCTCGTACCTCATCAAACAATAATTATGTTTATCGAAAGAAATCCTATCCTGCTTGCTCTACTATTTTGAAGCCACCTGCAAAGATGTGGGTGGTTAACAAAGCCTAATTCTTCTGCAGGACTATGTCTCCGGGTGCACTGAATGGATTATGGAAAGTGGATGCACTAGTCATATGAACGGAGACAAGTCATTGTTTGTCGACCCCAACTTAACTGCTTCTCCTCTGAAGTATATCACTTTTGGCGACAACAACAAAGGAAAGACAATTGGGCTAGGTAAAATTGCCATTTCCAAAGACAAGTCCATTGATGATGTTTACTTGTCCAGTCTCTTGGATTCAATCTTATGTCAGTTGGCAAGTTATGTGATCTTGGCATGCACTACAAAAAAAGACACATCCGTGACATTTTGGGCCGAACGAATTTTTTTCTGTCATGCTTATGACACTTCTATGACGATAATTGTGACAAAACCCGGTATCATCATAGATGTGGTGGGCTCCTACTTCTATGACAAAAAATTATGACAGAAAATGGGCTTTTCGTCCTGGGCGGGCCGGAGACGCAGCTGCATGACATTCTTTGGGCCTACCATGATGGGAAAAACCGTGGTAGAAGCGAGGGCGAGGAAAATATTGGGGAGTTTCCGGTTACGGTGGGTGGTCTGGGCCGAGCGATGCACGGAGGGATTGCATGTTTCTCTCGTACACGTACGCGAGTGGGTGCGAGGCATTGGGCTCTAACTGAACCCGGGCGAGGCGTTCGCCTACTGAACTCGAGCGATTGCACTGGCTACGCGTTACTGAACCCGAGTGATCGATCGATCCCTGGCTGTTAACTGAACCCGATCAAGAGATTCCTTCGCTACTACTGCTAACTGAAGCCGATCGAACCTGCTACCTCTTGATGAACAGTGAGCATTGTTGGGGGTTGGATGAACAGTTCCCGATGGGGGTTGGATGAACAGGACCCTGTGGTAGTAGAGGCCGTTGCCGCTGGATGAACAGGACCCCGATCGAGCCGGTTGGGGGTGGATGAACAGGACCCTGTGGAGGGCTGGTTGAACAGTAGCCGGTGGAGGGCTGGATGAACAGTAGCCCGTGGAGGGCTGGTTGAACAGTAGCCAGTGGAGGCTGGATGAACAGGAGCCCCATGGATGAACAGTAGCTGGTGGAGGCAGGAGGGAGACGCCGTGGATGAACAGTCGCAGGTGGAGGCTGGAGGAGGTCGACCGTGGATGAACAGTAGCCCCGTGGAGGCTGGAGCGAGGCAGTAGATGTTGTATGAACAGTAGCCCATGGAGTCCCATTTTGCGGTACGCCACACCCCTCCCGATGAACAGGACCCTCATTTCGACCGTAGGAGGTCAAAGAGAAATCCGTTTCCTCCGTTTTGCGGTACGCCACACCCCTCCCGATCAACAGGACCCCGTCTCGACCGTAGGAGGTTGAAGAGAAGTCCGTTTCCTCCGGTTTGCGGTACGCCAGACCCCTCCCAGTGAACAGGATCTCGTTTCAACCGTAGGCGATCGAACAGAAGGCCGTTTCCTTCGTTCTGCTGTACGCCAGGCCTCGTTTCGGCTGTTCCGTCCAAGCCGGTTGGCTCCCGATGAACAGGACGCATTCCGTTGCCTCCCGATGAACACGACGCAGTTTCTCCATTCCGACCCAGCCGGTTGGCTGCCGATGAACAGGACGTCGTCGCTGCTCTCCGCTGCCTCTGCATGTACACGAGCCCTGGCCGTACGTATGCGCGAGTAGGCGTTCGAGACCCCGCCCGTATGTACGTACGTGGCCGTATTTACTTTCTTGCACCCTGGCTGTACATACGTGTACACGATATAGATGGGACTGCGTGACATGCTACGTCCGCGCCTCTACTACGACACATGCCCTTCCTTACTCGGCCACGGTTCATCGCTACAGCCTGCAGATAGACCGATCGACCAGTATGTACGTACACGTTCGCGACCAGATAGACAACCCTACGTACGGTTCGACCGGGTGGGTCCCAGCTGTCAGGAAGGTAAGGAGGCACTTCCTTGCATGCGAATATATAGCTGGTGGGTCCTAGCAGTCAGGGGGAAATGTCTTTTCGTGAAATACGGTGGCCCGTCCGGTGGGTCCCTGCTGTCAGGTGGAGGAATCATTATTTTGCGCCTAATAAGGAGGCACTTCCTTGCTGCGGCCGTGGACCCAGCTGTCAGCCTCTCCACGTACAGTACTCTTCCGATGGAAGTCGTTCCTTGACCACATTGACCACGCCGCGCTGAGAGCACCAAGCGGTGGACGACGGCGAGGCCTAGGAAGGGGACGACGCGAAGCCGGGGAAGACGTGGCAGTGGATGCCCACACGGAGAGGAGTACGAGGGTTGACTGGTTCGGCTGCGGTGTGAGGCTGCCATCGCCGCAGAATAACAGGAGTTGTGGGTGAGTAGAGGGATGGCCTGGCCAGAGGTTGGAGTAGGGTGGGGCGGTCAGGCCTGCGCGGCAGCAGAGCCGGCCACGGGAGGCAGGAGCAGGCGGCACGACCGGTGCTGGTTTGGGCGGTTGGAGCAAGAAGACCAGTGGTTGAAGAAGCACTACGGCCGTTGGATAGACATCGTACGGTCACTGGAGCTAGAATCGTTCATATTGACTAAGTTGACAAAGCCCTCCGTCCACGTCAGTAGGCCCACAAGTCAGCCTCCAACTACGGTGGGTCCCAGATAGCAGGGGGAGTATTCATTTTTTTGTGCGTAATAAGGAGGAACTTCCTTCCGTGCGAAGATATAGCTGGTGGGTCCGAGCTGTCAGCGGGAGGAACATTTTTTTCGTGAAATACAGAGGCCCTTCTGATGGGTCCCTGCTGTCAGGTGGAGGAATAATTATTTTGCGTGTAATAAGGAGGCACTTCCTTGCGTGCGGCCGTGGACCCAGCTGTCAGCCTCTCCACATATAGTCCTCTTCCGATGGATGTCGTTCGTTGACCACGTTGACCATGCCACGCCGAGAGCACCAGGGCGGTGGACGACGGCGAGGCCTAGGAAGGGAACGACCCAGAGCCGGGGAAGACTCGGCAGTGGTTGCCCACGCGGTGGGGAGTACGAGGGTTTACTAGTTCGGCTGCCGTCGCCGGAAAATAACAGGAGGTGTGGGTGAGTAGAGGAATGGCCTGGCCAGCGATGGAGTAGGGTGGGGCGGTGCAGCCTGTGCGGCAGCACAGCCAGCCACGGGAGGCGGGGGCAGGCAGTCCCACCGGCGCTAGTTTGGGTGGCTGGAGCAAGAAGATCAGATATTGAAGAAGCAGCACGGCCGTTGGATTAACATCCCATGGTCACTACTGCTAGAATCGTTTGTGGACTAAGTTGACAAAGCCTTTCGTACACGTCAACCTAGTAGACCCACAAGTCAGCCTCCAAATCTGTCCCAATCAGCATACAACCCGAAATTTCTAGCCAGATTCTAATTAATTTAAAAACTAAACATACCTTAATTTAAATCCAATGAAATTTTACCCGCACAAAAACAATGAAATTTAAAATATCAAAATCCGAAAGAAAAAAGTATTTTGGAACTAATTGCCTGTTTACTGTATTTTTTCATTTTACAGCCCATTTATTATGACTTATAGCCCATTTCTTATTACTTATAGCCCATTTTCTGGGCAAGCCGGAATGCATCCCTCCTCGTCTTGAAAGATTTTCGGCCCAGCAGGGCGTAGAAAAGCAAGTAGGACTACGTTGGTTATTCTGCAAAAAACAAAATAGCTGGGCTAGCCATTTTCAGAAAGGAAAAAAAACTAGGCTGGTCATGTGGTAAACATATGAAATAAAAGCCTGGGGTAGACGGGCCACAGCTCCCGCATAACCCAGTTGATACCCTTCTCCGTCCCGAAAAAAATACTGCGCGCGCTGCTAGGTCCCGGGTGTCTGCCGCTCCTTGTGCAGTTATCTCGCTTATTGACTACGCTGACAGTGGCGTGCGACCCAGATGTCAGGAAACCATCAGGAGGAACCCTTTTTTTCTTGTAATAAAGGAGACACTTGCTTGCCTGCTGCCATGATCCTGGTGGGTCCCTACTGTCATCCTCACCATGTACAGTCATCTCGTTATTCCTCTCGGTTGTTGACCATGTTGACAACACTGGAGGGCGGCGCCACGGCGAGCGAACCAAGGCGGAGGACGATGGTGAGGCCTCGGACAGGAATGAACAGGAGCTGGGGAAGATGCGTAGAGTTTTAGGGTGTGATGTGGCCACGATGCATGCGCGGCAGCATAGCCAGCCATGGGAGGCGGGAGCAGGCGGTCCCGCCGGCGCTGGTTTGGCTTTGGCGGCTGGAGGAAGAAGAGACTGAAGAAACACGACAGACATTGAATGTCAATCCAACGGTCAAGGTTGGCACAATCATTTGTTGACTAAGCCGACACCAAGTAGCATATTTTTTTATATATAGGAAGAAAAGAAAAACTGGGCTCATTCGCCTGATAACATTCCCGAAACTGCGACCATTCGATCTTGCGTCGCAACTAAAACTGCGAGGAAAATGCGTTTGTCTGCCGTCCTCCTCCCAGGGAACGTTCGCCACATAAGTGACTAGAACCCTTGGTTTTCAACCGAGAGGTCTTGGGTTCGAGTCCCAGGAACTCTCAATTTTGTCCTCCTTCCTTCCACGCAAAAAAAAGAAAAAAAATCAAAGACTTGAGAAGGCGTACAGAACAAGCTAGTGTACCAGTAAAGAGACGTTGCTGAGTTTTAGAAAAAAAAAGAGACGTGCTTCTGTAGCTGGTTTGAATCCAAACCTAGACTATGACTATATATGGTGCTATGCTACTCTGCAAGTAATGAAACTGACATATCCAACGTTCGCTTCTCCTCTTCTCTACTTACTCTGCCTAGCATCAGAAGCACTGGCCGTAGCAACCATGTCCGCTGGCTGCTCGTCCACCTGCTCTTCAGCAGGCAACAACCAGATATGCGCCAAGTCGCCACCCATACCATCGCCTGTGGTTCTCAGCACACCCCCGCCGGCACACGCACCCCAGCCGATTGCTCATCGCAACCCGCTGCCGTTGGTGTGGTGCCACTGCTGCAAATCACGCAGAGTCATCTGTCGTGTCTCAACCACAATCCTCAACCCTGGCCGAGTCTTCTACAAATGCCCGAATCATGGGGTAATAATATGTTTAAGTGTTGTTCTGCTGCTTTTAGTTGCTGATTTTTTTTAATAGTTTGGTTGATGATCTTCCAATTTGATTCGTGCAGAAAAGGGAAGATTCGTGTGACTTGTATTTCTGGGAAGTTGCTGATGTGGGGGAATACAACTACACTGATTATTTGGTTAACCAAGGAATCGCAATACCAGCAGGTTGGGGTGTTGGATAAGTAACTGAAGGAACGGCAGAAGAGGAAGATGCAGAGCAGAAGGTTAAAGATGCAGTTCCTTTGATCATGGCCAAGCAACAGCTGCTGAACGGCCTTGACAGCAATGAGGGAATGAAAGAGCCTGTGAAGATAATGGGCAAAATCGATGTGCTCTGTAGGATGATTGTCTCTTTATTTGCAGTGTATGTAGCACTCGTGATGTATTCAGTGGCTATGACATAAGCACTTTGCTGAAACTAGTAATGAATGAAACCTGTTTAGCAGGCTGGGCATAGTGTTGTGAACATCTAATGATTTCTATTAACGGAAATCAGGGGGTATCCCCTTTTGCTCATAAATAAATAAATAGGAGAGGCCCTTTTGCTAATAAATAAATAAATTAGCAGAGGCCCTGTCGGGTCAGCTTTGTTCCCATTCGAAGACGTCGAGCAAATTGCAGTCCAATAGCAAACTATGTCATCAAATACAAGTTTCACAGCCAAATATGAGTACAACTAAACAACAATGTCATCATGTTTTAGTCGTCATACAATCACCAAACACAAATCAACATACATAATAAGTGATGTTCTCACAGCAAAATACTAAACAACAAGTTCATCAGGTTTCAGTTGTCATAGCAAACACAATTTCACATAGTAGATAAAAAAACGTCTTCTGACAGGCAAATACGACAGAAGCAATCTAATCATCATCCGCAGCAGCAGCGTCAACATCTTCGCCATGTGTATCAGTCTGAATCATAATTCCCCCCAGTGTCATCTTCTTCTTCATCCTCAATGTCCTCGAACGTTGGCGTCTTATTGATCAACTCTCGTATGTCCATAGCCCGACAGGCAATCTTTTCACCAGCATCATTGACGTGATGGTTCTCAAAGATATTAGGAACATCTGTGGAATCTTCTACATCAGGAGCAGTGTAAGCATCATCTTGTTGTGCAACTTCATTAAACGAATTCCTCTGCTCAAACCTTTGCAATACTCTCCAGTCATCGCTACGTGCAAATGTGTCTTCCAAGAAAAATATCTATGTTGCTTGATTTGCCAAAATAAAAGGCTCGTAGGTCTGGTACGCCGCCTTGACATTGATGGATTTGAAATAATTAGCAGCTCTGGGTTTTGCGATCCTGGAAAATAGGTTATACCAACGACAGCACAACAGAACCAGACACCGATGAACCTCAAAACTGGAGATATACCGCAACTGAACAATGTCTGTTATGTTAGCATACATTTCTGTTGTCTCTTCGCCGTACTTATCCGTGCTCATGATGGCACTGTTTTGTGTCTTCCTGCCTTCGTCGCGTGCAATGGTGTTGTAGCGCACATCTCCAACAACGCAAGATTCATAATGTCTTACCCAAGTATCACGACCCATTGCTAGTGCGTAAAGGGCATCATTAACTGCCTGCCCATCCTCCCACATCTTCTTAACCTGTGGTTAAAAAATTGACAAGTTGATCATCTTTGTACTCAATATATTAAAAAAACTAACAGTGCAATTCAAAAGCTTACATGTCTCTTAAACCATTTCGCAAATCCTGCCATAACCAGTTTGTCAATGTTTCTTGGATTTTGCGGCAGTAACTCCTTTTTGTAGATGCTGCACAACATAGTGATCGCGTCAAACATCTAAATATATAAGAATGTGCTGCAAGTTTAGTAGATTACGATGTATAAGCTGCAGTACTTAGCACTTAGTCGATATAAGGTAGAATCTCAGGACAGTTATTCAGCACATACCAAACCATTTTGTCCAAATCTTTAAGTTTGTCGTCTTGTCGACTCTTCCCTGTAACTCGAACAGAACAATCGAAAACATTGAGCCCAGGATTGTCTTCACCCACCTCTTTGCTAAGCTGATCAACTGTTTCAATGTATTTTGAGCAGAATGTCAATGCTTATGTAGCAATGTAGGCCTCTGCAATGGAACCCTCGGGTCTAGCTCTGTTCCTAACATAGCCCTTGAAAGTGCCTAGCCGCCTTTCAATAGGGTACATCTAGCCATACTGTACTGGACCTCTAAGTAGTGCCTCATCAGGTAGATGAACAACCAAATGCACCATCACATCAAAGAAGGCTGGAGGATATATCTTCTCAAGGCCGCATAGGATAGTTGGTATCTTGTCTCTAAGACGCTCCAAAGCATCTATCATGATATTTCCACTACAGAGTTCCCTGAAGAATTGTCCCAACTCTGCAACTGCTCTATATAAGTCAGGGTGGCCCAATCCTCTAAGGATAACAGGTAAAACCCTTTGAAGTAGGATGTGACAGTCATGAGTTTTCAACCATTGTACCTTGTTTCCATCTGCACTGACTCTCCTTTCAGGGTTGGAAGTAAATCCATGTGGGAATCTCACACGTGACAGGACCTCGCAGAATTCTTTTCTTTTTACCTTGTCCAAGATGTACACACCTGGTGCCATATCCCGTGGTTTACCTTCATCTTCCACCTACAAATCCTTTCTGATACCCAGGTGTGTTAAATCAATCCTAGATTTTGAGGTATCTTTCGTATTGCCTTCAATATCAAGAAGTGTGCCAATAATGTTGTCACATATATTTTTCTCGATGTGCATCACATCAAGATTATGCCGCAGATCCAAATCTTTCCAATACTCCAAGTCCCACAAAGTGGACCTGTGGGTAAACAATAATCTCTCTTTTGCCTTGCCACGCTTCATTTTCCTGCTACCATTATCAGGATGGTTTCCTGGTGTAATATGCCTGACCTTCTCTAATTCCACTTGCAACTCATCGGCGGTGAGTCTCTTTGGCGCATCACGGTTTTCATTCTTTGCATTGAACACATATCTTCGGTATTTTGTAGGACACGGCTTGTCCTTGGCAAGGAAATGATGGTGTCCAATGTAACAGATCTTGCTAAGTATTGCGTATGACAGCGGATTCCTGTCACAGCGAACACATGCATTGTAACCATGTGTCGTTCACCCTGACGTAGTGCCCAAAGCCGGATAATCATGGATGCACCAAATTATAACAGCACGCAGAAAGAAATCAGCTGGTGGGCGGCTATATAGGTCTCGAGTGAGAACACCCCTCCATAGCTATTGAAGTTCCTCCACAAGAGGCTCCATGAATAAATCAAAATCCTTTCCAGGACTTTTTGGACCTGGGATGAGCAAGGCCATCATGTAGTTTGATTCTTTGGTGCAGACATTTGGAGGCATGTTGTAAGGGATAACAAGCACTGGCCACATGCTATATGTGGCGCTCTGGTGGCCAAATGGGTTAAATCCATCTGAAGCTAAGCCAAGTCTAATGTTTCTCGGGTCAGCAGCAAACTTTTTGTGTTTTTGATTGAAGTTTTTCCAGTCACTACCATGAGATGGATGGCTCATTACATTCTGATCTCTATACTCCTAGTTCCTAGAATGCCACAGTACATCCTCTCTTGTTTCAGCATCATGAAACAACCTCTGCAATCTTGGTATAATTGGAAAATGTCTCAGAACATTATGAGGAATCCTCTTCATAGCATCGCCATCTTTCCATCTTGATGATTTGCATTTTGGGCATTCACTTAAGTTGGCATAATCCTTCCGGAACAGAACACAATTATTCTTACAAACATGGATCATATCACATCCAATTCCAACTGCACGAAGGAAATTCTTCATTTTATTGTAGGTGTGTGGCAGCTCAGACGCATCTAGGAAAGATTTGCGGAAAGCAGCCAACATCGCATCGAATGATTTGTTGGTCATCCGCTCAGATGTCTTCACCTAAAGAAAGGTGACCATAGCTGAGAATACTGACAGCTTATTTCCTGGGGTGACAGCCATGTTGCATTGTTCCAACATGCGGGCCCACCGTTTTTCTTCTGCAGGTGAAACTACACGAAATGCATGAGCATTTCGTAGCATTGTTTCAATGTTGGTCAAACTCAATGGCTCCGCCCCCACCACCACCTCCTCCTCTTCCACCTGAGCATCAGGCAGATCAAGATGGTGATATGCTGATTCCACATAGTCAGTAACATTGACGTTCATAGCTTCACCATGATGAACCCACCTAGTATATGTGACCGACATCCCATACAAGTGTAGATGATTTTGCATAGTTGACTGGGGTCTTGTAACTGAATTCATACAACTGCTACACGGGCAGAGCACATTTGATTTCGGACCACCGTACTCAGCTCTGATAAAGTTCATGAAGTTTTCAACCCCCTCGACATATGCAGCGGAGAATCTTCGAGCAGAAGTTATCCAAGTCCTGTCCATCTGTTAGACATACAAATTAGTTCTTCTACTAGATATTACAGGAAAAACATATATGCTTTTTTATGAAGTCCAGAAAAAATACCTAGGTTGATGTCTAAAGCTATGGCAAGATATTTGAACAAGCAGATCTAAGTAACGAAATATATGTAAAGCTAATTCAGCAAACAGATTTGAGTGCTAAATTATGGCAGGCTGTTTCAGCAGTCAATGAGGCCGAGCACACAGCCATCGAAGGCCATCTCAGCAACAAAGATCGAGTATAAAATGGTGTAGAGCTATTTCACCTAATAGATTGCCTACTAGACCATGGCAATCTACGTCACAATAAATATATGGCAGGATATTTGAGCAACTAATCGGGCGTGGCATGCCATCTCAGCTAAGCAGATTGAGTGTAGAACAGGGCAAGGAAGCTTCTTAAGCAGAGCATATTGACTGTAAACTACTTCGGCAAATAGTGAGATAAACAACGTCTATCAGCTAACATTCAGCGCTACTCCGACATGCACGGGGCCTCAGTCTAGAATGCGCGTACCGTGGGAGAAGCTAACCGCCGTGCGTCTCCACAAGAACGTCGCCAGCGGTGGCGGCGCGGCTACAGGACGGCAGTCTACGAGAGTGTACTCTGGGAGCGAGAGGATCGCCGTGCGTCCCCTCGACGAACCGCCACGCCGACGTATCAACGCGGCGGGGAGGGCGGCTTTGGCGGAGCGAATGGAGTGGAGGGGGCCGGGGAGGAGGGGGGTTTGGGGAATATTATTGGCTAGTTGGCCGAAGGGCAATTGAATTTGGGATTTGGGGGCAATTTTTGGGAGGGATTTTCGCGCGGTGGGCAGGGGAGTTTGGCGCATGGTCGGTTTCTCCAAGTGCAGTCCCACATGTCAGTGAAGAGGCAAGCCGAAGCGCGTTCTGTTTGCGTGAGCCGTGTGCAGGACCGACTGTGTGAGGGGTGCAATGCGACCGCGACAGGCGTGCTGTGAGTGTACCGCCTTTTTTCCTTTTAAACTTGGTGCTTCGCCCCCTAAAAAAAACATGGTGCTTCGCGCGATCCATCGATACTACTACTAGTAATTCGGTAATCCCGACTAAAACGGCGCGGCCGGGTCTTTTCCTGCGCGATATGCTGGGAGGTTGGCTTAGTTGGTTTTTTTAGGACGAGTAATGCTACACCTACGTAATCCGAGTTACGTAATTAACGTAATGTGAAACGTGTGAGCTGTTGATTGGAGATTGGGGGGAGGGAGGGGCCCACCACCATGAAAATCAGGGGGAGAGAGAGAGGCAATTTACGTTAACCCTTTCGTAGGTTCCCGTAGATGTAGAAAGATGTGAAATGCGTGAATGTGTAGTGGACGTACTATTGGAGTGCCTAAGATAAATTGTGTATGTAGACCCTATGAGTTTATTTACTTCGCATGTTAGCTTTGTCTCGGGTCAAACCTTCTAAGTTTATACACACAAAAATGAATCATCATTCCATATATTTTCATACTGCTACAATATATCTTACTATTATTGTGAAAGTTCATATACACCGGACGAGATTCATGCAAACACGGCAGATTTTCATTACATTTCGAACTTTTATAAGACAGAAAAATAAAAGAAACCCGACCCTAAACCTATTCTACTGCGGCGACCGACGTCCTCCATCTGCGATCTCCATGTATGGGGGCGGGGTTCAAGACCCGTAAAGTGAAGGTGCGGTCTCCGGCGAGGAAGAATAGAACACGGGAGACGGACCGGCCAGCTGGCACACCATGCCCTGCTGCCTCCCATGCCCTACTCATCCTCGGAGGAGTCCCTGACCTCGGCGGTGCCGGTGGACGTGAGGTCGATTATGATGGACGTGTACGGCGGCAAGTAGGACGCGTGGCTGACGGTGCTCCCGTCGTCGGCTGCCAGCGTGGCCACCGCTTGTGCGGTCGCATCTGGCTATGCCGTTATTGCGTTGCGAGCGGAGACTTGAGCGAGGGCGGCATCCTCGAGCTTCATCCCCGAAGACAAGCTCTCCCGCAGAGTGTTCGCGCTCGCGGTCATGGCGGATATGGTGCCAAGTAGCAGGATGATGCGCTATGGTGTGGAGTTTAGCTGGGCGTTGCCGCTTTAAGTAGCGCATTCCGGTGAGGCCAAGCATCCGGGTGCGTCATTAAGTCGTCGGAGTTGGTTCCTCGGGCACCGAGCCCCTTAATGATGGCATACGGATGGACGGCATGAATGCAGGCAGCTGGCGCCGGCTGGGAACGCACCGCGCGATGGCGTGAGGGACAAGGGTTTTTGGTGTGCCAGGGTAGTCAGCTGTGGTCATGGCAACGTTGGAGATGCCCTTTGCTCACATGCGATCACCACATGTCATTGAAAAAGCAAGGTGACCCGACATGGTCTCAGGTCCTGGGGATGCAGTTAGCCGCGCTACAACACTCCGCGGACGCGTCGCGGCGCGCACGCACTTCGGCGCCCCGTGCATCCTCGACGAGCCGGGTGTTGATCTGCTGGTCGTGCCACAGCGCTAACGCCACCCTCGGCACCCTGAAGCCGACCGTGTGCAGCAACAATGAGCGTGTTGCTCACCGTGGTCGCCGTGTCCAGAGGCGGTGCGGGAGTTACGCCACGTTGCTGGCCCCCACGACCCACATGAACGGTTGCCGGTGGCGAGGAGGTCGTGGGCCAGCTCCTCCATTGGACTCGTCTGCGCCACGTCGTCCCGACAGGTGTGTCCCACATGTCGGTTTCCTTGTTTTCCCGGCCAAATTCGAGCGTGAGTGCTCCGCGTTGCGCATTAGGCGCAGAACAGGTGGTTTTTGTGCCCTGGTTCAAATGTGGTACAGTACCAAGTTTTGGGTACGGTACCACCCTTTTCCTTTTCAACTAGTGAAGCATAACACTTAATTAAGTAGCCGGATGGTGTGCTAATGTAGGTGTCCGACTGTTTGAAGGAATAATTGAGGTGTGCCCGGTTCGTGCCCGCATTTAGGGGTCCAACTTACCATGTTCTGGCAGTAGTAACTATACTAGTCCCTGCGTACTCCCTCTGTTTTTATTTACTCCGCATTTTAGCTTTGCTCAAAGTCAAACTTTGTAAACTTTGACAAAGTTTATAGACAGAAATAATAACATATACAATAACAAATCAATACCATTAGATTCATTATTGAATATACTTTCACATCATATAGATTTGCTATTGTAAATGTTCATATTTTTTCTATAAATTTTGTCAAATTTTATGAAGTTTGACTACAGTCAAACCTAATATGCAGAGTAAATAAAAACGGAGGGAGTATCTTACTCCGTGACCAAGACGGAAGGGAAAACGAGACAACTTATTGTTTATTTGAGCCGTTCAAGTATAATCTTGTGGCATTGCTTATTTCTCATTCCTCTCCAACCCTCTTATCCATCGATCATGCCACCCTCCGGTCGAGTACATCCTCCCGCATGCCTCATTTGAACATTCGCTGATCATTCGCATGTGGGCCTAGACCATGCTTGTATTTCCAATGTTGTAATTTGTCCGACATGCATACAGACAAATGGTTCGTTTAAAGTTTCACTTTGCCTCCACTACGTGTCGCTTCCCATCTTAGTTTTGACAACCCATTCGGTTCATGCCCCGACACATCTTGACGAGATCGATTGATGTTGAGAAATCAAGTGTGTGTCGTGCAAGGAGATAAATGTTTGGTGTGTTTCTATGATAAAAATGACCCGGGGGGGGGGGGGTCTGTAGGGATAGAAGGGAGTATATTGTACGTTCAAAAGCAAAACGAACGTACTGTACCCACCCTAGTCCTCTTCAATCGATCTCCGGACCCCGAGATGAAACCGAGAGAGAACGAGTGGGTGAATGTGTGATACCTAAGGCGGATTCAAAATTTTGAACCGGTGATCATAGCATCAGCAAATCATATATAAAGGGTATTCAATGTTAGTTTCGCTTTTGAACGTACAATATACTCCCTCCGATCCTTTCTAGTTTACATATAAGTTTTATGTGTAGTCAAAGTATCTCTACTTTGATCAAACTTACAGAAAAAAGTATCAACATTCAACAATGCCCAATCAATATTGTTAGATTCGTACGTACTCCTAGATTTGTATTCAAACAGAGATGGTTTCCAATTTGTTTTCAAACACGAGAATGTGCTTGTTCTCGCGCATGCTCTTCCTACTAGGATTTCGCCACGTATAGCCAGTCCAATAGTAACTTTTTTTAAGCTCCCTGTCCAATAGTACTAGTGGAGTACTGACAACATCTGCAGTAGAGTATGCAGTGTTCATAGTACTAGTAGTATACTCCCGCTGTTTTTATTTACTCCGCATAAAACGGAGGGAGTACTAGTAACACTCGGCCGACCTCTCTCTCTTCTAGTAGTAGTATAAATGACGCGGGCGGGGGAGGGAGAGGGACATCGGTTTGCTCTCAACTGTGGTCCCACAAGCGAGCGAAAACACAAGATGAAGCGCATTCCATTCGGTGAGCGACATGGAGGGTCCAGCATGCCGGGGTGCAACGCGAACGCGACAAGAGCAATGTACAGTCAAAACCAATTGATCGGTCATCACCGGAACCACTATTCACACCAGAACCTTCGCTGCTCGGCCTACGCCAGCCACTGCCCCAAAACCACACCTCCTCTCCAGCCCATTCCCCACCTTTTGATCCCCTAGCCCGCATCAAGCGTCCCCTAGTTTGCCGGAAAGCCATGGTGCGCCGCAAGATCACGTACTACAAGATGCTGACACCGGAGCGCCGCGCAGAAATTGCGGCAGCGGTCGGCGCCACATACCTCTGTTCCCAAGCTCGCTTTGCGGCGGGCCAATCCTCGAGTTCTCTGGAGCCAAGCTCCGAGGAGGAGGAAGCCGATCCAATGTTCATGGCGGAGGTCCCGGCGCAGAAGGCCCCCGATGCGTATGAGATGATGGACATCGACTTCGTAACGGCGTTCGGGTCCCCCATGGTGCAGGCGGACCAGCGGTTCAACCTGGCGATACTAAAGGAGGACCAGGAGGCGGAGGCTCAACTCGACACGGAGCGTGCGGATGCCGCTGCCATCGAGGCCCTCCTGCAGGCGGAACCGGATGTCGTGGATGTGAACCGGGCGGCGGAGGCTCAACTTGACGCGGAGCGCGCAGATGCCGCTGCCATCGAGGCCCTCCTGCAGGCGGAACCGGACGTCCTGGACTTGAACCGGGCGGCGGAGGCTCAACTCGACGCGGAGCGCGCGGATGACGCTGCCATCGAGGCCCTCCTGCAGGCGGAACCGGACGTCCTAGGCTTGAACCGGGCGGTGCTTGTGTCCGTGCAGAGCGCCCGCACGCTCCGCGTGAATGAGTAGCTGGAGGCCAAGGACAACCACGGTGCGGAGACACACGTCGGCAGCTACGGCTGGTTCGCGCCGGCAGCCAAAGACGACGAGGCCGTCTCGTTTCGCGAGCAGTGATAGTTTTTCTTTATGTTGTTGTTTTTAGGGATCTTTTGCTGTGTAAAAACATATATTTATGCAAGTCGCCTGACTTTCATCATTTGGGTCAGCGACCATTTCAGGCGGTTGGATGAATATCCTACGTCTCCTAACCCTCCTTCCTCACCTCTTCTTCTTCCCCAACAGACCACCGCATGGGCCGTACGGATCTTCCCCAACATGCGGTTGGATAAACATACTGTATGAACGAAAATTATGTGTCAGCGGTAGGATGGCTGAGTTTGGTTTGATCACATGCGGTAGCACGTGTCAGTGAGGGTGTGTTCCCTTGGTTGGGTTTGCGGCGTGCAGGAGCGACAGTGTGAGGGTGCGGTGTGACCGCGACAGCCGTGCGCAAGTGTACCTCCTTTTCATTTTGAAAACTTTAGGCAAGCTTGGCAAAAATGTGTGGCGAAGTATGGCAATGCAAGGCCTAGACCCAAATAGTATACAAGTACGTACGTAGGAGTACTACTTGTGTTAAAAAAGAAAGACGGGGTTTTCCTTCGCGGGATTGATCGATACAAATCCTCGTTTGACGTGTCAATTAATGCGTATTTTTTTCTCCAACTCCCAAAGAGCTAACCATCTCACTCCTCATCGCTTGATTAATGCAGCGCCATGCAAACCAACCTTCTCACTTTCGCATGCATGCAAGGGTATATTAATGTCCTTGGTTGCTAGTACGAGGCAAACCCCATTAATTTTGCCTCGATTAGTGTTAGTGGCCTTCTGCAAATTGTAATTTTGATATACTGGCCTTGTGTACAAAAAAATGTAGGTAGTAACTATTTGACTTTCTTCCCCATTGCGGTGACGTCGATGATATCTCGAACATTGTGGTTTGGTGAAGTGCGTTTGACGGAGAACACCATTGAGGGAGACCACGGTAAGTCATTCGCAAGTGCCGCCTGCAAGCCGAGACAACTGCCTTATTTGCATCCAGGAAGTCCGTTGAACCAAAGGACGCGTAAATGTACTAGTACTACACAATAGCGTCGTCCGTCCAGCTTAGTGCGGTAAGGTGGTTTCTCGAAGAAGACGATGGAGAAGCGGAGTCAGCGAAGAGTGAAATGATGGTTGCTTCGTTCGTGCTTTGTGATTTGATGCCTAACTGCTTTGTGATTTGTGATAGAAAGGACAGGGGAGTAGACTCTGTGCTCTATACTGTACATGCGTCCAAGCACGGGAGAAAGAGGAGAGAGGTTGCATTTTTCTATTCCTTCAATCAATCAATTAGGGAGCTTCGGTTCCATCTTTTTGGCTTTGGCAGTACCGTCGACAATGGTTCCCATCGATGCCAAAAGCTATTTTCACATTTGGCTACACATTGTGGATGCCCTTAACCGTACCACTTGGTTTTGCTCCTGTGTGCTATCTATACAAATCTCTATTATATTGATCTAAAAAATTATAGTATCAAGATTAGTAAAAAGGAGGTGATTTTGCCGCGCGGATGGCGGGGGAGGTTTCTTATTTTTAGAGGACGTTGGCCTGGCGGTTTGCTAACATGCGGTCCCACGTGTCAGTGCTTTACCAAGCCGATTCGCATCCCACATGAGGCAGAACAACGGCAGAAGCAACACGTGGTTAACTTGAAGAAGATGAGGGAGAAGCGGATTCAGCAATGAGTGAAATGATGGTTGCTTCGTCCCTCCAACTTCTTTTTTAGCATTATTACTTCGTCCCTCCAACTTAACTGCGGGAAAGGTGCAGCTTTGTGATTTGACGCCTCGTTGCTCATTACTACGCCAGTGCCATGACTGGGGTGCTTCACCCCTGCTGCTCTGCACTGTTATTTCGGTATGGCACATGGACCCGGTTGCTTGATGTCCCACATGTCAGCGAAAGGGACTAGAACATTTATGAAAGCGAGCGCTCCACTCTTACGACGGAGGAGTACACGACACGGCGGCCCAGTGAACTGTTACTTGTATTGTAGTACTACTATAGTTTTGCTGTTTCGCACGATCCATCGATACAAAACCGATTAAACATGCAAGGGCGGGATTTTTCCCGCACGGTAGATGGTACTAGCCATACATTTCAAAGGCAATTTTAATGTATGCAAACTGAATAATTAAGTAACAATATGAGATCTAGTAAGACTAAAAACACATATGATTTATTGTGTTAGAGTGTAGTAGTAGTGCTGTATTGCATAGTTGTTAGATGTAACATGCGAGAATGTGTAGAGATGTACTTTTGGAGGGCCTACAGAGAGAAATTGGGCATAAAGTGGATTCAAATATTTGTATTCATCTTCATAGCATTTGTAACTCATATCTACAGTTTGTACAGTAGACGTGAATGCTTGTTCGCTCTTACGAAACCAGTACAGCAATAATGGGGTGGCGTGCGCCAATTTAGGCACTGGCACGTTGGCCTACTCAGCTCCACAGAGATAGTGAGAGAAGAGATAAATACACGGGCGGTCAGTGTATTTCAAGCGAAAAGCGTAATACGGTCACCGGACTTCAGAATACGCTCATTACGGTCACTATATACTTTTTGCGGTGATTATACGGTCACTTGCTCACCGTTCAGCATCGGATTGCACTCTGTTGACCAGCCAAATAGTCTGTGTGGCACTATGTTGACTAGTTAAATTAACCACGTTCCTTGTGGGTCCCACCTGTCAGTTCGCATAGGAAAAAGGTCAGATAAACACAAATTTACGCAGGCGCGACAAGACTCCAACCCGTGCGCGGGAACCACCTGGTTGTGTATGTGTCTGTCAGGGCCTGATGTGTGCGCATGCACGTGTAGGTTGAGCACTTGAGCATGAGAGTGTGTGTTGTTCGTGTGGTGTGTGCATGCATGCGTGCGTGTGTGCGTGTGAGTGTTGAGTGCGTGCGTGGCTGTGTGTGTACGTGTGAGTGTTGCGTGCGTGTGTGGCTGTGTGTGTTCGTGTGAGTGTTGCGTGCATGCAGTTCGTGTGCATGCGTGCGTGTGTGTATAATCACCACACCAGCTCCTGTGTGTTAAAATAGATGGCTCAGCATACCAATACAAGGCCACCTTGTCCGCTGTGCCCGCGGTCATGACTTCGAACCACCATCCAATATTTTTTTATTGTTTGTTTTCATTCTTATACACGCCGACATGTGGGCCCAATGGTAGTGAGATAATGTGATGCAACACTAGAGGTGCCACGTGGAGCATTTAACTGGTCAACTAGTTGTGTCTTGAGCAAATACAGAGCTGTACGGTGAGCCCGTGACTGTATAATAACCACAAAACGTAAATGGTGACCGTAATGAGTGCATTCTGAAGTCCAATATATGTATTGTGCTTTCGCTTCAAATATAATGATCGTCACTGTATATATCACGAGAGAAAGATGAAACATGCGTGAATGTGCTGGGGGCGTACTTTTAGAGGACCTGGAGATAGTTTGTATGCGTACGTGAAAGGGGCGTAGAGGGGGTGTATGCGATGGAGAGAGAGATGCTCTTCATTTCTCTTTATTATGACTAACTTTATATATAGTATAAAAATTATAAAAATTCACACTGCGGAATAAATATCATTGGGGGCACCATGCAATGCTAATTAACGTTCATACTCCTCCATATAACTTTGTAATGTTGTATATATGTAGAAATTCAAAAATAATTTTTTGGCCACACTTTGTGTGGTTTTATTCAAAAGGAATGTTGTATGCGAAATAAACGTGAAGAGAGGGCTTTTTAGATCAATGGGGTACGTGATGTAACATGTGTGAATGTGTAGTTGATGTATTTGGTAGGTCCTAGAGAGGTATGTGTATGTATTACGTATTCGAGAGAGGCACGGATAGAGAGGCCGGCGGGGGGGGGGGGGGGGGGGGGGGGGTACGTGGGAGAGATAGTATGAGAAATGAGAGAGGTCTAGAGAGAGAGAGACAAATAGGATGTCACGGCGAGAGATGCCCTTGAGTGTGTATATGCAAGGGGGGAGGGGATAGAGGCACGAGGAGAAAATATGTTGTGTGGTGTCTGTGTTGGTATGTGTGGGTGTGAGAAGATAACGAGACCTTGGGGCAGAGGGTGTGTCACCGCGTGAGGTCCGGTGGGCCGAGCTGAGGCCCTTGGTTCGGTTCCGTCCTGCGCCACATTGGTCGTCCCGTGACGCATTTAGGGAGACCCATGGAGGACTAGTCGTACAAGACAAAGATAGGAGAGTTGTGAAGGACTCTGTGTCCACTGACAAAGCCGACTAGGATTTGTAACCCTAGGTTCTCGGACTAAGGTAACCCCTTATCTCAAATATTACTATTCATCCAACCTAACTTTAAGGGGCATCATACAGAATGCTTTGCTAGAATCATACTGGTCAATTAGGAAGAGAGGTGGAGACAATGCGTGAGAGACAGGCCTAAAGATATTGTGCGTGCGGGAGACACGTAGGCAGGTCTATGTATATAGAAAGGGTCGATGGGGATTGTGCGTGTGTATGCTTGTGAGAGGAAGAGTGCTTATGATAAAGGTCAGTGAAAACAGTCGTAAATGGTTACGAGAGGGAGGGAGGGTTATATCGAGAGCATGTCTGCGAGAAAGACACCTCGGGAGAGAGTGTGTGAGCATGTGTGAGAGACCACCGATGGATATACACCGTGTGCGCGTATGTGTCAGGGAGAAAGTCAGTGTGTGTGTGAGGAGGGGCCTATGGAGAGTGAAACTACACGTAAAAGACTGATGTACACATTGATTAAAAATATAAATTGTATCCAAATATTAGGATGGGATCATGATATTTGCAATTCACGTAAGAAATGGTCATTGATCCATCAGACATCTATATTCTATCGAATTTGAGCATGTCTATGTTATTATTCGACATAATTGATCCACAGAGTTAGTATTTTGAACTCCAGACAATGCATCGCTTTAGCAATCGAATATAAACGTGAGTATAGTTCATGTTGTGTGTGTAAAGCACATTATACATACAAAAGTTACACAATGAACATTATAAATAGCTAGCTATGAACTAGCATACATTTGAATTCAACTTAAGGTGGTTTAAAAAATTTGAATTCAACATGAAGTCCATTCAATAATTTGAATTCGATATCATGGCATTTGTAAATCATACCTACATTATGGGGGCACCAATCTTTGCTCTGCTTTTGTACATAATAGCATATATAGTCATGTACAAAATAGATTCAAATTTACCTCCTCCATTCCAAAATAATCGTAGTTATAGGATTTTCAAGTGTCAAAATTTCAAAAAGAAGCACATAATTTAATGAGGTTTTCAAATATACAAAGTCAAATTTAACGTTGTCTATTTAGGTCAATCCTCAAAGTTCAAGAGTACTCCCTCCGTTTTTATTTAGTCCGCATAGTAGCTTTGGTAAAAGTCAAGCTTTATAAACTTTGACCAAGTTCATAAAAATATATATTAACATAAGCAATAACAAATCAATAAAATTAGATTTATTATTGAATGTACTTTCACATCATATAGATTTGTTATGATAAATGTTTATATTATTTTTTATAATATTGGTCAAACTTTATGAAATTTGACTTCAGTCAACTCTAATATGCAGAATAAATAAAAACGGAGGGAGTACTCTAAACGTGAATGCTTCTATTTCAAAATTTCGAACGAAGCGCCAAAAGAGCCTCTACTCGCCCGAAACCGCGTGAGACCAATGTTTGGTAGAAGGAAATTACTTTTCTAACTCCGACCTGTGAAACCTACCGGCCCGACGTCCAAAGGTCAAAACTAGGGTAGGTTTGTAGCTTCATCTAGACGCCACGCAACCGCCTCCGAAAAACATTCATACACCATGGCCGCCTAAGCACACATGCGCTCGGCCAAAATCGCTCCCGCCCACTATTTGGGACACCTGGGATGACCGTCCTACATCCGACCCGCAGTAGGTCCGAAATTTAAGAGGGGGCAAAGTTTGTACTTTCCCCAAATTTCAAACAAGCGCGTCCCATCTGTTCAAAAAACCAAAAATAAGTGCGTCCCAGACCGAAACATTGTTCCTCCTTAGCTCCCCCCTGTCCGATTCCCCATTCGTACTCCGTGGGTGCCAAAACTACCTCTCCACCAGCCGCGAAACCCCGGCGTCCTCCATCCGCCACCCCATCCCACCCATCAACCGCCGCCCTCCTCCATCACGCCGAAGCTGATACCCCGACGTCGTCGTCCACCGCAACACCCTCCACGGCTAGTAGTTGAAGCCGAGGCCGAGCTGCCTCTAGGACGCCGACGTGCGCCATACCCGAGCCAGTTCAACCACGCCGTCCTGCGCCTCACTGCTGCCGCTCCAACGTCACCACCGTCCACCGCACCGAAGCTGTTCCCGCTACGCCGTCCTTCGTCGCCTCGAATCTGCTTCCCCTCCGCTGATAGATGGCCACCGCAACACAGTCAACAATTTGGCCATGGGTTTGTCCAAGGTTCAACCCTCCTCCAAAACATTGGTTCCCCCGGTAAAAAGAAGAAAATCGCAGTGATATCAGGAGGACACAGCACTGGCAACCGGAAATGGTACTCCTCTTCCCTTATTCGTGCAAATCTTACATATCTGCTTGCACGGTATTCATCCCACAGAAGACACTAGTTGACCGCTTCTTCCTACACCTTCTTCCTGATACTAGATGTTCCTAGTAACTCACGATGCACAAAGTTTCTCCTCATATACTATTTCATCTTAGCTAGAGGTCCGTTGCCCCCTTAGATTTCAATTCCTAGTCAGTTGATTCCCAATTAAAGGAAGCATTCCTCGGTGTAACAGGCGCTATTCTGCCTATTATGCCGGGGAAGCAGGGCCTCGGTGTTTATCTTAGGGGTGTGTGGGGCCTAGGAGCTGCTGGCGCCCGATCTGAATGTCGGCCGGGCTTAAAGGGATGGCTGGGGGGCGCTGCCAAGCACGACGGTGGTGTGAGGTCGAGGGGAGGGCGGGGCGGCGGAGGCAGGTGTCTGGGCCGGTGGTCGCTGGTGGTTCGAGAAAGATCGTCAATAGTGACTAGCGGGAGGTAGACGAAGGTCATCTGCCCGTTCCTTGTAGATCGGACGGTTCATAAAAAAATTGACTGACCTATTTATTTTCAGTCGACTGTTATTTTGATAGGACCACATGTGGTGGTGTGCTGGAGGAGTACCTGCATTTCCCAGCCATCCCTGTGCTCATATATTACAAAATCATACGGAGTAGAATCTAATTTTGTTTGCCATGCAATGTTGTAGAGCTACCATATGTCTCCTGTCATTTATTTTTCAGCCACCTGCTATCTGCTACTTTTACAGTGCACTAGTTCTGCACACACTTCACCCATACTCTCACTATTCTTTTTTTATGCATGGGTATTTCAGCCTCTGCCGACCGGTTGATAGAAGCATGAAATAAAAGAGAGAAGCAGCTCCAACTTTCTTCGGGCTTAGGCAAGACATGTTTCGTTGCTATAAAGGGTGCAGTGTCAGCAGATGGAGACGGTAAACGTAGCTCTGGAGTTGATGATCTCGCTCACCATGAACCACCATCCTAGGTGCTTGCTTTAACTTCGCGGTGTCATATGTGGTTGCATGTTGCATATGGTGTCTAGCTTGTATTGCTTCCAAATTGGTTAAATTGCATCTGCTTAGCTTACACATTATACCTTTGAATATGACATGCCTTCCTGTTTTTGGTACATACTAGTACATCTGTCTATTAACCATGTTCTTACATCAAACTAATGTTCTTATGTATCCATCATCAATCACTTATGATGAGACAGTCACGCCAGTGGGTTACTGTGAGAAAATATGCTCTTTTAAAGAATGCAGTGTCAGCCTCCCCACATGATTCTCAAGAAACAGCAAGGCTAGATGAAGATAGTTAACATAGCTCTGTAGTTGATGACCGCATTTCCCCTACACCAGCATCGCAGGTGCTTGCTCTAACTTGGCAGCGTGATATGTGGTTGCATGTTGCATATGGTGTCTAGATTGTAATTTTTCCAATCTGGTTAAATTGCATGTGCTATTCTGCTTAGTTTATACATTATACCTGTTAATGTGACATGCCTTCCTGTTTTTAGTACATAGTACATCTGTCTATTAAGCATGTCCTTAAATAAAACTATTGTTTTTTTGTATCCCGCATCAATCAATATGACGAGACACCTTTAGTATATGTAGTGTGATATTAGTTGCATCTTTCATATGATTTATAGCATGTGTTGCTTCTAATTTGTTGAAACACAATTTATGATGAGATGCTTTTAACTTGGCAGAGTCATATTAGTTGCATCTTTCATGTGGTGTCTAGCTTGCATTGCTTCTTATTTGTTGAAATGGCTTCTGCTTAGTTTACACAAGTAGTTGTGAATATGCCATGCCGTCCTATTTTTCGTACATATTCCATCCTGGTATCATGTGTTTGCCTTACAACAAAGTAGTGATTGTCAGTATCATGCACGAATGAGTTCTGAAGAGTGAATTTTATTGCTTTTTCTTGTCGGTTTTACTTGACAATTCAAAATCAATAAAGCAGAAGGAAATTAGCAAGGCAGTGGATAAAGGTGCTCCTTCCAAACGGAGGGCCTCTACAGATTCTACTCCGCCACCCCCCCCAAGAAGATTTGCAAGACAACACATGCATAGACACTCAACGTAGTTGTGTTGATGATGAGCACGTCTCCCCTAGTGCACCATCACAGGTGCTCCCTCTAACTTGGCACTGTTATATGTGGTTGCATGTTATGTATGATGTCTAGCTTGTATTGCTTCTAATTTTGTTGAATTCCATCTGCTTACTTTACACATTATACTTGTGAATAAGACACGTGTTCCTGTTTCTAGAACATACAATATCTATCTATCACACCATGTTCTTACATCAAAGTACTACTGTTGTGTAACCTGCAACAATCACTTATCATAAGACACGTTTGACTTGGGAGTGTGATATAGGTTACATCTCGCATTCTTTTCTAGCTTGTACTACTTCTAATTTGTTGAAATGGCACTTATGACAAGACAGTTTTAACTTGGTAGAGTGATATTTGTTGCATCTTTCATATGGTGTCTAGCTTTCATTGCTTCTAATTTGTTGAAATGCCTTCTGCTTAGTTTACACATCATAGCTGTGAATATGCAATGCTGTCCTTTTTTCTTACACATTCAATCGTCCTATCATGCGGTCTCCTTACATTAAAGTAGTGCTCGTCAGCATCCTGCATCAATGAGTTCTGAAAAGTGAATTTTTATTCATTTTTCTTGTGGGTTTGACTTGACAAGGCAATACAATTAAGAAATAGGAATGAAAAAAATAAGGCAGGGACTGATGGCGGTCTTCCGGCGAAACCGGCATCCCAGGTGCTTTCTCTAGCTTGGCAGTGTGATATTGTCTTGCATGTTGCATACGGTGTCTCACTTGTATTGCTTGTAATTTGATTAAATTACTTCTGCTTAGTTTACACAAATAGTTGTGAATATGCCACGCCGTCGTGTTTTTCGTACATATTCCATCCTCGTATCATGTGTTTGCCTTACATCAAGGTAGTGATTGTCAGTATCATGAATGAATGAGTTCTGAAGAGTGAATTTTATTGCTTTTTCTTGTCGGTTTTACTTGACAATGCAAAATCAATAAAGCAGAAGGAAATTAGCAAGGCAGTGGATAAAGGTGCTTCTTCCAAACGGAGGGCCTCTACACATTCTACTCGGCCATCCCCCCAAGAAGATTTGGAAGATGCATAGACACTCAAAGTAGCTGTGTTGATGATGAGCACGTCCCCCCTTGTCCACCATCACAGGTGCTCCCTCTAACATGGCACTGTTATATGTGGTTGCATGTTATGTATGATGTCTTGCTTGTATTGCTTCTAATTTTGTTGAATTCCATCTGCTTACAGTACACATTATACTTGTGAATAAGACATATGTTCCTGTTTCTAGAACATACAATATCTGCCTATCACACCATGTTCTTGTAACACCCTGGATTTTGCACATTTTCTTTTTCTTTTGATTTTGGTCCAGATTCGCTTTTCTGTGGCTTAGTAGTCTTGCAACCTAGAGAGATCACCCTTGATTCTTCTTCCCGAGTGGCTTGCCAACCTCAAAACCATCCCAAGACCTTGTCATCTCCATCTTGGACCAATCCCAATATTCTTTTTCTTGGGAATATTCCTTTTGCTATTAAAGGAATAACCCTGTTTGCCCTGAGTTGTGAAGCATCCCACATTTCCATCATTCCCAAATTTCCCAAATAATTCTCATAATTTGTTTGGGTCATATCTTTCACAAATATGTCAAATTCTTTCTTGCCATGTTCAAGAATATTTCACAAATATTCCTTTTCTGATTCTGCCCCACCTGGCAGTTTGTTAAGCAAGTACCATTTATATTTGCTTGCTTGCTCTCAAACTTTTTGTGCACTCTTTCCTGTCCATATCATTGCCACATGCAAAAATTCAACTTTATTTGGATATTAAATATCTCCTGGCTAATTTCCAAAGTTTCTAGGCAATTGGAATCTTTGTAAAGCAAGTGTTAGCTAGGAGTATCCAAATGAGTTGAAATTTTTCAAGCATCTTCATATGCTCAAATCATGACTCTCCACCAAGTTTTAACCTTATCCAATCAACTATGTGAGCACAGCATCAAATCTTTGTTTCTAGTTAGATTTTCACATTGTGAAGCAACTATATTTTATATTGCTCCATAATTGCTGAAAATTTACCAGAGCATTCTCCTACCCATATAACCTATCTCCACAATATTTGGGCTCATTCCATCTAGTCATTTTTCCCTCAGGATTTTTCCTAAGTTTCTGTCCAGAGAAGTGCTGTATGAAGGAAGTACCATTTTGGCTTGGCCAAATGGCATGAAATTTTTATGGCACTCTCATATGACCAAATCATCAACCTATGCCCATTTTTAGCCTTATACAATACTTGAGGTGAGTGCCACTTCAAGGTTAGTGATTCTGGTCAGTATAGCCATTTGAACTGCATGTGCTATGTATCTTCATCCAAAGGGGCTGCAAATTTGCAGACATGATCCTCTTAGCATGTGATCTCCCCATGCCAAATATCAGAGTCTAAATCCTGCTCGATCTCCCCCACCCCACTCCAAACACCTTGCTGTGGCTTGGTCTCCAAGCTCACTTCTGTCACTTCTTGTCTCCACTTCCAGCCAAGACTTGATGAGTCCACTCTATGACCACTGAGCTATCTTGTTGACATGATCTTAGGTCGTGTCAACGCCCTAGACGCGTGGCACTGGCGGTGACCACCGCCCTGGCACGCCGTGGACGTGAATCGCATGTCGTTTGCTCGGGCCCCTCCTCTCGTTGTCGGTTCCGCGCGACTAATCATGTCCAACAACTCTCCCTCGCTGTCCTCTTCTCCCCAGACCTCTCTCCCCCTCTCCCGTCCCCTCCCACGCGGTGCACAGGCCATGACCGCGACGGGTCGTCTCTGCCGCCGTCAAGTCCGATCACCGTGAGCCCTCTCGAGCATTGCCGGCCTTCCCCGAGCCCTCTCAGACCCTCCGCGACCTCCCGGGAACTCTCTCCCTTCCTCCAGGCAAGCTCTGGAAGCACCGAGACGATGGCACATGCGTCGCCGCGGCCAAGCTCGGCCTCCTCCATCGCCTGCCTATATATAGGCCTCCCCGAGTCATTCTGAGCTCACCATCGCACTCACCACCCTCGAATACCCCTCCCTAGCCTGTTCCCCGAGCCCCAGAGCTCCTCTCTGCCTCAATTCACCGCCGTGGCCGCCGCTCGGCTCCGGTCAAATTTCGGCGAGCCCCGCCTCTGCTCCCTCTCCCACGATCACCATTGCCTTTCCCATGCTCGGCGCATCTTCCCCACCCCTCAGCTCGCCGCCGGAGCCCCTCTGGCCGCGTCATTCCCTGGAATGGTCGCTGCCTCGCTCTCTGCCTCCGGGCGTCACCGTCGCCTGAGCCTCCCTCTGGCACGGCCCCCACTCCAGGTGAAAGCACCGCCTTCCCCTGAGTCCACCGGTGGCTTCACTTCGACCTGAAGTGGCTAGAACCGGCCGGGTCGTCACCGGTGCCATGGCCCTCCCCCGCCTCCTCTGTTTCTGGGCGGGGGAGCGAGGAGAAGACGACGACGCGGGCCGATTCGGCGGTGACCCAGGCCTCCTCCTCGTTTTTTTAAACAGAGAGGCGGCAGCGGTTGGGCCGGCCCAAGTGGGCAGCCGCCGGCCGCGCGGCTCGGCCAGGGCCCAGGCGCTGGATGCCTTGACCCCAGCCAATGCCCAGGTGCCAGCCAGATTCGGCCCAGACCAGCCTATGTCCACAGTGCATTTTATTTTATCAGTGGAAAAACTACTAAGGACCCGTATGTAAATAAAACATTTGCATAAAGGCCCCTGGTAGAAAAACCACTACATCTCTTTGCCCGTAATTCCGATCGAGGTGAATCCAACGCCCAATTCTTTGTATCGTCGAGATCTATCTGTTGGTATCATTTTCACTCTGTAGTCCCACAGTGGAAATGACCATTTTTGCCCTTGTCTGTAAACAGCCCCCTCCGAGAGAGAACTATTTCCGGCAATCAACTTCGCGATCTTTCTGCACTCCTCCTCGATGTATCCTTCATCCCCACGCAAGCCACAACTCTCATCTGCATCATCGCACTGCAATGTCATAGTTTAACTATTTACTTTAATAACAAGTATGAGTTATCTGTGATATGGACTGGATTATGCAATGCTTGAGTTAATTCTCAGATAGGTGACTGTTATATTGAGTACCGGATTATTAGTGACTAGTAGTTTACCACTTGTTGATACTATGATTTTGAGATCACTGTCTATGATTATTGTGGATTTCATCCGACAGTTCATGGAGATGAGTTAGTAGCAGTGGCTTAAGCATACTGGTTTTCGGAAGGTCAGCTATGACAGAAATATTATTCGGAGATATGATATTTAGTCGGTTGACCTTGAGTCACCTGTCCGGACTTATCCGTGCAACCACATTTGCCGGTATGGGACGGCCTTGACTTGGTCTGATCGCGTGCTCTTTCACTGGTACCGCCCGACAGGGAAGGTTATGCGTGCGCGCTACCCTGGCCCGGTAGGCGGTGATAACCTTGTGAGCCCAGTTGAGTTATTTGGATCCAGGTCCCCGTTTGGGACAGTTTAGTTGGGCCACGACTGTGGCAGGTGTCACGAGGTGACACAGGGGCCACCCAAGGCTTGACTCCGAGGGAGTGCGATTACCGGCGGTACGATGGGAGAGTCACGGGTCAGGCAGGTTTCGTTGGAGCAAAACTGGTTCACCCGAATGGGATCATGAGGTCTGTGCTCCATAGTGTGGGTAAAGTGCGCAACCTCTGCAGAGTGTAAAAATCTATTCAAATAGCCGTGTCCACGGTATTGGACAGTCCGACCAGACCTCACTAGTTGGTCAACCATGGTAGTGATGATAATGATGGAAGAACTCGTCATGAGATCAGAAGTACTCAGGGATTGTGAGTATTCTGAGGGTTATGATGCAACCCGGAAGAGAGTAAGTTTGTCAGACTTGCTGCACAGATAGTAACAGGTATATGATATGATAGCCATGGGATGGCTAGGAGTTGAGTGGTCGGATGACCACATGCTTGGGAATTGGGATTTGGCACAGGTTTGGATTGCATCCTGAGATTATTCGGAGTAAAAATTTAAATATGCCTTACATTACTACATCTACTTTGCTATGATGTTGTCTTGCCTTAATGTTGGTGTTTGCTGTGAGCTTGCGAGTACATTCAAAGTACTCACCTCGCGTGTCATGCCAGTTTGCAGGTCTAGCCATGATTGCTTGCTTGTCGAGGATCCCGAGTTTGTGACCTAGGATACGCGTTCTAGCCAGAGTCCCTGCGGAGTGGGGTCCATCACCGTCGTCGCTGTTCCACTACCGAGAGAGTTACTCCGCTGTTAGCATAGAGCTACCCCGGGCAGGCGTAGTGTCGCCGTGCCGATGTAATCCATGTACCCGTTGTAACCATATCCATTGTAATAAAGAGCTGATTTGTTCTATGCCAACAGTGCCGTATTCCAGAGGACTTGTCCCTGGGCTGGAATACGGGGCGTTCTGGTTTACTCTGAGCCAGGGTGCCACAGAAGTTGGTATCAGAGCAGGTCTGGCTATAGGACGTGCGGTCTAGGTGCGAGCGTTAATAACCGGTAGTTTAGGACCCGGTTGGTTTGCTGCACTTGTTTGTTGCATTTGTTTGTGTATAGCGTGCATATAGACTAGATATTTTATTACTAACGATGGATCTGGCGAGTGTGGGTGGCATCGGTTTCGATTCACTACCTGCGCTCTCCAGTTTGCATATTTTTTCCTTGGTGTGGTGTCATCTTCGTCCCAGCGGAGTGAGGCCAAGGTGCTTGGTGGTGTCGATCCCTTGTCGGATTGATGCACCGGTAACACACCAACTTATTCTCTTCAGCCACTTCTATCGTTTCGGTGATAGACATGTTTCTATCCCGGATCGTGCCATTCCTCTAGCCGTTTTGGCAACCCTTACTGATCTTGGTTATCAGAAAAGGGCAACGCCTGTAAGCCTTTCTCTTCACCCCTATTTCATTCCGCCACCTATTCTCTGGACGTGTACGGTTTTATTCCGTACGCTTGATGATAATGTGGTCGTAACTTTTGTGTTCCGACCCCCGATCACCAAGTTCGTCCTCGCCACCGGCTTCATCCGTGTTAAGTCCGTATCGGGTGTAGCCTTCTTTACACCAATTTTCTTCCACACATTGATTCACTTTCGTGCACATCGCCACAGCATGTTAGACCATAATACCGGAGTTCTTACGAGATTTGTGTGCTTAAGTAGGAATGCATATTATTGCTATGAATAGCTGTAGAATGTGATATTGCTTGTGTGTGTGATCTTGCTGCCTTGTGTGCTTTTGTTTTAGTCGTTTCTTTTATTTGGGCCCTTGGTGTTACCTTATTTTCCCCTTATGGAAGTTGCTCACCGACACCGGACTCAAAGAGTCAGTGAAGAGACAGTCATTTGGAAGCTCAGCTCACCAATATGGAATTTTCAGCAGACTGTGTTATATCAGGACTATCGGGCCTGAATACAAATGATATCCTAGCTGGATTGATTATCAGCATCAAGTATACCTCAATGAGCAATCTTCACAGCAATAATGATCGCATCAGCAAGAAGGCAAATTGTGTACATGATCCACACTGTATTTCGTGCCAAAGGTATGATTCATATATACAAGGTTTGAGTCTGCTATGAGTACAATTTGAACCCTACAATGTCCTGGAAGCGAGCCAACATGTGCTATAAGCTTAGTGTTCAGCAAGAAGGATAGCTGAATATCCTGTTGCCTACAACAAGTAACCGACATCAGTAACCTCAAGGTATGTATGCATATATATATGCACTGAGTCCACATATGGCAAAGAGAAGTTTCAGGTATAAGCAACCCAGTCTTTTCCCACAAGTTACCTGAGAAGCCTACGACGCAAGGGATTCCTGTGTCTTCCTCGGTATGACACATGGACATCTTCCGATGCAAGTTAGCAGCATATGACAATGCATCCTCAGGGTCAGATCCGCAGCAGCTGGTCCGAAGGCAAAGATCAGTCAGGACACAAGCTGGCCGGGAATCAAGTGGTCAGCTACACATGTTTCCATAGATATGGTGGACATGCTGCCAAGATCATATGGGTTACTCATACAATGATGCCATCCCGATGAGGATCCGACTATTGCATGAGCTATGTAAGAAGAAGAAGAGAACGCCAGTTATACACTTCAGTGTGATGACCAACAACCTATGGAGCAAGCCGACCATCTAATATATGCCCTATAGTATTGCTCTGTGTTATTCCGGTATGTTCAAATTATTATGCTCACACCTGTATGCATAATAGTGAGCTGTATGGGACGCGGATGAACCCTTGCCTGTCTTTCTTTGGTGACGGCACCACGCCTGTGTTCTGAGCTATTTCCGGCCGTCCGGGGTGGATGCCGATTTTTATTTCTCTTGTCAGCAACTGGCCCGTGTTCTGAGCTGCTTTTCGGCCGTCTCGGGCAGCTGTTGAATTTCTCTTCCTAGCAATGACCCTATGCTCCGAGCTGTTTTTCGGCCATCTTAGGGAGTTGCTACTTTCTTCTTATCGACACCGTCTCATACTCTGAGCTGCTTTTCAGCCGTCTTGAGTCGGGGTTGAGTTATTCCAGTAAAAGTCCCAGATATGAGTTGTAAAGACCGTTCTGGTGGCTACTGGTTTACTTGCCAGTTTTATCCAAGGGTTCAGACGATCGTTACCTACAGCTACAACTTGTAAAGTAATATGCCTACCGGAATATTGCACCTGACAACACCCATGGTCACACGGAGAATCAAAGAACACATAAGGCCAAGCTCCTTTGATAAAAGGATCCTGGCAAAGAGAACCATAATGAAGGAGCAAAGATTTGGCCATAAAGGTATGATAGTGGTTGCAAGATCAACATGGTACAGATACTCAGAGTAATCGGGTTCGATACTGACCACCATGGGTACACACCCACGGGGTCTATTTCATTTGCAAGGACCCCATATCAAGACAACCCGCTCAGCCAACCAGGTATGCTCAGAATTGTCAGAAGAAGGCAACCAAGCTGGTCAGGTCAGCCAAAAGATTAACTCAGCAGTTCAAATTCAGCAACCACATTAAAGTATTACACGGCCTACCATCCATATAGAGATACCGACAGACTGAGTAATCAGAAGGATGAACAACAGTTTCGAAGCATGTGTCCTCATGGATGGGAATCAGTTAAAAACTAACCTGCTGAGAACAAGATTTTGCTGCCAGGACCACTGTCAGTCAAGTCTATGGATAATATCACTATAAGACCGTACACCTCTATGCTGATCATGACAGGTGACAATCAAATGTTTGGTAGAAGTGTTACACCCAAGACAGTAAAGATACCCAAGATGACTCGGCAATCCGTGCAAAAAGTCGGATACCGCCAGGAGAACGGTATGATTCCCAGTACTATTTTAATCCTGGAGGACACACAACCATTTGAAGTCACCCAATGCAATGAGTAAAAGATTTCGTGTCCACCAAGAGAATCTGTTCACGACCCAGTGAACTGTCGTTCGTATTTGACCTCGTCACGATACGTCCACCCTCGGACTTACGAGCAGGGCACATAGTTCGGTTCGGATAATTTATTGCCCCAGACAGGTCAGCAGACAAAAAAAGGAGTGAAGTCGGAGTAACATATGATGTAATATTTGCCAGAACAAGGTCCAGTGAAGCAAACCACCCCGAAGCAAGGCAGTTAGTCATATGAAATTCAGTGGGAGCATTATACAAAGATAAAAAGGAAACCCGAGTTGGAAACGGTTTCCTCAAGTGGAAATATTCATGTTTGATCCCTGAGAAACCAAATCTCGAGGACGAGATTTCTTTAAGGGGGCTAGGTTTGTAACACCCTGGATTTTGCCCATTTTCTTTTTCTTTTGATTTTGGTCCGGATTCGCTTTTCTGTGGCTTAGTAGTCTTGCAACCTAGAGAGATCACCCTTGATTCTTCTTCCCGAGTGGCTTGCCAACCTCAAAACCATCCCAAGACCTTGTCATCTCCATCTTGGACCAATCCCAATATTCTTTTTCTTGGGAATATTCCTTTTGCTATTAAAGGAATAACCCTGTTTGCCCTGAGTTGTGAAGCAACCCACATTTCCATCATTCCGAAATTTCCCAAATAATTCTCATAATTTGTTTGGGTCATATCTTCCACAAATATGTCAAATTCTTTCTTGCCATGTTCAAGAATATTTCACAAATATTCCTTTTCTGATTCTGCCCCAGCTGGCAGTTTGTGAAGCAAGTACCATTTATATTTGCTTGCTTGCTCTCAAACTTTTTGTGCACTCTTTCCTATCCATATCATTCCCACATGCCAAAATTAAACTTTATTTGGATATTAAATATCTCCTGGCTAATTTCCAAAGTTTCTGGGCAACTGGAATCTTTGTAAAGCAAGTGTTAGCTAGGAGTATCCAAATGAGTTGAAATTTTTCAAGCATCTTCATATGCTCAAATCATGACTCTCCACCAAGTTTTAACTTATCCAATCAACTATGTGAGCACAACATCAAATCTTTGTTTCTAGTTAGATTTTCACATTGTGAAGCAACTATATTTTATATTGCTCCATAATTGCTGAAAATTTACCAGAGCATTCTCCTACCCATATAACCTATCTCCACAATATTTGGGCTCATTCCATCTAGTCATTTTTCCCTCAGGATTTTTCCTAAGTTTCTGTCCAGAGAAGTGTTGTATGGAGGAAGTACCATTTTGGCTTGGCCAAATGGCATGAAATTTTTATGGCACTCTCATATGACCAAATCATCAACCTATGCCCATTTTTAGCCTTATACAATACTTGAGGTGAGTGCCACTTCAAGGTTAGTGATTCTGGTCAGTATAGCCATTTGAACTGCAAGTGCTATGTATCTTCATCCAAAGGGGCTGCAAATTTGCAGACATGATCCTCTTAGCATGTGATCTCCCCATGCCAAATATTAGAGTCTAGATCCTGCTCGATCTCCGCCATCCCACTCCAAACACCTTGCTGTGGCTTGGTCTCCAAGCTCACTTCTGTCACTTCTTGCCTCCACTTCCAGCCAAGACTTGATGAGTCCACTCTATGACCACTGAGCTATCTTGTTGACATGATCTTAGGTCGTGTCAACACCCTGGACGCGTGGCACTGGTGGTGACCACCGCCCTGGCACGCCGTGGACGTGAGCCGCATGTCATTTGCTCGGGCCCCTCCTCTCCTTGTCGGTTCCGCGCGACTAATCATGTCCAACAGCTTTCCCTCACCGTCCTCTTCTCCCCAGACCTCTCTCCCCCTCTCCCGTCCCCTCCCACACGATGCACAGGCCGTGACCGCGACCGGTCGTCTCTGCCGCCGTCAAGTCCGATCACCGTGAGCCCTCTCGAGCATTCCCGGCCTTCCCCGAGCCCTCTCAGACCCTCCGCGACCTCCCGGGAACTCTCTCCCTTCCTCCAGGCAAGCTCTGGAAGCACCGAGATGACGGCACATGTGTCGCCGCGGCCAAGCTCGGCCTCCTCCGTCGCCCGCCTATATATAGGCCTCCCCGAGTCATTCTGAGCTCACCATCGCACTCACCACCCTCGAATACCCCTCCCTAGCCCCTTCCCTGAGCCCCAGAGCTCCTCTCTGCCTCAATTCACCGCCGTGGCCGCCGCTCGGCTCCGGTCAAATTCCGACGAGCCCCGCCTCTGCTCCCTCTCCCACCATCACCATTGCCTTTCCCATGCTCGGCGCATCTTCCCCACCCCTCAGCTCGCCGCCGGAGCCCCTCTGGCCGCGTCATTCCCTGGAATGGTCGCCGCCTCGTTCTCTGCCTTCGAGCGTCACCGTCGCCCGAGCCTCCCTCTGGCACGGCCCCCACTCCAGGCGAAAGCACCGCCTTCTCCTGAGTCCGCCGGTGGCTTCGCTTCGACCTGAGGTGGCTAGAACCGGCCGGGTCGTCGCCGGCGCCATGGCCCTCCCCTGCCTCCTCTGTTTCTGGGCGGGGGAGCGAGGAGAAGACAATGACGCGGGCCAATTCGGCGGTGACCCAGGCCTCCTCCTCGTTTTTTTAAACAGAGAGGCGGCAGCGAATGGTCCGGCCCAAGTGGGCAGCCGCCGGCCGCGCGGCTCGGCCAGGGCCCAGGCGCCGGATGCCTTCAGCCCAGCCAATGCCCAGGTGCCAGCCAGATTCGGCCCAGACCAGCCTGTGTCCACAGTGCATTTTATTTTATCAGTGGAAAAACTACTAAGGACCCGTATGTAAATAAAACATTTGCAGAAAGGCCCCTGGCAGAAAAACCACTACATCTCTTTGCCCGTAATTCCGATCGAGGTGAATCCAACGCCCAATTCTTTGTATCGTCGAGATCTATCTGTTGGTATCATTTTCACTATGTGGTCCCATAGTGGAAATGACCATTTTTGCCCTTGTCCGTAAACAGCCCCCTCCGAGAGAGAACTGTTTCCGGCAATCAACTTCGCGATCTTTCTCCACTCCTCCTCGGTGTATCCTTCATCCCTAGGCAAGCCACAACTCTCATCTGCATCATCGCACTGCAATGTCATGGTTTAACTATTTACTTTAATAACAAGTATGAGTTATCTGTGATATGGACTGGATTATGCAATGCTTGAGTTAATTCTCGGATAGGTGACTGTTATATTGAGTACCGGATTATTAGTGACTAGTAGTTGACCCACTTGTTGATACTATGATTTTGAGATCACTGTCTATGATTATTGTGGATTTCATCCGGCAGTTCATGGAGATGAGTTAGTAGCAGTGGCTTAAGCATACTGGTTATCGGAAGGTCAGCTATGACAGAAATATTATTCGGAGATATGATATTTAGTCGGTTGACCTTGAGTCACCTGTCTGGACTTATCCGTGCAACCACATTTGCCGGTATGGGACTGCCTTGACTTGGTCTGATCGCTTGCTCTTTCACCGGTACCACCCGACAGGGAAGGTTATGCGTGCGCGCTACCCTGGCCCGGTAGGCGGCGATAACCTTGTGAGCCCAGTTGAGTTATTTGGATCCAGGTCCCCGTTTGGGACAGTTTAGTTGGGCCACGACGGTGGCAGGTGTCACGAGGTGACACAGGGGCCACCCAAGGCTTGACTCCGAGGTAGTGCGATTGCCGGCGTTACGATGGGAGAGTCACGGGTCAGACATGTTTCGTTGGAGCAACACTGGTCCACCCGAATGGGATCATGAGCTCAGTGCTCCATAGTGTGGGTAAAGTGCGCAACCTCTGCAGAGTGTAAAAATCTATTCGAATAGCCGTGTCCACGGTATTGGACAGTCCGACCAGACCTCACTAGTTGGTCAACCATGGTAGTGATGATAATGATGGAAGAACTCGTCATGAGATCAGAAGTACTCGGGGATTGTGAGTATTCTGAGGGTTGTGATGCAACCCAGAAGAGAGTAAGTTTGTCAGACTTGCTGCACAGATAGTAACAGGTATATGATATGATAGCCATGGGATGGCTATGAGTTGAGTGGTCGGATGACCACATGCTTGAGAATTGGGATTTGGCACAGGTTTGGATTGCATCCTGAGATTATTCGGAGTACAAATTTAAATATGCCTTACATTACTACATCTACTTTGCTATGATGTTGTCTTGCCTTAATGTTGGTGTTTGTTGTGAGCTTGCGAGTACATTCAAAGTACTCACCTGGCGTGTCATGCCAGTTTGCAGGTCTTGCCATGATTGCTTGCTTGTCGAGGGTCTCGAGTTTGCGACCTAGGATACGCGTTCTAGCCAGAGTCCCTGCGGAGTGGGGTCCATCACCGTTGTCATTGTTCCGCTGCCGAGAGAGTTACTCCGCTGTTAGCATAGAGCTACCCCGGGCAGGCGTAGTGTCGCCGTGCCGATGTAATCCATGTACCCGTTGTAACCATATCCATTGTAATAAAGACCTGATTTGTTCTATGCCAACAGTGCCGTATTCCAGAGGACTTGTCCCTGGGCTGGAATACGGGGCGTTCCGGTTTACTCTGAGCCGGGGTGCCACAGTTCTTACATCAAAGTACTACTGTTGTGTAACCTGCAACAATCACTTTTCACAAGACACGTTTAACTTGGGAGTCTGATATAGTTTACATCTCGCATTATTTTCAAGCGTGTACTACTAATTTGTTGAAATGGCACTAATGACGAGACATTTTTAACTTGGTAGAGTGATATTCGTTGCATCTTACATATGGTGTCTAGCTTTCATTGCTTCTAATTTTTTGAAATGCCTTCTGCTTAGTTTACACATCATAAGCTGTGAATATGCAATGCCACTAATGACGAGAGACCTTTAACTTGGTAGTGTGATGTTGTTTGCATCTTGCATATGATTTATTTCTTGTACTGCTTCACATTTGTTTAAACGCCAGTTATGACGAGACACTGTTAACTTGGCAGAGCGATATTTGTAGCATCTTTCATATGGTGTCTACCTTCCATTGCATTGCTTCTAATTTATTGAAATGCCTTCTGCTTAGTTTACACATCATAGTTCTGATTATCTCGTGCCGTCCTGTTTTTCGTACATATTACATCCTCCTATCATGTGGTTGTCTAACATCAAAGTTCAGTTCGTCTGTATCACGCATCAATTTGTTCTGAAGAACTAAATTTTTATTCCTTTTTCTTGTCGGCTTGACTTAACAAGGCACAAAGAAAGAGGAAGGAACACAGAATGACAGGGGATGGTGTTAGTACTAAGGACTCACGGAAATGGAAGCGGAAGAATTATGCAGGTTCTACTGGTGCTGATGGTGCAATAGAAGGTCAAAGTCCAGCGGAAAATTGTACAAACGCGGTATCCCGTGCTACACGAGCTGCAAAACAAGCCAAACAGAAACTAACAGCTGCCACCAAACAAGCAGCGACAACCCTAGTTGTTGCAACACCTTCCACAGTACCACCAGCTGCACGAGTTACTCGTTTGTCAACTCAACTAGCAGCACGTTCCCAAGCTCCCTTGCCACCTGACACTACTTCCGAAGCACTCTTGACACAAGACGAGTTGGCAAGATCAGATGAACCTTGTGAGCTTCAACAACAAGAAGGTAGTTGCTGGAGTCAAGTTACAGTTGCATGCTTCTTTATATGTAGTCTCACAGTTTAGTGTACCCTAACACTTCCTATGTTCATTGTTGGACTAGCACCTAGGCGCAAGAGGAAACAGACATCAGGGATAATGCTCGATAGGTTAACTAAATCTAGAGGAGGAAGAATGGAGATCCGTTTTGAGGCAGGTTTAAAAAGGCCACGTGATGCTACAGAGTCAGCCAAGTTAGTATCAGAGGCAGCGGTTGCTGTTAGGTGTCATGCACGTATCCTCCCAACATGGATTCAGTACAGGAATGACAAAGACAAAACCCAGTTCAACACCTTCCTTGACCATTTATCTGTAAGTATGGTTATGTATGGAAACTAGTAATATCATCTTACTCTGTCCCACACTTTCTAGGTTGCTGATAATGAGACTCCCATAATTTTCAACAGATGAGGTTCAAGTTGGATAGCCAAGATGATGCAACCAGACAAGCTTGCACCCATGTTTTCAAGTCTGCTCTGTGACAGTATCGGTATAACTTGAGGAAAACTCACTTTGAAGGCAGGGCTAACAGTGAACTTGCCCAAACATCTCCAGTGGAAAATATATCGGATGAAGACTGGAGAGGCCTTGTTAAACACTGGTCTGATCCAAAGTATCAAGTACGTTATATGTATGTGATCAGATCACATGTTGAACTCCTATTTACGCATGTGCCTCACAAATCTATCTTCTTGTAGGTGAACTGTTCAAAGAACAAGGCCAACCGTACAAAAGTGAAATTCCAACAGATGACACGATCTTGTAGCTATATTGCACACTGCGAGGCTCTTGTAATTACCTGCTGTTTCACTCTTTTCTTTGTGCCATTTTATCAGATCTATATTGACTTGTTCCAAATGCAGAGGAAAGCATGCAAGGACCAAAAAGTACCTGAACCAAATGCTGTGGAAATCTTCAAGGACTGTCACACTAGCAAGACGAAGGGCATGACTACACCAGTCAAAGCCGCTGTTGTAAGTCCTTAATCCTCATGCCTTTTAACTACTACTTACTCTGACTCGTGCATTGAACTGCACGGTTTGCAGCCAATGTCTATTACTCTTTTCAATTTTATACACAATTGTCTTAGCGTATCATTGCACCTTACAAGGTTTAAAAGAGAGGAGTGATGTTCCTTTGATCTTGATCTGTAATCTAGTTCCGTGCTGGACTTGCCCACACAACGTTACAATTGCCTGTTTGTCTGTTCTCAGTTGTTTTGTGATATGAATGATGTCATACTATGCTTACCGTATTATAAACTTTGTCTCTTTATCCTTAGCTGTCAATACAATGTGAAGAAATAGACAATACATTAGCCATGGTACATGGTCATATGTTTGGAACCTGGTTTTATTATGTACTTTGCAGTAAAATACAACTAATATTTTACACGGGTTCACCAGAATAAGTTCTGTATATAGACCAAACCTATTTTGTTTGGTTTTGCTGCCTCCTTAATATCTTCTGTTCTGGTACTACTAATGTAAAAACTCAACTTTTCAGCAAGCTATGGAAAAAATGGTGGAACCGCCACCTTCTGAAGGTGACGAGGCAACTATAATCGCAATGTCACCTCTTGCTGCAGTGGGTCAGTACCTGTCCACTAACAGTGCCAAAAGCACATTCCTGTGTAATACTGGGTTGGTTGTTAAGGCAATCTCATCCAAACTGCCTCATGATCAAGATATGAAAGCTCAAAACAATGTTATATCTGCGGTCCAGACACAAGTCCATTCCCTAACAGAGACCCTTTGTGAAACAAGGATAGCCATTATTCGATGTCGTCAAGATATGCATGGTTTTGAAACCAGACTATCAGGCATTTGCTATGTTGTTCAGGAGCCTAGGAGAAATGAAGGTGAAGGTTATGGTGCTCCATCGGACAGTACATCATGAAAACGTAACAGTCAGGTCAAATGAACTGAGCTTCTGAACTTCTGGTGGTGTATTTATCTGCCAGACTGTTAACTTTTATGCCAACCTTCCTTTTGTTTTATGGTTGTAATTTGTTTTGTGGCGATACAATTTTTTTCTTAACGTGCAGCCACCAGCTGAAGAAAACAGCAAGCCATTTTTGTATAGTGTAGGGTGTTCCCTATATTTGCACTGGTGGCGAACTTTGATGCCCAGTGGATGTAATCTGTGCAATCGCCTTAATAGCCTAGCGTTAGTTTCAGGCTTATTTCTTTCCTAGTCTTCTTTTTCCCTGGTTTGCTAGTGGCCGCAACAACCATGGGCCATATAGAGACCGTGGTAACCTTGACCCTGCTACAGGCCGTAGGATCCATGGGCCTCCTACGGGCCGTCGAATAAATGGGCCTCCAACGGGCTGTAGAATCGGTGGGCCTCAGGCCGTCGGATAAATGGGTCCACATGGGCCGTAAACGGGCGTAATTGGTATCGGGCCAGCATGGTAATGGGCTGTTAACAGGCCGGAAGATAGCAAAGGATTAATTCTGTCACAGGCATAACGGGTCGTTAATGGGCCAGAATATAGGACGGGCTGGAAACGGCGCAGCAGGTTAACAGGCCACAAACAGGCCGATTATAACCACGGGCCGAATTTGGCCCATTAGGGGAACAGGCCAGTAACGGGCCAGAAGTAATCGAGGGCCGGAAAGGAGCCCAAGAACGTATGGGCCGTCAGTAGGCCGAACGCTAACACGGGCTGGAAAGGGCCCATGTGATTCATGGGCCGTTAATGGGTACAAAGAAATTTACTATTCATTATGGGCCAGAGTCACCATGGGCCAGTAAAGGGCCTAAAGATACGAAAGGCATCATATGGGCCGAAAGACATCGTGGGCCATACATGGGCCGAAAGTGAAATGGGCTGGTGTTATATTCGACGGCCCACATGATGCTGTTGGGCCGATTTCGGGAAGACCCTAAAGGGCCGTGAGTTACCGGGCCGTAAAATGGGCTATATGCGAACAGACCGTTAACATGCTTTTCATGGGCCGGCCCGCTAACTTTTAACCAAGTCAAATGGGCCGGCCTTTGTAAGCTAAATGGGCCAGTGTTGGGCCGTCGCACGTGTCGACATATCATTGGCGCCTATCTGACCCAATGACGAGCTGACACGTGTTTCCTTCGGCCAATGAGAATTTTACACGTGGAAAATCCCCATTGGTCCGGGCTGTTAACGGGTTATCGGATCCAAAACCGGACCCGATAGCTTAACGGCGACCCGTTACGGTGGATGCCACGTATCGGTTACCCTTGACGAAAGCACTTCCATGACGCGTCATTTATCGTCATGGAAGTGAACACTTCCGTGATGATAATTTTGGTATTGTCATGGAACACTTGTACGACAGCACAGGTATGACTATCTTGATTTTGTCATAAAATCGTCATGGATGTACATACATGACAGAAAACGTGACCTACTGTGACAAACACGTATCATCATGGAAGTGTTTTTTTTGTAGTGATGCTAGTTTTATTCTCGATATCCAAATGCATTGTCTTCATGGCCTCCAACAATTCCTTCTTCTTTGAGGGAATTAGAAAGGGTAATCTTTATATTGTGGATTTCTCTAAGGGTCCCTCAGTCCAAACTTGTTTGCTTGCAAAAGCAACCGAAGGTTGGCTGTGGCACCGAAGACTTGGTCATGCAGGTATGAGAAATTTGCAGACCCAAGTGAAGAAAAACCATCTCCATGGCATTCCTGATGTGAAATTCGACAAGAATAGTCTCTGTGTTGCTTGTGAGGCTAGAAAATTAGCCAAGAAGCATCACTCATCCAAGACAGTCATGACTACTACAAGACCTCTGGAATTCTTCATATGGATTTATTCGGTCCTCAAAATTATGCAAGCTTCGGTGGCAGTCATTATGGTCTTGTTATTGTTGATGATTTATCTTGATACACTTGGGTATTCTTTCTCGAAGACAAGACTTGTACTCAAGATATCTTCAAAAGCTTCGCTAAGAAGGCCCAAAATGAATATGATGTGCGAATTAAGCATGTCAGAAGTGACAATGGAACTGAGTTCAAAAATACTCACATTGGTGAATTTCTCGATGATCATGGTATTACTCATGAGTTCTATGCTGCATACACTCCCCAAAAAAATGGAGTTGTTGAACGAAAGAACAGAACTCTCATTGAAATGGCAAGAACTATGCTCAGTGAGTACAAAACTCCCATTCGCTTCTGGGCTGATGCTATTAACATTGCTTGTCATGTTATCAATCGTGTTTATCTTCACAAGTTCCTCAAGAAAACTTCATATGAGCTTATCACTAGCAAGAAACCGAATGTTTCTTATGTACGTGTTTTTGGTACACCTTGTTATATTCTTGATATGAATCATTCTTCCAAGTTTGCACCCAAGGCATGTGAAGGTTTTGTTCTTGGTTATGGCTCAAACTCGCATACGTATCGTGTCTATAACTCTCACCACATGAAAGTTATGGAAACGGTAAATGTGCGGTTTGATGAATCTAACGGCTCTTAGAAGGAGCACCTGCCAAATGTGATAGATGAACCATTGATATCGGATGCTATTCGGCAAATGGCCATTGGGAGCGTCAAGCTTGTTGAAGGAGATGCACCTGAGTCCTCTGATGATGATGCTCTTATGACTCGAAGCAGAAGTCGTCAAGATACAGCCGAAGCAAATGATCCTCCGAATGGAAATGGAAATCAAAATCCTAATGCCAATCAAAATGGCAATCCTGAAGGGAATGATGATACAAATACTGATGCTGATGAAAATGACAATGATCATCACGAAGAAACTGCTCATCCTCGTGTGGCAAATCGAGTTAATCCTTCATTAATTCTCGATGAAATTGAGAATCCAGGTTATCGACCCACAAATCGCTCACGCAATCGTTTGGCTAACTAGTGTGGAAGATCTCCTTTGTTTCATTGGCAGAACCTACCAAGTATGAAGAAGCCATGAATGATCCAGATTGGATGAATGCCATGCAAGAAGAGTTGGTGCAATTCGAATTAAATGATGTGTGGGAATTGGTTGACAAACCAAATCCCAAGAGGCACAATATCATCGGCACAAAATGGATTTTCCGCAATAAGCAGGATGAAAATGGCATTGTGGTGAGAAACACAGCACGACTTGTTGCTCAAGGGTACACACAGGTAGAAGGTATTGATTTCAGTGAAACATATGCTCCTGTTGCACGCCTTGAGGCAATTCATATTCTTCTCGCTTATGCAAACTACAGTAATATCTTGCTTTATCAAATGGATGTGAAAAGTGCTTTCCTCAATGGTGAATTGATGAGGAAGTTTATGTTAGACATCCACCTGGCTTTGAACATCCTGAGTTTCCTAACAAACTTTTCAGGTTGAAGAAAGCTTTATATGGGCTAAAGCAAGCCCCTCGAGCTTGGTATGACACCCTGAAGAAGTTTTTGCTCGACAAAGGGTTCAAACTAGGATCCACTGACCCCACACTTTTTACTCGTGCTGTTGACAATGATTTATTCGTTTGTCAAATCTATGTGGATGATATTATCTTCGGCTGTACTAACAATGCCTGTAGCTTAGAGTTCGGGAAAATGATGTTCGATAAATATCAAATGTCTATGATGAGTGAACTCAAGTTCTTTCTCGGACTGCAAATTCGCCAACAGGCAAATGGAATTTTCATTTCCCAGGAGAAATATCAGAAAGAATGCCTGAAGAAGTTCAAAATGCAAGATTCCAAAATGAAGGGCTATAAAACACCTATGCCCACAAATGGTAAGCTGGATGCAGATGTGTACGGTAAGGATTATGATCAGAAAGACTATTGTTCGATGATTGGATCTCTTCTTTATCTATGTGCATCCAGACCTGACATTATGTTTTTGGTTTGAATGTGTGCTCGCTATCAAGCTGCACCGAAAGAATCACATCACCAAGCAGTCAAGCGCATTCTGAGATATTTGGCTCACACCCCCACCTTAGGTTTATGGTATCCTAAGGGAGCACAGTTTGATCTTGTTGGATATTCAGACTCAGATTGGGCTGGTGACTTGGTTGATAGGAAATCCACTTTGGGGACATGACATTTCCTCGGTAGATCACTGGTCTTTTGGTCATCAAGGAAGCAGAATTGTGTATCTCTTTCCACGGCTGAGGCCGAATATATTGCTGCTGGCACTTGTTGCACTCAGTTATTGTGGATGAAGCAAACACTAAAGGATTATGGCATCAAGGTCAAGCATATTCCTGTGACAATGAGAGTGCCATCAAAATTGCACATAATCCTATGCAGCATTCTCGCACAAAGCATATTGCCATCAGACAGCATTTTATTCATGATCATGTTGCTCGAGAGGATATTATCATCAATCACGTCAAGACCGAAGACAATTTGCTGATATATTCACCAAGCCTCTCGATGAGAAAAGATTCTGTGCGTTACGGTGTGAGCTAAATATCCTAGACTTCGCAAACGTGCAGTAAGCTGGACTCGGCACCCGTGCTAACACTTCCACATCTTTGAAGGAATGGGTGCATAACACTCGAAGAGTTTGAAACTTTCAACAAAGTGAAAGTTTCTTTCTGAGAGTGAATACATTAATGAAGAACTAGGCTAACCAGCTGCCACGATAATTGTGTGACGCTCGGGGTCATACAGTTCTTATACGGTGGGTTACGCCACCACAATTTTCCTTCGTTGAATTTCTCTTCTATTGATAGATTTTGATTTCGTCTGAATGCATTTCATTCATAGCTATTTGCTCAATTGTTTGTGTTTTCTGACTGAGTGAAATGCCTAGGACCCTGTTTTCTCTCTAATCTATCTCTTCTAGTCTATGCCAATCCGTTGCAAATGCTCAAATTTTATCTGGATCGAAACTTCATCTGCTGTCCTTGACCACCATTAAGATTCGGTCTGAACATTAATCTGTTTTGGCGAAAGCTGTCCAAAATTTGGGATTTCCTACCCAAGTCAGGACCACGATCTTTTATGACGATCGCCACATGCAATACATCAACTGCCAATCCATCCCGACCTTTGAATCGTAGTCGTCTCTGCCTAGAGACCGTCCGATCAAAATCATCTGCGTGCGGTTATTTCCATTCGCCTATATAAACCGCATCCCTTCCTTCTTCCTCTTTACTTCCTTTCTCCTCGCTCTTTCTCCATCGAAACCCACGCCGCAGTGCTCTGCCTTGATCTCTATGCTGACGACCCCTTCGCCGCTTAACTGCCGGAAAGAGGTCACCAGAGTCCTTCCACGCCGCTCTGGGACATCCTATTCCCCGCGCCACCGTAGTTGCTGCACGTCACGAAGCTAGGGTACGTGTGGTTCGAACTCGGGTCTTCTTCCTTCTTGAGTCGAGTTCATCCGCAGTTAATTATCTTAGATTTTACCGCATATCATAGATCTAGGTTTTTACCCTTCTAGTGCAGATGTGGTTTGTAGTTGTTCCTCGCATCCAAATCATTTAGATCTAGGGTTTGTGTTACGCTTCACTCGAATGATATGCTTAGCTCGCTGTCTAGTATATTCTTCGGACCTACTAGCTCGATTTATCTGTTTCATTCATTCGAAACATTTCTCAAAGTCTGTCTCTAATTCTTACTCAAAATGCTATTCGTTCGAAAAAACATTCGCTGTGAGCATTTGTAACCCTATCCCCATTTTCCCTCATACCTATTCTGATTCACAGGTTTATGAACTCTGTTGAAGATTCTGCTAGACCACACAGTATGGCTGATGAAGAAGAGGCATTCATGGGCACAACAGATGAATCCAAAGCGCCAAATGCAAAGGGCCCAACAGTAAGCCCATCTACCACCAAGAGAAAAAGAGCTGAACCAAATGAAAATGAGCAAGAAGTAGATGCTCCGAAGAAAAGGAAAGGTGGTAGGCAACCTCTCACAAATTCGGCACAGTATATCTCATGATAATTAAAACGCTGTACCTGGAGAAGATTCGACTCAGACAAAAAGGCGTGTGCAAAAGATTCGGCGGCACTGGGTACGGAAATGGTTCAACTACAAAATGGTTTATCCTCGATATGCCAAGAACTTTGCCTTCCATCCCCCGTGGGGTGACTGTCGCAAAATAGGACTCATTCGGGCAGGTGAACCCCAGCAAAGGCCTCCACCACCTCCTGACGCTGATGAGTTGTTCCTTAAGACACCTGACTCCTATCCCAATGAAAAGGCCAAACGTCTCAAGAATGCTGAGAAGAGAGCCAAGAAGGCTGAAAAGGAACAGGATAGAGAAGAAGAAAATCATTGTCTCACCAAATCAGACATCGAGAAGAAAAAGGCTGAAGGAAAAGCAGAACGCCGCACAAAGAACAAACATGATCCAAAATCTGCTGCTCTGAAGAAAAAGAGCGCACCGAGGAAAAGACCTGCGAAGCCAGTTGAACCTGAAAGTGATTCTTTCGATCAAGATGATCCCCCACTCACCAAAGAAGAAATTGATGCAACTCTTTCAAAACAAGTCAATATCACCACTTCCACTATTTTGCCTAATCTTCGAGCAAGTGCAGTCCCAATTGCACCTCCGAAGAAGAACCCCTTGAAAAGAAAGACTGCTCATACCACTGTCACAATGGTTGACAAAGTGAATACAGATCCTCATCCTGATGCAATAAATTTGCAAGATTTGGTAGTTGCAGCCCCTGTTGGTGCAACTAAGCCAGGAGAAAAGCTTCCGAAGGAAAAGGTGAAGCAAATCAAAGCCCCTGCTGCTAAGCAAAATGTTCCGAATGTTGATGTTGTGAAAGAAAAGGCTGCGTAGTTTGCTCCTAAGCTGACACAACCATTGGCTTCTATGCCTCCGTCCATACAAAATGTAGTACAAGATGCTCCTACTGCACAGCCTCAAGATGACTCTGATGCACCGCACTATTTCAATCAAGTGTTCATCATGGAACAGCTTGACAGATTTGTGGAGAATCTGTTTGATGGAGAAGTGGCATCCTTGCCCATTCCTCCTGAAGTAATTTCTCAAGCTTCCGATCTAATCAACGACATGAGGAATGATTATGTTGAGATCAATGACCTCACTGCTCAACTCAACGAGCTCGACAACCATATGAAAGATGTAAAATCCCAATTTATCATCAAGCAACTTGAAGAATCTTATGTGGATGTAAATAAGGTTTTGAATATCCTTCGGCATAGAAGATTGAGATTTCACTCAGATTTGGATCAAATCGTTCGCAAAATTTGCCTCGATCATCAAGCCCAAGTCACTGGCTATAATGATCTTGTCAAAGGGCACATTGATCCGTCAAAGCAAAAGAAGAAGAAGATAGCGAAGAAGAATGTTCCTCCTCCTCCACCAGCCGCTGAGACACAGAAAGAAAAGTCTCCGAAACAGACGAGTCCTTCGCAAACTCTTGAACCAGCTGCAAATGCATCTACTTCGCCAAGGCCAACTGAAATAGTGCATGTGGCCTCCCTAGCTCATGCAGAAAATCCTTCACAACACCAAGTGTCAGAAGAAGGTGAAATTCCTCAGTCTGAACGCCAAGCTTCTCCTGACCATGAAGTACCAAATAATTCGGTTCCTCCCTCTGCTCCTATAACGGCTCCCGAAGAACCACATCCTCAGTCGCAGTGCCTGACCCAACTACAATTTCAACTGCAAAAGTGTTTGATCCCTCTCCTCTGCGAATCTCTCTCAATACTGCACGAAGAACCTCAGATCTCGATCCTTCAGCAGCAAAGTCAGCCTCTGCTCATCAATCAGACTCAGTTATCTATGGCGATGAAGTGATTTTCGTTGAAGATGAACTCAACTACCCTTATCCTCGCGAGTGACTGCCGTTGTTTTCCACTGGCTTTGGCATCAAAGGGCCTCTTTTTAGTCGGAACACTCATCCGAATTTCTTTCAGGAGAGTCTGTACAGCAAGCCCCGTACTTCTGAATCTCCTTGGTTCTGGACTCAGGAACATGCAACATACTATTCGCGGATTCTTTATGACAGCCTCAAGATTTTCGCTCATGAGTTCCCAGATATTGCTGCAATGAAGAACATTGGATGTTTCAACCAAAGTTTTAAAAGACATCGAAGACTATGGCCTCACGCATGTCTTTGCATATCAGCATCCATGGAACAGGGAGATTATTCTTCAATTTTATGCTACACTGTATATCTCCGGTGATGAATCTGATAGCGCAAAGTGGATCATGGAATGGATGACTGAAGGAAAAAGGATAAAATGCTCTGCAATGGACTTTGTATCTCATTTTCATTTCCCTCGGTTCGAACATGGCAAGACTGAGATTCGAGTTCATAACATTGATGCGATCTCTGATGAAGATTTCCGATGCACAATGGATGAAGATAAAATTCGTAACTACAATGGTCCTCCCCTGCCTGAGCACTTGACATTCGACAACCAAACCCTATATCATATTCTCACTTACACCCTCTGTCCACTAGCTGGGATGAATACAGACAACGCTATTTCTGATGTTCTTCGGAACACCATCCATGCTATCTCTCAAGGATTTATCTTCGATGTCGAAGATATGTTCCTACGCATTCTGATTGATTCAGTTCAGTGACCGAAAACTATCAAGGTATATGCGCCCTGGATTTAGAAAGTGGTTGACTATGCAATGAAGACCGAATATCTAGCAAAAGTCAGTCACAAGAGCTTCATTCTACCTGTGCGTGATATTCTGACGATAATGGAAGATTTTTCCTCGGGGAAAACACCAGTGTCAACCCTTCCTGATTATCATAACACCTTCAATGGACCAAAGCTCCCTAAGCGTGATCGTCAACCGAACACTCAACCTCCATCACATCTTGAAGTGAGCATGTGTACTCAACAGCTTCTGCTGAAGCATATGGCTGAAGATCGGCAAGAGAAAGAGCATCTGGCTGCTGAACTTAATGCAATCCACAACCGAACAAAAGTTGTGCACATGATCACAGCTGAAAACAAGAAGCGTCTCTGGAAATTGCTTCTGGAGTTCTTCTCCAAGAAGCAATTGAGCAACTCTCATCTCAAAGAACTCTATGAGTATATTGATCAAGTGTTTTCTGCTAAAGAATATCAAGATCGGCTTACTCCACCTCTGCCAGCTCGTGAACCAACAAGCAATTTACTTCGGATTCAGCTGCGTAACTTGCTCAACAAATCAGAAGCAACCTCGCCCACTGAGAAACCTGCTGAAGGAAATAATCTGTCTCGCAAGGCTCAACAGGCTGATCCCAATGTGCCTTCCACTTCTCAGCCCCTAGCCAGTCTTGAAGGATCTGCTGCTACTGCTGACGATGAAGATATTCTAGACACCTCCAAATCAGAAAGTTCTTCGGGAAGATCTTCGGGCGATGCCTCAGAGTGAATCAAATTCACCTATTTTCACTCATGTTTTTTGTCACCTTTTTGACACTCGTTGACAAAAAGGGGAAGAATTACATCAAGAGTTTTGATAGTTTTGCTCTATTGGATTTGATCTCCATGTTTATTTGCTCTGGTTTATGAGGTTTTTGCGTTGTATGTTTCTAAGACTTTATGCCACTTGATGTGCTCTATTGTAAAACTTCTGATATGAGCAGTAATATTAATAACCCCGCCTGCTGCACCATTTTCTCTCGAAGTTTTTGTTTTGCAGGTGGAATTATTGTCAAAAGTTATGAATGATTGCACTATATTCTCGTTGGATTAATTATCATCAGTGCGACTCATCACCTCGAATGATTGAAAAATCCTCCTTATACGCAAATGAATTGCAAGGAATTTCAGTGTATATCAATTGACCCTGCACACATTTAGGGGGAGTATATTTCATCATCGAGTCAAGTAACGCAAGTTCACTCTTGTTCGGTTTACATTTCACTTATCTATCTTCACTTTGATGATTATTTGTTTTGTCAACAACCATCCAAAAAGGGGGAGATTGTTGGTGCAATGATAGTCCCCTTATGGTTTGGAGTTTGTTGACATAAACAGTATGGGACTTATGTATTTGCTAGTGCACACAGAGTAACAGGTCCCTGGAGTATCGAGGAGTTTGATGCAAACGACGAAGATAACCTCCCTATGTGGCAGCGAAGGTTATCACCGAAGTTAAAGCTAACAAGCGTGACCCCTAAAAATTGCTGAAGTTCAAGCAATTGCTTCGGTGTCTGTTCGAAGAATATGACTGCGTTCGAGGAAGAATGAAGACGAAGTGAAGACATAGCTTTTGTTTCGTTATTCTTCTTCTTTCATTGAGTCATAGGACCACCGTACTATTAAGAGGGGTGTAGCGTTCGAAGCTTTGATTCTATGATGCTAAACCCAAATCCTATGAAAGCTGTGAGACAAATCTCTTTTTGTTCTGAGCAAATACTTGTCAGCAAGAGACTTTGATCTTCTTCACTGCGAGAGATTTGACTCGGGCCGAGGAGTTAGCATTACTTGTTCCTCAAGTAATGTTACAATTGCTCCAAAAATCCGACCGTTGTGAACGTGTCGATTGGCCATTGGCTAGACCTCGTGTCCAAAATGGTCATTTCCCATCTAGGAAGGCTGCGGCTATAAATAGCCACCCCGCACCGGCTTTGTCCGGTGGCTGCTCCGTTTGATTCTGAGAAGATTGTTGAGCAACCCACTCTCTGAGCGATTTGAGTTTAAAATCCATCGAAAGAAAAACCCTAGAGCCGAAGAATTAAATAGTGGTTCAACATCACTGGAATCTAAGTCTAGTACACTCCGTCTATTACTCTTGAGAGTTGCAAACTCTCTAGACGGTTAGGTGTCAATTTCCTCAGAGACCAAGAGTGATTGTGGTTCTCGAAGAAGAAGTCTGTAAAGTCTCGAAGATTGCCTTCAAGTATCTACCACGAGTGATCGGCATCGGTTGATGAATTGATTGTCGAGGAGAATAGGGTGAAGAGAGTTTATCTTCTATGTTAAGTCACAGCCCCTCCAACCAGACGTAGTCCTAGTGCAGAAGGACGAACTGGTCAAACAAATTCCTTGTCGCAATCCAGCATCATCGGTTATCCCTGTCACTCATGTTTACCTTCAATGCACTTTCATTCGTATGATTTACATCAATGCATGTCTTAGTTTTCCTTCGGTACTCTATTCTAGTTCACTGTACTTTGTTTTCATTCATTCCGCTGCTAGGTTCTGAGAGATTTAAGTTTTCAGAAGAAAATTTAAAACTCCCATTCACCCCCCTCTAGTAGACATACTTCGTTCCTACAACGAAGAGTTGACATGTGCTTTAGTTCCTTAGACCATGAGAGTATCGTAGTCACTTCTTACTATACGATGGACTTTGGGGTTGCTGAAACATCATCTGTAACACACTGATCATAACGACAACTTACAGGCTCATTGGAAGTTTGACAAGGGACTAGATATCTCAAAAGTGGGATTTGCTCCTCCGACGATGGAGAGATATTCTTAGGGCCCTCTCGGTGTGAAGGCATCCATCATCATCTGTCCAAACACATGTGACTATGTCACGGGGATGCCGGAACACGTCAACGAGAAAGAAGAACAAAACCGGTAACGAGGAGACCGGTATAGTGAGCATGATAATGACTCAAGAGGATACCAATACATCTCACCTCTAGTTTTTTAAAGTATCGCAGAGCAAAGGGAATAGCACATGATAACCAAAGGTTCACTCGAATGTCATTCGTGTACTCATAGGGATCAATATGGACGTCCACGGTTCCGCTATTGGTCATTGAACGAAAGGGGTTTTTGTTCATGTCTATGTTTTACCGAACCTATAGGGTCACAAGCTTAAGGTAATCATGATCTGCTGAGTGTTAATAGGACATGATTAATGAGGAAATATTTATGAAATCGTTTCATTAATATTCGAAATAGTTTTGAGAGGATCGAAAGCATTTCGGGGTTTACCGGGTAATATCGATAAATAATATATAGATGGAAAATGTTTCTGAAGATGTTATATTAATAATAAAAGGCTCTAATAATTTTTAGGAGGCTTTTATATTTAATTAAATATCAACGGGCCTTAAAAGGCCAAGTGGTGGAAGGATATTGGGCCACTTGGGCCCAATAGGGAGGCGCCCCCTAACTTCTTGGAGAAGCAAAGGGGGGAGGCCGAAGTTGAGGGGTATTCCCCCTCCTGGACGGTGCAAAGGGGAAGGGTAACCTTCCCCCATTGTGTGGCTCCCCCTCTCCTCCCTCCGACCTATATATACTAGAGGATTTGGCCCTTGAAGATACAAGTTTTAGAGCCTCCTCTAGTTCTCTAGTTCTAGTTGTTCCAATTAGAGATAGATCTAATCCTCTCTATTCCTCATAATTAGAAAAATAGGGTACTTCCAATCTCCTTCCTCTAATTCTCTGGCGGTTATTTGCTCTGGGCGATGAAGCGCTGCCGGATTGTGAAGACCGTACACTTGTAAACCATGGAGAGGTCATGCTTTCGGTCTTCTGTTCGAGGGACGGTTCATGGATGGTTCGAGGGATCATTCACCGACAGTTCGAGGGACTTCAAGTATGATATATACTGACTCTTCTTCCACTGCACCTCAGAGTTGGTAATGATCGGATCCAAACCACATCTTCATAGTGTTCCTGGTTAATTATATGGCAGTTTTTTTGTTTTATAATATGTTTCCCAACAACTCTCAGGATGCCTGCATATGGTAAATCCACAGATGCCATTGACGCTGAAATCCGGATAGGAGAGACCACATACCTGCAGAGCACGATGAAATTTGCACGCACCATGATGAAGGTGTTTGGACATGAGTACTTGAGAGAACCCATTGTGAAGGACACAGAAAAAATGTTGATAATTGGAGCATTAAGAGGTTTTCCAAGTATGCTCGGTTTATTTTATTGCATGCATTGGCAATAGAAGAACTTCCCAAAAGGTTTGCACGGACAGTACCAAGGTCGTACCAAAGAGGCCACCATCATACTTGAAGCAGTGGCAATGAAGGACTTGTGGATTTGGCATGCTTTATTTGGCACGCCTGGTTCTCAGAAGGACATCAATGTGCTTTGGCATGCAACTACACCACCAACAGGCACAACTGCAAAATGGGATACTACCATACTAATGGTATCTATCCTCATTGGGCAGCGTTTGTGATGACTATATCCGAGCCCCGAGGAAACAAAAAAATGTCTCTTTGCACTCATGCAAGAAGATGCTAGGAAGAATATGAGTGCTCCAAGCTTACTAGGGTATTATTCATGGAGCTGCAATGATGTGGAATCAGAGACACTTTGGTAGGTAATGACATGTTGTCTAATCTTGCAAAACATGATTGCGAAGGATGAGAGCAAAGGGGCAACCCGCACACATGATTTTAAGAAAAGTGGAGTACAGACCCACCTCTGGAAACAAGATGCGGAGCAATGTTGTGAACTTTCTAGAGATGCATTGACAACTTTGAGATGAACAGGTGAACATGCAACTACTCAATGATCTTGCGGAACATATGTGGACCCATGCTGAAAATCCCTGCATTTTATGTTTCACTTATGCACTCCAAATAAATGTTATGTTTGAACTATCTATTTTTATGTGTGAATAGATTTTATTTATGTGGTATTCATTATTATGTCACTACTGCAAGATGCTACTAACGAGACACTACGATCAGAGACCCTTTGAAGAAACTATGTGTGATGTATTAATCGCAAACGGTGATGTAAAAAAACCGTCAAAAAAGATGCAAAACGTTTGCAATGAAGGATACATCAAACACGGTTCAGATTGTAGTTGCGTGTGGGATGCGGGGCATATGGTTGATCCATACGAACTATTTATGATGAGACACAACAACAGAAACGGGTAGCCAGATCAAGGTGTGTGCAATATATGGCATACAGTTCACTCGGATGAACCGTTTGCGATGATCGAGTTGAACACAAACGATTCGGCGTAACAAGATGTGTGTGATACCCGGCAAACAGGTCGGTAATCAAAATTGTGTGCGATCATTATAGAAAGCCCATACGGTCTTTTTTTGTGAATTGTGTGCTTGTCAGGGCACATAGTTCAAGAAACCAACCTGTGGGCAATAATGTAGAAGATCTCTGTCGAATACATATTACTAACTGTCTACGATGAGATTGACAGGATAAACAGAGATAATGAATTAATATGAGCGAACGGAAACAGAGATATATACAGTCTCCTTAATTTAGTCCTTCTTCTTCTTGTTGTTGTTGTTGTTGGATGGCCCCGCGACATCATCTTGGCGAGGATGCTTCTTGCTGCTGATCATTGGCTTTTCATCGCCGCCGCCGCCGCCATCATCGTCGTTGCTGTCGTCGTCCTCCTCCTCCTCGTTCAACCATTCCTCCTCATCATCGTCGTCGTCCTCCGACGGCTCCTCGTCCATCTGGTTGTCGTCTGACGACTTCGGAGGCGGCGTCCCTTCCATGATCCGGATATAATCAAGGTTTGGGCTCGACGCCGGACTCATGGAAGACGAGCGGGATGATTCCGATGTTGACCTATCATCAGGCGCCAGACTGCTGGCCGAACTGTCGTCCTCGCTGTCGCTTGACATGGCTGCGGTTGTATAAAAACTGTGAGAAAGCGAGATTGCAGAGTGTGTGCAAGTGTGTAGCGCGGCTTGAGGGGACGATGAAGATGGTGGACACTTAAGCAGGGTATGCAGAGAAGAGGAATGCCAATTGAAGCGGGGGTTGACGTATTATCTAACCACTGATATAATCAACCGCAATTATTTGTACCCAGTCGCTCCAAATTCCCGGGGTTGCGCAGTTCTCAATGTGATAATTAATTACGCACACGCGTTGGAGCGTCCAAATATGAAACAAGCATTTTTCATAGTACTTCTACTCCCTTCGTACCGGCGACCTAGGTAGGGGAAAAATGAGATAACTTGATGATTATTTGGTAATCAATACCATTGCGTGCAGAGATTTTTTTTTCGAAAAGGAGTTGCATGCAGAGAATTGACCATTGCATGCATGTTATGCTAAGTAGTCTGAAGTCATTGAATGCATACTAGCCGCAGGACTCCTATTGGCTGATTTCCTTTTTCAGGACAAAAACAAGGAACGAGTTTTGGGATTATGCACCGGTACTAGTATGAACGGAGTAGGACAGTTGGCAAGCAATACAGTGAGCTCTTCTTATTGATGAAGCCAGTAATAATCAAACTACAAAGGAAAAGAAAGAAATAAAGACAAAGGAAAATATCTTCATGAATCTTGGCGTAACATCAATGGCATAGGACCTAGATGTGCATTACTTAGAGCACATCTAGATGAGCTTTAGCAATACTGTCAAACAAAACCCCTAATCATCATTGCAAACAACGCATAGAACATGGCTAATGCGACAACCACAACTACACATGGTAGTTCCTTCTTGTCTCTTGCTTTCATCTGTTGCCTGTGATTGATTCTTTCTTGCTTCATCGTACTAATTGTACATTCCAGATCAGCCAGTTTCTTCTTAAACTTTATGTTATCTTCTGCGAGCTTGGTGATAACACTCCGACTCCTGCCATGCCATTCTTTATCCAGCCAGTTAACAAAGGCACAAGCCTCATATCCCTGCCAATGTTAAATAGTATTCAGGATGAGCGGTGGCATTAACTCAAGTAAAATGATGAACTTAGCACTAACCTCTAAGGGGCAACCGAGAAACCGCCTGCCAATGTTGGATCCCTCCGTGCATACACGTCGAGCAGGAGTGTGCCCGTGCACACAACTCAGCTTTGGGTACTTCTCGGTGGCGCAAAACTCGGAGTCAAACTCGTGTTGCCGGAGTCTGGACTCATGCTCCGGACCCGGCGGCAGATCGCTTTCCTGGGGGGGGGGGGGTCATTCAGGACGGATTTCAGCAGGGAGCTACTTTGGACATGCTAAAAAATATCGGGATAGATTGGAACCTGAAAGGACGATTCGGATCCGTAGTACACCTGCCTTCTGATGACCTTAGGCAAGTGCTCGGCGGCGACCGCCACGTGGTGGCGCTGGCGAAAGCGGTGATACGAGCAGAAGCAGCCGCACCGAAACCATCAGCACCACTCATCCGCCCCCTAATGTCAGTGCCACACGAGGGAATTTGGAGGCTATCTAGGGATTTGGGGGAAATGGGAAACTGTGGGGATAAGCTAACGGTCGAGAACTACTTATGGCACTATATGTTGTATACGGCACACTGTTTATACATGTCATTTGTGTTAGGTATTACAACTTCACACACAATTTCCGCACCAAACCGTGTGAGAAGACAACATAGGTGAGAGATGGTTGCCGTGACATAACCGTATGTGATGTACTACCCTGTACATATAATTGAGTTACAATGATATCGTGTAAACAGCCGCTCTGCGGATATCCGTCAAAAAATAAAACAGCTGCTCTACAGATAGAGATGGCGGCGGCGGCCTAGGCAGCGGCTACCAGATAAGAGGTCAATCCTCGGTCGGTGGGCAGTGGTGGCATCATAGGAGGTCAATCCTCGGTCTGCGACGTGATTGGAGCTCATCCGTCGCGGTCGATGGCGGGATAGTGGAGGCCAAACTTCAGGTGGCAGCCGCACTAAGCTTTGCTCCTCGACCCTGCTGTCTCGACGTGCCGGCGCATCATGCTTCTCTGTCTGCTGGGTGGAGGTCATCGCGCAGCTAATTAATTAAGGTATTCTTTTCATGAGTGGCTTAATTAAGGTATTCAATTCCTAAGGGTACGTAGTACTGTAGTACTCTATGTGTAAATTGACTGGCCATTAATTTTTGTCATTGCACGTCTGGATAACAATATGGAGCACCCTTAGTAATTATGAAAAATAAACCCTAGTGATTTATGCACACATCTTTGGGCATCAGTTACTCCGTGTATTAATGTTGTTGTTTTGTTTTTAATTACCATTCGTGAGGTGCAAATGGAACAATCTGAATGGATGAAGAATCGGAGAACCACAGATTTTATCAGTGGCGTGACAGAGTTCATGAATTTGGCTAAAAGTACAAAGAAGAGAATTGGTGATGCGTATTACATCCTGTGTCCATGTACTCATTGTGCCAATACAGAGTCACGTGAAGTTGCAGATGTCCAGTGGCACTTACTCTCTCGGGGATTCATGGATGGATATACACGTTGGACCAGACACGGTGAAGAGCAGGTCATGGATGAATATACCCAGGGCTGCAAGATGCCAAACCCTGGTCAGTGTCACATGGATGTTGAATCTAACATCGGGGCAGAGGCGTCAAGCTACCAATGGAACACCAGAAAGCCGAAACGCCCACTGGAAAACCAAGACGGCGACGCAGATGACGACAATCTTGATATGCCAGATTTTGAAGCTATGATTGCAGATTTCAAGGGCCCAAAAAGGATATGGTTGGGTACAAGGATCTGCCAACCATTGACGCGGACTCCAAGCAAGAATTGTATCCAGGTTGCAAAAAGAAATATTCAAATTTGAGTGCCACCCTGGCGCTTCTCTGATTTAAAGCAGCAAACGGTCTATCAAACAAGGGCTTCACAGAGTTGTTAGGTCTTTTCAAAGAAATTCTTCCGGAAGATAATGTGCTCCCCAGAAGCACGAACGAAGCAAAGAAAATTGTTTGCCCATTGGAACTTGAAGTATAGAAGATACACACTTGTGTGAATGATTGTATATTGTACCATGGTGAGTACAAAGATTTGCGTGCATGTCCCACATGCAAGCATGCACGATACAAGCGCAGGAGAGCAAAGGACAAGTTCATTGGATGACGAGATCAAGACAGGAATCCTGTTCAAGGTTGTTTGGTACTTGCCTTTAATTCCAAGGTTGAGGCGTTTGTTTGCAAACCCTAGAGAGGCAAAGAGGTTGCGGTGGCATCATGATGAGCGAACTGCGGATAAATATATGAGGCACCCGAAAGATGGGGCTCAGTGGGAATTAATCGACAACAAGTTTATTGACTTTGCCAAGGATCCTAGAAGTATAAGGCTCGGGGAGTGTATTGACGGGATGAATCCTTTTGGCGATATGAGCACCAATCACAGCACATGGCCGGTGTTTCTGTGCATACATAACCTAGCTCCTTGGTTGTGTATGAAGAAAAAATACATTATGATGTCAATGATTATCCAAGGCCCGAAGCAACCTGAAAATGACATCGACATTTACTTTCAACTACTGGTAGAAGAATTGCTGACAGTGTGGGTAGATGGGCCTACTATAAAATGTTATGATGCTTACAAAAAGGAGATTTTTGATCTATATGTGATGCTACTACACATCATTCAAGATATGCCAGCATTAGGCAACACATCGGGCCATAAAACAAAGGGAGATGTAGGGTGTGTCACATGCATGGATAGGACAGCCAGCAGATTTCTTCCCAACTCGCGCAAAACCGTGTATTTGCATCATCGTAGGTTCTTACAGAGAAATCACCCATACCGAAAGATGAAAGATGAATTTGATGGTACGGCAGAGGTAGATGTGGGCCCAAGACCCTATAATGGGGAGGTGGTCCATAACATGGCTAAAAAAATTAATGTTATGCTTGGCAAGAAGCACGCTTTGACGGTGAAACAAACACCCATGGGTCAAGTGTTTAAGAAGAAATCGGTGTACTCGAAATTACCTTACTGGGAGATTCTACGTGTACGTCACTGCATCAATGTCATGCACATAGAGAAGAACGTATGTGAAAGCATCCTTGGTACTCTGCTCAAGATTAAAGGCAAAACAAAGGATGGTGAAGGTGCACGGCTCGATATGCTTGCTGATCAATCAAAACGCAAGAGTGAAGAAGAAGATGATAACAAATTCATCCACGCTCGTCAGAGTTACAATTTCAGTACAAAAGAAGCAACAGAGTTCTACACCTATTTGTTGTCAGTTAAGACACCCTCTTCCTACTCCACAAACATCAGAAGTCTCGTGGATGTGAGCTCAGGTAAAATGAAGTTGGGACACATGAAGTCACATGACTGCCACGTAATGTTGACAAAAATTCTCCCGGTGGCCATCAGGAATCTGATGGACAAAGATATAAGAAACACACTCATTGAGCTCTGTGATTTATTCAACCAACTATGGCAGAAAGTTGTAGGTCCTAAAGAGTTGGATCATATGCAAGATGATATTGCAAGAATATTGTCCAACCTAGAGATGTTTTTCCCACTATTATTCTTTGATGTCATGGTCCATCTCACTGTGCACCTTGTCGACGAGATAAAGTATTGTCGTCCTGTGTTTCTTCGCAACATGTATCCCTTCGAGCGGTTCATGGGAATACTGAAGCGCTATTGACGGAACCGAAACCATCCAGAGGCAAGCATCCTACAAGGTTATACCTCGGAGGAGGTGGTTGAGTTTTGCACCGAATACATGAAACAAAGACCTATAGGTTTGCCCCTCTCTCACCACGAGGGAAGGCTGAAAGGTAAGCCAGTCCTTGTTGGCACGCAAAAGGCTGCACCCGGAGAATTGGCAGAGAAAACCCATTTGACGATACTGCTTAATAGTCCAGTTCTCAGCGCTTATGCCGAAGAACACTTGGCGGAGATACGCCAAAGCTTCTTACCAATGGTGTGTCCATTAGATGCGGAGATGAAGGAGCACAATAAGAACTACGCCGAATGGCTGAAGAATCGTTTGGCACAATTATCCATGGATGACATTCCCACATGGTTGGCACAAAAGCCATCACCTACGTTGTTCACATACCAAGCATATGACATAAATGGCTACACGTTCTACGCTGAGGAACGTGATCAGAAGACCTCATATCAGAACAGCTCTGTTCGAATAGAATGCATGACTGTAGATGAAGCTAATAAAAGGGTATACTATGGAACCATCAAAGAAATTTTGGAGCTTAACTATGTGAAAGTTAAGGTGGCATTATTCAGGTGCACATGGATCCCTCTTAGTCAGGTAAACGTTGATGATTATAGGAAGACTTGTGTTAACAGGACAAAGATGGCATATCACGCGGACCCGTTCATTCTTGCCAGCGATGCTACCCAGATTTTCTATGCGGAAGACCCCTTGCATAAGAACTGCCATGTAGTGATGCATGGGAATAGGAGGGTACTGGGTGTCGACGATGTTGCCGATGAGGACGAGTACGATGAATTTGAGTTGCCAGCCAAGGGATCACGCACCCCTCTTACAAAGAATCGTAAAATCATCAGAAAACCCAAGTTCATTCGGGGTCAACGGAATGATCCCAGTTCCCCCATGTACATGGGAATTAAGTCGTAAGACTAGTTTTATGCCTACCCTGCAACTTAATTCGTTCAATTTAGAACTGTCGCGTGTACTGAATTTGTGAGTTATGCCCAGCTTTCTGTTGATGTAAGAACCGTTAATATTTTGACCTTGATATGCTGTCAGCTCAGGCAATGAATTTGAACTGTTTATCATTATTATTATTATTATTATTATTATTATTATTATTATTATTATTATTATTATTATTATTATTATTATTATTATTATACCATAGAGGTAGCACACTCAATTGATCTCACTCCAGTATCTATGAACAGAAGTTATGCAATCTGGTTTGCGAATAGCGCACGGTTCATTCATGAAAGCCGTGTGCCGACTAAACCGTGGCCGACCCCCCTGCCCCTGCCGTGCGCGCGATCTGAGTCGTGCATTCTGATTGGCCCGAACCCAAACCCCACAGATCGTACGTCTGCACCGTTGGATGCTCCCAGATCGAACGACAATCCTCATCCCATTCGACAGCAAATGCAGTTCCGGTTGTAATTTTATTTATATGCACAAAATGCACGTTAAATTCAAAAAATGTCTTAAATATAGCAAACAATACCTGAAATGCGCCAGAAAATCAAACCCGTGGTATAATGGTGATTGCGTACCATGGAATTTTTTATGTGGCCAAACGATGAAGTCACCGGCCACTGGAGTTTGAATTGACATGTCTCCTTTTGGAAACCATGATCCTTCTTGTGAGATGCTCCGGTTTGGAAGGAGCAATCATCAAAACTTGTGCCAAACTTTTCCAAATTTTTTCCATGGGGTCGTGAGAGCACGCCACAGGCACACACCAATTTTGATGATGTCCGGACTCCATCTAAATTTCCTGTAATTAAAATACCAAATAGGCCTACTCCGGTGGCCGCATCTCGCGGCCGAAATGTTTTAAACTTCTCCCCGCTTCTTGGTCAAACGGATGAAAACTCGCAACACGACACACAAATGATTTGTACACCTTCTTTGCTAACTAACACCCACATGTAGTTGTAGTAGGGTTTTGACTTTATATGCACTAACTGCAAGGTAAATGCAAAAAATGACTTAAATATAGCAAACGAGACCTGAAATGGTCTAGAACATCAAACCTAGGGTATATACGTGATTGTTTACCGTGAAAAAAAATTCGAGGCGGAACGATGTAGTCACCGATGACTGGAGTCCGAAGTGCCTCGTCTCCTTTTGGAAACTCTGATACTTCTTGTGAGATGCTTCGATTTGGAAGGTGTGAGCATCAAAACTTGTGCCAAACTTTACCAATTTTTTTCCATGGGATCATGAGAGCACGCCACGGTGACACAATGATTTTCATTATTTTCGGACTCTATATGCATTTCCTGTAATTAAAATACCAACAAGGCTTACGCCTCTCGCCGCACCCTGTGGCCGAACTGTTTGATGTTTTTCCCGTTTCTCGAACAATGAATGAAAACTCGCAAAGCGACACACAAATGATCTTGCTAACACCCACGTGTAGTTGCGACTATATATATATATATATATATATATATATATATATATATATATGCAAAAAATGACTCAAATATGGCAAACGATATCTCAAATGCACCAGAAAATCGAACCATAGGGTACAATGGTGATTTCTTACCGTGAAAAAAAATTGGAGGCGAAACGATAAACTCATTTTTTCATTTAAACGAAAATATGCTATTAGTTCATGTAAATGTATTCAAATAGCACATGGTTCACTCACGAAAGCCGTGTGCCTACTAAACCGTGGCCGATGCCCCCCTGCCCCTGCCTCGCGCGTGATCTGAGTCGTGCGTTCTGATTGGCCAGAACCCAAACCCCACAGATCGTACATCTGTACCGTTGGATGCTCCCTGATCGAACGGCAATCCTCATCCCTTTCGACAGCACATGCAGTTCTGGTTGTGATTTTATTTATATCCACAAAATGCACGTTAAATTCAAAAAATGTCTTAAATATAGGAAATGATACCTAAAATGCGCCAGAAAATCAAACCCATGGTATAATGGTGATTGCGTACCGTGAATTTTTTTATGAGGCCAAACGATGAAGTCACCAGCCACTGGAGTTTGAATTGACACGTCTCCTTTTGGAAACCATGATCATTCTTGTGAGATGCTTCGGTTTCCAAGGAGCGATCATCAAAACTTATGCCAACCTTCACCAATTTTTTTCCACGGCATCGTGAGAGCACGCCAGGGGCACACGCCGATTTTGATGATGTCCGGAGTCCATATGAATTTCCTGTAATTAAAATACCAACTAGGCCTACGCCGATGGCCGCACTTCGCGGCCGAAATGTTTGAAACTTCTCCCCACTTCTCGAACAATGGATGAAAACTCGCAAAGCGACACACAAATGATCTGTACACCTTCTTTGCTAACTAACACCCACATGTAGTTGTAGTACGGTTTTGATTTTATATGCACTAAATGGAAGGTAAACGCAAAAAAATGAATTAAATATAGCAGACGAGACCTGAAATTGGCCAAAAAATCAAACCTAGGGTATATACGTGATTGTTTACCGTGAAAAAAAATTGAGGCGGAACGATGTAGTCACCGACAATTGGAGTCCAAAGTGCCGCGTCTCCTTTTGGAAATTATGATCCTTCTTGTGAGATGCTCCGATTTGGAAGGTGTGAGCATCAAAACTTGTGCCAAACTTTACCAAAATGTTTCCATGGGATCCTGAGAGCACGCCACGATGACACATCGATTTTTGTTATTTCCGGACTCTATATGCATTTCCTGTAATTAAAATACCAAAAAGGCCTACGCCTCTCGCCGCACCCTACGGCCGAACTGTTTGAAGTTTTTTTTCCGTTTCTCGGACAATGAATGAAAACACGCAAAGCGACACACAAATGATCTTGCTAACACTAACGTGTAGTTGCGACTATAGCAAACCACTCAAATATAGCAAACGATACCTCAAATGCACCAGAAAATCGATCCATAGGGTACAATGGTGATTTCTTCCTGTGGAAAAAAAATTGGAGGCGAAACAATGAACTCATGTTTTCATTCAAATGAAAATATGTTGTTAGTTCATGTAAGGGGCTGTTTGGTTTGTGACTAACTTTTCCAAAGGTTGCCACACCTAAGGTTGGTCAAGTTTGACCAACTTAGGTGAGTGTTTGGTTCAAGCCACACCTTAGGCAAGCCACAGAGTGTGCCCCACATGGCATACACACAAAAAGTGTGGAAATATTCCCTTAGGCTTGCCAAGTTGTGGCTCTCATTTTGATGAACTACCAAACGGTTCAAGTTGTTTTCAAATAGCACATGGTTCACTCACGAAAGTCGTGTGCCTACCAAACCATGGCCGATGCCCCCTTGCTGCGCGCGCGATCTGAGTCATGCATTCTGATTGGCCAGAACCCAAACCCCACGGATCGTAAATCTGCACCGTTAGATGCTCCCAGATCAAACGGCAATCCTCATCCATTTCATCAGCACATACAGTTCCGCCTAGGATTTGATTTATATGCCAAAATGCACGATAAATGCCAGAAAATGTCTTAAATAGCACACAAGACCTGAAATGCGCCAGCAAATCAAACCTGTGGTATAATGGTGATTGCTTACCGTGGGAAAAAATAGAGGCGAAACGGTGAACACACGTCTTCATTTCAAAATTAGCACGTCTTCATTTCAAACGAAATTATGATGTTTGTGCACACGAGCGCTTAGAGGCAACCGTTTGCATAGGCCTTTCCATGTGGCGACCGCGGATATTTTTTCACCCTTTTCACCTAGGCCGCCAACACCCCCACCGCACGCCCGCGTTTCACTCAATTAGTCCACCCAATCTCCATCGCCAGCTCCCCCCTCCACCAGATCCACAGTAGAACCCTCTTCGGTGCCGGCTTGCTCAACCCGGCCGTGTGCCCGCTCTTCGGCGTCAACCCTACCTCCACTGCCGTTCCCAACACGCGGCTGCCCACGCCTCGCCGTCTTCGTTTGCTCGCCAGCCACCCTCGAGCATATCGATCCTGTAACCCTCTCCTCTCCTGTGGTCCTACCGGGTTTGCATTAGGAAACCTGTTAGTTAGTGCTCTCCATCACGGTGAGGCATATTTCCTCGCAATCCCTCCTCCTATTCCATTCCGTATGTTCCCAAATTGGCTATAAAATAACGAAGAGCGTATATTTGTTCATTATCTACCTTCCTAACTAGTACATATAAACTATATTTGTTCCAATAAGTTACTGTCGATTTATAGATCGTGGGCGCCCGAGTCACACACACTTAACAAATAAGCCATACATTTTCTAAATTATTGCATGACATGTTTAGACAGCTTGATACCAAGTTGTTAGCTTTATGATTATCCTCCTTTCCTGAGTTTAACATGTGTTCTCTGTAGATGCCGAGTAGCAGCGACAACACTCATGCTTCAGGCGATGTATCTTCATCTGATTCCAACAACCCTAGGTCTTCAGCAGATGGTGAGGGATCAAGTAATCTGGAACGGGATAGAGCTACAGCAATTACCCTTCTGGTCAGGACACGGAGGAATGCTCCAAGGAAGCCAACACACCAGCCTAAAGGTGTATATGAAGTAACTGAGATTGATTTAAAGTCTTGGGCTCCAACTAAACCAGATAAAGCATGCACGAGGTTCAGGAATGTGTGTGGATTTGTTGGCAGGGCAAGGCTCAACATTAATCTGCCGGGGTTTCGGAAGTCTGACACAGAAACATGGCAAAGGATAGTCCGGGAGATCATGGATCACTTCAACATTCCAGAGCAGTGGAGAATGCAGGTGGAACACGCTGCATTGAAGAAGGCTAGGGATGCTTGGAGAAACTGGAAGCACGTGATGTACAAGAAGTACTTGAGTGAAGGCAAGGACCCAATCCCCACATACCCCCAAATTACAAAGGCAGACTGGGCAGAATTCAAAAGGGTCAGGGCAAGTACAGAGTTTGCTACGAAGAGTGCCAAGCAATCAGAACTTCAGAAGAGGAACACACACCCCCACCGTATGGGTGTGGCAGGATACTACGATATGAAACCGATATGGGACCAGGAGGACAAAGAAGCAGTAGCTGCTGGTGGGAAACCGACCTTTAGTGAAATCAGGGGCAAACGCGCTAGAGACTACTTGCAGGCACATGCAAGGAGGCATGATGACGGAACTTATTACTTTGAAAACTCACATGAAAAAAAATTGTATCGTGTGATGTTAAAGGATTCCGAGATGCCTAGAAGGTTCTACGGGAACTCTGGGCCATGTGACATTCTGTCCGATGCTCTGGAAACAAGAGAGCCCCCTGGCCATGCAAGGGGTATAGGTGTTAATGTCCCGCACAAGAGGGCTTTCACACTCAATAAAGAAGAGAGGCTCAGCATGAAAAAAGCGAGGAGTGAAATGAAGCAGAATGAATTGTATGAAAGGTTGAGGAAGGACATGTATCCGACTGTTCAGAAGGAAATTGAGGAGTCAATGATGATGCAGAAGACTCTAACACTGACAGATAGCCGGCAGATGGGAGGGGAGGTGGGCATGGAGGATGATGGTTATTGCACGACAACACTGCACAAGAGTAGCTGTGCATCAGCTGACCCCAGCGACACTGAGACTGCAGCTGCTCATGATGATGCTATAGATGATCTATCTGGAATGAAAGATAGACTGAAGGGCGTGCTTACACATTATGAAGGTACATTAAAATGCACAACAACCAGGGTTTGCCCACCCTTCTTGGAAGAGGGCCTCTTGTTGGACAATGTGCCATTGAAGCCGGGCTGTGTGAAGTGCTACGTGACTGAAGTAAAGCCTGGATTCAATGAATTTACCCTGAAGAATGTCCTAGGAGACTATGATGAGCATAGGACCTTGGGAGAAACATTGTTACATCACATCCAGTAGCCACGAAAGGAAATAGACTTCATGGATGAGATCCCTGAAGCCCCAAGAGCAACCAATGTCGCCCCTCAACCGGTGACGCTATCCTTGCCACAGCAGCTCTCGTGTGCTTCCCCCAAAGAACCTAATACTCGTAATCCGACGGCTGATGCATCAACCTGTGATCAGCTCGCTTGACTTTGTGCCATACAGGCCATGTCATCGTCCGCCCCAGGGCAGCCAGTGGCAAGGCCTACAACTGCTGAAGACCCACCACCGGTTCAGATGCCGGCGGCTGAAGCAGCGGGGGGAGACCCAGCTGCACCACATGCTCAGCAGACCAACCTGGTGGAACGGACTGCTAAGCACTCTGATGCTTTGGAACCGCCTGCTAAGCAGTTTGTAGGTCTAGAACCGACTGCTCATTAGCTCATTGGTCCGTAGCCGAGTGATCAGCATACCAATGCATCAGCACTGCCTGCTAAGCAAACCAACGCGTTGGCACGGCCTCCTCAGCACACCGACAAGTTGGCACCACCTGCGCAGAAACCCAACATAGCTTCAACGCATGGTCAGCAGTCCGATGCCACTTCTCCTATAGCCCAGCAGTCCGTCACAGCAGCACAGCCAGCTCAGCAGTCCGATATAGCTAAACCGTTTGCTAAGCAGTTCGTCGAAGCTTTACAATCTGCTCGGCAGTCTGCCTTTCAGCCAACCAGACCTATGACCAGAAGTGCTTCAAGTACCAAGAAGGAAACGGCTAAAAAGGCTGCACCCGTGAGGAAACGCGCCTCGAGAGTGAAGAGGAAAGAGACCGATTGCCTCTTACTTAAAGCACTCATCGCCCAGAACCAAATTAACAACAAGTTGTTCGAATCGGAGAGTAATATTATTTCTGACGGAATGGATGCTGAAAAAATAGCTTTGCTGCTTGCTAAAAATAAAGCAGACATACTTGAAGTACGCAATTACGTCCATGGCCAGCCATTTTTTGTTGGCGAATACTTTGATGAGTGCAGCTCCAGTTGCCGCGAGTTACATAAATATTGCATGGATCAAATGTTAGCAGGTCATCATGCTCTGCTAGTCTACTACAACATAGATCATTTCCGACACGATGCTGGTTCCTTTAGTGTGAGTTTTGAGGAATTACATCTCTTCTTCAACTTCAACGAGCTCGATGCCACTCTTGTTAGATGCCTGATTTTGTAAGTACTTAACAAACTCTGATCAACTTCTTCATACAAGGCTGCAAATGATAAATAGCTAACTGCATTTTATTCCTCTCAGGGGATTGAACACACAGAGAAGAAAAAGGGAGAGTGTGTATTTCATAGATCCGGCATTAGCAAATGGCACAACATTACATGGTAAGGATGAACGGGAGTGGGCCATTTACACGGTCGCCCGTATATTCGAAAACACGTCCCATGCAGAATCATTTCTCTGGCCATATCATGAACGTAAGTCAAATAAACAACCACCCATACGCTGATTGTCTTTCAGATTCAGACATAATTCGTAAGTTCATGGGTTTCTTAATATGTTGCAATCATTGGATATTGGTATTCGTTGTCCCAAACAAGAACACGGTTTACTACATGGATTCTCTCAGAGAGTCAACAAACGCTCAACATCTAACGCATCTTCAGCAATTCATGGATAGGTATTGAATTCTATGATGTTGAAATTAATTTGCATTCATATCTGGTTCAATAATTGATGTTGTCAAAATTCATCTTCATTTGTAGTGTGCTCGCATTGTGGAAAACTAAACCAGGGAACCTGTTCAAGAGGGAGCTACCTTTGCAGCATGAGATCATTTCTCCGGTAACACAACGGAATCCGTTATTTTCTGTAGCGACCCGATCCCAATGGATCGAATCTCTGTGCTTAAGTGTCATCCCTGGATCGGTATGCTGACACACATAGTACTCGAGGATTTATAACAGAGTTCAATCACACACTTATTACATTGAAAATACTCATATAGAGTATTTATTACAATAATATGGTTGAAGGCCATCTAAATAAAGTAACTGCGGAAGCTTCGAAGGTAAATGAGTCCATCAACTCTAACGGCATAGCTGAGTGCATGACAACGACCTAGCGCACCCTACTCTTCGTCTGAGAATTCTGCAACATGATACGTTGCAGTCGTGTAGGTCAGCACATGGAATATGCTGGGAAGATAACACTATAGAGCAATGATGAATAATAGCTATCACTACATGCAATATAAGGCTGGTGGAGGCTCCATGGTTATCATTTGCATAAAGCTAATTTTTCCCTACAACAAAGGAATAGATTTTATTTAACTACAAAGTTTGTTGAAAAAATATTGAGAAGGTACCCCCATCTCAAATCCCAAAATAGTGTAACCCAACAAATTCATTAGGTAATGTGATGAGATCAAATCAATAATTCAAGTACCAGATACTCAAGATGTCCATAACCGGGGACACGGCTAATCATGATTAGTTTGTACACTCTGCAGAGGTTTGCGCACTTTTCCCCACATGACTCGATCTCCTCCGTTGAATTTCTCGCACTGCATGATGTTTGAGAAACGGATGATCGAGACACAGTCTTTCCGAAGAGGTCCCCTTAACCGATAGATAGGCCGGTACACCTACAATTCCCCTACATCTGCTAGCCCATCATGGAAAGGATTCCCACAACTTACTCAACTATGCCAGAGCCCATAATGGCATGTGGCTACACACGGAAGTTTCTAGCATGAATAATCTTATGATCCCTTTGAGCCTGGGTGGCAAACCATAGGATGATCACACGGGTACCCCGGGATCTCCTAGGACAACACTGGTATAACCCCAGGTGCCCACAACCAATCCACCTAGATGTGTATTAAAGTAGCCACCTTAAGTTTCCCTTAATTAATATTACTCTCGCAACTTTCATGAATCTCACACACCAAACCACGTCTACGAGCATAGCAAAATAGTATAAGCATAACGTAATAAATCCAGGGTTTGCTATAAGACAATAGGTTCCTACCTCATCAGCTACTTCCCAATACCCACATGTTATCAAATCCTAAACATGCAGTGTTGGAGGATTGAAACTAATGCATAAAACTGGGTAATAAAGGAATATGATCAAAGTGTTACCTGCCTTGCTGACGATCGGAAAACCCTAGAGATTCGTAGTAGCAAGCCTCGCACTCCGGAAACTCTATCGTGAACAAACAATAGCATACATAAGCACTCAAGCATAAGATGCAAGGGTAAAACCAAAAGAAAAGATCTAAACAGAAAGTTCATGTGAAGAGCTTCAATTTGCAAAAAGAATCAATCGAATCGGAGATACGCAACTCAAACTACGATCAAAAGAAGTTCAAATTCAAATCTGCTTGAACCCAAATTTTAAATTTTCAAAATCATGTTCAAGTTGTTTATCTGAACAGAGGGGATCGAGATGAAGATTTTGGCGTTGGTTTCACTGGATTTGGATAAACGAGCAAAAAGTTGCGAGGGTTTGAAGATCAGGGACTAATCTATAAGAAAACTATTCGTGGATAGGTCCCTGGACGAAAATTAAACTAAATGAAAAATCTACAGAACGAACGTTCGCTGGAGAACCTAATCTAACAAATTCGTTCGCTACAGAGTCTAAATCAACGAACGTTCGCTAACTAAACTAACCTAATAAAATAAACCGATCTAAAAAGAAAAACCGAAAACAAAAAAAACGGGTCGGGTCAGCGGTTTTACTGGTTCGGCCGGTTCGGGCGGATCGGCCGGCGGGTCGTCGACGGTGGCTGACTGCTGCTGCTGCTGCGGGGTGGCGGCGGCGGCTGATGAGAGAAAAGAGGGTGGGGCGGCAGCTTATAAGGAGGGGGAGGGGCGAGGCCGGCTTGGGGGAGGGGGCGGCGCCGGACTCCGGCGAGTCCGCCTCGGACACGGCTCGAGGAAGGCGGTGGCGCGGCTTGGGCCAGATGGGCCTTCGGCCCAGTTTGGTCCGAAGTTTTTTTTAAACATATTTTTTTTCAAAGAAAGAAAAATACGAAAAACTATAATAAATATATATCCAAAAATACCAGAAAAATTCACATAATAATATAGCCTTATTAGTGGCCTAGTGAACATTTTTCTAGGCCTAAATGCCTAAAATAAAAACACAAATTTTAGTACTAATAAAATAAATATTTTTGCAAAACAAAAATCCAACAAAATTTATTTTTACTAAAAATTCAATTTCCAACAATTTTTTTATTCTATTTTTGAAGAAGTCATATTATCTTCTCTCTTTATTTTAAAATAATTAGAAAAGAATTTTGAAAAATAATTTGATCCAAATTTCCAAGTTTTGATAAATCAAAAATGGATTTTTGTGAAACCTCCAACTCTCTCAAACTGGTCCTTGAGTTGCTTAAGGTTTCTTGGATCAAAATGCTACCAAAACAAAACAACAAAAATGCATAAATCATGGATGCATATGAATGATCTATGTATAACATCCAAATTGAAAATTGGGATGGTACATTTTCGGATAATGTATCCAATAGTCTGCAAATACCTTTTCTTATGCTAGTCAAATGTTCAAGCTTCTAAATAAACCTCTTTCTATTTCTGTCCAAAGATAAAAAATACATCTAACACCGGTTAGGTTGTTCCTAACAGGACAAATACATGACTAATTCTGTACAAAATATTTCGGTGTCCTCAGCAACAAGCAGGGACCAACCTTTGTGGATACTATGTTTGCAGACACATGATCTCCATCTGCAAATATGCTGATAGTTGTGAAAATGCTCGCGAATTAGTACCCGTAAGTCTATCTTAATTAATATCTTCTACTCCACTCATATGGCACATTTTGATCTTAAAAATACTGCAGCTCATCTTAGAAACGAGGACCCCTGAAACGCTCCCCGCTGGTGAATTGCTGATGGTTCAGAGATTTATCAGCGACTTCTTCCTGAATCACTACATCAATCCCACTGGTGATAATGAAGATTTCAGCATGCCTTCTCCTGAAACATTGAGTAAGAGTTAGCCGCTAAACATATACACATGGATCCATTGTTTTCCATATGATGAGGTCTTCGTATTTCGTACACTATGATTAATTATGTAATGCATATGTATGTCGACAAATCATTGGAATTTAGCGACCATTTGTTCAATTGCAATTGTTACGAAATCTGATGAATGTTCTTCCTGTGCATCATATTTGTTCAATTGCATATTGTGGCGAATTTTCTTTTTGCATGCCGATTCAAATGGGATATTTTTGCTTTAACCTAGCAATTGCTCTGCACACGGTTCAACTAAATGAGTGTGTGCGATCCACATCAAAAAGCATACGTTAATCATAGCGGAACCGTCGGTGATACACAGCAGATCATAGATGATTTGCAGCACTACTACGTGTCCGTAGGAGCTCCGGAACCGTTTGTGATATCACATTATCGCACACGAGAGCTTGGAGTAAACCGTGCCCAATGTAAAATACAATCGCAGTCGTAAATTTTTCAGGAAACATGTGTGATCCCAAACGAAAAGCACACGTCACTCTTACCACAACCGTCGGTGATACACAACAAATCACAAATGGTCTGCAGCACTTGTATGTGTGCGAAGGGGCTCCTGAACCATTTGTAATAGAAGATTATCGCACAAGGTAATTGTTTGGAAATGTGTGCGATGGAGCCTTGCATGGCAGACGAGTTCTGCAGAAAACTCATGTGCGATGGGGCATGACGATGACATGTACCTGGGGTAGGGTAATAGGCCTGACCTAGACACCCTTCCCAAGGACATTACCTTAAAGTCAGGGATATTCAAATGACAATACCATTCACTCGACCAGAAGCATTCCACTCGGAAAACCCAATTCCATTCGACCGGAGTGTACTCACTCGACCACATCAGAAATTACTCGGAAGACAGAAGATCTAAAGTCACTCAGAATGGCAACGGTCAGGCGTTCACTCCGTAGTCTTAATGATCATTTATATGCCTTTATTGCTGGCGTTACCAGTAACGTCCCATCTTTATGTACATTGGATCATGTGTAACTAAGGGCTGGAGGGGTCTGGCGAACTCTATATAAGCCACCCCCCTCCTCAGGCACAAGGGTTCGCACCCCCTGTAACTTCACGCATAATCCAATCGACCGAGCCCCCGGGCAGCGAGACGTAGGGCTATTACTTCCTCCGAGAAGGGCCTGAACTCGTAAATCTTGCGTGCACAACCTCACCGTAGCTAGGATCTTGCCTCCTCATACCTACCCCCTATTCTACTGTCAGACTTAGAACCACGACAGTTGGCGCCCACCGTGGGGCCGGTGTCTTAGCGACTTTCCGGTGAGGTTGTGATTTTTTCCGATTCCCATCGTCATGGTTTCTGGTGGAGGTTCGGCTGAGGGCCGCAAGATCCGTCTCGGCGCGCTCGTCTTCATCGCCGACGACTCCGCCTGGCTCCAGGAAGCCCCCCTCGACGTCGAGACACTCCCCGTCCGCGGGGCAACGCACTTTCGTGCGTGTGTCCGCGGTGTCCTTATGCGTCAGCCATCGACCCAGTATCGGTCGGCTCCCGCAGTAACTTCGTTCCCCGCTGTTCGCCGTCGCAAGCGATCCGGTCGATCGCAGCTTCAGCGGTGGGTGAAGCATGCGGTGGCATGTCAGTCAGCCACCCCTCAAGTCGCGGCAATCGAGCCTGATGAATCTCTCTATGGCCTGTTCGATCTGTCGACTGGCTCCGTCGAGACCCTGTTCGAGTGCAACAGCAGCGACCCTGCAGCAGAGGTCCTGATGGTCGACACACCGCGCAGCCCACCTGGCATGCATCGCAACGGTGGCGACGATGGCGGTGGCGATCCGTCGCATGTTCACGAGGAATATCACCCCGAAACCCTCTCTTCACAGCGGAGGGAGGAACTCCACCGCCGCAACGAGGAGGCACTCCACACGCCCATCATCGGAGAGACCTCTGAGGCTCGGGCCTTGGAGGCAGCGCGCTTGGCCACTTTGGCTGAACGCACTCGACTGGAGAACCTTCAGCATGCACTCGACGAACGTGCTCGGCAGCAGATTCCTGAGTCCAGCCGACGGCGGCAATTGTTCCCGCCTCAACCTCAGGTATACCGCACTCCTATTCAAAATCTTACAGCCGCAGCTCGTATAGCTGAGTCCATCCAACCATACTAGTCGGAGGCTGGATGAGGTTTGATGCAGATCCGGGCTCTGCTTCGGGCAGCAGGAGAGCAAAACACTGCAGTATCTCAGTCGTGTAACAGAATCCATAGCAGATCTGTGGTGGCCGACACAGTCCAATTGGCTCACAGCCCAAGATCGCCTCCGCGGTGTGAGGGACGTGGGCATCGCCAAGAGCAGTACTTGGGTCGGAACCACGAGCAGTACGATCATCGTCTCGTCCGTGGTGACCACCGTCGAGTGCCTACGCCCCCTCTGAGAGGCGGATCATATGTGCCCCGGCGTTATGATGACAGTCACCCGTACAGCGAAGAGCGGAGGGTGCCAGTCGACCCAAGAGAGCCAGGGTTTGATGCGAGGTCAATTTTGGTGCAAGGTTTGGTCGACAGGAACCGAGCACACAGAGAAGGGCAAGACAGAGATCGCCCGAGTGGAAGCAGAGTACATGTTTCAGTCCCCGAGTGTTTTAGCAGAGCCATCAGAGCTGCTGAGATTCCCCCCAACTTCAAGTTGGCGACTGGGGTTAGTAAGTTCACCGGTGAGTCGAAGCCTGACACTTGGCTGGAAGATTACCAGGTAGCTGTTCAGATCGGTGGTGGAAATGATGAGGTAGCTATGAAACATCTTCCTCTCATGTTGGAAGGATCGGCCAGAGCATGGCTGAATCAGTTGGCTCCAGGCAGTATATTCAGCTGGGAAGAGTTAGCTTGAGTGTTTGTCAGGACATTCGAGGGCACATGCAAACGACCTGTAGGGTTGACAGAATTGCAACATTATGTACAGAAGCCGAATGAAACTCTGAGGGATTACATCCAAAGATGGCCACTTTACATCACACAGTAGAAAATGTATCCCAACACCAAGCAGTTTGCGCCTTCAAGGAGGGCGTTCGGTATCGAGAGCTTAACCTGAAATTCGGTCGGAAAGGAGATATGTCTCTGACCCGAATGATGGAAATAGCCACTCGGTACGCTAATGGTGAAGAAGAGGATCGACTCCACAGTGGAAAGGGCAAGCCAGTCGCCCAAGACACCGGAGGAGGTCGGAAGCAGAAACGCAAAGCTGAGCCAGCAGGTCCTGGTGAAGCTGCAGTTGTTACTCAAGGAAAATTCAAGGGGAAGCCAAAGGGCCCTGGGTCCCCAAGAAGGTGAAAGATCAAGCAGGAAATGATGTGTTGGATTTGCCATGTCACATTCACTCCAAGAAGGATGAAGAGGGTAATCTGATTTATCCCAAACATACCACTCGACAATGTCGGCTCCTAATCCAGTAGTTCCAAGAGAAACAGCCCAATGAGAAGGAAAAAGAGTCTGACAAGGATGAGGACAAGGAAGAAGATGATGACGGTTTTCCTAACGTCAATTCCACTTTGGTGATTTTTGCTGACATTGAAAGCCAAAGTTGACTGAAAGTCATCAACAGAGAAGTAAACATGGTTGCTCCGGCAACGATGACATATTTGAAATGGTCAAAGACTCCCATTACATTCGACCAATCTGACCACCCACCGCTCGTTGCCACCCCCGGGAGGCAAGCGTTGGTGGTCGACCCAGTCGTTGGGGGCACCCGACTGACCAAAGTCCTGATGGATGGTGGTAGCGGCTTGAACATTTTGTATGCTGAGACCCTCCGTGGGATGGGCATTCCGATGTCCAAGCTCAGTGAGAGCAACATGCGATTCCACGGTGTCATTCCAGGAAAGAAAGCTCATTCACTCGGCCAGATCGCTCTTGACGTGGTTTTCGGTGATTCAAAGAATTAACGTAAGGAGAAGTTGACATTTGAAGTTGTGGATTTTCATAGTGCCTATCATGCTATTCTGGGCAGAACTGCATATGCCCGTTTCATGGCTCGACCGTGTTACGTGTACCTCAAGCTAAAGATGCCTCGCCCCAGGGGCGAGATCACAGTCACCGGTAATCGGCAACGAGTAGAAGAGTGCCTCTAGAAGGGCTCTAAGATAGCCGATGAACAGATGGCAGCAGTAGAAATGGAAGAATATAAGAAGACTGCAGATCCGAGTGATTTGTTGCGTGCTAAGAAGCCTGCTTCAGAGTCTGCATTTCAGTCGTCCGGTGAAACAAAGCCTGTTCACATTCACCCGACCGATCCCAGTGCTGCTCCGACTCATATCTCGACAACACTCAATAGCAAATAGGAAGAAGCGCTCATCCAGTTCCTCCGTGAGAACTAGGACATCTTCGCATGGAAGCCGTCTGACATGCCGGGTGTACCCAGGGGACTGGCTGAGCACCGTTTGCGAGTCGATCCAAAGGCAAAACCCGTTAAAGAGCATCTCCGTCAGTCCGCTGTGGAGAAGAGAAAGGCAATCGGTGAAGAGGTGGCTCGGCTTCTAGCGGCTGAGTTCATCCGCGAAATTTACCACTTTGAGTGGCTCGCCAATGTTGTCATGGTTCCCAAGAAGGACGATTCACTTCGTATGTGCATTGATTTCAAGCATATCAATCGAGCCTGCCCAAAAGATCATTTTCCTCTCCCCCGCATCGATCAGATAGTCGACTCGACTGCGGGATGTGAGCGATTGTCCTTCCTGGACGCATATTCCGGGTACCATCAGATCCGACTGTATGGACCTGATGAAATAAAAACAGCTTTTATCACCCCATTCGGGTGCTTTTGCTACGTCACCATGCCCTTTGGTCTCAAGAATGCTGGTGCCACATTCATGCGCATGATACAGAAGTGCCTGCTAACTCAAATCAGTGGGAATGTGGAAGCATACATGGATGACATCATGGTAAAGTCGCCTAAAGGTTCCGACCTGCTGACTGACCTTGCTGAAACCTTTGCCAATTTGAGAAGATATGATATCAAGCTTAATCCATCGAAATGTACATTTGGAGTTCCTGGTGGAAAGTTACTCGGTTTCCTCGTTTCCGAACGTGGGATCGATGCAAACCCAGAGAAAGTTGGTGCAATCCTTCGAATGAAACGCCTTGTGCATGTACACGACGTTCAAAAGCTTACTGGTTGTTTGGCCGCTTTGAGTCGATTCATCTCTCGTCTCGGTGAAAAGGCATTGCCTCTTTACCGACTGATGAAGAAATCTGATAAGTTCGAGTGGACTCCTGAAGCTGACGCAGCGTTTGCAGAGCTCAAAGCCCTGCTTTCCACCCAGCCGGTGCTTGCTGCTCCAATCAGCAAAGAGCCTTTACTGCTTTATATAGCAGCAACTGGACAGGTTGTCAGTACAGTACTCACGGTCGAGCGGGAAGAAGAAGGTAAAACCAACAAGGTTCAACGCCGAGTGTACTATATTTCTGAAGTCTTAACCCCATCCAAGCAGAGATATCCACATTATCAGAAGCTTGTCTATGGAATTTACTTGACCACAAAGAAGGTTGCACATTACTTCTCAGATCATTCGATTACAGTAGTCAGCGATGCTCCATTGTCAGAAATTTTGAACAACAGAGATGCAACTGGTCGAGTGGCAAAGTGGGCGATTGAACTCCTTCCGCTGGATATCAAGTTTGAGGCAAAGAAAGCGATCAAATCTCAAGCAATAGCAGATTTCCTCGTCGAGTGGGTTGAACAGCAGCTACCGACCCAGATACAGTCGAAACATTGGACTATGTTCTTCGACGGGTCCAAGATGTTGAATGGTTCAGGCACTGGAGTAGTCCTAGTATCTCCACGAGGCGACAACCTCAGATATGTTCTCCAGATTCACTTTGATTCCTCCAACAATGAAGCTGAATATGAGGCACTTCTGTACGGGTTGCGTATGGCCATTTCACTCGGCGTCCATCGCCTAATGGTTTACGGCGACTCAGATTTAGTGGTTAATCAAGTGATGAAGGAGTGGAACGTCAGGAGCCCAGCTATGACTGGTTATTGCAATGCAGTGAGAAAGTTAGAAAAGAAGTTTGAAGGTCTAGAGCTCCACCATATACCCCGACTGAAGAATCAAGCAGCTGATGACTTGGCGAAAATAGGTTCCAAGCGGGAGCCTATTCCCAGCAATGTGTTTTTGGAGCATATTCACGCACCATCAGTTCAAGAAGATCCCTTCACTGAAGAGCTCCCACAGCCTAAGAGCTCCACTGATCTGACTGAAGCTGAAATCCCAGCTGTGGTCTACTTGATCATGGAGGTTTTGGTCGTCATTCCCGATTGGACAGTGCCATATATTGCGTATATTCTCAGGAAAGAGCTTCCAGAGGATGAAGAAGAGGCTCGTCAGATTGTCCGTCGATCCAAAGCCTTCACGGTAATGGGTGGACAGCTCTACAGAGAGAGTGTTACTGGGGTCGTCAGAAATGCATCACTCCAGAAGAAGGCCAAATGATCCTGAATGATATCCACTCAAGGACCTGTGGTCACCATGCATCCTCTCGGACCATCGTGGCCAAAGTATATCGAGCAGGGTTTTACTGGCCACGGGCAAATGAGATGGCAAAGGAAATAGTTGACAAGTGCGAGGGCTGTCAGTTCTACTCCAACATGTCCCACAAACCTGCTTCAGCCTTGAAGACTATTCCACTCGCCTAGCCATTTGCTGTTTGGGGATTAGATATGGTCGGACCTCTGAGGACTGGCAGGAGTGGCTTCACCCATGTGCTTGTAGCAGTCGACAAGTTCACTAAATGGATTGAAGCTAAACCTATCAAAAACCTGGAAGCAAGTACTGCTGTCAGCTTCATCAGAGGGTTAACATTTAGATATGGAGTTCCGCACAGCATCATCACGGATAATGGGTCAAACTTTGATTCAGATGAGTTCCGAGCTTTCTGCGCTTCCCAAGGTACTTGGGTCGACTATGCTTCAGTCGCCCACCCTCAGTCGAATGGACAAGCTGAAAGAGCGAACGGTTTGATTCTCAAAGGGCTGAAACCTTGATTGATGCGCGACCTCAAGCATGTAGCCAGCGCTTGGGTAATTGAGCTACCGTCAGTCCTTTGGGGATTAAGAACAACACCAAATCGGTCGACCGGTCGAACCCCCTTCTTCATGGTCTATGGGGCTGAGGCTGTGCTGCCGAGTGACTTGCTTCACAATGGACCCCGAGTAGAACTTTTTTCAGAAGCCGAAGCAGAACGGGCTTGACAAGACGCTGTTGATCTTCTGGAAGAAGAAAGAGAGATGGCCTTGATCCGATCGACCATTTATCAGCAAGACCTTCGTCGATTATACGCCAGAAATGTGAAGGGTCGAGCATTTTAGGAAGGGGACCTTGTGCTCCGAGTGGACCAGCAACGGCCTCACAAACTTGCCCCCACTTGGGAAGGTCCCTTCATCGTCACCAAGGTGCTCCACAACGGAGCGTATCACCTCTACAATGTGGAACAGAATAAAGACGAGCCATGCGCTTGGAATGCGGAGCTACTCTGCCATTTTTATACTTAAGTGTTCAGACTGATGAGATGTAATAAGGAGTACCTTTCAGTTCGTTTATCAAAGACATGGTTTTACAGTCTCCTAAATGATTGTTGTTACTAATACATGTGTCCAAAATCCCCCAGTGGTGGCATAGCCGCGAATCCGATTCGCCTAAGTTTAAAAAAATCCTACCGAGTGATGAGCAACCCTCTCACTCGGAGGCTTAGCTGCAGTCCTGTACTCGCCTAAGTTTAAAAAATCCTACCGAGTGATGAGCAACCCTCTCACTCAGGGGCTTAGCTGTAGTCCTGTACTCGCCTAAGTTTAAAAAATCCTACCGAGTGATGAGCAACCCTCTCACTCGGGGGCTTAGCTGCAGTCCTGTACTCGCCTAAGTTTAAAAAATCCTACCGAGTGATGAGCAACCCTCTCACTCGGGGGCGTTAGCTTTTTGGCACAAAAAAAAAAAAGGGGGGGGGGTCCTGTACGCGCCTTAAGTTTAAAAAATCCTACCGGAGTGATGAGCAACCCTCTCCACTGGCGGGATAGAAAAAAAAAAATAAAAAAAAAAAAAAAAAAAAAAAAAACAAAAAAAAAAAAAAAAAAAAAAAAAAAAAAAAAAAAAAAAAAAATTAGAAAAACTGCAGGTCCTGTACTCGCCTAATTAAAAAATCCTACCGAGTGATGAGCAACCTCTCACTCGGGGGCTTAGCTGCAGTCCTGTACTCGCCTAAGTTTGAAAAATCCTACCGAGTGATGAGCAACCCTCTCACTTGGGGGCTTTAGCTGCAGTCTGTACAGCCTAGTTTAAAAAATCCTACCGAGTGATGAGCAACCCTCTCACTCGGGGGCTTAGCTGCAGTCCTGTACTCGCCTAAGTTTGAAAAATCCTACCGAGTGATGAGCAACCCTCTCACTTGGGGGCTTAGTTGCAGTCCTGTACTCGCCTAAGTTTGTAAAATCCTACCGAGTGATGAGCAACCCTGTCGGGGGTATCATGCGACATATGCCAGGGGATGGCTTATCGTGGATGGGGACAAAAGTACGTCGCCATGCTCTAGAAGCGGGAGTGAGTGAGACCGCGTACGCTTGCAAGTCTTACCCAGGTTCGGGGCTCTCCTAGGAGATAACACCCCTGGTCCTGCTCTGCGGGGTCTCCGCATGATCACTATCTCAATAGGTGGCTACAAGCTTGCTCCTTGAGCCTCCTGGCTGGAGGAGGAAGAAGGGCAAGGCTAGCCCTTACTCCACTCTCTCTGCGTGTGTGTGTGTGTGTGTGTGTCGTGAGTGCTCGACGAGGCCTCTGCCAAGGAGCTAACTGCCAACCCCCTGCATGGGGTGACCTGGGGGGTTTATATAGGCCTACCCCCCAGGGATACAATGGTAATCCGGCCGGGCGTAGGACCCGGCCGTCAGTATCTCTGGTCGCCGGCTTCTCCGCCGACTGCAGGGGCCCACCGCTTGGTGGGTCCCCCCTGTGGTCTTGTCTTCGGCCGACAAGCTGGGCCTGCCGCTTGCGGGTCCTGTCGGCTGTGTAGCACTGTAGCAGTGCCACTGATGACGCATGCTTGGTCAGGGAGAACGTGGATACAGTCCCGCCGCCTGGCGGGAACTCGCTGTAGCCATACCCCGTCGTATCGGGTTAATGGCGCACGGACTTTGAGGGAAGAGGAGGGCCGCTTGCTGGGAGCCGGCCTCCCACCGAGCCGACTGGTCAGGGCTTGCCGCCTTCTGGCTTGTCACGGACAGGTAGGGCCCGCCGCCTGCGGGCCGTACTGGCCACCTGTCACGGGAGCATGGCTCCCTCTGCCATGGGTGTCGTCATGAGTGGCATGGCAATAGTCCTGCGTCGGGCGCAGTGTTCCTGCCCGGTACACAGTACCGTGGCCACGCCCCGCCCTGGATTCGGGGGTGGCAGGCCTGTACTGTAGCCATACCCTGTCTCATCATGTTTATGTTGGTGTTGACTTTGAGGGCGCGAGGAGCCGCCTGCTAGGACCCGGCATCCCAGGAGGCCGCCTGCCAGGAGTCGGCTTGCTTCATGTCCGTCTTGTGGACTCCGCCGCCTCCCGGCAACCGGCTGCTTGGACCAGCCGGCCTCAAGAAGGCGGCCCTTGTCCTTGATGTTTGAGGGGCGCAGCCTGCCCTGATGTCTTGAAATACCAAAGGGAGCTGATGGGGCTACCCATGGTCATTTACTCCGACAGTAGTCCCCAAAGCTGATGAGGCGCTGCGGCTGAAGGGGCGAGAAGCCTCAGCAGCTTCATACTCTGAATCGCCTTCCGAAGAGCCGACTGGTTGGTGTCGGCAATGACCAGGCGGGCCGCCTGGTGGTTTTGAAATGTCGTGGCGGGGACCGGGTGGCGCACTAGCCGGGCGTCAGGCTTGCCGCCCGCACATGTCGGCCACATGGCATCTTCAGGTCAAGCCGGCCTGCCAGCCCACGCGCGCAACGGGATGGCGCCGCTGGCCAGGGTCCACCGCTACAGTACGTCGCGCGCGCGCACGGATCCGCTTCGGCCGAGGCGGTCGGTTGGTATTTTGTGGCAGTTAATGCACGCCTTTACTGGTGCAATAATCGTGGGAATCATGGGGGAGTGGGCGCAGTTAATCCCCATGGCCCCCCATGTCCCCGCCCCCTCGGCTTCGCCGCCTGGGCTATATGTAGGGGGAGGAGGGGGGTGGCAGACGCACGCGCGCCCTCCTCTCCCTTCGTCGTTCTTCACTCTTCCTGCCGCCGCAGCGCTCCTTCCTCCCACCGAAGCGCTGCCGCAGCTCGCCGTCACTGCGCGTCCTCTCGTAGCGGCCTCCTTGCTCCGCTGCGGCCTCGTCCGCTCGTCACCGCGCCGCGCCGGCGACGAGCTCCGTCGCCCATGGCGCGTTCACGAGCCGGCGACTGGGATGGCTCCAACGTCCACGAAGACCACCTCTCCTTCCTCCGCCAAACGCGTCGGCTGCCCCGAGAGGCGAATGTACAGGTGCGCATCCCTCCCGAGGCAGAAATCTCGCCAGCGCCGGAGGGTGACGAACGCGTCGTCTTCCGGTCTCATTTCCTTCGCGGCTTCGGCCTTCCAGCAAGCAACTTCCTCTGCTCTTTCTTTGATTTCTACCAAGTCCAGCCGCACCACCTCACGCCAAACACGGTGGTGCTGCTGGCCGCCTTCGTCGCCATGTGCAAAGGATATCTTGGCACTCTCCCCACCCTCGAACTCTGGGGGGAGTGCTTCTACCTCAAACTCGGCACCACCGCCAAGGGCCAGGCGGCTTAGTGCGGAGCCTGCGTGGCGGTGCGGCGCCCGGGCACTGGTAACCGCTTCCCTTCCATCTCTCTGCTGCAGTCCGCCAAGCTGTGGCAGAAATCTTATTTCTATGTCAGAAACATCCATCCGACTAGCGATTACGTCAACTTGCCGGCCTACGCAGCCGGCCCGCCGGCCAAGCCGCGTGCCAACTGGCGGTTCAAGCCGAGCACTCTATCGGCCGCCTCCTCCACCGTCCTTGCCCGACTTCATGTGATGATGGAGTCGGAGGGCTTGAAGGGCTCGGACTTGCTGGCCGCCTTCGTGACGCGCCGAGTTCTCCCCCTCCAAGCCCGGCCTCACATCATCAGTTGCATGAGCGGGCACCGGGACCCGTGCCGGATGTGCACGCGGGAGCTGCCGGACGTGGAGGTGGTCCGGCTGGTCAACTACATCTCTGACTGTAAGCTGTCGAAGACGGACTGGCGGTTCGGCAAGCGGCCGTACGACCGTGCGCATCCGCCGCCTGCGGTAAGTCTTTGTAGTTCTTTTTCTCTTTTGCTGGTCCGAGTTCTTGTTTCGCCGTCTGATCAGTCAGCCATGGTGTAGGTCCTCCCGGCCCAGTCAGCCGCCGGCGCTCTGGATCCAGGTCAGGAGTACATGCCGGACCAGACGAGGAGCGACGTGGAAGACCCCGACTTGGGGGCGGCCGCCATGGAGGAGGACGACGCCACAGGTGGCGGCGGTGGAGCACGCGGCTCCGTGGGAGGAGGCGGCCTTGAGGACTGGCCGGACGACGATGAGGAGGAGGACGAGCCGCGCCGCCCGCACGGCACCGACAGGGCGGGCGCGAGCTCCTCAGCCGCGCCGACCGCACCAGGTGGCCCAAAAAAGCACCGGGCCGGCTCGTTGCTGTTCGGCAGCCGGCCGAAGAAGTCCAAGAACGCGGCCGCCGCGACCAGGCGGCAAGAGGCCGCCGCCCGAGCGGCCCAGTTCCAGAGGGCCCTGAAGCAGCCCCCGATGGTATCTGCGTAAGTGTTTGGCTGTGTTTCCCTTTCTTCTTCCTTGCAAACTTTTTCTGAGTTTTTCTCTTGTCTTGCTTGAATCAGGGCCCCACTCATTCTTGAGCGGTCTGCCGCTGCCTCTGTGATCGGGGAGGCAGAAGGCTCTGCAAATAACCGCCGTGTGGACCCGCTCGCCGACCTCCGGGCGGCGACGGAGAGGAACGCATGGGAGGTGCGCGTGGAGCGGGAGGAGGCGGAGAGGCAGGAGGCGGAGGTGGCCAAGGCAACGCGGGCGGACGTCGCCACCAAGGCTCGAGCGGATGCGGCCGCTAGGGCGCAGGCGGAAGAAACCGCGCGCGGCCAGGCCCCGCAACTTCTCATTCCGTTGTGCGTGGCGCCGCCAGCGCCAAAGGTCCTGGAGCCGACTGGAGGAGCCGGCGATGACCAGCCGGCCGTGGAGAGGGGAGGGCTCGGAGGCGGAGGTGCCCCCGCAAGCGCCGACTGCCGAGGCCCGAGCCAATCGGCTTGACGTGCCATCGGTGTCGCTGATCGGTGTCGAGTTGGTGGTGGGGGCGACTCCCGTGGTGCACCCTTCGGTGCGCCGGCGTGTGGCGAAGGCGGCGTCAGCGCCGGGGGCGCAGGAGGCCGGGGCCGCGAGCTCGTCGGCCCTGGACGCAGAGGCCACCAGCGCCCCCCACCAGAATGGACGCCTGGGGGCGGGACGGGCGTGCTGAACAAGGCCGCGCAGGACGTGCAGGCCCAGCTCTAGGCCCAAGGCGCCGCCCTCCAGCAGTGTACGAAGGCGTTCTTGGCGACGCGGACGGCTGTTCGGGTATGCTTCTTTGCTTTGTTTTTTGATTCCTGCAGTCTTCCGTGGGGGCGCGCCAGCGCACCCACTGGGTGTAGCCCCCAAGTTCCGGGCCGGCTGCTGAGCAGGCGGCTCGGAACTTTAAGGTAAGTTCCGAGTGCTAACTTGTTTCCTCTTCTTTTGTCTTTGTTGCAGGACTACCACAACATCCGCGCAGCCGCCTTCAACTCCCAAGTCCAGGAGTTGGCTAAGCGGACCGCCGACCTCACCGAAAGCCGGTGTAAGCATTCTGTCTTCTTCCTCGTGGGGGCGCGTCAGCGCACCCGCTGGGTGTAGCCCCCGAGATTCGGGCCGACTGCTGAGCAGTCGGGCCGGATCTTCCGGCAACCACTTTCTTTTTAGTCATCTTTGTTGATTGTCCTCTCTTTCTCATTTTTGCAGGAGCCAACGCCACACTGCAGCAGCATCTGGGCGAAGTTCAGACCGAGCTGCGCGTCAAGGAGGAGGAGCGCCATAAGGCGGCCCTGGAGCACGACCGCCTGGCCAAGAAGTTGGCAGACCAGGCGGACCAGCACAAGGCGGAGCTCCAGAAGCTCAAGGAGGCGGAAAGCGCCCTTCAGGCTGAGTTTGAGGTCGAACGCTCAAAGTGGGCCGAGAAGGAGGCGATCCTCGCCGCGGGCTGCGGCGAGATTGAGGACATGATCGACGGTAAGCTTCTTTCTTTGGAATAGCTGCTGACTGCATCGGGAGTCGGCTTCTGACTTCTATCTTTCTTTTGCGTAGACTTCTTTCCTGGCCACGCTGTCGCCGTCAGCCAGGCCATCGAGGCACGGCGCGACCGGCGTAGGAGGGAAGGAGTGGAGATCCCGCCCGACGCGCCTCGGAACATGAACGAGCAGCTCCGGGCTGTTAGGACGCGTTTACAGCTGATTCACCGTCTGCTCCGCCGCCTTCAGCGTGCCGGGTCTCAGCTGGTTTCCGCCCTCTGGCCAGGCGGCCAGGCTCCACGTACCCCCAGTCGGACCGCCGACTGGTTGGAGGCGGCAATCAGCCGCTTCGAGGCTTGGAGGGGCTCCTCCGCTCGGGCAGGCACCCGAAGAGCCTTGGAGTTTGTCAAGGCGTGGTATCCTGGGCTGGACCTAGCCCAGTTGGCCATGTTCCGACAGGAGGCCATGGAGGAGTTGGTGGCAGCGGGGCCCGCGCTCACCCATCGCGCGGTGGCGATCGCCGAGTACACCGACACTGGCGTCTTCTTCCCCGAGCTGGACGAGGAAGGTGCCGAGGTGCCGATGGACTGGTTCGGGCTGAACCCGGATGACGGCGAGGACTCGGCAGAAGAAATCGCCTCAAGCGACGAAGGCGAGGACGAGGAAGATGAGGATGGTGAAGGTGACACACCGGAAGGCAGAGTGGACGCCCAGCTTCAGCTCGATCGGGCCTCGAGTAACGAGCCGCGTGCGAGTGCACCGACTGCTGCTGAAGGCGACCAAGCCGAGACTCGCCAGATGGCCACTCCACCAACTGGTGCCGCCGACTCCACCAACCTGCCGGACCCGCCTGTTGCTCGTTTGGCCTAGGCTGCCAACTTATCTTATCTTTTCCTGCCTTGGTAATCTTTAGAACAAACTTTGTTAAATTCACGCAGTTCCACCCGCTGGGTGTATTCAAACTTTGTTGAATGCTGGCCGAGGGCCTCTTGCTATGTAATTTAATTCTCGCACAAGATGTGCCTCGCCGAGCTCTGACTTGTCTTGCTTTCTGTTCTTCTTGGCTTTTTCCTTTGCCGCTTTCCCTTGGCTGCCGCCTTGCCGGTCAGACAACCATTCTCGGTCTACTAGCCAGGTCAAGTACTTGGCCATTTTGGGAAGACAAGTACTTTGGCCGCTTAGAACGTAGCAATTTAGGTGAGAAGCCGGCCGGCCGGCTGCTCAGCAACCGGACGGCTAGGCGATGAGCCGGCTTGGCCTATGTGGGTGCTTTCGTCCTTAGCCATTTTTCATGTGAGCACCATTTCTTACCTTTGACCCTTGCCGGCCGGACAGTCACTCTGCGAGCTGCGGCTTATGGCAAGGGTGGGCTTATATGCCGGCACACTACTTGTCCGACTGCAGGTAGAGCCAACATAGTACAAGGCGGCAAGCCCCCGGGCCGACTGGTCGGACCCGGTGCCGGGCATAGGAATGAAATAACATACTCACAGGCATGAAACTTATCATACAAACAAGAAAAGGTAGCCCCCGAGTGCTCCTCGAGGGACTCGGTGCCTTTGCCCTTAGTACAAAAGGTAGCGTGGTACATACTGTTTTTAACTGTAAAATCTTCGGAGAAGATTTGTGTTCCATGGGCGCTCTGCTTCCTTGCCGGAATCGTCCCTTTTGCGCGCCCTGGGCTTCTGTGCGTCGATGAGGTAATAGGAGTCGTTGCCCAAGGCTGTGCTGATGATGAAGGGGCCTTCCCAAGGGGCCGAGAGCTTGTGCTGGCCGGCTGTTCGCTGGATCAGCCGGAGCACAAGGTCTCCCTCTTGGAAGGATCGTGGCTTGACCTTCCGACTGTAGTAGCGGCGCAGGCTCTGCTGGTAGATGGTGGACCGGCTGAGTGCTAACAGCCGGCCCTCTTCCAGCAGGTCGATGCCATCTTCTCGTGCTTCCTTTGCCTCCGCCTCCGTGTACATGGTGACGCGAGGCGAGTCGAACTCGATGTCAGTTGGGATGATGGCCTCGGCCCTGTATACAAGGAAGAAGGGGGTGAAATCGTTTGATTTGTTTGGAGTGGTGCAGAGACTCCAGAGGACGGCCGGTAGCTCGTCGATCCAGCAGCCGGCCGAGCGCTCCAGCGGCTCGACCAGTCGGGGTTTGATGCCAGATAAGATGAGGCCATTTGCTCGCTCTACCTAGTCGTTTGACTGCGGATGGGCAACAGACGCTAAGTCCAGTCGGATGCCCTGCATTGAGCAGAAATGGGCCAAGGCGCCTTTGGCAAAGTTAGTGCCATTGTCGGTGATGATGCTGTGTGGCACACGTACCGGACGGTGAGATCCGCGATGAAGGTCACAGTAGTTGGACCATTCAGTTTCTTGATTGGTTTGGCTTCAATCCACTTGGTGAATTTGTCCACGGCGACCAGCAGATGGGTCATGCCACCGCGTGCTGTCTTGAATGGGCCCACCATGTCCAGCCCCCAGACGGCAAAGGGCCAGGTAAGGGGGATGGTCTTGAGTACAGAAGACGGCAGATGTTGCTTGGAGCTGAATTTTTGGCACCCCTTGCATTTCTTGACCAGATCCTTGGCGTCCTCCAAAGCAGTCGGCCAGAAGAAACCATGGCGGAAAGCTTTGGCGACAAGGGATCTGGATGCCGCGTGGTGGCCCCACTCGCCTTGGTGTATGTATCTGAGGATTGCCTTGCCTTTCTCTGGTTTGACGCAGCGTTGGAAAACGTCGGTCACGCTGCGCCTGACAAGCTCTCTGTTTACTATCATGTAAGCTCCTTCCCGGCATTGCACCTGCCGGGCCGAAATCTCATCGACTGGCAGCTCTCCGCCTACCAGAAAGTTGAGGATGGGCTGTGCCCATGATGGTGCTTTCACTTCATCCACTGTCATTACGGTTACTGAAACCAGGGCGATTGGGTCTGGAGGTGGTGGGGCGGAGTCAGCCAAGTCTTGCCGCGTTGTTGAGGTCCCCGGGATGGCCGCTGCAGCCCCCGGGCCGGGCTGTAGAGTCCCCGGGCCGGGTGCGACTGCCGCAATTCCCGAGGCGCTTGCCGAAGTCCCCGGGCTGGCTGCCGCAGCCCCCGGGCTGGGTCGCGAAGTCCCCGGGCCGGGTGTGATTGCTGCAGTCCTCGTGCCGCTTGCCGAAGTCCCCGGGCCGGGTGCTGCAGCCCCCGGGCCGGGTTCGTCTGCCTCGGGAGTAGCCGGCACGAAGATGGATTCTGATTCCGGGGAAGGCTTGATGGACGGCTTGCGGAGGCGTTGAAGGGACACGCCGGCTGGTATGGCTTGCCGGGTGGAGCCGATCCGCGCCAGGGCATCTGCTTGCTCGTTGTCGGCCCGTGGTACGTGAAGAAACTCGCACCCATCAAAGTATCCACTCATCTGCTGGACGAGGAAGCGGTAGCTCGCCATATTTGCATCCTTGGCGTCCCAGTCGCCGGACGACTGTTGGACCACCAAGTCCGAGTCGCCGTAGCATAGAATCCGGCGGATGCCAATGTCCTTGGCCAGCCGGAGTCCGTGTACTAGCGCCTCGTACTCGGCCACGTTGTTGGAGGTGGCAAAGTGGATTTGCAGCGCGTATCTGAGCTTGTCACCTTTGGGAGAGGTGAGGATGACGCTGGCTCCCAAACCGGTGCGCATCTTCGAGCCATCAAAGTGCATCCGCCAATGAGTGGAGTCTGGAGCTGGCGGCAGGTACTGGGTCTCGGCCCAGTCGATGAGGAAGTCAGCCAGTGCTTGGGACTTGATGGCGGCGCGAGGCTGGTAGAAGATGGTGTAGGGGGCCAGCTTGATGGCCCACTTGGCCACTCGGCCCGATGCGTCTCGGCTGCCTATGATCTCCGCAAGCGGGGCGGTGCAGACGACCGTGATGGGATGCTCTTGAAAGTACGGCTTGAGCTTCTTGGCGGCAAAATGCACGCCATAGCACAACTTTTGGTAATGGGGGTAGTTCTGTTTGGAAGCCGACAACACCTCACTCAAGTAGTAGACGGGCCTCTGGACCGGCAGCGCTTTGCCGTCCTCTTGGCGCTCTACCACCATAACTGTACTGACCACCCGGCTGGTGGCGGCGATGTAGAGAAGCATAGGCTCCTTGGCAGCCGGGGCGGCCAGGACGGGCGGCGTGGTCAACATCTTCTTGAGCTAGAGGAATGCCTCGTCCGCCTTGTTGTTCCACTCGAAATGAGTGGTCTTCTTCATCAGCTGGTACAGGGGAAGGGCCTTCTCGCCCAGCCGACTGATGAAGTGGCTGATGGATGCCAAGCAGCCGGTGAACTTCTGGACGTCTCGCAGTCGGGCGGGCCTCTCCATCCTCTCGATGGCCTTGATCTTGACAGGGTTGCACTCTATGCCGCGCTCTGAGACAAGGAAACCGAGGAGCTGGCCGGCTGGTACTCCAAAGACACACTTGTCTGGGTTGAGCTTGACTTGGAAACGGCGCAGATTATCAAAGGTTTCCTTGAGATCTTCCAGGAGGGTACCGCGCTTCTCCGTCTTCACTACAACATCGTCTACATAGACGTGGGCATTTCTGCCGAGTTGCTTGAGGAGGCACTTCTGCATGCAACGCTGGAACGTGGCACCGGCATTTCTCAAGCCGAATGTCATGGTCAGGTAGCAGAAGGCTCCGAATGGCGTGATGAAGGCGGTCTTCAGGCAGTCGGCCGGGCTTAACTTAATCTGGTGGTACCCCGAATAGGCATCCAAGAAACTCAACAGCTCGCATCCGGCTGTGGATTCTATCACTTGGTCAATCTAAGGCAAGGCGAATGGATCCTTCGGGCAAGCTTTGTGTAGGCTGGGGTAGTCAATACACATGCGCCATTTGTTATTCTTCTTTAGTACAAGGACTGGGTTCGCTAGCCACTCTGGGAAGAATACTTCCATAATGAAGCTGGCTGCTAGAAGCCGGGCTACCTCTTCACCAACAATTCCTCTCTTCTCCTCCGACAGGCGGTGGAAGGGTTGTCTGACTGGTTTTGCATCCGCTCTGACATGTAGCTTGTGCTTGGCGAAATCCGTCGAAACACCCTGCATGTCCTTTGGAGACCACGCAAAGATGTCCCGATTCTCATGGAGGAAATCGATGAGCTCGCCTTCCTATTTGCTGTCAAGGTGAGCTCCTATGACAGCGAACTTCTCCGGGTGCTCTGGGTCCAAGGGTATCTTCTTGGTTTCTTTGGCCGGCTAGAAAGAGCCCTGAGCTTCTGACTCCTTGGGATCTGGCGATAGGTCCGGCTGCTTGCCGGCCATGGCCACAACCCAGTCAAGGAGCCGCTTCTCGGCAGCAATCACAAGGGACTCGGCTAGCCGACTGCTAGCTGCAGCACATTTGGCAGACTTCTGGTAGTCGCCGGCTATGGTGATAATGCCCTTGGTGCCCGGCATCTTCATCTTGAGGTAGGCGTAGTGGGGGACCGCCATGAACTTGGCCAGAGCAGGCCGGCCAAGCAACGCGTGGTAGGGGCTCTCAAGGTCAACCACCTCGAACCAGATTAGCTCTCGGCGGAAGTGACTCTTGTCTCCAAAGAGGACATCTATCTTGATCTTGCCGATTGGTGAGCAGGATAGGCCAGGCACAATGCCATGGAAGACAGTCCGGCTGGGCTGGAGCTGTTTCTCTTTGATGCACAACTTCTCCATGGTGTCGCGGTAGAGGATGTTGATGCTGCTACCGCCCTCTATTAGAATTCGGGAGAAACGAGCAGCCCGCCTCTCCGTTGCGAAGGTGGCATCCAACACCAGGGCATAGGAACCCAGAGAAGGCATCACCTCCGGGTGGTCAGCTCGGCTCCAACTGATCAGCCTCTCCGACCAGTGCATGAACTCTGGGGCTTCAGAGGTGACAGTATTCACTTCTTGGCGCTGTTGATGCCGGCTGTGCCTGTCGTCAATCACGCTGGTGAAGACGACGTAAGCTCCATGCTCTTCCGGAAACTCGTCTTGGATCGCGCCGACTGGTCGGACCGCCGGCTGCTGGGGAGGCGGAGGCGGCGGGCCAGCAGGCGGCGGAGGCAGCCCTTCGCCTCTGGCGATGCGGGTGAGCCAGTGGCACTTCCGGGTGGTGTGGTTGGATGACTTCGCGCCGCTGTGGAACTTGCAGGGAGCATCGAGGGTTTGCTCAAATGAGAAGGCGGGCAACCAGGCAGGCTTGGCGCCCCTTTGGCGTTTGGGGCCGGGTTGCTCTTCTGGCTGCTGGTCTTCGACTGTCGCCACCTGCCGGCTGGGGGTAGCCGGCTGCGGGGCCTTGCGCTTATTGACGCTTGACTGTTGGCGCCGACTGGAATCACCAGCCGGTGTCTGAGGAGCCGGAGGGAGCATCTTTCTTGACGCATCCACCCGGAGTTCCGACTTCATGGAGGAGTCGGCAGTGGCGTACTTGTCCGCGGTGATCAACAGCTCGTCGAGCGTGGCCGGCTCGTCGCAGAGGAGCCGGTGCTTGAGTAGGGTGCCTTCCCGGCACCCGGCAGTGAAGTATTCAATGGCTTGCAACTCATGAACCCCTTCGCAGGAGTTGCGCAGCTCGGCCCACCGCGTCAAGTATTCGCGGGTGGACTCGATCGGGCCTTGGACGCATAGGGAGAGCTGGCGAGGCTTGGGCGGCCGCTTGTAGGTGCTGGTGAAGTTGCGGATGAAAACTTCGGTGAAGTCTAGCCAGCTGTTGACGCTGTAGGGCTTGAGGCTATTCAGCCATGTCCGGGCCGTGCCCTGGAGCATGAGCGGAACATACTTCACGGCGACACGCTTGTTGCCATTCGCTATGTTGACGGCAGTGAAGTAGTCGACCAGCCAATCTTCCGGCTTCACAGAGCCGTTGTACTTAGGAGTGTCCCGAGGGAGCGAGAACCCTTTGGGGAAGGGCTCATCGCGAATGCGGGGGCCGAAACTAGGCGGGCCGATTGCATCTTCTTCTTCCAACGCCAGGGACCGAGCCAAGCGGTCGATCCGGTTGCGGGCATCGTTCTCTCCGACTCCTTCGCGGGGGCCCAGCCGGCCTCCGAGGGTCAGATGCTCAACAGGCGGCGGGGAGGCGCGCCTCTCCCTGTTCGGGAGAGGCGGACGACCGTCCCGCCGTTCCACTGCCCGTGGACGGCCGTCTTGGTCGCGCTCGATGGAGATGCGGGTGCGGCTGCGGCTGGCAACCGGCTCTGGGTCTCCTCGGTCGCGGGCGCCGACTGTCGGCGTCCGGGAGGTCGCGTCATGCTCTCGGCGAGGGGGATGGTTCCCAGCCTGTAGACCGGGTTCCACCATGCGGCGGCCAGCTTCTTGCTACGCGGCGGCCGCGTCGATGAGCTGCTAGACGTGCTCCGTCATGCAGCGATGTTCGTCGCCCTCCAGGCGGTCCAGCTCGTCTGCCGCTGCCTGGGCGGCGCGCAAGTTCTCCATGGGCGTGGCGTAGACCGGGCGGTCGGCCCCCAACATGCTGGCGATGGCGGCGCCGCGCTGCCGGACCGTGCACACGCGGCTGGGCTCGTCAGCAGTCGGCGTGCCGCAAACGGCACGGTCGATCTGGCGGTGGTAAGCCTCGGTGAGGCGTCTCATGGCCGCCAACTTGTTGGCGCTATCGAGAAGTGCGATACGGCACGCCTCCAGCGTTTCACCGCTCGCACCGGGCGCTACGGGAGCGGACAGGTCCCGCATTGCCGCCTGCAACGAATCCCGGCCGGCCTGGTCGGAGGTTCTGTCGTGGCTGATGACCAGCACCTCGGTGACGGTGCTGGTGCCAGCGCCGCTGCCTGCAGTGGGAAGTGGATCGTCGAAGATCACCACGTCACCGGGGAAAGTACCAGGAGGTGCGACGTTGGCGTTGACGACCGTGTCGACGAGTAGCTCGGTGGAGCCAACGGACTCCGGGTCGGAGACCGACTCGTCGGCGATGTGAAACTTGCCGAGGAGATCGATGAGGCAGCTCTCAGAGCTAGCTGAGCCCGCGTCGAGTGCAGGCTCGTCGAAGAGGCGGATCCCGCCGATGAGATCAGCGAGGTTGCTTGTGGCACAAACAACTTCCACGCCGCGCAGCGTGTCGGCGCAAACGCCGTCGGGCGTGCCGGGCTGGCTGCGATCGCCAGGGAGGAAGAGGGTTCCCGTCCAGAACGTGTTTCCGGACGACGGTGCACCTAGCCCCATGGTGTGCGCCAAATGTTGGGGGTATCATGCGACATATGCCAGGGGATGGCTTACCATGGATGGGGACAAAAGTAAGTCGCCGGGCTCTAGAAGCGGGAATGAGCGAGACTGCGTACACTTGCGAGTCTTACCCAGGTTCGGGGCTCTCCTAGGAGATAACACCCCTAGTCCTACTCTGCGGGATCTCTGCATGATCACTATCTCAACAGGTGGCTACAAGCTTGCTCCTTGAGCCTCCTGGCTGGAGGAGGAAGAAGGGCAAGGCTAGCCCTTACTCCACTCTCTCTGCGTGTGTGTGTGTGTGTGTGTGTGTGTGTCGTGAGTGCTCGACGGGGCCTCTGCCAAGGAGCTAACTGCCAACCCCCTGCATGGGGTGACCTGGGGGGTTTATATAGGCCTACCCCCCAGGGATACAATGGTAATCCGGCCGGGCGTAGGACCCGGCCGTCAGTATCTCTGGTCGCCGGCTTCTCCGCCGACTGCAGGGGCCCGCCGCCTGGTGGGTTCCCCTGCGGTCTTGTCTTCGGCCGACAAGCTGGGCCCGTCGCTTGCGGGTCCTGTCGGCTGTGTAGCACTGTAGCCGTGCCACTGATGACGCATGCTTGGTCAGGGAGAACGTGGATACAGTCCCGCCGCCTGGCGGGAACTCGCTGTAGCCATACCCCGTCGTATCGGGTTAATGGCGCACGGACTTTGAGGGAAGCGGATGGCCGCTTGCTGGGAGCCGGCCTCCCACCGAGCCGACTGGTCAGGGCTTGCCGCCTTCTGGCTTGTCATGGACAGGTAGGGCCCGCCACCTGCGGGCCGTACTGGCCGCCTGTCACGGGAGCATGGCTCCCTCTGCCATGGGTGTCGTCATGAGTGGCATGGCAACAGTCCTGCGTCGAGCGCGGGATTCCTGCCCGGTACGCAGTATCGTGGCCACGCCCCGCCCTGGATTCGGGGGTGGCAGGCCTGTACTGTAGCCATACCCTATCTCATCATGTTTATGTTGGTGTTGACTTTGAGGGCGCGAGGAGCCGCCTGCTAGGACCCGGCATCCCAGGAGGCTGCCTGCCAGGAGTCGGCTTGCTTCATGGCCGTCTTGTGGACTCCTCCGCCTCCCGGCAACCGGCTGCTTGGACCAGCCGGCCTCAAGAAGGCGGCCCTTGTCCTTGATGTTTGAGGGGCACAGCCTACCCTGATGTCTTGAAATACCAAAGGGAGCTGATGGGGCTACCCATGGTCATTTACTCCGACAAACCCTCTCACTCGGGGGCTTAGCTGCAGTCCTATACTCGCCTAAGTTTGTAAAATCCTACCGAGTGACGAGCAACCCTCTCACTCGGAGGCTTAGCTGCAGTCCTGTACTCGCCTAAGTTTGTAAAATCCTACCGAGTGATGAGCAACCCTCTCACTCGGAGGCTTAGCTGCAGTCCTGTACTTGCCTAAGTTAAAACACGCTCCATCTTGATCCGTCAGGACAATGAAGTGCAGGTCGACTGCGACCTTCTCTTCAGAGCTACGCCACAAGTACAATGTGTGCTCCATCCTGATCTGCAAGAATGACGAGATGCAGGTCGTCCGCGACCCTCTCCTCAGAATTGCATCACAAGAACAAAAGTCTGTTCCGAGTGAAGATACAAGTTCCACTCGGAAATAAAAACAAGCATATTTAAGGGAAAACTAAGTACGGACAAATCCCCATGAGGTTCCGGACCGCAGATTAAAGTACTCGGGCATCAGGTCCGAAGGAGTTTAACGGTTACAAAACCACTCGGCATACCGAAGCAAATTTAATCGGATCATAAAAATTTTGTTCACTCCGCAAGAGGGCTGGCAGGCTCGATGAACTCATCCAGGTTGATTCCATCTGCAATTCAAGTAGCAGCACCAATAAAAGTCTCCATGAAGGACTGGAAGTCAAGTTTCTTGGTATTGGCAATCTTGATTGCTGCTAGCTTCTCTTCTTTGGCTTCCTTGCAATGAACACGAACCAGGGACAGAGCTACGTCGGCACCGCATCGAGCAGAGGACTTCTTCCATTCCTGCACTCGACCAGGAATCTCATAGAGTCGAGTCATCAAAGACTCGAGATCATTTTGGAGTGTTTCCCTTGGCCAGAGCGCCCTGTCGATCCGCGACACTGCAACCTTCAGTCAAGCAAGGTAATTCATGGCGCCGGCAAGGCGAGACTCCAGTCGGAGCATGTTCATGGCAGCTTCATCTTTAACAGGGGAGTTGATGGGGTCAAAGCTTGTCTCGACTCGTCCAGTCTCTTCCTCGAAGTTTTGACAGAATTCTGCACTCACCGAGAAATAATGAGTCGACAGTTATATGATGAGTCAACGAAAGCAAATCAATCGGACAGGAAAAAGTACCTTCAAGCATGAGGAATAACTTCTTGGCGAGTCCTCCCAGATAATTCTCTAGCTCATTCCTATTGCGGGTGATGTCTTCCACTTTGTCAGTCAGAGTCCCTTTATCCTTCTTTAGTCAAGTTACCTCTTTGTTGGCTTCATCGAGAGCAGTCTTCAGCTTGGTATTCTCTTCCTCCAACTTTCCGACTGATGCCAACTTTTGGTCAGCGAGTGCCATTTTTTCTTCTGTTGTTTTCTTCACAGCCGCAAGGTCAAGGTCCTTCTTCTCCAAAGCACGTCTCATTGTTTCTAGAAAGAATAACATTCGAATCAGAAAGAAGAGGAGAAAAGATGGCAGGAGAACCAGTCAAGAAGCTTTCCTTACCAGCAGCATCATCCTTAGCCTTCTGCAAATTATTCTGAGCCAACTCCAAATCAAGATTGAGCTGGATCTGCTTCTGCTCTAAGTCAGCGAACCGGGCTCCAAGTTCACAAGATTTCTATGTTCAGAAGATAGTCAGTCGGCAGACACAAAGATTGGTTGCTTCCGAGCAATAAAGTAACAAGTTCAAAGAGTTCTAAGACTACTGCCGAATCAAACATTCAACAATAGTGTCGGGGACTACACTCAGTGGGTGCACTCAGCGCGCCCCCACTGGTTTGACTTTTCAATTGACTTGGTCCGTCCAGTCAGAAAGAAAAAAAACTCAGACCATAGCCGACTGCCCGCAGTCGACTACGGTCTCGGGGACTACACCCAGTGGGTGCACTAAGCGTGCCCCCACTGGTCCAGGTTCCACTCGACATGATCTGCTCAGACCGAGTGGAAAAGTTCTATTCAAAGACCCCTGCCGAATCAAACATTCGACGGCGGTCTCGGGGACTACACCCAGTGGGTGCACTCAATGTGCCCCCACTGGTTCAGAGATTCAATCGACACAACCTAGTCGACTCAAGTGGAAAAACTACTCAACAGAAATTAAAACACCCAGTGGGTGTACAGACTGACAATGGGGGTGCAATTAAGGTTCCAAAACGCTCAACCACGGACGTCTTGCAGATAATAAAGCAGCAGTTTCTAAATATCATATCCTAACAGAACATGCGTCAAGATGGAGTTCAGTCGGAAGTAAGTTAACCTGGACATTGGCCTGGAGTGCTGAGCTGGCATCACAGGCAGCTTGACTGGCCTCGCGCACCACTTTCATCTGCTCCATCATAATGCCTGCCTGGCGTATGGCTTCCTTGGCAGTACTCACTTGGTCCTCTGGGACGTGATGGGCGGTGAAAAGTGGAGACGGTGGATCAGCTGCAGCAGCTTGAGAGCTTGAGGCATGAAGTTGCACAGATGAAGCAGGGGCCTGTGCAGTCGACGCTGAAGGACGACCACTCGACAAGGGAATCGCAAAAGTAACAGAAGCACGGTTGAGGTCCCTGGGCTGCTGGATAGCTGGTTCTGCCGCCGGCGTCGACTGAGGCATCTTGCTAGCTGGTGCCTTTTTGCCCAAGGTCCTGCTCTTCTTTCCCACGAGCTTCTGTGGCACATCTTCATCGTCATCTAGAAGTTCAATAATGTTTTGCGGAGCTGCAAAAGAATCGACCACAAGAGTTCAGTCGACTGTAGAAGTGGTTAGCAAAGAAAAGACAAGATAACAGGAGTCATACCCACATTGGATGTGACCGCGTCCTCCATCTCCTCGTCATCATCATCTTTGTAAGCAGAAGTCCCAGAGGTAGCAGCACTGCAAATTTCAAGGTTCACTCGGTCAAGCAAGAGAATGGGTCGACAACTGATATAAGATTCCTGGAGCAAAGGGTGAAAATGAAACACTTATGTAGAGGCGATGGGAACATCAACCTTGATCTTGGGCAAGGCCTTCCGTGGCTTTAACGGCGCAGTCTTGAGCTGCTTCGGAGCCTTCTCAGTCGACACCGGAGAAGATGTCTGAGTGCGCTTCGAAGTTTGTCAAGTCGGTGCCGCCACTTTACCCCGAATACTTGCTGGGTCGTGCTTCTGCTTGGAACGCTTTTCCACGCGAGGTGGAGAATCGACCTCCTCACCACTGCTCGAGTCTTCGTGCTCTTCATCACTCTCGTCATCAGAGTTCCAATCGCCGCTGTCGCCTCCGCTCTCCTCTCCTTCCTGGATCTGCTCCCCGTTGGGCATCGAGTACATCTCAGTATATATCTACAGAGAAAAGAATCATACAAATATCAATCGGATTGAAGCCTAAATAGGAAATCAGAGCAAAGGACATTCGGCACTGAGGATTGTACCTTATCCGGTTCGTTGGTCTTGTCGAATGGTGGGACCCTCTTGGACCCCCTGGGGTTATCTTTGTTACCAGTGATGCCTTGCAGCCACCGCTCCACTACCTCCCCGGTGACCTCCTCCGGCTGGATCCGAGTGGTGTCATCAATACCCGAGTACATCCACATAGGATGATCACGAGCCTGGAGTGGCTGGATGCGTCGACTGAGAAATATTTCAAGCAAGTCCATACCAGTCACCCCATCGCGGACTAACTGGACTACTCAGTCAACTAGCATATTCACTTCTACTTTCTCCTCTGGGTTCACTTTCGAAGTAGAGGGCAGCTGGACTCGATCCATGGAAAAGGGAGGAAGCCCAGTCGACTGACCAGGAGTCGGCTGGTCTTTGCAATAGAACCAGGTCGATTGCCACCCTCTAACTGAATCGGGGATCGTCATAGCCGAAAAAGTGCTCCTACCCCTCATCTGAATTCCCAGACCCCCGCACATCTGGATCACATGTGTTCTCTCATCACTCGGATTGGACTTTTTTACGGCTTGAGAGCGGCATGTGAATATATGTTTGAAAAGACCCCAGTGCGGTCGACAGCCCAAGAAATTCTCACACAGGGAAACATAGGCAGCAAGATAGGTGATGGTGTTGGGGGAAAAGTGATGAAGTTGAGCTCCAAAGAAATTCAAGAAATCCCGGAAAAAGGGATGTGGAGGCAAGGAGAAACCGCGGTCGACATGAGTCGCGAGGAGGACGCACTCACCCTCTTGCGGCTGCGGCTCGGTCTCGTTCCCCGGCAATCGCCAGGACTGGTGGGCAATCAAGCCCCCTTCAACCAGATCTTCCATGTCTTCCTTCCGGATCGTGGATCTGACCCAGTCGCCCTGGATCCAGCCAGGCGGCAGGCCGGACCTAGATGACGACCCGCCCTGACTCGTCTTCTTGCCCTTCGCTGCCGCCGTCACCTTCTTCGCTCACTCCAGGGCCGCCGTTTTTTCCTTTCCCATCGCAGCAGGCTACGCTTGGAAGGGGCGGCGGCGTCGAAGGTGGTGGCGAGTGCGGTGGAGAAACGGAGGAAGAAGAAGGGGATAAAGAGCGCAGTGCCAAATGCACCGGCCCGGACGCCTTATATGGACTTGTTACCGAGTGACTGACTTGTGGGCCCAAGCAAACCCATCGAATCCCGTAGCAGTCGCGCACTCGGTACGTGGAGAGAAAGGTGGCGTGAGGATCGAGGCGTCCCTGCCAAATCTGTTCCGTTTACTGCGGGCCTCTCAGTCCCGCGCGCTTCTCCAAATTTCGAATCCCGTGAGATCCGGGAACGATAGTGCAGTCAATCGCGCCAAAGATCTCATACCATGTCCACAATTGAAGCTTATCAACAAAATTCACTCGACAATTTAGGAATGGATCAAGGCGACTGAAAATGAAGTCGAAGTCGTTACGTGGTTCATTAATCTAAGCAAAATGCTCCCGAAGCGTGAAAACTGGGTCGGAACCATCTTCAACTCCTTTTGTCACTCGAACCCTGAACCATTCGGGGGCTAATGACGATGACATGTACCTGGGGTAGGGTAATAGGCCTGACCTAGACACCATTCCCAAGGACATTACCTTAAAGTCAGGGATATTCAGAGGACAATACCATTCACTCGACCAGAAGCATTCCACTCGGAAAACCCAATTCCATTCGACCGGAGTGTACTCACTCGACCACATCAGAAATTACTCGGGAGACAGAAGATCTAAAGTCACTCAGAACGGCAACGGTCAGGCGTTCACTCCGTAGTCTTAATGATCATTTATATGCCTTTATTGCTGGTGTTACCAATAACGTCCCATCTTTATGTACATTGGATCCTGTGTAACTGAGGGCTGGAGGGGTTTGGAGAACTCTATATAAGCCACCCCCCTCCTCAGGCACAAGGGTTCGCACCCCCTGTAATTTCACGCATAATCCAATCGATCGAGCCCCCGGGCACCGAGACTTAGGGCTGTTACTTCCTCCGAGAAGGGCCTGAACTCATAAATCTTGCGTGCACAACCTCACCGTAGCTAGGATCTTGCCTCCTCATACCTACCCCCTATTCTACTGTTAGACTTAGAACCAGAACATGGCACATATCGCACACAGTTCATATGTTGGTCCGTGTGCTTTACATACTGTTTCCCAAACGGTTCATGATGACACATCGTTTGGTTTCATTGCGTCATTAGAAACGTTTAATCACCGATCCCACACATGCGAAAGAATTTAGTGTGTGTTGCATCGCATATGATTGCATTTGGCAAGGGCTTTGCATCATGGCTCCCTATCCCCGACGGTTTCTGGTCGTGTGGGAAGGACCCCCGTATCGCACACACTCACTTGGCGACGGTTCCAAATGCCGTCGCGGAAAGGGGTTAAAAACCGTTTGTATAGCACCTCGCTGTACCAGTGTGTGTAATGAGTTACGTGCATGTGTTTGCATGGGTTTTTTATTTTGAAAGTGGGGGTTGTGGTTGCAAAGACATACATTTGAGGGGCGGGCCGACATGGTAAGCGTACGTGTCCGCACGCACCCACGAGCGTTTAGGGGGCAATTTTCCCAGTTCAGTTGTAGATGCTCTTAGAACATGTATCATTGCTCGCATACTCCCCAATCAAGACCCAAGGATGTGATTTTGGACTGTTTGGTTGCCTTTGAACGTTGTTGGGCCCACATAGCATGGAACTTAAAGCACCTTCTAGCTAAGCATGTTAGGAACATCTGAATCGACTGCTTCGAGTGAGCTAGGCCGGAGCAGGCGCAAAAACAAGCCACTGAGCACAAGTGGTGGGCCCTGACGATGCGAGTTGGTAGGTAGGTTGCACGTGGTCTGCTCTACTAACTCGCTTAATCTCCTTCATTGAATCCCTTCTAATCTACACAATGATACTTTGATTGGAGATAAGCTCTACATGAAAAAAATGCACCTCGACATTCTGATTCTAGTCCCATGATTTGTTCATAGTTGTGTTGACTGTTAATGTTCAATTTTGTGTTCATATTATCTAGCTTTGCATGTGGTTTGTTTTAATCATCCTCCTTAATCCCCTTCACTTAATATCTTCTAATCTATAATGGTGTTTTGATTCGAGATAAGATGTCCATGAAAAGGGTGCACATCGACATTATGATTCCATTTCGTCGATTGTTTCATAGTTTCTTTGGCTATAAATGTTCAATTCCGTGTTAATTTTTGGATCCTTTTTAGATGAATTTTGTCAATTCGTCACACATTGTGAAACGTTCAAAATTTCCTTTGATAAGTAGTTTCATCTTGTTGTTTCACACAACATTCGTGTTAAATTTTCCGTTTCAACGCTCCTAGATGAGTAGAGTTGTATCTTCTTGTTGTTCTATACTAATGTGTTCATGTTAGTATAGACGAAATTCAGCAAATCCATTGCATATGGTCGACCGTTGAAATTTCTTTTGACCACTAGCTTTATCTTATTATTCCACATAACTTTCATGTTGAAGTTTCTCGTCTCGACGTAATGCGTGCAAACGAATATATCTATACCTATCTACTACACTAACTCTTCATGTGTGAATGTTAACAAATCGGGTCAAATCGGGTCGAATATGTGTAACCAAACACACCGTATTGCACAAGACCAGCCCAAAATACTAAAACATGGGCAACCAAATGTAGTGCAGAAAAATCTCTGGTGATGCAATGCGGGTTACCAAACAAAGTGAGGTATATGGCCCAGAGCCAGTATTTATTCAGGCAGGCTTTACTGGGCCACATATGCAAGGAAGGAAAATTTGATGCAGCCAACCAAACACTCCGTAATATGCAACTCTATCCACTGATTGATATCGATAGTGCCTTTGAATAAACAAAGTGTTTGCACAAAAGACTTTAAGACTAATGAACTAACCATCAAATTAAATCAATACAAAAAGGATTACATAAGAATATGCTACGTTTTTATATATGACATCACACGGCATGCGAGAAAATTGTACTACATCAATATTAGAAACACAAGTCACACAAATAATATACCTGTGAGGTTTTAACATAGGGCAAACATCAGGAAAACTACTAGTACAAGTTCTTGACTATGAAATCATTGTGTAGTACATGGGGCATGCTTATTTTTGATGAGAGGTTCTTGCTCATACATCATGTGCTGATAAATAAAATACGAGTAGTATGTATTGGAGTACAATGTCCAGCCCTCTCCCATAGCTTGAGCTTTTGGGTCAACTGGCTGGTGCGTGTAGTTCTACATGGCATCGGAGCCAACAGGTCTTGAGTTCAAAACCCGGCTGACGTAATTAAATTGCAGCTCACTTTCGGTCCACGTTTAGGCCTGATGGAGCCACACGTGAGGGGAAGTGTTGACGTATAAATGCATAGCCCACCTGGCCCTCTCCCATAGCTAGAACTTTTGGGTGAACTAGCCGGTGCATGCAATTCTACATGGTATCAGAGACAAGAGGTCTTAAGTTTAAGACCCAGCTAGCGAAATTAAATTGTGGCCCACTTTCAGTCCTTGTTTAGGCCTAAGGGAGCCACATGTGAGGGGGAAGTGTTGACATATAAATGCATAGCCCACCTTTCCCCATAGTTTGAGCTCATGGATTAACTGGTTAGGTGCATAAACTTGCAACCAAGAGGTTCAGGGTTCAAACCCTAGTAAACGCAATAAATAATTTTGGCCTGCCCTCGCTGATACATCTCCAATGTAATTATAGTTTTTTATTGTTCCACGCTATTATAGTATCAATCTTGGATGTTTTATATGCAATTTTATATTATTTTTTGGGACCAACCTATTAACCTAGTGCCCAGTGCCATTTGCTATTTTTTTTGCTTATTTTTGGCTTTTCAGAAAATCAATATCAAAGAGTCCAATCGGAGAAAAAACTTTAGATTAATTTTTTCTGGACCAGAAGGGGCCCACGAAGGTTCGGGAGAAGACTAGAGGAGTCGCGAGGAAGCGACAAGCTTATGGGGCACGCCCTAGGGGAGGGGTGCCCCCCAGGCTTGTGGGCCCCTCATGGCACCTCCTAACCAAATTCCACCTCTATAAATTCCCAAATATTCACAATACATCAGAGAGCCACCCGAAACACTTTTTCTGCCGCTGAAAGTTCCTGTTCTTCTGCGACCCCATCTGGAGGCCTTTTTCGGCACCCTGCCGCAGGGGAATCGATCACAGAGGGCTTCTACACCATCCTTGTTGCCCTTCCAATGATGCATGAGTAGTTTACCACAGACCTATGGGTCAATAGCTAGTAGCTAGATGGCTTATTCTCTCTCTTTGATCTTCAATACAATGTTCTCCTTGATGTTCTTGGAGTTCTATTCGATGTAATCTTCTTTTGCGGTGTGTTTGTTGGGATCTGATGAATTGTGGGTTTATGATCAGATTATTCATGAATATTAACTGAGTCTTCTCTGAATTCTTTTATGCATGATTATTATAGCATTGTATTTCTATCCATTTAGTTAGGCCAACTAGATTGATTTTTCTTGCAATGGGAGAGGTGCTTTGTGATGGGTTCAATTTTGCGGTGCTCAATCCCAATGACAGAAAGGGACATGACATGTATTTGTATTGTTGCCATTAAGGATAAAAAGATGGAGTTTATTCATATTGCTTTTGTTTACTTTGTCTACATCATCTTGCTTAAGGTGTTACTCTGTTTTTATTAACTTAATACCCTAGATGCATGCTGGATAGCGGTCGATGGGTGGATTAATAGTATTAGATGCAGGCAGGAGTCGGTCTACTTGTCTCAGACGTGATGCCTATATACATGATCATGGCCTTGAATATCATCATAACTATGTGCTTTTCTATCAATTGCCCAGCAGTAATTTGTTCACCCACCATATGCTTTGTGTTCGAGAGAGAAGCCTCTAGTGAAAATATGGCCCCGGGTCTACCTTTATCATATATAAAATCCAAAAAATACCTTGCTACAATTTTATTACCGTTATTTTATTTTAAAATTTGTATTTTTTCCTACCACTACGAGATATGATCCTTGTAAATAACCGCCGAGGGGATTGACAAGCCCCTTGTTTGCGTTGGGTGCAAGTATTTGCTTTTGTGTGTGCAGGTGCTATTAATGAGGTTTTGTGTGGTTCTCCTACTAAATTGATAACCTTGGTTCTTAACTGAGGGAAATACTTCTCTCTACTGTACTGCTTCATCCTCCCCTCTTTGAGGAAATCCCCACGCAGCTCACAAGTAGCACCCGCTTCCGCCACCCATGTCATAAACTCCAAAGGAGCATAAACGGGAGGGGGAGTGTTGGAGTATAATGTCCGACCCTCTCTCATAGCTTGAGCTTTTGGATGAACTGGCTGGTGCGTGCAGTTCTATAGTATGTACGGAAGCTCACTCGCTCGCCAAAGCGTTCCAGCAACAAAAGGCGTGAAAAATGCGCATCAGAACATCACCGCATCGGCGCGGTGGCGGCACGTGGGTTTCTTCTTGCTATGTGTGTCGTCGCTTGTTGCCTCTGGTGACATATGCCTCTGTATGCATATATTATATATGGACTATTAACTAGTAAGGAAATGTACTGAAGTGGTTATCTACTCCAAGAGTGATGGAACTAATCTTATGGGGTTCAGAGTAACCAATGGGTAGAACATAGTCAACGATCGAACAAATGCAGTACCTAAAATGGCAGTGTACTTTCGACAGCATCGAAGCTTTAAGAGTTTAAGTGAGTGGAGAAGTAGTTAGTTTTACACTATTGATAAGCTAAGGCCAGATGAACCATGCATCCAAAGGTGTAAACTCCCATGGGAAAATAAGGATGGATCTATTAATTTGAACTGATCCTTCCGAGGGAGCCGAGCGAGTCCCTACCGACAAAACTGAGGCTTCTGCGTGACACAATTCTTTGTAGGGAGAAGTACGCATTTGCTCATGGTGATGGATTATGCCCGGTATTGACAGTGATCGTGCAACCGCATTTTGATTTGTGTGATGATTTCCCCATGGAGAAGTTCTATCTGCCATTCGAGGACATCTTCAACCCGTTCCACCTATACAAGCTCGGTGGTTCCTTACTCCGCCTATGAGTGATCAATAGTGCCTACATTGTCAAAGCAAGCACAGCAAGAATGTCGTGGCTGCGGACCCCTATTTCATGCACATGGCCAACCTAAATATGTCTGATCATCGTGAAGCTATGAGTCAGTATCTAAAGGACTACATGGTTGATAGTGATGTCTACTACACAACTTGTTCTTGTAGACTCGTGTTGGGCCTCCAAGCGCAGAGTTTTGTAGGACAGTAGCAATTTTCCCTCAAGTGGATGACCTAAGGTTTATCAATCCGTGTGAGGCGTAGGATGAAGATGGTCTCTCTCAAACAACCCTGTAACCAAATAACAAAGAGTGTCTTGTGCCCCAACACACCAAATACAATGGTAAATTGTATAGGTGCACTAGTTCGGCGAAGAGATGGTGATACAAGTGTAGTAATGATAGTAGATATTGATTTTTGTAATAGTAAAAATAAAAAACAACAAGGTAACGAGTAACAAAAGTGAGCACAAACGGTATTGCAATGCTTGAAAATGATGCCTAGTGTCCGTACTTTCACTATTGCAATCTCTCAACAATGCTAATATAATTGGATCATATAACCATCGCTCAACGTGCGACGAAGAATCACTCCCAAGTTCTTATCTAGCGGAGAACATAAGAAGAAATTGTTTGTAGGGTACGAAACCAGCTCAAAGTTATCCTTTCTGATCAATTTATCTAAGAGTTGGTACTAAAATAACACCAAGTTATCCTTTCCGATCGATCTATCCAAGAGTTCGTACTAAAATAACACCATATGATACACATCAACCAACTATAATATCACCTAGATACTCCAATGTCACCGCGAGTATCCGTGAGTTGATTATGTAATATGCATCAAACAATTTCAAATTCATAATAATTAAACAAACGCAAAGAACCTCAAATAGTGCCCCAAGATTTCTATCGGAGAAACAAGGACGAAAATGTGCATCGACCCCTATGCATAGATTACCCCAACGTCACCTCAGGAATCCGCAAGTTGAGTTCCAAAACATATATCAAGTGAATCAATATGATACCCCATTGTCACCACGGGTATTCATAGCAAGATATACATCAAGTGCTCTCAAATCCATAAAAGTATTCAATCCGATAAGAACGAAATCTCAAAGGGAAAACTCAATTCATCACAACAAGATAGAGAGGGGAAAACACCATATGATCCAATTATATTAACAAAGCTCGCGATACATCAAAATCATGCCAAATCAAGAACACAAGAGAGAGAGAGAGAGAGAGAGATTAAACACATAGCTACTAGTACAAACCCTTAGCCCCAAGGGTGGACTACTCCCTCCTCATCATGGTGGCCGCCGGGGTGATGAAGATGGCCACAGGTGATGATTTTCCCCTCCGGTAGGGTGCCGGAACGGGGTCTAGATTGGTTTTTCATGGCTACAGAGGCTTGCGGCGGCAGAACTTCTGATCTAGGGTTATTTATGGGGGCTTCTATATTTATAGGATTTTTGGCGTCGGTTTCACGCGAAGATGGGCTTCGAGGGGCCCACCACCCACCAGCACACGGGCAAGGCCCCTGGCACGCCCTGGTGGGTGGTGGCAACCTCCTTCACCTTCCGGTCCTCCCATGAAGCTTCTAGCACCTCTTTTGTTCCAAAAAAATCGTCAAAAAGTTTCGTTGCATTTGGAGAACTTCTATTTCTGCACGAACAAACAACACCATGGTAGTTTTGCTGAAAACAGCGTCAATCCGGGTTAGCTCCATTCAAATTACACCAAAACCATATAGAGTTGTTGTAAACATGGCTTGAATACTTCATAAATTATAGATACGTTGGAGACGTATCAGTATCCCCAAGCTTAATTCCTACTCGTCCTCGAGTAGGTAAATGATAAAAGAAATAATTTATGAAGTCTGAATGCTAGCATAGTGCATAAGTTTGATCAATGATAATTTCAATCACTTTTCCTAGCATCATAACAGCAAGTCTTTCTCATAAAACTCATCATGATAAAGTAGCAACCAATTCACATGTTATGGTTCAAACAATGCACTCTCTTGAAACTTAACAACCTATATCCTTAGTCACCAAACAATTGCAATTCAACTTATTCAACAAAGTCTAAGTAATAGCTCCACATACTCAAACATCATATAGTCTTCTATGATTGCTAGTACTCAAAGCATATTTTTAGAACAAACGGCATCCATCGAACACAAAGAAAGATAGGGGCTTAATGTTTCGCCTCCCAACTCATTTATCATAGAGATAATTGTCAACAATAATAATTCATGATCAAATATATTTGACTGGTCATATGTGCCTAGATCTTTCCCCACCACATGATGCTTGCCAACTAGAGAATAATTGAGGTTGAAATGAGAATTCATACTATTGACTTTTTGCATAAAAGTAAATACTGAAAAGTATAAGATAGGCCCTTCGTAGAGGGAAGCAGAGGTTGTCATGCGCTTTTTATTTTTGGATGCACAATCTCTTAATGCACAGGATCGTCACGTTATATTGCCCCTTATGATAGCAACCTTTATTATGCAGTCTGTCGCTTTTATTACTTTGCCATCAGAAGTTTGTACAACGCTTATTTTCCCTTACAATAAAAGATCAAACATACTTAGGAGCAATTTTTGTTGCTTTATGCACCGATTACAACTTACTTGAAGGATCTTATTCAATCCATAGGTAGGTATGGTGGACACTCATGGCAAGTAACTGGGTTTAAGGGTTTTTGGATGCACAAGTAGTATCTCTACTTAGTATGAATTTTTGGCTAGCAAAAGATCCTAAGCAAACACCACATTGATGACCCACAAGTATAGGGGATCTATCGTCGTCCTTTCGATAAGTAAGAGTGTCGAACCCAACGAGGAGCAGAAGGAAATGACAAGCGGTTTTCAGCAAGGTATTCTCTGCAAGCACTGAAATTATCGGTAACAAATAGTTTGGTGATAAGATAATTCGTAACGAGTAACAAGTAACAAGTGTAGCAAAAGTGCAGCAAGGTGGCCCAATCCTTTTTGTAGCAAAGGATAAGCCTGGACGAACTCTTATATAAAGCCAAGCGCTCCCGAGGACACATGGGAATTATCGTCAAGTTAGTTTTCATCATGCTCATATGGTTCGCGTTCGTTACTTTGATAATTTGATATGTGGGTGGACCGGTGCTTGGGTGCTGTCGTTACTTGGACAAGCCTCCCACTTAAGATTAACCCTTCTTGCAAGCATCCGCAACTACGAAAGAAGAATTAGATAAATCTAACCATAGCATGAAACATGTGGATCCAAATCAGCCCCTTATGAAGCAACACATAAACTAGGGTTTAAGCTTCTGTCAACCTAGCAACCCATCATCTACTTATTACTTCCCAATGGCTTCCCCTAGGCCCAAACAATGGTGATGTGTAATGTAGTAGACATTCACATAACACCACTAGAGGAAAGACAACATACATCTCATCAAAATATCAAACAAATACCAAATTCACATGATTACTTATAACAGGACTTCTCCCACGTCCTCGGGAACAAACGTAACTACTCAGAAAGCATATTCATGTTCAAGATCAGAGGGGTAATAAATATCATTGAGGATCTGAACATATGATCTTCCACCAAATAAACCAACTAGCACCAACTACAAGGAGTAATCAACACTAATAGCAACCCACAGGTACCAATCCGAGGTTCTAAGGCAAAGATCGGATACAAGAGATGAACTAGGGTTTTGAGAGGAGATGGTGCTGATGAAGATGTTGATGGAGATTGACCCTCTCTCGATGACAGGATCGTTGGTGATGATGATGCCTTCGATTTCCCCCTCCCAGAGGGAAGTTTCCCCGGCAGAACAGCTCCGCTGGAGCCCTAGATTGGTTCTACCCAAGTTCCGCCTCGAGACGGCGGCGCTTCGTCTTGAAAGCTTTCTTCTGATTTTTTTAGGTAAAAACCCTTCATATAGCAGAAGATGGATACCGGAGACCTGCCAGGGGACCCGCAAGCCCTAGGGGCGCGCCCTGGGGGTAGGGCGCGCCCCCCAGGCTTGTGGCCACCTGGTGGGTCCCCTCTGGTATTTTCTTCGCCCAATAATTCTTATATATTCCAAAATAATTCTTTGTAAATTTTCAGGACTTTTGGAGTTGTGCAGAATAGGTCTCTCAGATTTGCTCCTCTCCGGTCCAGAATTCCAGCTACCGGCATTCTCCCTCTTTGTGTAAAACTTGTAAAATAAGAGAGAAAATGCATTAGTATTGTACCATAATGTGTAATAACAGCCCATAATGCAATAACTATCAACATATAAGAATGATGCAAAATGGACGTATCAACTCCCCCAAGCTTAGACCTCGCTTGTCCTCAAGCAGAAGCCGAAATCGATAATCATGACCACATGTTTAGAGATAGAGGTGTTGATAAAATAAAATACGGACATGAGGGCATCATGATCATCTTTAGAACAGCAACATATTGTCATATAACTTCTCATACTAAAGTGACAATTCGTTCACAAGGTAAAGTATGAACCAAAAACTTTATTGAAAACTAACAAACTATGATCTCGGTCTTTGAAGCAATTGCTATTTATCATAACATCTGAAAGAGTCAATGTGAGAGCTTTCATTTAGCAAGTTCACATAATCGACCATCATTTAGTCTTTCACAATTGCTAACACTCAAGCGATATTTATGAGATCAAAGTTTCAATTAGACACATAGGAAGATAGGGGCTTATAGTTTTGCCTCCCAACTATTTATCTCAAGGGTAATGTCAACAATAATAATTTATGAACACCTACATCCGAGTGGATATACATGTCTGGATCTTCCCCAACACATAGCGCTTGCCAAAAAGAGAAAATATAAAAGGAAAGGTGAATATCACCATGACTCTTGTATAAGGGTAGAAGGTAAAAGTAAAAGATAGGCCCTTCGCAGAGGGAAGAAGAGGTTGTCATGCGCTTTTATGGTTGGATGCACAAAATCTTAATGCAAAAGAACATCACTTTATATTGCCGCTTGTGATAGAGAACTTTATTATGCAGTTCGTCACTTTTATTTCTTCCCCATCACAAGTTCATATAAAGCTTATTTTCCTCACACTAAAATATCATACATATTTAGAGAACAATTTTTATTGCTTGCACCGATGACAACTTACTTGAAGGATCTTACTCAATCCATAGGTAGATATGGTGGACTCTCATGGAAAAACTGGGTTAAGGGATTTTGGATGCACAAGTAGTATCTCTACTTGGTGTAGAAGATTTGGCTAGCATAGGATAGGGAGCAAGCTCAACATGTTGGAGGATCCATGACAGTATAACTTCTATTCGGATATAATAAACCATAACTAATTATGTTGTCTTCCTTGTCCAACATCAACTTATTAGCATATAATATTTTAATGAGTGCTCACAATCATAAAAGATGTCCAAGATAGTGTATCTATATGTGAGGCCTCTCTTTCTTTATTACTTCCTATTAATTGCAACAATGACCAAAACTATGTTTGTCAACCCTCAATAAATTTTATGCGACATACTTCTTATATGTGAAGTCATCACTTTCCATAAGATCATTATATAATCTTTTTTTATTTTTTTTATTCCTTTTTCTTTTCCAAGATCAAAGCAAGAAAGCAAAGCCCTCAACTCAAAACTACTCTTTATTATATAACTCTCAAACTCGATTACATAGATAGAACCCAAAGCAAAACTCAAAACTAGATCATGCTAAAACTTTATTCTACTAGATAACGATATAACCAAAAGGATTGAACTAAGATAAATGATAAAGGTAAAGAAGTGATGATGATACGATACCAGGACACCTCCCCTAATCTTGGCACAAGCCAAGGGGAGTGCCCATACCCGTGTACTCAAGTCTCTTTCTTCGGAGGTGGTGATGATAAAGTTGATGATGTGGGGAGCTTGTCCTCCAGCTTCCAGGGCATAGGCTCACCATCATAAAAAGATGAACGAGTCTCTGGGATCCTCAAATCTGCAGCCAAACTCATCCTCTGAAATATGTATTCATACTCATAGTTTTGGTTCTGCAGGTCATAGATCTGCGCTTGGAGGTGCTCGTTCTGCTCTTGAAGCTTGAAGATAGCCTTTTCAATATTTTTGTTGTCTAGCTTGTGATCATGGATGAATTCCATAATCATGAGGTGATTGGCATTGAGTCCTTGTTCCACCATCCCTTGGCACTTGAAGACCTCCTGCTCCACCGCTTCCAGCCTGGACTCCACGCTTCCGGTCCTCCTTGGCCCTTGAACATCCCGGATGTGAAGCACCTCCTCACACATGTCAATGGATTGACGATGTTGCAACAACTCCGAGAGGTAAGGATTGATGACCTTCTCGAAGAACTTGTCCTTGGGGGCGCTTGGAGACGCCATGACGATCTAGATCTGCCAGAAAGATAGCTCGAAACAAGAACAGAGGATATTTTTGTGATACGGTGGTAAAAACCTTTGGGAGATTATATAATGAGTTTTTACCGTGCAAAACAAGTATTTTGGGAGAAAACGGAGTCCGGAGGGAACATGAGGTGGCCACAAGACCGGGAGGCGCGCCCAGGGGGTAGGGCACGCTCCCACAGCTTGTCGCCTCCTCGTGCGCTTTTCGGACTACTTTTGTTTTCCTAATTTTTTAGAGGGTCTTTTACATATGTGTCCCTAACTGGAACCCACTACTCATATTTGCCCCTAATTTTGAAGCCTGCTCAAATTTGCCCCTCTGCCATTATGTGCACTTATAGAAATGCCCTTCTGTGTCGTACCGTCCGGTCAAAGGGCTTTGACCATCCTGAAAAAATAGCAAAAAAATCTAAAATTTTGTGGGATCAAACATACTTAGGTTCACAAGATGCGTGCAAATTTTCGTGCTGTTTGGACATTCCAGGAGCTCGTGGCAAAGAAAAAACAGTAAATATGTATGCGTGTGAACAGTAAATTCAAAAAATTAGCAAGAAAATTCAAAAAAATATGAAAAATTTTGGCATCAAAGAGGCTCGGGTCCGCAAGGTGTGTGCAAAACTTTTTTGTTCTTGGACACAGTTGGAGCTCGTGGAGAAAAAAACCAAATTTGGCTTGGAAAAAAACTTTGGAAAAAATGACTATTTTGTTTTTTTTTGCTAGAGCTCCTCACATGTCATTTGATCACAAAAACTTGCAAGCACCTTGTGTACCCAAGCCTCTTTGATGCCAAAAAATTTCATATTTTTTTGAATTTTCTTGCTATTTTTATTTTGAATTTACTGTTCACAAGCATACAAATTAACTATTTTTCCTCACCATGAGCTTCTGGAATGTCCAAATAGCACGAAAATTTGCACGCACCTTGCGCACATGTGTATCTTAGATCCCACAAAAATTTAGATTTTTTAGAATTTTTTCCTATTTTTTAAGACGGTCAAAGCCCTTTGATCGGACGATAACGACACAGAAGGGCATTTCTGTAAGAGCACCGGCAGAGGGGCAAATTTGAGCAGGCTTCACAATTAGGGGCAAATCTGAGTAGGTGTTTCAAGTTAGGGACAGAAATGCAAATGGCCCCTTTTTAAATATTCCAAAACGGAGTAAAATTGCTTTTGGGAACGTTTTGGAGTCGGTTTACTTACCGTATCACATACCTATTTCTTTTCGGGGGTCTGGAGCGTTCTGAAAGGTTTCCCTTATGTACTCCTCCAGTGTTATGGTATTAATGATATTGGTTTCATCATTTATGGGAGTACTTGAGATATAGAGTTTGATTCTTTGTCCATTCACCACCTTCGGGTTTGTGCCTTCGGCATTGTTGATCTTGATGGCACCGGAACGATAAACTTCCTCAATAATGTAAGGACCTTCCCACTTGGAGAGAAGTTTTCCTGCAAAAAATCTTAAACGAGAATTGTATAGCAAGACATGATCACCAACATTAAATTCACGCTTTTCCTTTTATCATGACATCTTTTATCCTTTCCTTTAAATAGTTTGGCATTTTCATAGGCTTGGGTTCTCCATTCATCAAGTGAGCTAATGTCAAATAACCTCTTCTCACCGGCAAGCTTGAAGTCAAAATTAAGTTCTTTAATTGCCCAATAAGCTTTATGTTCTAGTTCAAGAGGTAAGTGACATGCTTTTCCATAAACCATTTTATACGGAGACATACCCATAGGGTTTTTATAAGCAGTTCTATAAGCCCATAATGCATCATCAAGTTTCTTAGACCAATTCTTTCTAGATCTATTAACAGTCTTTTGCAAGATTAATTTTATTTCTCTGTTACTTAATTCTACTTGACCACTAGACTAAGAATGGTATGGAGATGCAATTCTATGGTTAACATCATACTTAGCAAGCAATTTACGGAAAGCACCATGAATAAAGTGTGAACCACCATCAGTCATTAAATATCTAGGGACTCCAAACCTCAGGAAAATAACTTCTACCCACATAGTAACATATTCAACAGCAACCAAAATATGTGTATACCCATTGGAGGAAGGAAAAGGTCCCATGTAATCAAATCCCCACACATCAAATGGTTCAATAACAAGTGAATAATCTATAGGCATTTCCTAACATCTACTAATATTACCAATTCTTTGACATTCATCACAAGACAAGACATACTTACGAGCATCCTTAAAAAGAGTAGGCCAATAAAAACCAGATTGTAATACCTTATGTGCAGTTCTATCTCCAGCATGGTGTCCTTCGTAGGCCTCGGAGTGACACTTGCGTAGGATCTGTTCCTGTTCATGCTCAGGTCCACAATGTCTAATAACACCATCTACTCCTTTATAAAGGTGTGTGTCATCCCAAAAGTAGTGTCGTAAGTCATAGAAGAACTTTTTCTTTTGTTGGTATGTGAAACTAGGTAGTATAAATTTAGCAACAATATAATCAGCATAGTCTGCATACCATGGAGTGCTACGTGAAGCATTTATAACAGCTAACTATGCATTAGGAAAGCTATCATCAATAGGTAGTGGGCCATCAAGAATATTTTTTAACCTAGACAAGTTGTCTGCTACGGGGTTCTCAGCTCCCTTTCTATCAATAATATGTAAATCAAATTCTTGTAGCAGGAGAACCCACCTAATAAGTCTAGCTTTAGCATCTTTCTTTTCGATAAGATAATTAATAGCAGCATGATCAGTGTGAATAGTTACTTTAGAATCAACAATATAAGATCTGAAGTTGTCACAAGAAAATACAACTGCTAAAAATTCTTTTTCAGTAGTGGCATAATTTCTTTGAGCACTGTCTAGAGTTTTACTAGCATAATGGATAACATTTAATTTCTTATCAACTCTTTGTCCTAGAACAGCACCAACAACATAATCGCTAGCATCACACATAATTTCAAAGGGTAGGTTCCAATCAGGTGGTTGAACAATAGGTGCAGAAATTAAGGCTTTCTTAAGGATTTCAAATGCTTCTACACAATCATCATCAAAAACAAATGGAACATCTTTTTGCAAGAGATTAGTAAGAGGCCTAGAAATTTTAGAGAAGTCTTTAATAAATCTCCTATAGAAACCAGCATGACCAAGGAAAGTTCTTATACCTTTGATATCTTTAGGACACGACATTTTTTCAATAGCATCAACTCTAGCTCTATCAACTTCAATACCTCTTTCGAAGATTTTATGCCCCAAGACAATACCTTCATTGACCATAAAGTGGCACTTGTCCCAATTCAAGACAAGATTAGTTTCTTCACATCTCTGCAAAACTCGATCAAGGTTGCTTAAGCAATCATCAAAAGAAGTTCCGTATACGGAGAAATCATCCATGAAAACCTCAACAATCTTTTCACAAAAGTCAGAGAATATAGCAGTCATACATCTTTGAAAGGTAGCAGCTGCATTACATAAACTAAAAGGCATACGTCTATAAGCAAATGTACCAAAAGGGCATGTAAAATAGTTTTCTTGATCCTCTTGTGACGCAGATATTTGAGAAAAACAAGAATAACCATCTAGAAAGCAAAAATGTGTATGTTTTGATAGTCTTTCTAGCATTTGATCAATAAAAGGTAGAGGATAATGATCTTTCCTAGTAGCTTTATTTAATTTTCTAAAATTAATTACCATTCTATAACCTATAACAATTCTTTGTGGGATCATTTCACTTTTATTATTAGGAACAACAGTAATACCTCCCTACTTAGGGACACAATGCACAGGACTTACCCATCTACTATCAGCAATAGGATAAATTATACCTACTTCTAGAAGCTTTAATATTTGATTTCTTACCACTTCCTTCATCTTAGGATTCAACCGCCGCTGATGATCAACAACTGGTTTAGCATCAGGTTCCATATTAATTTTGTGCTGACATAGAGTGGGACTAATGCCCTTAAGATTATCCAGAGTATATCCAATAGCGGCACGGTGCTTCCTCAGAGTTTTCAACAATTTCTTTTCTTCATGCTCTAAAAGGTTAGCACTAATAATAACATGATAGGTCTTATTCTCATCAAGATAAGCTTATTTCAAAGTATCTGATAATTGTTTAAGATTGAACACATGATCACTCTTGGGTGGTAGAGGATCTCCAAGAGTCTCAACGGGAAAATTGTGTTTCAAAATAGGCATTTGTTTAAAGAAGATCTCGTCTAATTCATTTCTTTCATTCATGAACATATCATTTTCATGGTTTAGCAAGTATTGTTCTAAAGGATCAGTAGGAGGCACGGCAATAGAAGTAAGACCAATAATTTCATCTTTACTAGGCAATTATTTAGCATGGGGTTGTCTACGAAATTTGGAGAAATTAAACTCACGAGACACATCCCCAAAACTTACACTAACAGTTTCTTTCTCGCAATCCATTTTAGCATTAATAGTTTTCAAGAAAGGTCTACCAAATATAATGGGACAAAAATCATCTTGTGGGGAACCAAGAACTAGAAAATCAGTAGGGTATTTTATTTTCCCACACAAGACTTCAACATCTCTAACAATCCCAATTAGTGAGATAGTATCTCTATTAGCAAGCTTAATAGTAACATCAATATCTTCTATTTCAGCAGGTGCAATATCATTCATAATCTCTTGATATAAAGTAAAAGGGATTGCACTCACACTAGCACCCAAATCACATAAACCATGACAACAATGATCTCCTATCTTAACAGAGGCAAGAGGCATGCCAACAATAGGTCTATGTTTATACTTATCATTAGGTTTGGCAATTCTAGTAGCTTCATCACAGAAATAAATAACATGCCCATCAATATTATCCACCAACAGATCTTTAACCATAGCAGTAGATTCAACTTTAATTTGTTCAGGGGGTGTAGGTGTTCTAGTATAACTCTTACGGACTACAGCTGAAGCTTTAGCATGTTTTTTTATCCTAAGCCTGGGGATACCCCATGGCACCCCAAGTTAATATTCAAGGAGAACCAAGCAACTAAGCTTGGGGATGCCCCGGAAGGCATCCCCTCTTTCTTCTAACAACCATCGGTAATTTTACTTGGAGCTATATTTTTATTCGTCACATATCATGAGTTTTGCTTGGAGCGTCTTGTATTATATGAGTCTTTGCTTGTTTTGCTTTTTAGTTTGTCACAAGTATCCTTGCTGGACACTCCTATTTGAGAGAGCCAAAATTATGCTATGATTTGTTAGAATTGCTCTTTATGCTTCACTTAAAAATTTTTGAGCTATGGAATTGCTCTAGTGCTTCACTTATATCTTTTTGAGCACGGTGTGCTTTAATATTTTTGAAGAAATGCTCTCATGCTTCACTTAGATTTATTTGAGAGTTAGTACAATTTTGAAGAAATACTCTCATGCTTCACTTATATTACTTTGAGAGACGAAAATTTTTATGCTCATGTTCTTCACTTAGATTTATTTGAGCTTGTCAAAAGCAATTGCAATATATGAAACTAGTCCCAAAGTGATAAATATTCAAGAGGGATATAATAATAAAATTCATGAAGATCATTGGACAAAATAAACTTGATTATTTGTAATAGTTTTGAGATATGATGATAGTGATATGTGGGTCATATTGGTGAGTAATTATGCTTTAGTAAGAATATTGGTGTTAAGGTTTGTGATTCCCTATGCAAGCACGAAAGTCAATAGTTTTGCAATGAAATTATATCCTACTTATGGTGCATTATTCGGTGTTAGTTATGCTTAATGCTCGCTTATGTGATTTTTCGTTTCTTGGTTGGTTGCTTCTCAATCTTTTTGCTAGCCTCCACTTGTACTAAGTAGAAATACTACTTGTGCATCCAAAATCCATAAACCAAGTTTTACCATATGAGTCCACCATACCTACCTATATGCGGTATTTCCGTGCCGTTCTAAGAAAATTTGTATGTGCCATCTCTAATTTTCAAAATGAATTTCCTTTTTGTGTGCTCGTACCGCTCATGAAGCGGCAGGGGGTGGCTAATATTTTCCATGTGAGATGTGTTATTCTCAAGACGAATGTTTATTCACTTGTCATTGCATGAGAGTACGGCGGTAATAGGGATGCCCTGTCCCGAAATGAAAAAAAAATACTTTATGTTGTCAAATAATAAATTCCTTGGAAAGTGTTGGTATGGATGGTACCCGTGGATATGGCTAGCCGTGGAGTGTGAAAGTATGGTGGAAAAAGGAATAAACTTTATTTTTTGTTTGGGAACCGCCTATGATATATCTAGCATGGAAAGTGTTGGGAATTACTCAGTCGTTTTCGTTGATGGGAAAAGTATGCACTACAAAAAATATACACTTACGTGATGATATGTTGTCTGTTGGGGAACGTAGCAGAATTTTAAAATTTTCTACGCATCACCAAGATCAATCTATGGAGTCATCTAGCAACGAGTGAGAGGGGAGTGTATCTACATACCCTTGTAGATCGCGAGCGGAAGCGTTCAAGAGAACGGGGTTGATGGAGTCGTACTCGTCGTGATCCAAATCACCGATGACCGAGCGCCGAACGGACGGCACCTCCGCGTTCAACACACGTACGGAGCAGAGACGTCTCCTCCTTCTTGATCCAGCAAGGGGGGAGGAGAGGTTGATGGAGATCCAGCAGCACGACGGTGTGGTGGTGGAAGCAGCGGGATTTCAGCAGGGCTTCGCCAAGCGCTACTGGAGGAGGAAGAGGTGTCACGGGAGGGAGAGGGAGGCGCCAGGGGCTGAGCTGTTTCTCCCATGCACCTCCCCACTATATATAGGGGTGGAGGGGGCTGGTTTCTTCCCCTCCAAGTCCATTGGGGCGTTGGCAAAGGTGGAAGGAAAGAAATCCCATCCTTTCCCTTCCCCACCGATTGTTATCCCCCTTTTTTAGGGATCTTGATCTTATCCCTTCGGGATATGATCTTATTCCTTCTAAGGGGGAATCTTGGTGCGCCTTGACTAGGGGTGTGGGGCCTTGCCCCCACTACCCACGTTCATGTGGGTCCCCCCATGCAGGTGGGCCCCACTCCGGAACCTTCTAGAACCTTCTCGGTACAATACCGAAAAATCCCGAACATTTTCCGGTGGCCAAAATAGGACTTCCCATATATAAATCTTTACCTCCGGACCATTCCGGAACTCCTCGTGACGTCCAGGATCTCATCCGAGACTCCGAACAACCTTCGGGTTACCGCATACTAATATCCCTATAACCCTAGCGTCACCGAACCTTAAGTGTGTAGACCCTACGGGTTCGGGAGACACGCAGACATGACCGAGACGACTCTCCGGTCAATAACCAACAGCGGGATCTGGATACCCATGTTGGCTCCCACATGCTCCTCGATGATCTCATCGGATGAACCACGATGTCGAGGATTCAATCAATCCCGTACGCAATTCCCTTTGTCTATCGGTACGATACTTGCCCGAGATTCGATCGTCGGTATCTCGATACCTTGTTCAATCTCGTTACCGGCAAGTCTCTTTACTCGTTTCCGTAACACATCATCCCGTGAACAACTCCTTGATCACATTGAGCTCATTATGATGATGTCCTACCGAGTGGGCCCCGAGGTACCTCTCCGTTACATGGAGTGACAAATCCCAGTCTCGATTCGTGCCAACCCAACAGATACTTTCGGAGATACCCGTAGTGCACCTTTATAGCCACCCAGTTACGTTGTGACGTTTGGTGCACCCAAAGCACTCCTACGGTATCCGGGAGTTGCACAATCTCATGGTCTAAGGAAAAGTTACTTGACATTGGAAAAGCTTTAGCAAACGAACTACACGATCTAGTGCTAGGCTTAGGATTGGGTCTTGTCCATCACATCATTCTCCTAATGATGTGATCCCGTTATCAATGACATCCAATGTCCATGGTCAGGAAACCGTAACCATCTATTGATCAACGAGCTAGTCAACTAGAGGCTTACTAGGGACATGTTGTGGTCTATGTATTCACACATGTATTACGATTTCCGGATAACACAATTATAGCATGAATAACAGACAATTATCATAAACAAGGAAATATAATAATAACCATTTTATTATTGCCTCTAGGGCATATTTCCAACAGTCTCCCACTTGCACTAGAGTCAATAATCTAGTTACATTGTGATGAATCGAACACCCATAGAGTACTGGTGTTGATCATGTTTTGCTCGTGAAAGAGGTTTAGTCAACGGATCTGCTACATTCAAATCCGTGTGCACTTTACAAATATCTATGTCTCCATCTTGAACATGTTCACGTATGGAGTTGAAGCGACGCTTGATATGCCTGGTCCTTTTGTGAAACCTGGGCTCCTTGGCAAGGGCAATAGCTCCAGTGTTGTCACAGAAGAGAGCCATTGGACCCGACGCATTTGGAATGACTCCTAGGTCGGTGATGAACTCCTTCATCCATACTGCTTCGTGTGCTGCCTCCGAGGCTGCTATGTACTCCGCTTCGCATGTAGAACCCGCCACGACACTTTGCTTGCAACTGCACCAGCTTACCGCTCCACCATTCAAAATATACACGTATCCGGTTTGTGACTTGGAGTCATCCGGATCTGTGTCGAAGCCAGCGTCGACGTAACCCTTTACGACGAGCTCTTCGTCACCTCCATATACGAGAAACATATCCTTAGTCCTTTTCAGGTACTTCAGGATGTTCTTGACCGCTGTCCAGTGTTCCTTGCCGGGATTACTTTGGTACCTACCTACCAAACTTACAGCAAGGTTTACATCAGGTCTGGTACACAGCATGGCATACATAATAGACCCTATGGCTGAGGCATAGGGGATGACACTCATCTGTTCTATATCTTTTGCCGTGGTCGGGCATTGAGCCGAGCTCAATTTCACACCTTGCAATACAGGCAAGAACCCCTTCTTGGACTGATCCATATTGAACTTCTTCAATATCTTATCAAGGTATGTGCTTTGCGAAAGACCTATGAGGCGTCTCGATCTATCTCTATAGATCTTGATGCCTAATATATAAGCAGCTTCTCCAAGGTCCTTCATTGAAAAACACTTATTCAAGTAGGCCTTTATACTTTCCAAGAATTCTATATCATTTCCCATCAGCAGTATGTCATCCACATATAATATGAGAAATGCTACAGAGCTCCCACTCACTTTCTTGTAAACACAGGCTTCTCCATAAGTCTGTGTGAACCCAAACGCTTTGATCATCTCGTCAAAGCGAATGTTCCAACTCCGAGATGCTTGCACCAGCCCATAGATTGAGCGCTGGAGCTTGCATACCTTGTCAGCAGTCTCAGGGTCGACAAAACCTTCCGGTTGTATCATATACAACTCTTCCTTAAGAAAACCATTAAGGAATGCCGTTTTGACGTCCATTTGCCATATCTCATAATCATAGTATGCGGCAATTGCTAACATGATTCTGACGGATTTCAGCTTCGCTACGGGTGAGAAAGTCTCATCGTAGTCAACCCCTTAAACTTGTCGATAACCCTTAGCGACAAGCCGAGCCTTATAGATGGTCACATTACCATCCGCGTCAGTCTTCTTCTTAAAGATCCATTTATTTTCTATGGCTTGCCGATCATCGGGCAAGTCAGTCAAAGTCCATACTTCGTTTTCATACATGGATCCTATCTCGGATTTCATGGCTTCAAGCCATTTGTCGGAATCCGGGCCCGCCATCGCTTCTTCATAGTTCGAAGGTTCACTGTTGTCTAACAACATGATTTCCAGGACAGGATTGCCATACCACTCTGGTGCGGAACGTGTCCTCATGGACCTTCGAAGTTCAGTGGTAGCTTGATCATGATCATTATCAATAACTTCCTCTCTAGCCGGTGTAGGCTCCACAGAAACATTTTCCTGTGCTGCGCTACTCTCCGGTTCGAGGGTCATCTCATCAAGCTCCACTTTCCTCCCACTTACTTCTTTCGAGAGAAACTCTTTCTCTAGAAAGGATCCATTCCTGGCAACAAAGATCTTGCCCTCGGATCTTAGGTAGAAGGTATACCCAATAGTTTCCTTAGGGTATCCTATGAATACGCATTTTTCTGACTTGGGTTCGAGCTTCTCTGGTTGAAGTTTCTTGACATAAGCATCGCATCCCCAAACTTTCAGAAACGACAGCTTAGGTTTCTTCCCAAACCATAATTCATACGGTGTCGTCTCAACGGATTTTGACGGTGCCCTATTTAAAGTGAATGCGGCAGTCTCTAAAGCATAACCCCAAAAGGATAGCGGTAAATCGGTAAGAGACATCATAGATCGCACCATATCCAATAGAGTGCGATTACGACGTTCGGACACACCATTACGCTGAGGTGTTCCAGGCGGCGTGAGTTGTGAAACAATTCCACATTTCCTTAAGTGCGTGCCAAATTCATGACTCAAATATTCTCCTCCACGATCTGATCGTAAGAACTTTATTTTCTTGTCACGTTGATTCTCAACCTCACTCTGAAATTCCTTGAACTTTTCAAAGGTCTCAGACTTGTGCTTCATCAAGTAGACATACCCATACCTACTCAAATCATCGGTGAGGGTGAGAACATAACGATAACCACCGCGAGCCTCAACACTCATTGGACCACACACATCAGTATGTATGATCTCCAATAAGTTGGTTGCTCGCTCCATTGTTCCGGAGAACGGAGTCTTGGTCATCTTGCCCAAGAGGCATGGTTCGCATCTGTCAAATGATTCATAATCAAGAGACTCCAAAAGTCCATCTGCATGGAGTTTCTTCATGCGTTTAACACCGATATGACCAAGGCGGCAGTGCCACAAGTATGTGGGACTATCGTTATCAACCTTGCATTTCTTGGCATTCACATTATAAACATGTGTAACATCACGTTCGAGATTCAATAAAAATAAACCATTCACCAGCGGGGCATGACCATAAAACATATCTCTCATATAAATAGAACAACCATTATTCTCAGATTTAAATGAGTAGCCATCTCTCATTAAGCGAGATCCAGATACAATGTTCATGCTCAAAGCTGGTACTAAATAACAATTATTAAGGTTTAAAACTAATCCCATAGGTAGATGCAGAGGTAGCGTGCCGACGGCGATCACATCGACCTTGGAACCATTCCCGACGCGCATCGTCACCTCGTCCTTTGCCAGTCTACGCTGATTCCGCAGTTCCTGCTTTGAGTTACAAATATGAGCAACCGCACCGGTATCAAATACCCAGGAACTACTACGAGTGCTGGTAAGGTACACATCAATTACATGTATATCATATATACCTTTGGTATTGCCGGCCTTCTTGTCCGCCAAGTACTTGGGGCAGTTTCGCTTCCAGTGACCGTTTCCCTTGCAATAAAAGCACTCAGTCTCAGGCTTGGGTCCATTCTTCGACTTCTTCCCGGCAGCTGGCTTACCGGGCGCGGCAACTCCCTTGCCGTCCTTCTTGAAGTTCTTCTTACCCTTGCCCTTCTTGAACTTAGTGGTTTTATTCACCATCAACACTTGATGTTCCTTTCTGATCTCTGCCTCCGCTGACTTCAGCATCGCATATACCTCAGGAATGGTCTTTTCCATCCCCTGCATGTTGAAGTTCATCACGAAGCTCTTGTAGCTACGTGGAAGCGACTGAAGGATTCTGTCAACGACCGCGTCATCCGGGAGATTAACTCCCAGCTGAGACAAGCGGCTGTGCAACCCAGACATTTTGAGTATGTGCTCGCTGACAGAACTATTTTCCTCCATCTTACAGCTGTAGAACTTATCGGAAACTTCATATCTCTCGATCCGGGCATGAGCTTGGAAAACCATTTTCAGCTCTTCGAACATCTCATATGCTCCGTGATGCTCAAAACGCTTTTGGAGCCCCGGTTCTAAGCTGAAGAGCATGCCGCACTGAACGAAGGAGTAATCATCGGTGCGTGTCTGCCAAACGTTCAAATCGTCTGGCAGTGCTGGGAGAGCAGGTGGGTCACCTAACGGTGCTTCAAGGACATATGATTTCTTGGCAGCTATGAGGATAATCCTCAGGTTACGGACCCAGTCCGCATAGTTGCTACCATCGTCTTTCAGCTTGTTTTTCTCTAGGAACGCGTTGAAGTTGAGGGTAACATTAGCGTTGGCCATTTGATCTACAAGATAGATATGTAACATTTAGACTAAGTTCATGACAATTAAGTTCATCTAATCAAATTATGTAATGAACTCCCACTCAGATAGACATCCCTCTCGTCATCTAAGTGATTACATGATCTGAATCGACTAGGCCGTGTCCGATCATCACGTGAGACGGACTAGTCATCAACGGTGAACATCCCCATGTTGATCGTATCTTCTATACGACTCATGCTCGACCTTTCGGTCTCTTGTGTTCCGAGGCCATGTCTGTACATGCTAGGCTCGTCAAGTCAACCTAAGTGTATTGCTGTGTAAATCTGGCTTACACCCGTTGTATTCGAACGTTAGAATCTATCACACCCGATCAACACGTAGTGCTTCGAAACAACGAACCTTCGCAACGGTGCACAGTTAGGGGGAACACTTTCTTGAAATTTTATTAAGGGATCATCTTATATATGCTACCGTCGTTCTAAGCAAATAAGATGCAAAAACATGATAAACATCTCATGCAATCAAAATAGTGACATGATATGGCCATTATCACTTTGCTCCTTTTGATCTCCATCTTCGGGGCTCCATGATCATCATCGTCACCGGCATGACACCATGATCTCCATCATCATGATCTCCATCATCGTGTCTTCATGAAGTTGTCTCGTCAACTATTACTTCTACTACTACGGCTAACGGTTAGCAATAAAGTAAAGTAATTACATGGCGAATTTCAATGACACGCAGGTCATATAATAAATTAAGACAACTCCTATGGCTCCTGCCGGTTGTCATACTCATCGACATGCAAGTCGTGATTCCTATTACAAGAACATGATCATCTCATACATCACATATATCATTCATCACATCCTTTGGCCATATCACATCACAAAGCACTTGCTGCAAAAACAAGTTAGACGTCCTCTAATTATTGTTGCAAGTTTTTTACGTGGCTGCTATAGGTTTCTAGCAAGAACGTTTCTTACCTACGCCAAAACCACAACGTGATATGCCAATTTCTATTTACCCTTCATAAGGACCCTGTTCATCGAATCCGATCCGACTAAAGTGGGAGAGACAGACACCCGCTAGCCACCTTATGCAACTAGTGCATGTCAGTCGGTGGAACCTGTCTCACGTAAGCGTACGTGTAAGGTCGGTCCGGGCCGCTTCATCCCACAGTGCTGCCGAATCAAGATAAGACTAGTAACGGCAAGAAGATTGACAAATCGATGCCCACAACTACTTTGTGTTCTACTCGTGCAAGATACTACGCATAGACCTAGCTCATGATGCCACTGTTGGGGAACGTAGCAGAATTTTAAAATTTTCTACGCATCACCAAGATCAATCTATGGAGTCATCTAGCAACGAGTGAGAGGGGAGTGTATCTACATACCCTTGTAGATCGCGAGCGGAAGCGTTCAAGAGAACGGGGTTGATGGAGTCGTACTCGTCGTGATCCAAATCACCGATGACCGAGCGCCGAACGGACGGCACCTCCGCGTTCAACACACGTACGGAGCAGGGACGTCTCCTCCTTCTTGATCCAGCAAGGGGGGAGGAGAGGTTGATGGAGATCCAGCAGCACGACGGTGTGGTGGTGGAAGCAGCGGGATTTCAGCAGGGCTTCGCCAAGCGCTACTGGAGGAGGAAGAGGTGTCACGGGAGGGAGAGGGAGGCGCCAGGGGCTGAGCTGTTTCTCCCATGCACCTCCCCACTATATATAGGGGTGGAGGGGGCTGGTTTCTTGCCCTCCAAGTCCATTGGGGCGTTGGCAAAGGTGGAAGGAAAGAAATCCCATCCTTTCCCTTCCCCACCGATTGTTATCCCCCTTTTTTAGGGATCTTGATCTTATCCCTTCGGGATATGATCTTATTCCTTCTAAGGGGGAATCTTGGTGCGCCTTGACTAGGGGTGTGGGGCCTTGCCCCCACTACCCACGTTCATGTGGGTCCCCCATGCAGGTGGGCCCCACTCCAGAACCTTCTAGAACCTTCTCGGTACAATACCGAAAAATCCCGAACATTTTCCGGTGGCCAAAATAGGACTTCCCATATATAAATCTTTACCTCTGGACCATTCTGGAACTCCTCGTGACGTCCAGGATCTCATCCGAGACTCCGAACAACCTTCGGGTTACCGCATACTAATATCTCTATAACCCTAGCGTCACCGAACCTTAAGTGTGTAGACCCTACGGGTTCGGGAGACACGCAGACATGACCGAGACGACTCTCCGGTCAATAACCAACAGCGGGATCTGGATACCCATGTTGGCTCCCACATGCTCCTCGATGATCTCATCGGATGAACCACGATGTCGAGGATTCAATCAATCCCGTACGCAATTCCCTTTGTCTATCGGTACGATACTTGCCCGAGATTCGATCGTCGGTATCTCGATACCTTGTTCAATCTCGTTACCGGCAAGTCTCTTTACTCGTTTCCGTAACACATCATCCCGTGAACAACTCCTTGATCACATTGAGCTCATTATGATGATGTCCTACAGAGTGGGCCCAGAGGTACCTCTCCGTTACATGGAGTGACAAATCCCAGTCTCGATTCGTGCCAACCCAACAGATACTTTCGGAGATACCCGTAGTGCACCTTTATAGCCACCCAGTTACGTTGTGACGTTTGGTGCACCCAAAGCACTCCTACGGTATCCGGGAGTTGCACAATCTCATGGTCTAAGGAAAAGTTACTTGACATTGGAAAAGCTTTAGCAAACGAACTACACGATCTAGTGCTAGGCTTAGGATTGGGTCTTGTCCATCACATCATTCTCCTAATGATGTGATCCCGTTATCAATGACATCCAATGTCCATGGTCAGGAAACCGTAACCATCTATTGATCAACGAGCTAGTCAACTAGAGGCTTACTAGGGATATGTTGTGGTCTATGTATTCACACATGTATTACGATTTCCGGATAACACAATTATAGCATGAATAACAGACAATTATCATGAACAAGGAAATATAATAATAACCATTTTATTATTGCCTCTAGGGCATATTTCCAACAGTCTCCCACTTGCACTAGAGTCAATAATCTAGTTACATTGTGATGAATCGAACACCCATAGAGTACTGGTGTTGATCATGTTTTGCTCGTGAAAGAGGTTTAGTCAACGGATCTGCTACATTCAAATCCGTGTGCACTTTACAAATATCTATGTCTCCATCTTGAACATGTTCACGTATGGAGTTGAAGCGACGCTTGATATGCCTGGTCCTTTTGTGAAACCTGGGCTCCTTGGCAAGGGCAATAGCTCCAGTGTTGTCACAGAAGAGAGCCATTGGACCCGACGCATTTGGGATGACTCCTAGGTCGGTGATGAACTCCTTCATCCATACTGCTTCATGTGCTGCCTCCGAGGCTGCTATGTACTCCGCTTCGCATGTAGAACCCGCCACGACGCTTTGCTTGCAACTGCACCAGCTTACCGCTCCACCATTCAAAATATACACGTATCCGGTTTGTGACTTGGAGTCATCCGGATCTGTGTCGAAGCTAGCGTCGACGTAACCCTTTACGACGAGCTCTTCGTCACCTCCATATACGAGAAACATATCCTTAGTCCTTTTCAGGTACTTCAGGATGTTCTTGACCGCTGTCCAGTGTTCCTTGCCGGGATTACTTTGGTACCTACCTACCAAACTTACAGCAAGGTTTACATCAGGTCTGGTACACAGCATGGCATACATAATAGACTCTATGGCTGAGGCATAGGGGATGACACTCATCTCTTCTATATCTTTTGCCGTGGTCGGGCATTGAGCCGAGCTCAATTTCACACCTTGCAATACAGGCAAGAACCCCTTCTTGGACTGATCCATATTGAACTTCTTCAATATCTTATCAAGGTATGTGCTTTGCGAAAGACCTATGAGGCGTCTCGATCTATCTCTATAGATCTTGATGCCTAATATATAAGCAGCTTCTCCAAGGTCCTTCATTGAAAAACACTTATTCAAGTAGGCCTTTATACTTTCCAAGAATTCTATATCATTTCCCATCAGCAGTATGTCATCCACATATAATATGAGAAATGCTACAGAGCTCCCACTCACTTTCTTGTAAACACAGGCTTCTCCATAAGTCTGTGTGAACCCAAACGCTTTGATCATCTCGTCAAAGTGAATGTTCCAACTCCGAGATGCTTGCACCAGCCCATAGATTGAGCGCTGGAGCTTGCATACCTTGTCAGCATTCTCAGGGTCGACAAAACCTTCCGGTTGTATCATATACAACTCTTCCTTAAGAAAACCATTAAGGAATGCCGTTTTGACGTCCATTTGCCATATCTCATAATCATAGTATGCGGCAATTGCTAACATGATTCTGACGGATTTCAGCTTCGCTACGGGTGAGAAAGTCTCATCGTAGTCAACCCCTTGAACTTGTCGATAACCCTTAGCGACAAGCCGAGCCTTATAGATGGTCACATTACCATCCGCGTCAGTCTTCTTCTTAAAGATCCATTTATTTTCTATGGCTTGCCGATCATCGGGCAAGTCAGTCAAAGTCCATACTTCGTTTTCATACATGGATCCTATCTCGGATTTCATGGCTTCAAGCCATTTGTCGGAATCCGGGCCCGCCATCGCTTCTTCATAGTTCGAAGGTTCACTTTTGTCTAACAACATGATTTCCAGGACAGGATTGCCATACCACTCTGGTGCGGAACGTGTCCTCGTGGACCTTCGAAGTTCAGTGGTAGCTTGATCATGATCATTATCAATAACTTCCTCTCTAGCCGGTGTAGGCTCCACAGAAACATTTTCCTGTGCTGCGCTACTCTCCGGTTCGAGGGTCATCTCATCAAGCTCCACTTTCCTCCCACTTACTTCTTTCGAGAGAAACTCTTTCTCTAGAAAGGATCCATTCCTGGCAACAAAGATCTTGCCCTCGGATCTTAGGTAGAAGGTATACCCAATAGTTTCCTTAGGGTATCCTATGAATACGCATTTTTCCGACTTGGGTTCGAGCTTCCCTGGTTGAAGTTTCTTCACATAAGCATCGCATCCCCAAACTTTCAGAAACGACAGCTTAGGTTTCTTCCCAAACCATAATTCATACGGTGTCGTCTCAACGGATTTTGACGGTGCCCTATTTAAAGTGAATGCGGCAGTCTCTAAAGCTCATTATGATGATGTCCTACCGAGTGGGCCCAGAGGTACCTCTCCGTTACATGGAGTGACAAATCCCAGTCTCGATTCGTGCCAACCCAACAGATACTTTCGGAGATACCCGTAGTGCACCTTTATAGCCACCCAGTTACGTTGTGACGTTTGGTGCACCCAAAGCACTCCTACGGTATCCGGGAGTTGCACAATCTCATGGTCTAAGGAAAAGTTACTTGACATTGGAAAAGCTTTAGCAAACGAACTACACGATCTAGTGCTAGGCTTAGGATTGGGTCTTGTCCATCACATCATTCTCCTAATGATGTGATCCCGTTATCAATGACATCCAATGTCCATGGTCAGGAAACCGTAACCATCTATTGATCAACGAGCTAGTCAACTAGAGGCTTACTAGGGACATGTTGTGGTCTATGTATTCACACATGTATTACGATTTCCGGATAACACAATTATAGCATGAATAACAGACAATTATCATGAACAAGGAAATATAATAATAACCATTTTATTATTGCCTCTAGGGCATATTTCCAACATTGTCGGTGTACTAAGTATTGGGCCTTTAGTACCCCGTACTTGTGCATGGGCGGTTGTAGCCATACCTGCGGCAAGGCTTGTCGGGGAACAGCTGAAGATTAATCCAAGATTATCAGAGACATTCAAGCCAAGGACCAGAAGATAAGGAGACCTGAAGACCAAGGGCTCGGCCCCGGCAAGATCTTGTCGGGGTAGCCTGCGGAGCCCGGCAAGATTCGCACCCCGGCAAGGTTTCGCCACTGTGCCACCGCTCCAGCACAGCGACCGGCCTGGCATCCTGGCCCCATCTCTGGATGTGTGGCAAGGCGCTAGTGGAGGTGAGCTTAAGCGGTGCTGATGGGATGGCCCCTTTTTCCATCCCCAAGAAAGTAGGGACACCTAAACGGACACTTCATGGTGCATTAAATGCATTTGTCCTAAACCGCCAGTGGTTAGGTATGATAACCCTGTAGCTACTTTACACCTCGCCCATGAATAGTTTGCCACTGTGGAGACCCCTCTGAGCATATAAAAGGAGGCCCAAGGCAACTGCTACAGGGGGAGAAGACTCTCGGCCCATTCTGCATGCGTAGCCGCTGCACGAACACACTGTTCATCGCAAGCGCTCCAAGAACTGGGACGAATACACTGATAATAAACAAAAGCAGGAGTAGGGTTTTACGCTGATCAGCGGCCCGAACCTGGATAAAAATCCCCTCGCGCTGGTCCTCGGTTCTGCTCTTTGTGCATACCTCTCTCCCTGCCGAATCGTAAAGGGGTCCTTCGGACCCCAAAGGTGTCGTACGCCGACATCTTTGGCGTGCCAGGTCGGTGGATCGAGGTTGCGCGAACCTGATCCGGTAATCAGTGTGTCAGTTTCTTCACCGTCTTCGTCACCATGCCGCCCAAGAAGAAGGGTGCGGCAGCGAATGTTCCGTCTACGTCTGTCTTGCCCGTGCCTACTCGGACGGGTGATGACCTGGATGAAGGAGATGGAGGTTTAGAGCCTCCACGGCGTTCTTGTGATCCAAGCCAGGCGAGCGGAGTCATTCGCAGCGGCGACGGCAACCCACATGCTGCTAGATCCAGAGATGGAGCCGTGCTGCCTACGGGCGGCGCAGCGAACTCCAGAGATCAGAGGACGCCTTCTAAGACTCTCACACTGGCGCAAACATTGCGGCCTTCTCAGGTCGCACGCGACGAGCAACGCCGTGACGTTGGTGGGTCTGAACGTCCCCATGGAAAGACTTCTGCGTATCAATCCCAAGGTGTGCAGGCCCAGCATGCACGCCAAACTGCCAATGGAAGTGGCGCGCAGTCGCGTGATCGTGATGGTGCTCCTTTTAACACTATTAGGAGTCAGAGCACCTCACGTACCTCGCACCTGTCGCCGCCACCTACGCCGGCAAAAGCCTTGGCACGTGCGCAGCTGCTCCTCGATTTCCCTCCTGCTCCGGAGAAGATGGAGGAGTGGCGATCTACTATCCAGAGCCTCATCGTCTTTGTCAACAAGGATGGGCCGCAGCCTGCGGGGCCCTCACGGCAGCGGTCTATCAATCCGACGCGAGCCGATGGTGAGAAGACTGGAGGCGGTGCGACAACGGTGCACTCCCCTCCACGACAACAGCAGCGGTCGTCAACCCGGCGGACTGACGGCCGTGATGATGATTCCACAACGTCATCCGATCCGCGGATGCGCCGCGATCAGCGCCAAGTTCTTCAGGAACGAAGCAAAGAAGACGCTCGAACTACCATCGAGCGGCGACGGGAGGCGCGTCATCAGTCCGATAAATGCGCAGGGCCTACTGTCGATAAGCCTGCACCAGGGCACATAGGTGACTTGCCCTATGAGGTAGGTTGTCCAGCGTTTACCCATGAGCTGCGGCGAGTCCAGTGGCCCAACTCCCGAACGTTCAAACCAGAGGTCCCGGAAAAATATGACGGCAAGACTCACCCCTCGGAGTTCTTGAGCATCTACACCATTGCGGTATAGGCTGCCGGGGGCCGAGATGACAAGATACTTGCCAACTACTTCCCGTTGGTGCTCAAACCCAACGTCAGGTCGTGGTTGATGCATCTGCTGGAGAATTCCATTTCTTCTTGGTCAGATCTGTGCATGAGTTTGTTGGCGCCTTTGTTGGACTCCACCAAGCTCCTGGCCAAGAGAGTGATTTGCATCTCCTCCCTAAAAAGGAGGGCGAACCCCTGCGCAAGTTTATCCAGAGATTTAGCCGGGTGCAATACAATATTCCAGATGTTCATCCTGCCGCTGTTGTTAGCACGTTTCATCAGAACATGCGCAACCGCAAAATGCGCGAAGAGCTGGCGATGAACAAGGTCAAGAGTATTGCCGAGCTTTACGCTTTGGACGACAAGTGCGCTCGAGCTGAAGAAGGGAGGAAGCTCCCTGGCGAGGGTGTTGGCATGAGGGGCGAATCAAAAGATGAAGATGTTGCGACCCCGCCAAAGAAAGGCCGCCGGCGGAACAAGAAGCGCAGAGGCAAGGCCGTGCTTGCTGTCAAGGAATCCGGCAACCCCAGCACCGCCAAGAAGGCCAAGGTTGCCGACCCCGGCAAGGAAGTTTCCGGGTGCGCCTCCTGCCAGGCCTTGGCGGGTGCCGACAAGTCGGAAAACTCCGGGAAGCAGTATTGCAAGATCCATCGCACCAAGGGCCACGATCTCCAAAACTGCCGGCAAGTTGAGCAGCTTGTTGAGAAGTAGAGAGCTGAGTACGAAAGATGAGACAAGGAGAAGGCCCAAGATGGTGCTGAGGGATTTGGCAAGAAGCATGGTGGCCGGGGAGGCCGCCATGGCAAGGCTAAGCAACAGAAGGAGAGGCCCGCTCGAGGCCGCGACAAAGACGAGGGAGGTGATGATGATGAAGAAGACAACGAATCCAGTGAGCACGAGTTTCAGAAAGCCACAGAGGCCATGTGTATTGACGGGGGCGCCTTGTTGCATTCTTCTCATCGCCGCTTTAAACAGTGGGTGCGTGAGGTTAATGCAACGGAGCGGTCGTTCGATGCACGCAAGCCTTTAAAATGGTCCAGCACGCCTATCATTTTTGACGCCGAGGATCACCCTGATCGCACAACTGCGGTCTGGTGTTTGCCCTTGTTGGTCTCACCAACAATTCGCAACCTCAAGGTGACAAAAATGTTAGTTGACGGTGGGGCCGGGCTGAACTTAATCTCGCCGGACATGCTCAAGAAGCTGCAAATTCCTGATGAAGATCTCGAGGAAACGGGCACATTTCAGGGGATCAATCCAGGAAGGACCCAGCCAAAAGGCAAGATTACGCTACCGAAAACATTTGGTAGCGAGCTCAACGACAGGACAGAGAAGATAGTGTTTGATGTCGCCAAAATCCCTATGTCATACAATGGGATCCTCGGCCGCCCAGCGCTGGCTAAGTTCATGGTGGCATCACACTATGCGTACAATGTGTTGAAGATGCCTGGACCGATAAGTGTCATCACTATCCACTCTGACAAGAAGGATGCACTTATCTGCACCGACCAACTATACCGGGAGGTAGCTGCAGCACCTGCCGTCAAGGCATCTGCTCCTGCCGCTGGAACTCCCGGGGGGAAGAAGAAGACCGGCAAGATCTTTGGCGCAAACTCCGACAAGCGCACCTCCTCGGAGAGATGCACTTCCATTGAGGACGCACCAGAGAGTTCCACCGGCAAGAACAAGAAATCCAAGGCTGCTCCACCAGAGATCAAGAAGATGCCCATCAAGGAGGACGGAACGGGAGGAACTTTCACCATAAGTTCCACCCTAGATGACAAATAGGAAAGCGCGCTCATTGCCTTCCTGCGGGCGAATGTCGACGTCTTTGCATGGCAACCGTCTGATATCCCCGGTGTTCCCAGGGAGGTAATTGAGCACCACCTTGCTGTCTGTCCTCACGCACGGCCCGTCAAGCAGAAGGTGAGGAAGCAAGCCTTGGAACGGCAAGAATTCATTGCCGAAGAAATCAAAAAGCTAGAAGCGGCAGGCTTGGTCAGAGGAGTGCTTCACCCAACGTGGTTGGCCAATCCGGTTGTAGTGCACAAGGCGAATGGGAAATGAAGGCTGTGTATTGATTATACAGACATCAATAAAGCCTGTCCAAAAGATCCTTTTCCCTTGCCGCGCATCGATCAGATTGTGGACTCCACTGCTGGTTGTGACCTACTGTCGTTCCTTGATGCCTACTCGGGATATCATCAGATCTTCATGGCAAAAGAAGATGAAGAAAAGACCGCATTTATCACCCCATGTGGTACGTATTGTTTTATACGAATGCCTTTCGGGTTGAAAAGTGCTGGTTCTACATTTGCGAGAGTGGTCCAAATTGGTTTTGAGCCTCAGCTACATAGAAATATGGAAGCATACATGGATGACATAGTGGTCAAAACCAAGGATAAAGCGACGCTCATACAAGATCTAGAAGAAACATTTACAAATCTGCGCAAGATCAATTTAAAGCTCAATCCTGAGAAGTGTGTGTTTGGCGTCCCTTTCGGCAAGCTTCCCGGGTTCTTTGTATCTCAGCGTGGAATCGAAGCGAATCCCGACAAGATCAAAGCTATTGAGCAGATTGAAGCACCAAGACGCGTCAAGGATGTACGTCGTCTTGCCGGCTGCATTGCAGCCCTAAGCAGGTTCATCTCCAAATCCGCTGAGTGCGCCTTGCCCTTTTTCAAAACTTTGAAGAAGGCAGGTCCAATGAGATGGACTCCGGAAGCGGAGGCAGCGTTGCAAGATTTGAAGAAGTACCTCTCCTCTCCGCCGACGCTAGTCGCACCTTGGCCACAAGAGCCGTTGCTGTTGTATCTAGCGGCAATGAATCAAGTGGTTAGTGCTACGTTAGTGGCGCAGAGAGAAGTTGACGAGGAGGCAACGGCAGCGGCAGGACCGTCAAGTGACGCGCCGGGATCTTCCCTGGCAAGGTCTGGTACCGGCAAGATAGGATCTGCGCAGTCAGAGGAATCAGTTCAAAAAAGAAAGATGGTGCAGCGCCCAGTTTATTTTGTTAGCTCTCTTTTACAGGGAGCTAGGTCAAGATACTTTGGTGTGTAGAAGTTGCTCTTCGGCCTTCTCATGGCCTCGAGGAAGTTGCGCCATTATTTTCAAGCACATGAGATTACCGTCATCACTCGCTTCCCGTTGCAGCGGATTTTGCGAAATCCAGAGGCAACCGGCAGGATTGTGGAGTGGGCGTTGGAACTATCGAGCTTTGGTCTCAAGTTTGAAAGTACTTCAGCAATTCAGAGAAGAGCTTTGGTGGACTTCATTGCGGAGTGGACCCCAACGCCAGACGAAGAGATTCAAGAAATGACTCTTCCCGACAAGGAAACAGATCAAGAATGGATTATGTACTTTGACGGGGTTTTCTTGCTGCAAGGCGCCGGTGCTGGCGTGCTGCTTGTCGCACCCATCGGAGAGCACCTCAAGTACGTAATTCAGAAGCATTTTCCCCGAGAGAGCTCGACGAACAACACTGTGGAGTACGAAGGCCTGCTTGCCTGTCTCAGGATCGCGGCAGACCTTGGTATCAAGAAGCTCGTCATCAAAGGCGATTCGCAGCTTGTTGTCAGGCAAGTCAACAAAGATTATCAAAGTCCATTGATGCAAGCCTATGTGGATGAAGTGAGAAAAATGGAAGAGCGCTTTGATGGCCTGCAAACAATGCACATTCCTCGTGCCGAAAACAGTATTGCAGATGACCTGTCAAAACGCGCTGCCCTCAAGTTACCTGTGGAACCAGGAACTTTTGTGCTCCGTTTAACTCAGCCATCTGTAACGCCATCAATGAGGCAAGAAAAGAGAAGGAAGTTGAATTCTGGTCAGTACTTTCCGGCAGAGCTCCCGGGAGCTGCCGGCAAGGAAGTTGCCGGGATCAACGACAAGCCTGCCGGGGAACAACAGGCTCCAGCAGGGGCTCAGGCCCTTGCCGTCGAGACAAATGTTCTCCCGGCAAAAGAGATGCCTTTAGTCCTAGTTGTCGAGCCCCAGGCTCCAGCTTGGGCACAGCCCATTGTCCATTTTCTTCAGACAGGAGAACTCCCTGAGGAGCAGGAAGAAGCGGAAAAAGTAGCCCGTCAGTCTAGCATGTACCAGTTCGTCGATGGCGTTCTGTACAGGAAGAGACTGAACGGTGTGAAATTGAAGTGTATTCCTCGGGAGGATGGACTAGAGCTGTTGGCAGAGATACACGGAGGCATATGTGGCTCTCACATAGGGTCAAGGGCGCTTGTCGGAAAGGCATTCCGACAAGGTTTCTTTTGGCCCACCGCTCTCCAGGATGCAACTGCACTAGTAACCAAGTGTGAAGCATGCTAGTTTCATTCAAAGAAATCGCATCAGCCAGCTCAAGCTCTTCAGACAATCCCTCTCTCCTGGCCATTTTCCGTCTAGGGCTCGACATACTAGGCCCTTTTCCCCGTGCTACCGGGGGCTTTGAGTACTTGTACGTTGCAATCGACAAGTTCACAAAGTGGCCGGAGGTGGAAGCGGTGAGGAAGGTGACAGCACAATCAGCCGTCAAGTTCTTTAAAGGGATAGTTTGTCGTTTCGGTGTGCCCAACAAGATCATCACCGAAAACGGCACACAATTCACAAGTCACACCTTCATGAAGTACATCCAGGATCTTGGCGGCAAGATCTGTTTTGCCTCTGTTGCTCACCCGAGAAGCAACGGCCAAGCAGAGAGGGCTAATGCTGAAGTGATGCGCGGTCTCAGGACTAGAACTTTTGACAAGCTAAAAAAGTGCGGAAGGCGCTGGATTGATGAGTTGTCGGCGGTTCTTTGGTCAATCAGAACGACACCAAATCGAGCTACTGTCAAGACACCCTTCGCTCTGGTCTACGGAGCGGAAGCAGTTATCCCCACAGAACTCATATACGGGTCACCTCGAGTGCTCGCTTATGATGAGCTTGAGCAAGAGCAACTGCGGCAAGATGACGCTGTGCTCCTTGAGGAGGATCGTCTTCAGGCTGCTGTGTGAGCTGCACGCTACCAGCAAGCTTTACGTTGCTACCATAGCCGCAAAGTTCATGCCCGAAGTCTTGAGGAAGGCGACCTTGTTCTTCGGTGGATTCAGTCCGCCAAGAATTCAAACAAGTTGACGCCGAAGTGGGAAGGCCCTTATCGGGTAATACGAGTCACCAGGCCCGGCGCTGTCCGCCTGGAGACCGAGGATGGCGTTCCAGTGAGTAACTCCTGGAATATCAAACATCTTCGCAAGTTCTACCCATAAGCCGCGGTTGCCGGGGGATCCCGACAACCTCCTTTTGTACGAGTTTTACCGTCAAGGCATATAATCCTTTGTACAAAGCCAGGCGCAGACCCTGTGCGCAGTTGAATAAGCTTAAGTGTTGTGCATTTCTTGTTGATTTCCATGTTTATATATATGCATGCTTGTCTTAGATATTGTATGACACTTGCTCCCGGTAAGCATTAACGAACCACCAAGGTTCCATAACTTTATTTTCTCTTCTTTCTTTTTCTCAAAGGATCGAAGGTTCCTTCGCGCACAAGTTTGCCGGGGGGGGAGGAAGGTATGGATACCAATGGGCAATGTCTAGAATTGATGTCTTGCCGGAAGGAGTACAACGACAGAAAGCTAAGTTGTGAAACTTTGAGCAAGTTTTTTTGAATTTTTACAATCAGGCTATTCTCTTTAGACGATTTTGGTCCTTGTATGGAAAACCTGCACGCAAAGGAACCCTTGTCGTAATTGGTTGCGCCCTTATTTTGTTTTGAGTCTGCTCAATAGTTTAAGTGGCTACACCAAGAGCGCCAAGATGTCTTGCCGGCTGCTGCACCTCCAGCAGGCTGCTGAAGTCCCGCACCCAGCGCTCGCGGCAGGTTGCGCGCCAGCAAGTTTCTAGCTAGCGTAGGGCGTATACCATACGGAAAGAAATTGGACAGGAGAAATAGCATGCATGTATTCAATAATAGCAAGTTATATTACATTGATAATTGCCACAGTTCTAACTTAAGACTAAATTGTCTTTGGCATGGAATGGTGGCGGCAAGGAAAAGTGAGACGGCTAGTCCCTACGCTGGCCTTCGACCCTCTTGATTGAATCCACCTTCTCAAGGATGGGAGCGACAAGCTCCTCAAGTGCCTTGAGATCTGCATCTTTCGGCAAGCGGTCGAGCACGTTGGTGAGATCAACGCCAGGGTTCTTGTGTACCACCTTGACGAGCACCTTGCGAAGGTTGGCCCGGCAAAGTTTGCGGGATTCGTTGGCCAGTTGGGTCGCTCGGTTGGACTGTAGCAGATTCAGAGCATCAATGATGCTTTCGAAGAACATGGTCAACCTGGCACTCGAGGATATTCTTTCTTCAGAGGAATACCTAAAGTTTTGCAGGCCATCCTGGCCCATGGTTGACAATTGTGCTGTGAGCCTCTCCGCGGTGTCGACAAGGCGATCAGTCCAGATTTTCACACCCTTCTCATAGTCAATTTGGGCGGCGGCAGCACTCTTAAGCAAGTTCTTCTCATCCTGAAGGTCTTTGCTTAGGGCCTTCTCGCGGGCCCTGCCGTCCTCAAGAGACTTTTCCAGCGTGTTTAGCTTCAGCCTTAGATCAGCAATGGCATCGTTGGCTGAAGAGAGCTGCTTGGTCTTGTCGGATATAGTGATTTGCATCTCCGCCAGGCTGTGGAGAGTTTTCTCCCTGTCGCCTTTGAGCGTTGAGAGCTCCTTGCTGTGTTCCCCAAGATCCGCCTCCAGCTTTTTCACTTTGTTGCTCAGCTCGTTCTTGGCGGCCTCTGCAGCCTCGGCGGCATCGATGGTTTCCTTGAGCTTGCTGGCATGATCTGCAGTTGAAGCTTCGAGCGCCTCCTTGTGTTTCTGCTCCAGCTCCTGGGTCTGCTGCGCGACAAGCTTTTCAATCTCCTCGTCCTTGCCGTGGAGTTTGGCAGCAAGTGCCTGCTCGCGCGTGGCAAGATCTTCTTCGTGAGGGCCAAGCCCAACGCGGCGCTCCGTTAAGAGAGCTTCTTCAGCAGCAATCCTTTGCGCGTTTTCTTCTTGCGCATTCTCTATGTCGGATTGCCTCAGGAGGAGCTCCGTCTAGCTTTGGCTCACTTGTTCCCGGCTGGCAGTCAACTCCTGAAGGGCCTCGGCGTACCAGATCTGCATCTGCTCAACGCGCTTTTGGAAATCTGCCTCGGCTGCTTCAATAACCGCAACTCTGGAATCTGCCTTCTCCTTTCAAGCACGGTGGAGTGCTTGGAGCTTGCGGAAATTATCGCCCATAGCCTGAAGGAGCTGATCCTCTTCAGATTTGCCACTGCTGGCGCTTGGTTCATCAACGATTTTGAGCCCGGCAGCGGTGATGATTTCTTCATCAAAGGTTTCCCCTTCGGTCGGTGCTCCAATACTTGCCGTGCCCGGCAAGTTGATGAATAGGTTGTCGCCAACCTTGAGATATTTGCTCGATGAGGGAGCCTCAGATGTCGATGGTTGATCCTCGACGATCGTCTCACCGGTGGCTGGAGGCTCTGTGGCCGATGTAGCGCCTGGCGCTCCTGCGGCAGGAATGCTGTCAGTATGGTCATCAGTCTCCTCGCCGGCCCTCTCGGCAGATTCCTTGGCAGCTTCCTCGGCAGTAGCTTCGCTGACCTCAACATGGCATCTTTGGAGGCCTCGCTAGCAGCGATCTTGTCAGCTTCGGCGGCGGCGTCTCTGGCGGTCTCCTCGATGACAACGTCGACGTCCATGTGTTCCATCACAGGGAACTCTGGAGGACGAAGGAAGGAAACAAAATAAGATCAAGATTGAAGTTCAAGAAAACAAAGAGAAAGAAAGATAAAGGAAAGAATGACAAGTGCTCTGAGGCAAGCAGTCACCTGCGTCGAGCTGTTGAGGGGTGGTTTCATCTCTCCCGGCAACATGGGTTGCCAGGGAAAGGTTGCCGGTGCCCATGTTTACTGGCTCCTCCTCCTCCAAGGTAGGCTCGTCGATAGGAGCTCTTGCCGGGGATGCACTTGTGGGCAGCGTAGTTGACTGAGGTGGCACGACGGGGGCGTCCTATAATGACTCTCCCTGTTGCTGTCCTTCTCCTGCAAGCCCAAAGATATTAGCGGCAAATGTAGAAACCTCAGCACCCGCCAGCGGAAAATGAGTAGTGAACTCACGCTGGGGGCTACGCTGGGGGCTGCGTTGAGGGCTAAGCTCCGGGCTGATGACGATAGTTGTTGGCACGCTCGCAAAGCTTGTCGGGGGCTCGTCACCCGTGGAAGTCTTCACCCTTTTCGCCACCCTTTCCGCCAAAGTTTCTGCGTCACTTCAGAGACAAGACAAAGCAAGACAGTGAGGTCAATCGAATTCAGAATTTGGGAGGTAAAGGCTGTGACAGGATATTTACTCTTCCTCTTCCCATTCTGGGCTGAAACCGGAGATGTCGAAATCAACCTCCGTTGCGGCGTCCGTATGGGGAGGCGGAGGAGGGGTCCTGGGTCGCTTGGCTGCAGCAGGTGCAGGGCGTTGGCGTGACTCTGCCGCCTCAACCTCTAGTGCTATTGTGTGAGATGCCCCTGCCGCCCCAGTGGTTGCTGCAGGTGTGTGTCTCGTACGCCGCACGGGTTGTTGTCGAACCCCTTGCCGCGGTGCAGCCTTGTCGGCCGCCTTCTTGCCGGGAGCATCAGTGCTCGAAGAAGGTTGATTTGCTGGGGCATCAGAGGTGGCTTTTCGAAGGACACGCTTTGCCCTCTTTGGAGCTGGGGGCTCCTCTTGTGGCTATTCTTCGGCTGTGTCCAATTCAGACGAGTTTTCGGTAGCTGTGCCACTCTGCTCCCCGGCAGCCTTATCCTCCCCGGCAGGATCTTCTTCCAAAATGACCTATGCGTCGCTGGTTTCCCATTCCGTGAAGCCGACATCGCCGGCCTCCGCGGAAAGGTTCGCCTCTTCCACCCTAGTGGCAATATACGCCACTTCCTCATCGGTGGTGGCGCGGACGAGTCCTGTTTCTTCCCGGACGGCCCTCTCCGACAAGTTGTCGAAGAACGTTTGCGCCTGCTCCTCAGATGGCTCGACCCAAGTTGCGTCAAGGCCATGGGCATTGAACATTGGCATCGTGGCGATGATCGACCCCAGGGCAGAGTTGTTGCACAAAGAGATAATTCTTGCTGGCAACCTATGCTTGTCATCACGCTGAAATAGCTTATGGCGGAGAGTGGCGAGCTGCATGATTGTCAAGTTGCTGTTTAATCCGGGGCGCAGCCTCATGATGTCTCCCGTGTTCTAGAACTCCCAAGCTGGTCTCCCCTTATTCTGTAGAGGGCGATGCGGCGGTGAAGGAAGTCGGACCCAATCATCTCTATTGTGAGCCCGGCAGCTTTCAGACGAAGAATCCTGGTGGTGGCGATCGTGAGCTTGTCGTCTTGAGCATCAAGATTACTCCAGTCCTCGCCACGTACCACTTTCTGCCGTCGGGGCGAACAGAATGGATGGGGATCTGCTTCCTTGATCCAACACCACTCGGACCGCCATTCTTCCCATTTCTCGCGGTAAACCCCATCTGGATATATCTCCTTGTTCCATGCCCTTGGGATCCAGGCGATAGAACCGGAAAGGGCGTCCCGTTTTTGGATGCGAGGAACAAAATAATGGCGGAAGAGGGCATTGTTGGGAACTACTCCGGCGAAGTTTTCGCAAAGATGAGCAAAGATGGACATACATGTTACGGTATTCGGCGTGAAATCCAGAAGACGGAAGTCGTATGTGTACATGATGTCGATAAAGAAATCGTAGAACGGAGGACAGAGCCCGCAATAAAAGTAAGAGACGAAGAAGGGATATTTATCTGGTCCGCCTTTGAAAGAAGAACCTGGGGCCACGCGAGTTGCGGGCTGAGCTTTCGTCTCCCTCGCCCACATGCACTGGTACCGGTTCTTCAAGGCTTTCGAGTCGAGCGTCGGAGCAAAGACGACGTACTTCTTCCGCATCTTCGCCAACATGCTCTCCGGGACATCGGACTTCGTCTCCTTGCTCTTGCTTTGCCCTTGCTAGCCTTGGGCGGCATGGCGATTGCGAAGGCGGAAGCCGAGGATAGAGCTGGTGCGGAGGCGGTGAGCGGATGAGGAGAAGTTCTGCTCTGGGCTCGGGGGAGAGAAGGTAATGGCGGATTCCAGATTGGAAAGAAGAGGGGTTAAATGGGCGGTGCCTCTGCGGATTCCTTTTTACGGGGAAGGAGCGAGGCTGCCTCTTTTACTGCCCAATGTGAACAGGCCTGTGCAAGCGCGCTGCGGCCGCGGCCGTTCAGCGCACGCTTCCCACGTCACGCATTCAACGCACGTAGTGGGGAAGCGCAGTAAGCGGAATAATTACAAGCAGTTAACCCCTGTCACGCGTGCCCATGCACTGTTTGGGCCTAGCCCAAAAATGCCTCGCACTCGTGTGTGGCCTAGGCCCGGGGGCTCCTGTCAGTGTACTAAGTATTGGGCCTTTAGTACCCTGTACTTGTGCACGGGCGGTTGTAGCCATACCTGCGGCAAGGCTTGTTGGGGAACAGCTGAAGATTAATCCAAGATTATCAGAGACATTCAAGCCCAGGACCAGAAGATAAGGAGACCTGAAGACCAGGGGCTTGGCCCCCGGCAAGATCTTGCCGGGGTAGCCTGCGGAGCCCGGCAAGATCTTGCCGGGATAGCCCGCGAAGCCCGGCAAGATTCACACCCCGGCAAGGTTTCGCCACTGTGCCACCGCTCCAGCGCAGCGACTGGCCTGGCATCCTGGCCCCATCTCTGGATGTGTGGCAAGGCGCTAGTGGAGGTGAGCTTAAGCGGTGCTGATGGGATGGCCCTTTTTTCCATCCCCAAGAAAGTAGGGACACCTAAACGGACACTTCACGGTGCATTAAATGCATTTGTCCTAAACCGCCAGTGTTTAGGTATGATAACCCTGTAGCTACTTTACACCTCACACATGAATAGTTCGCCACAGTGGAGACCCCTTTGAGCATATAAAAGGAGGCCCAAGGCAACTGCTACAGGGGGAGAAGACTCTTGGCCCATTCTGCATGCGTAGCCGCTGCACGAACACACTGTTCATCGCAAGCGCTCCAAGAACTGGGACGAATACACTGATAATAAACAAAAGCAGGAGTAGGGTTTTACGCTGATCAGCGGCCCGAACCTGGGTAAAAATCCCCTCGCGCTGGTCCTCGGTTCTGCTCTTTGTGCATACCTCTCTCCCTGCCGAATGGTAAAGGGGTTCTTCGGACCCCAAAGGTGTCGTACGCCGACATACGTGTTTGTCACAGTAGGTCACATTTTCTGTCATGCATGTACATCAATGATGATTTTATGACAGAATCAAGATAGTCATACCTGTGCTATCGTAGAAGTGTGCCATGACAATACCAAAATTATCATCATGGAAGTGTCCACTTCCATGACTATAAATCGCGCGTCATGGAAGTGCTTTCGTCAAGGGTAACCGACACATGGCATCCACCGTAACGGGTCGCCGTTAAGCTATCGGGTTCCTGTTTGGATCCGAGAACCCATTAACAGCCAGGACAAATGGGGATTTTCCATGTGTAAAATTCTCATTCGCCGGAGGATCCACGTGTCGATTCAGCGTTGGGACAGATCATCCACTTATTGTACGGGAGGCACCTATGATACGTCGACATGTGGCAAGGCCCAACAGTGGCCCGTTTAGGTGAAAGAGGCTGGCCCAGTCAAAATTAGCCAGCCAGCCCATATAGGCCTACTTTTGTCTGGTCCATTTAGGCCCACGGCCCATACGAGATGTGCCAATACGGGCCATCAACGGCCCATTAACTATTTCAAACCATTGCAGCCCATCGTCAGTTTGAGCCCGTTAACACCCCACTATATATGTGGGCCCAATATCAGCCCGGTGTAGTTTCGACCTATTAACAGCCCATCCAAGGGATGGGCCAATTTTCAGGATGTACGTCTTTCGTCCTTTTAGCGACCCATTTAAATGTTGGGCCAATTCCAGCCCGGTGTGTCTTTCAGCCTGTTAACGGCCCATAAAGGAGTTGGGCCATATGCAGTCCGACCTGAGTTTTGGCCTCTTAACGGACCATGCTCAGCCCTGTTTCGCTTTCGGCCTGCTAAAGGCCCACAACATAGTTGGGCCGTATAAAGTCTGACCTGACTTTCGGCCTCTTAGCGGCCCATGCTCTTCATGGTCTAATACCAGCCCGCTATCTCTTCCGGCCTGCTAAAGGTCCACAATACAGTTGGGCCATATTCAGCTCGACCTTTGTATCGGCCTGGTAACGGCCCGTGAAATTGAATGGGCCCACTTGTCGCCCGCTTCGATTTCGGCCTATTAACGACCCGAGAGGTAACTGGGCCAAGCATTAATTGTTGGCTCATTTCAATTATTTCAGCCCAATAGAGCTTTCAGCCTTGTTATGGCCCATCAACTTATTGGGCCCGCTAAAGTTCGAGCCAGTTTGGAGGCCCAATTATAATTTGAGCCCATTACGAGCATTTATGAACAGGACAAAAACAGATAAACCAAAGCCCGAAGAGAATTTTGGCCCATGCGAGCCAATTAGGGGGCCCATTAAGGGAGTCGGCCGCTATCTTTCACAAAGGGTCCACGACGGTTCGTGCTAGCTATTAATTTCACAGCTTTTTTGGCTTCCTAGCAACCAGTTAGCTGGAATGCGAGGCGCGCTAAGCAAATGTACGGCATAATGGGAAAAACATAGCACATCCACATATATTACAGGAAATTACATCCACTGGGCAATCAAAGGTTGATGCCAGTGCAAATAAATGAACAGAACTTAACGATCTACAACCTCACAATCTGCAACCTCAGTGCAGATGACGCCCATAAGCACGTGAGCAAGTTCTTCCTTCTTTGCTACACTGTCTCTGAAATCATTGATCAGTTGTTGTTGCGCAAGAATGTGTACCTCTGATTCCTCCACGATTTCCATCATTGCTTCAGCCAGTAATTGGTTCACAAACATACATTTTTTCCGTTGGATTCGAGACAGAGGAAACTGAACAGATTCATATGGCGATTTTGGTAGGAAACTGAACATCAAGAGTTATTGCCATATTACCTGCCCTAAATTTATTGGAAGGAAACAATGGGGTTGCCTTGCTGTTTTCAGAGTTTGTCTTCTTATCTTCAGCAGCCTGCACCAAATTAACACACTAGCATTGCTATCATTGGCCAGGTCACATAATAGGAAAGCAACATTGACACAATGAATGTTTGGGCAACTAGACCACACCAGGCTACACCAAATTAACACAATATGGCACAGCTATCATCAGCCAGGTAAGATAATAGGAAAGCAACATTGACAGAATGAATGATTGGGCAACCAGACCACACCACAGCACTACAATTTAGTAATGTGCATGATATGAGATAGTACACTCATGCAACTCAGTATACAAAACTACCAGGCAGTTTTCCTTACAAAAATCAACATTGTCGCCTTTAATTATACATTTTGGTACAAGGAAATTTAGATCAGATAAAGGTTGGATTCACGCCAATCAACAAAATACATGCTAATGCAAAAATATAGTGATATACAGCAGGTACTTACATCAGCATTGGAGCACAGAGAATTCCCGCAAGATACTTTCCTCGAACACGATCCCAGTATAGAAAGTCTTCTATCCTTTAAGCTTGTTTTCTAAAAGAGAGATGGGTAAGAAACATGTAGAAAATATGATCTGAATGCTATAAAATTTCATGATGCGTGCATACGCACACGCTTCTTAGAATGGAGTTGACATATTTTTGCTGGCCTGGAGCGAACTAGTTCTCTGGCCACTGGAATCTGCTAATTATCAGGAGGAGTTGGGTTTCTCTGTGCTGGAGCAGTATCTACGAATACTAGAGTTGGTTTACTATCTCCTAGCATTTGGATCTTTTGCAAAGACCTTGTTTGTAGACCTTCAGATTCTAACATAGTCGTCTCCCCCTTGCATGCCTTATATAGAAGAATTGTGCTTCAATTATAAAACATACTACGGCAGAAAGATGGAATAAGTACTGAAGAATAGAAAGGCATGGCATATTGACATGTATTCCCTCCATCTGGAAATAAATGAATGTGTCTAGGCGTATTTCAGTTCTAGATACATCCATTTTTATCCATTTCTACGACATGTAATCCGGATGGAGGGAGTACGATGTAAGAGCTAGTGATACGACAGGACAGCAGAGTAAAAAAAACACTAGTTGAATGTATAACTGTATGATAGCTGAATAGGTACAAAAAACACGAAGGCAACATATGCATGTATGATTGGGAAACTAAGATAGCATTGCAACAGACCAGTAGAACAGCTCTTCAATGTAAAAAAGCATGGTATGGTAGACAGATGGAGTACATGCTGATGAATAACAATGCATAAGATATTAAAAGCATGATGTCCAGACTAAGCAGATGGCATTGCGACAGAGTAGAATGACAGTACTTGAATTTGAAAACATGTTATCATGAATGGAATAGGTAGTGAAAAACAGGAAGGCATGACATATTTACATGCATGATCAGCAGGCTAAGCACATGGCATTGCAACAGAATAGATGCACTCCAGGACATTATATGCATGATGTACCCATATCACGGGCCAAGTTAGAGCAAGGACCTTGTGGGGTGAATAGGATTCATCATCTTTCTACAAGTCTTCTGAAGAACTGCCTTTAACTGTTCCATCATATTGGGTATCATTGACGTCAAGTTTGTTGGCCGTTACATTGCCCTGCGAGGTTCTTGTGGATATATCAGTGTGTGCAATTATATCAGACATGCATAGAAGACAACTAGTAGTTAGATTATGTAATGAGTGCATGTAGGAGACGACATAAATAGTAGGACTGGACTTAACTAGCAGCAACAGGTCTCAAAAACTAAAGGGAGAACACATATGAAAGCTACAGAATATGTATTGTTTGTTCTCAAGATTAACTAGATGGCATACAAAAGTATTAAAGAACAACAACATAGGTAATATTAGAAGTGGTATAATCACCAGCCTATGGGATAGCATTGGCTGATGGATGATCAGTATGGAACAGCGTTAACACCTGAACAAGTCTCTTATCTGAACTATGGAACAGCGTTAACTCCTGAACAAGACTCTTAAGACATCAGCATGAATATACAGTGACATGTGATAATCTATTCTCCATGCTTAGATGAATAACGAAGCCATAAATGTTGCACACAAGTAAGATGAGGGTACAACCTATCTGGCTGCCATCCATAGGAGCGAGCATCATCTGCTGACTTGTCGATGGCCCTGCGGTTGTTGTGGCTGTCCATGTCGGGCACGCACATTCGAGGCAGGGAACTGTTGAGTGGGGAATATAGCTCCCTTCTGGTGTATGCTTCCCTTGTTGGAGCAGCTGCGGTGAGAAGGAAGACGGTGTGGCTGAAGATGCAGAAAACACATAATGTTAAGAATGACACATATCTCTGGTCTGAAGAAAAACCATAAGAGATCAACAATAAGGTACGAGACTGGTGACACATTGATACGTCTCCAACGTATCTATAATTTTTTATTGTTCCATGATGTTATATTATCATTCTTGGATGTTTTACAATCATTTTATAGCAACTTTATATCATTATTTGGGACTAACCTATTGGCATAGTGCCCAGTGCCAGTTGCTGTTTTTTGCTTGTCTTTTACTTCGCAGAAAATCAATACCAAATAGAGTCCAAATGTAGCAAAACTTTTTGGTGATTTTTTCTGGACCAGAAGACACATGATGGGCCAAGGAAGTACTAAAGGGGGGCTTCGAGGGGAGCACAACCCAACTGGGCGCGCCCTGGTGGGTTGTGCCCACCTCATTGGCCTCCCGCACCACCTCTTTGCTCTATAAATACCCCAATATTCCAAAAACCCTAGGGGAGTCGACGAAACACAATTCCAGCCGCCACAAGTTCCAGAAACCACAGATCCAATCTAGACACCATCACGGAGGGGTTCATCATCCTCATTGGTGCCTCTCTGATGATGCGTGAGTAGTTCATTGTAGACATACGGGTCCATAGTTAGTAGCTAGATGGCTTCCTCTCTCTCTTCTAATTCTCAATACAATGGTCTCTTGGAGATCTATTTGATGTAACTCTTTTTGCGGTGTGTTTGTCGGGATTTGATGAACTTTAAGTTTATGATCAGATCTATTTTATCCATGAAAGTTATTTGAGTTTTGATCTCTTATATACATGATTACTTATAGACTCATATTTCTTATTCGAATCTTTGGTTTAGTTAGGCCGACTAGATCTATTTTTCTTGCCATGGGAAGAGGTGCTTTGTGATGGGTTCGATCTTACGGTGCTCAATCCCAGTGACAGAAGGGGAAATGACACGTATGAATCATTGCTATTAAGGATAACAAGATGGGATCTATTCCTACATGAATAGATCTTGTCTACATCATGTCATCATCCTTATTGCATTACTCCATTTCCCCATAAACTTAATACACTAGATGCATGCTGGATAGCGGTCGATGTGTGGAGCAATAGTAGTAGATGCAGGCAGGAATCGGTCTACTAATCTTGGATGTGATGCCTATATAATGATCATTGCCTGGATATCATCATAATTATTTGAAGTTCTATCAATTGTCCAACAGTAATTTGTTTACCCGCCATTTGCTATTTTTCTCAAGAGAAGCCACTAGTGAAATCTACGGCCCCCGGGTCTATTCTTTATCATATTTGCCTTTGAGATCTATTTTTATTTGCTTTTATTTTCAGATCTATTAATCCAAAAACCCAAAGATACCTTGCTGCAATTTTTTGTTATTTATTTTATCTCGCGTTCCCGCGAGATCTTTTATCCAATCTACTACAATTTTATCTATCTTTTTACCCGGGAGGGATTGACAACCCCTCTTTTACGTCGGGTTGCAAGTATTTGTTCTTTGTGTGCAGGTACCATTCACGTAGTGTTGCGTGGTTCTCCTACTGGTTCGATAACCTTGGTCTCATCACTGAGGGAAATACCTAACGTAGCTATGCTGCATCATCCCTTCCTCTTTGGGGAAATACCGATGTAGTTCAAGCCGCATCAAAAGGAATTTCTGGCGCCGTTGCCGGGGAGGATCAATTCAAGATAGTCTCCCGACAACCCACCAATTTCTGGCGCCGTTGCCTGGGAGACATCATCAACATCTATCGGGTTCCTAATCACAAATCTCATCTCCTTACAATTTACATTATTTGCCATTTGCCTCTCATTTTCATCTCCCCCACTTCACAAAAATTTGCCGTTTTATTCGCCCTCTTTTTCGTTCGCCCTCTTTTTTCGTCAGATCTTTTTTTTGTTTGCAATCTTGTTGCATAGCCACGATGACTCAAGAGAACACCAAGTTGTGTGATTTCTCCAATACCAACAACAATGATTTTATTAGCACTCCGATTGCTCCTCCCGCCACTAGTGCGGAGTCTTGTGATATTAATGCTGCTTTGTTGAATCTTGTTATGAAAGATCAATTTTCCGGTACTCCGAATGAGGATGTCGCGTCCCATCTTAACACATTCGTGGAATTATACGATATGCAAAAGAAAAAAGATGTGGACAATGATATTGTGAAGTTGAAATTATTCCCGTTTTCTTTGCGAGATCGTGCAAAAATTTGGTTTTCTTCTTTGCCTCGCAATATTATCGATTCTTGGGATAAGTCCAAGAATGATTTTATTACTAAGTACTTTCCGCCCACGAAAATTATTTCCCTTAGGACACAAATCATGAATTTTAAGCAACTTGAGCATGAACATGTTGCACAATCTTGGGAAAGAATGAAATTGATGTTAAAAAATTGTCCTACTCATGGTTTAAATCTTTGGATGATCATACAAAAAATTTATGCGGGATTGAATTTTGTTTCTAGAAATCTTTCAGATTCCGCCGCGGGTGGTACTTTTATGGAAATTACTTTGGGTGAAGCGACTAAATTGCTAGACAATATTATGGCAAACTATTCACAATGGCATACCGAAAGAGATCCTACTAGTAAAAAAGTTAATTCGGTTGAAGAAATAAATTCTTTGAGTGAAAAAGTTGATGCTCTTATGAAATTAGTTGCTAATAGAAATGCTCTTATTGATCTTAATGATGTGCCTTTGTCTACTTTGATTGAGCAAAATAGTGATGCCGTAGATGTGAATTTTGTTTCACGAAACAATTTTAATAATAATGCTTATAGAGGTAATTTTAATCCTAAACCTTTTTTGGGAAATTCCTCTAATAATTACGGTAGTCCCTATGGTAATCCTTCTTATAATAATAATAGAAACACCTCTAATCTTGAGAATAATATTAAAGAATTTATCAATGCTCAAAAGGTTTTCAACAATACGATAGAAGAAAAGTTGAGTAAGATTGATCATATGTCTAGAAGCATTGATAGAATTTCTCATGATGTAGAAAATCTCAAGATGAAAGCTTTTGTGTCTAAGGTTGAGGAATCAATTAAATCTTTATATGTTTCTATGGATGAAAGTAAGAAAAGAACCGCTATGCTTAGAGCTAGAAGAGAATTTTTAGAAAAGGCGTTTTCTAGTGATTGCTTTCATAAAATTGATGAAGATCTTAAAGTAATTGGTGTTTCTACTATTGAATCCTTGTTTAGTAAAATTAAAATTGATGAAAAAGGGTCTGAAGAAGAGTCAACTTTAGTTAGAAGGCGTCCCGATAATTTGGAGGGTGAGAATCTTGTTGAGAAAATTGATTAAAGTGGGTTTGGAGAGGTTAAAACTTTAACTAGTGATGTGCCCACTCTTTTGGATTACAAAGACTTTAATTATTATAATTGCTCTTTGATTGATTATATTTCTTTATTGCAATCCATGATAAATTCACCCCATGCGTATGAACAAAATAAAGTTTTTACTAAACATATCGTTGATGCTATGATAAAAGCGTTGGAAGAAAAGTTGGAATTAGAAATTTCAATTCCTAGAAAATTACATGATGAATGGGAACCCACCATTAAATTCAATATTAAAAATTATAATGTTTTGCTTTATGTGACTTGGGTGGTAGTGTTTCTCCAATTCCGAAATCTTTATGTGATGTGCTTGGTCTTACCGATATTGAAGAATGTTTTTTAAATTTGCACTTGGCGGACTCTACTATTAAAAAGCCTTTGGGATGATTAATGATGTTCTTATTCTTGCAAATAGGAATTATGTGCCAATAGATTTTACTGTTCTTGATATTGATTGCAATCCGTCTTGTCCAATTATACTTGGTAGACTGTTTTTACGTATTATTGGTGCCGTGATTGATATGAAAGAAGAAAATATTAAATTTCAATTTCCACAAAGGAAGGGTATGGAACACTTCCTAGAACAAGAATTAAGCCACCATATGAATCAATCATGAGGGCATCTTATGGATCTACAACTAGAGATGACAATACTTAGATCTTTGCATTATGCCTAGCTAGGGGCATAAAATGATAGCGCTTGTTGGGAGGCAACCTAATGAATAAAATTTATTTTTGTTTTTTTATTTCTATTATTGAGTGTTTGCATAATTATGCTACTGTTATTATTGTGTTTTTTGTGTTTTAATTAGTGTTTGTGCCAAGTAAAGCCTTTGGGATAGCTTTGGTGATAGTTGACTTGATCTTGTTGGAAAACAGAAACTTTTGTGTCCAGTAAAATAATTTTCTAAAATCACACAAGAGACAAAAAATTCTGAATTTTTTACACAAGATTTATATACAAATTTCCTATTTTGTAATAATTTTTCAGAAATTGTTTAGTTACAGAAGTATGAGAATAATTCGCATCTTTACAGACTGTTCTGTTTTTGACAGATTCTATTTTCTTTGCATTGTGTGCTTATTTTGATAAATCTATGATTTGTATCGGGGGTTATAAGCCATGGTAAAGTTAGAATACACTAGATATAATGCAATAAAAAAATTGAATGGGTTTTCTACAGTACTTAAAGTAAAGATTGGTTTTCTTATACTAACGGATCTCACGAAGGTTTTGTTGAGTTTTGTGTGACTGAAGTTTTCAAGTTTTGGGTGAGATCACGATGGATGAAGGAATAAGGAGTAAGAAGAGCTTAAGCTTGGGGATGCTAGCACACCCCAAGATAATATTCAAAGATGAACAAGCATCTAAGTTTGGGGATGCCCCCGAGTGGCATCCCCTCTTTCTTCTAACGACATCGGTATTTTACTTGGAACTATATTTTTATTCGTCACATATCATGAGTTTTCCTTGGAGCGTCTTGTATGATATGAGTCTTTGCTTGTTTTGCTTTTTAGTTTGTGTCAAGTATCCTTGCTGAACACACTTATTTGAGAGAGCCAAAATTATGTTATGATTTGTTAGAATTGCTCTACGTGCTTCACTTAAAAATTTTGAGCTATGGAATTGCTCTAGTGCTTCACTTATATCTTTTTGAGCATGGTGTGCTTTAGTATTTTTGAAGAAACGCTCTCATGCTTCACTTAAATTTATCTGAGAGTTAGTAAAAAAAATTAAAGAAATTCTTTCATGCTTCACTTATATTATTTTGAGAGAAAAAAATTTATGCTCATGTTCTTCACTTATATTTGTTTGAGCTATCAAAAGCAACATATGAAATTAGTCCCAAAGTTATAGATATTCAAGAGGCATATAATAAAAACTTTCATGAAGATTATTGGACAAAATAAACTTGATTCTTTGTAATAGTTTTGCGGTATGATGATATAATATGTGAGTCATGTTGATGAGTAGAATTGGACAAAATAAACTTGATTCACTTATATTATTTTGAGAAAAAAAAAATTATGCTCATGTTCTTCACTTATATTTGTTTGAGCTATCAAAAGCAACATATGAAATTAGTCCCAAAGTTATAGATATTTAAGAGGGATATAATAAAAACTTTCATGAAGATTATTGGACAAAATAAACTTGATTCTTTGTAATAGTTTTGCGGTATGATGATATAATATGTGAGTCATGTTGATGAGTAATTATGCTTTAGTAAGAATATTGATGTTAAGGTTTGTGATTCCCTATGCAAGCACGAAAGTCAATAGTTATGCAATGAAATTACATCCTACTTGTGGTGTATTATTCGGTGTTAGTTATGCTTAATGCTCGCTTATGAGATTTTTCGTTTCTTGGTTGGATGCTTCTCAATCTTTTGCTAGCCTTCACTTGTACTAAGTATGATCACTACTTGTGCATCCAAAATCCTTAAACCCAATTTTACCATATGAGTCCACTATCTATACCTAGTAATAAAGCAAGGTGCGTTTCGCAAATTTTTTCAGCCGTTCATCGTATAAATTATGTTATCCCGTACTTGAGATGGTACTAAAAAAGCATTCAAGAGACATCTCGGTAAAGAGCTACATGTGCTATCCTCCTAGCCCACATCTTATGGGCTGAGCCTTGTGTTTGTCTGCCTCGTCTCAAAAGGAAAATACCTAGGTTAGGATGCATATTTACAATAACATAGTCCCACCTGGATTGTTTAGGTGGAATCCTATCAATTTATATAGGTAGGTAAAATTGCAAAGGACAGAAGACACACAGACTTCGACCCGACCCGATGCAAGAAAAAAATCGAACCGAGAAAAGAGCTTGCCGTCAGCTCTCGGTGCGGCACGGCACGAGGCAATGGTAGGGAAGACGTGGCCGGACCAGACCACCCCGGTCCCGGCGGCGACAACGCGTGGGGAGCAAACAAGGTCTGCTCGTGGTCCTCTTTGTCAAGGACGACCGATATTTGGCGGCTGAGGATCAGGGAGGCGCGGGGCAGGCCATAGAGGTTGGGTGGATGCCATCGGTGAGCTCAAGGAAGGGAAAGGGAGCGAGGCGGCGAGGCAGCTCGAGGCGCTCGCGCTCAGGTGGCGAGGCAGCTCCGCCTCCAGGAAGGGAAAGGGAGCACAGGCAGCTGAGACTCTACTTCTCACCGGTGAGGCCGCTCGCGCTCAGGCGCCATGCGCGACTGCGGCGAGGTGGGAGACAGGGAGCGACGAGCGAGGCGGCGAGGCAGCTCGGGGCGCTCGCGCTCAGGCGGCGAGGCAGCTCGGCCTCAAGGAAGGGAAAGGGCGAGCATCGACGGCTGAGACTCTACTTCTCACCGGCGAGGGCGCTCGCGCTCAGGCACCATGGGTGACTGCGGCTGCGGGCGGTTGGAGACAGGGGGCAGGCGGCGAGGCAGCGGCTCGCGGTGGTGGGGGCTTCGCGGGCATGGCCGGCGCCGTTCTTGGCGGGGTTCATCAGATCCGGTCGGCGGGCGCTGGATCCGGGCAAAGGTGGCGATAGCGGGTTGGCGGAGCAGATCGGGCGGCATGCTCCTCGGGGGGCCAGCCAGCGGCGCTGTCTCATGGAGAGAGAGACCGAGGAAGAGGGAGAGAAAAGATAAGGAGACGGGAGATGTGGCAAACTCGATCTTTCCACCGAACAGAGTACAGGACAAACGAAGTGTACAGACAACCCAAGAGTTTTAAGTGTGCATGGAAGAAAAATAAATCTTTCACGTCTTATACATCAAACACTCCCTTCGTTCCTAAATATAGAGATGGAGTGGATCTACACTATAAAATACACGTCTATATATATTCATATGTAATATGTATAAAGGTATATATCTAGAAACAGTATATATCTAGAAATGGAAGGAATATGTACTAATACTTCATCTATGTATGTCGTTAAACTCGTAAATTAACGAAGTCACAACTAATGCCTGTTCGATTAGCATGCAGCTCATGATAAAAATGTAAGGAGTAATAGAATTATATACACTTTTTAACCAAATCTTAGAAATTACTCCCTCCGTCCGGGTTTATTAGGCCCTCTCTTATTTTTGTTCACAATTTGACCCTAAATTTAACTCATAATTCATAAACTATATGTCACAAAAATTATATGGTGAGAAACCTATTTCAAATATAAATAAAATAATATAATTTTATAACATATAATTTATATTTCGTTAATCTTATAGAGGGTCAAAATCTTAGCCAAAATATGATGGAGCCCAATAATCCCAGACGAATGTAGTAGCACAACACCGCATCGTTATTGCATGTGATTGCAAAGGAGTTGTAGCAGAGATAAAGAATGGATTGGAAGGAAGGCACGGTGCTATTATCAAGGAAATTTGTGCCTGAGCGAGAGACTTTACTAGCTGCGATTTTATTTTTGAAGGACGTAGTATGAACTTTGATTCTTATAATTTAGCTAAGTTTTCTTCTTCTTTAGATATGGGTCAGTACTTATGGATGGAATCTCCCCACGACCCGTTTGTAATTCCTGTAAACCATACTCCAAACATTGAATAAAGTATGGTCTACCCCTAAAAAAAGTAGCACAACACAAAAAACGATTATGTGTATTCTCTCTCTTTTCTTTATTTCCACTTATGAACATAATTTGTAGATAAGGATCTCGTAGGGAAGGAATAGGGAAGGGTGTGTACTGTTTTTTCTCCCGTTGCAACGCACGGGCCCATGTCCTAGTACCTACCTATATGCGGTAATCTTTTGCCGTTCTAAGCAAATTTGTATGTGCCATCTCTAATCTTCAAAATAAATTTCCTTTTTGTGTGCTCGTACCGCTCATGAAACGGTAGGGGGTGGCTGATATTTTTCCATGCTAGATTTGTTGTTCTCAGGATGAGTGTGTATTCACTTGTCATTGCACGAGAGTACGGCAAAGGTATTAGGTATGCCTAGTCCCGAAATGAAAAATGAATTTACTTTATGTTGTCAAATAATAAATTTCTTGGAAAGTGTTGGTATGGACGGCACCCGTGGATTCGGTTAGCCGTGGAATGTGAAAGTATGGTGGAAAAAAGAATAAACTTTATTTTCTGTTTGGGAACCGCCTATGATATATCTAGCATGGATAGTATTGGGAACTACTCAATGGTTTTAGTTGACAGGAAAAGCAAGCCACCCAAAAAAATTTTATCTCTATCTTTTTCTCTTTGAGCTCTGGCACCTCTACAAATCCCTACTTCCCTCTGCAAAGGGCCTTTCTATTTACTTTATGCAATTTTTATTTTTACTTGAGTATCCATCTTCTCTTATAAAGCACCAACTAAGGGGCACTATGATCGTACTTAAGCATTGGGTGTAGCTAATATGCGACTGTGTTTCATGAATGGATCAATGATTGAGTATAATGGGCTAGGGATAACTTGCTTTAGTGTTGATATTTTGAAAGACATGGTTGCTTGTTGATATGCTTGAGTATTGAGATCTTCATGTCAAAACTAGACTATTGCCATATAAAAGTCCAAATGTCCATACTACAAAGAAAAGAATATGTGATGAACATGTTAGGCGGCATTCCACATCAAAAATTATGTTTTTATCATTTACCTACTCGAGGACGAGCAGGAATTAAGCTTGGGGATGCTGATACGTCTCCAACGTATCTATAATTTTTATTGTTCCATGCTGTTATATTATCATTCTTGGATGTTTTACAATCATTTTATAGCAACTTCATATCATTTTTTGGGACTAACCTATTGACATAGTGCCCAGTGCCAGTTGCTGTTTTTTGCTTATTTTTTACTTCGCAGAAAATTAATACCAAACGGAGTCCAAACGCAGCTAAACTTTTTGGTGATTTTTTCTGGACCAGAAGACACACGATGGGCCAAGGAAGTACCAGAGGGGCGCTCCGAGGGGAGCACAACCCACCTGGGCGCGCCTGGAGGCCCAGGCGCGCCCTGGTTGGTTGTGCCCACCTCGGTGGCCTCCCACACTGCCTCTTTGCTCTATAAATACCCCAATATTCCAAAAACCCTAGGGGAGTCGACGAAACACAATTCCAGCCGCCGCAAGTTCCAGAAACCATAGATCCAATCTAGACACCATCATGGAGGGGTTCATCATCCTCATTGGTGCCTCTCCGATGATGCGTCAGTAGTTCATTGTAGACCTACGGGTCCGTAGTTAGTAGATAGATGGCTTCCTCTCTCTCTTTTGATTCTCAGTACAATGGTCTCTTGGAGATCTATTTGATGTAACTCTTTTTGCGGTGTTATTGTTGGGATCCGATGAACTTTGAGTTTATGATCAGATCTATTTTATCCTTGAAATTTTTTGAGTTTTGATCTCTTATATGCATGATTACTTATAGCCTCGTATTTCTTCTTTGAATATTTGGTTTAGTTAGGCCGACTAGATCGAATTTTCTTGCCATGGGAAGGGGTGCTTTGTGATGGGTTCGATCTTACGGTGCTCAATCCTAGTGACAGAAGGGGAAATGACACATATGTATTGCTGCTATTAAGGATAACAAGATGGGGTCTATTCCTACAAGAATAGATCTTGTCTACATCATGTCATCGTTCTTATTGCATTACTCCATTTCTCCATGAACTTAATACACTAGATGCATATTGGATAGCGGTCGATGTGTGGAGTAATAGTAGTAGATGCAGGCAGGAGTCGGTCTACTAATCTTGGACGTGATGCCTATATAATGATCATTGCCTGGATATCGTCATAATTATTTTAAGTTCTATCAATTGCCCAACAGTAATTTGTTTACCCGCCGTATGCTATTTTTCTCGAGAGAAGCCACTAGTGAAATCTACGGCCCCCGGGTCTATTCTTTACCGTATTTGCCTTTGAGATCTATTTTTATTTGCTTTTATTTTCAGATCTATTAATCCAAGAACCCAAAAATACCTTGCTACAATTTTTTGTTATTTATTTTATCTCCCGTTCCCACGAGATCTATTTATCCAATCTACTACAACTTTATCTATCTTTTTACCTGGGAGGGATTGACAACCCCACTTTTACGTTGGGTTGCAAGTATTTGTTCTTTGTGTGCAGGTACCGTTCACGTAGTGTTGCGTGGTACTCCTACTGATTCGATAACCTTGGTCTCATCACTGAGGGAAATACCTACCGTAGCATTGCTGCATCATCCCTTCCTCTTTGGGGAAATACTGACGTAGTTCAAGCCGCATCACACGAGTGATGACTGAAAACTAAATTGGGGTCACACGATTTTTATTTTTTTGGTACTGTCCGATCTACGCCGGATGGCTAGATGGCCGTCTTGTGCCTCCTGGCTGACACTGTTCAGAATCTTCCCCGAAGAGCCAGCGACCACCGGCAGAGCAGCCTGCCTCCGGCGTCCCTGGCCGTGAGAGCTCTGACCAAAACCCCGCCCCCCGCCGCACCGCACTGCCGTGGTTGCGCCGCCCCAGGCCAAACCAGAAGGACTCGCCATCATCCAGATCAGGCGACGGTAGTACCTTCAACCCACACAACTCTACGATAGCCACCTAAGCGCTTCTTCCGCGGCGAACTTGCGCCCCCCGCACCCCTGCGATAGACACCGAGGCACTGCTGCCCCAGCCAACCGACAGCCTAGGAGCTCCGCTGCCTCGAGGGGTGCTGCTTCCCATTGGGAATCGACTAGCCCAGAATAAAAATTCAGGCAACTGACACCTAAATAAAGTGAATTAAGATGAGTGTACGGCCTATCTTGCGGCCCGGTGAAGGAGGCAGCTCCAGCTGCCGAGTTGGTGAGGCCGGCACGGTTGCGGTGGCTCCCGGTGGCAGGAAAGCAGATATGTCGCGACGGTCGACGGCTACGGGGATGCTGCGCTGGGGCCCTTGACGTGTCCGAAGTTGGAGCCGCTCCGGCGCCGTGCAGAACGGCGCAGGTGAATCGGCTCCGGGACGGTTCACGCGGTCATCGTCGAGGCAGCTCCGGCAGCATAGAGTAAGAGGCACACGGCCCTGTGCACGACGGCAAACGGACAGCGGCTCTGGCATTGGGGAGGAGGGCGGCGGTGAATTTGGTGCGGTGTGTTGAGCCATAGAGGAGGGGCTGAGGTTTCGCGGCTGGGGAGAAGGGAGCTTCCGGGGAGAAGGTGATTTGGCGCCCACGATCTATGAATGGGGAATTTGGAGAGGGAACCATGTCCTACGGACGCATTTGTCTGAAATGTGGGCTTGAAGTTACAGTTCTACCCCTAGCTTTAATCTTCTGGGTTTGGGTGTGTGTCTTGAGGGTCAGGGATAGTAGAGTAACTTTGCTTCTCCCAAATAGTGGGCGCGAGCGATTTCGGGCGAGGAGGGCGTGTTTTGAAATAGTGGGCACGAGCGATTTCGGCCGAGGAGAGGGTGTTTTGCCGCCCATGGTTTATGAATTATTCGGCACATGCCATTTCGGCCGAGGAGAGGGTGTTTTGCTGCCCATGGTTTATGAACTATTCAGCACCTGCCATTTCAGCCGAGGAGAAGGCGCGCTTGGATGAAGTTATGAACCTACCCTCGATGTACAACGGGCCAATTGATGTGTGTCCCACATAGGCCGGTAATGTCGCGTCTCCCATTTATTTGCTCGGGCGAATTCCACCGAGCAGAGGGTGTTTAGTGGTTCATTCAAATTTTGGGAGAATGAGCATCCACGTTTACCTTACCAAGTCGATTCGAATCAAATTTTTAAATATTAGCTTGCCACTTTTTTTTAGATGGTGAGATGATGCTCGGGACTAATATGGTTTTACATGCTCGTTGCTAACAATTTACTATATGACAAATAGTTGACCCACTCAAAAACGGGAATCAAACCCAAAATGAAATGTCTCGATTCAATGAAATAGCTCGTTCACCAGGTCAAAATAGTGAACTAAATCCAAAATTGAACACCTCAATTGAGTAGCATGTTGTATTATAGTACTCCATGAACATGCTGAAAGTCAAATTAATGAAATTGTTTGATACACATATCTCCGTTCATTTGTGGATTGTACACAACATGTTCTCCAATTCAAATATTTGAATGCAAATTTATATCAAAACATGGTTTATATCAGTCTTTGATGCATAAACGCGACGTCCCCCTCTCCCGGACTCCTGTTCTCTCTCTCGCTGACAATCTTCATTTCTATCGCACGCATCCAAACACAAACCTTGTCGGTCCCTCTCCCTCTCTCTCTCTCTCTGCGTGTGTGTGTGTGTGTGTGTGTGTGTGTGTGTGTGTGTGTCAGTCTCTCTAGTTCGCATGCACACTCCATGTATAGGTCTCTCTAGCACACAATGTATGATTCTCTAGTCCAAGCAAAATATCTAGGGTGCACTCATCATACGCACACAAATTCTCTAGCTCGTTGCTCGTAACTCTCTCACGCACCACTCTGCCGTCTCGGAGCTCTTCCCTCTCTCTCTCGAACTCTCCATCTCCCTGGGTCACACATACACATGCATATCTCACTCGCACTCGATAGACCCATCTAAAACTCTCTCTCTCTCTCTCCCTCATTCTCTCTCCATCTCACACGCACACACACACACAGAATCTCACGCCTAGCTAAGTATGATGGTCTCTCACTTAATTGTAGGCACACGCAGTCCCCCCCTATGTATATGACTATTTCTCAGTCTCCAAGACAAACATATGCATTGTCTCTTTCCCTCACTTGGTCTATCTCGATTTCTCTCGGGGCATCTTTCTATCGCACACACACCTCGTCCCTCGATCTCCCACCCATATAGTCGCCTCACGATCTCGTGGGGATCTCTCTATATCACAAACACACCCTCTCTCCCTCCCCATGCGTCCATCTTCTCCAAGCGTCTCTCTCGACCTCTATCCCTTGTTGGCCAGACCGATATTGCACATGTGTTATAGGGGTGTCTCTCTCCGTTGCAAACAATCACGCACTAGCTATCTTCGTGTATCTCCTCACCTCGCTTTTCTATCTCGGAGATGCAGGCATGATATGTTTGCATAAGTAACGAACACACTCTCTCTATTTTATCGTTTGTTGTCCTTTTCTCTTTCACACACACACTCTTTTGCACACTCACTCTTTCTCCTTCACACGCACTTGATCTCTCTCGACTTAGGTACTCTCTTCGGTCCATAGCATATAGATTTATTGAAAAGTCAAACTTCACAAAGTCTGACCAGGTACGTGGAGAAAAACATTTACATCTAGAACGGCAAACATATATCATTAGATTCATCATGAGATGTAGTCTCGTATGATGTATCTTTGGTATTGTAGATATAAATAATATTGGCGTAAACCTGATCAAAGTTTCCAAAGTTTGACTTCTAAAAAATTTATATGCACTGCATTATCGAACAGATGGAGTATCTCTTTCCCCCTCTCAGCTATCTGACGCACCACTCAGCCGTATCGGGGCTCCTCTATCTCTCTCAAACTTTATCTCTCCCTGGTTCACACATACACATATCTCGCTCACGCTACGTAGACCCATCTAACACTCTCCACCCTTGTTCTCTCTCTATGTGACACGCACCCCCCTAAGTACCATAATCTCTCACTCCATCATAGGCACACGCACCACCCCCCTAAATATGACTATCTCTCACTATCCATCGGGAACACACGTATTGTCTCCTTCCATCCATACGTCTATCTCGATATCTCTCGGGGTATCTTCTATCGCACACACACACCTTGTCACTCGATCTCCCACCCATGCAGTCCCATCACGATCTCCAGGGGATCTCTCTGTCACAAACACACACTCTCTCCTCCCCATGCCTGCATTTTCTCCATACGTCTCTCTCGACCTCTCTCCCTTGTTTGTTAGACCTCTCTTGGCCACGTGCTAGGGGTCTTTCTCTCTCGGTTGCAAACAACCACACACTATCTCCTCACATCGCTTCCGCTGTCGAAGATGACACACGCGTTTTTTCTCTACTTTATCGTGTGTTGTCCATGTCTCTTTCACACATGCACACACACTTTTTTCACTCACTCTTTCTATTTCACACACTCTCTCTCTCTCTCTCTCTCTCTCTAGTTAGGCACTCTCTCACGTCCATAAACATATGGATGTTATGAAAAGTCAAACCTCAGAAAAGTTTGACCAGGTATATGTGGAGAAAAACATTTACATCTGGAATGATCATTAGATTCATCACAACATGTACTTACTTTATACTATCATTTATCTTTGGTATTATAGATATAAGTAATTTCTTTATAAACTTGGTCAAAGTTTCAAAAGTTTGACTTTAAAAAAAATATAGGCACTACATTATCCAACGGAGGGAGTAGCTCTTTCTCTCTCTCTACTATCTCTCACGGGCCTCCCCTCTCACTTGATCTCTCTTTACTGATGGATTATACGGTCACTGTGTCAGCGTATAGCTCTGTATATTGTTTAGTTGACTGGTCAACCAGTCCACATGCTGCCTTGTCAGCTCGTGTTCTCTATCTTCGTGTGCTGGCCCATGTGGCAGTAGGTGAAAATAAGTAAACTAGAGGCCCATCTGACACGCGGTGAAGTAAACAAAGTTGAAACCACTCGTGGTAGCACCCCGTACGCTAGTAAATTAGCGCTGCTCTACAAACGACGCATGCATGACCGATGCATGCACAATTCAGACGTGGCAGCACCAACAGCTAGCGTGCATGCAGGAGCACTGTTGGGGAAGGAGAATCATGCAGGTGTCGTGCGTTTACTGTCATGCATGAAGCAATTCCGCTAGTAAATTGAGGGCACACTTCTTCCGCGTGAAGGACGCACTCGCGCACACTACACCACTGCGCGGCGGCATGCACACAAGGACGCACTCACGCACACCCAGCACAAAATACACACCAGCACACGTGTACACCAGCGTCGCCGCCGGCTGAGATGGACGGCGAGGCAGCCAACAAGCGGAGGCGGCTCAAGCCAAAACCGCATCCGGCGAGCCTAGACTTCATCAGCAGCCTCCCCGACGACATGCTGCTCGTCATCATCGCCCTCCTCCCCACCAAATCTGACGTGCGGACCACCCTGCTCTCCCGGCGGTGGCGCCCCTCTAGCGCCGCGTCCCCCTCAACCTCACCGTCGATAGCTGCCTCTGCGACAGGGATTGCAAATGCATGGCCGCAGTCTCCAAGATCCTTGCATCACACCCTAGGCCAGCCAGATGCCTTGACATCCGCATGCTCAGTAACAACTGCAAGGTCCAAGCCAAGTTCGACGAGTGGTTCTTATCCCCGCCCTAGATCAGCTCGAGGAGCTCAGGTTTGAAGCTGGATGATGTCGCTCTCTGCCGCCGTCCGCGCTCCGCCTCACACCAACGCTGCGCCGCGCCAGCTTCAGCTCCTGCTATTTTCCCCAAATTAATGTCGTGCCCGCCCTTCTTCTCTCTCAACTCAAGCAGCTTGACCTCTTGAACGTTGGCATCTCGAAGAAGGCTATGGAGCACCTGCTCTGCAGCTGTACTGCGCTCGAGTACCTTCATCTTCGGCAGATCCATGGGTTCATTAGCCTCCACATCATCTCGACGAATCTTCGATGGATTTATGTCTCTTGCTGGCCCCACAACAAGACATCAATTGGGAAGAGATCACTCTAGTTCTTCCACGTTATGGTCATTGAGAATGCGCCTTTCCTTGAGAGATTGCTTGTATCTGATCTAGAAGGTCCAACAAAAATCAGGGTCATTGAGGCACCAAAATTTACAGCGTCGGTGTACTCGTCTGCCAAATTCTCCGAACTCTTTATTGGATCCATAATTGGTCAGGTACAACACTCATCTTCTGCTCCGTCTTCTTGAAATTCACATTTTTAAATTTCTTCTTGATGTATTTACGACTGTCATCCAGAAAATGATTCCCACAAGCTTGACCCAGTCTATGCGCACAGTGAAGATCTTGGCAATAAAATCTATCGGCCCCAATCTAGATCAAGTTGTTGGATTCCTTACATGCTTTTCGTGCACGGAGAAGCTACTCATCGAGGTGAAACTTCTTTCCGATTAGTAAACGGTAATCACAACGTAGCTCAATTTTTTCATAATTTTCCCAAATTACGATGACAAGTGTAGTGTTCAAAACTGCATCTACGCACTGCACCGAAAGAAATGTTTTTAGTATTTTTTCTCACGTGATCACCTGCATCATTATTTTGTTGTACTAGTAGCCTAGGCTAGTCATAGTGGCAACTAAATTAGACTAGTAACTCTATGGTTAGCCTAAGAGCAAGTACTACCTCCGTCCTGGTTTACTCTTCGTACGTAGTATTTTGTAGTATCAAAATTTGACCATAGATTTAACTGACAAAATGTTAATGCATATCACTCAAAATTATATCGTTGGATTCGTATTTGAACGTAATTTCAAATGGTATAATTTTTGCTGACATGCATTGGCATTTTCTTAGGTAAATGTATGGTCAAAATTTTACATTAAATACGAGGTAGTACAATAGTGGGCTATAACGGCCATCCACTATGTAGGCCAAAATACGTGCCAAATTCACTTCTGATGCATTTGGCATCGATGCCCTCCATTGCTCACCTGGTGCCCCAATCTGGATCACCTACTTTGCTCCGGTGCCAAATTAACTCACGCAATGAAAAAACACTTGCGTGGGAGAGGGAGAGGACTGAGGCAATAAAAAGCACTTGTTTGGGAGAGGGAGAGGCTGGTGTAGTTGGTTTGATTGATTTGTTTGTACATGTGGGTCTGTGTGCACAGCGGTGCCAACTCTCTCACATTGCTAGAGCGGTGCCAAAATCTTTTGATTTGACATCGATGCGTATTGTATGTGGCATACTTTTGAGAAATATGGCATCGGCCACATAGTGGAAGGCAACACGTGCCCAAGCTCTTCACGTGCTCCTAGGTAAATGAGAGGAAAGAGAAAGAGAGAGAGAGAGAGTGAAAAAATATCACTAGACTTAGAGCCAACCCTATCGTATGAACGAATGATATTGGTACCTCTTGATGACACGGCAATCTTATACAGCCAGCTGCTCTAATATGTTCCCTTTTTCTGTAGATAAAAAAAGACCCGAAAGTGAAAAATGTGCTGCACTATAACAATCTCATCGAATGCCTTGATCTCCATCTTACAGAAATTGATTTCATCAACTACCAAGGCAGCACATCTGAGATTAAATTGGCCAGGTTCTTTGTTCTGAAGGCAACTGTGCTCAAGGTAATGAGGTTTGGCGTTCTCTGGTGCAACAATGAATGGCGTGCTGATCATCGCAAGCGTCTAAGCCTAAACGACAAAGGCTCCGCAGAAGCTGAATTCGTTTTTTAAACATCAAGTCGCTAGAGACTCAAAAATTTCTTTGCCCATTAGTGACTTGTCAGGGCGGTGGATTTTAGTTTGTACGATAATGTTGTATCCACCTAAAGTAACAAAAGTTCTTACGTAAACTTCCTAATAATTCCATCTTCGTAGGTGCAGCATTACTCCTAGCATTTGTAATATGAGTTTGAAACTTGTAATATTACGACTATCCAGCACGAGGTACTATGTTATGATAAATGTTCGCGTGCATAGGTGAGGCAACGATATACTACCCATTACTCGAGTACAATATTTATTATTACTCGTGGCAATGCACGGGAAATTATGTCGAACACGGCTCGTTAAGCAGGCTAGCTCTACAGCCATGATGATAGTGACTGCACACTGTGAGGCTGACTTTGGTATGCCGTACATGGCGCCTACACTCAGGTGTCATCTCCGGCGCAGGGTCTTGTCACTTCACTGTGAGGAGCAGCACGTAATAATTTGACCAACGAGTAGTACAGTACTACTTGGTAGTACTACTAGTACTAGCACCACCGTCTGGATTTAGTAGTACTACTACCACACCTCTGTCTGGATTTAGTATTTGACTAGCAATATCTAGTAATGCATGTCACAAAAAATATACTACTCCCTCTGTAAATAAATACATGGAGTATTGTTTTATTCGATTTTGAATGTAGTTCCCGATGATATTATACACTCTCCCTTCCGGTAGATGGCTCAAATCTGAAATCTCATCAATCAGACTACTATTGTACTCCCTCCGTACTGGTGCATTATTCACGTTACGAAAACCAAGTAATCCCAAAACTTTTAGGTGCGGTGCATTAACTACCCACCCCGTTCCCTGTTTTTTGCGACGAAAAAAGAAATCAGCCAATAGCAGACGTGGGGTTCGTATGCATTCAAAGACTTGATAGTATAGCCAACTGTTGGCTATAAGAAAGTGCCATGTCATCTATAGCCAACCTTATAGCCAACATGTATAACAATTAGCTATAAGTATGTGCTACTTTATTAATACATGGCTCACCTTCTACTCTCACGTAGTGCCTAGGAGCACGTGCTACAGCTGGCTCTTGCATGAGAGCCCGATTACATTCTCTCTCCTATCCTCTCTCCTCCAACTAAGCATGGAAATATTACTTTACTCCTTACAGCCTGCTGACTGTACCTTATTGTACTTGTTCTTAGCACAACATGCAGTGCTCAATTCTCTGCATGCAATGACATTAATTACAAAATACTACTCCCTCCGTCTAGTGAATAAGTCATCTTAGGTTGTGCACCGTGACCAAGGAAGATGGGAAAATGAGAGAACTTAATGTTTATTTCCTAATTAATAGCATTGCATGCAATGAACTAACCACTGCATGTCGTGAGTCTCAAGTCATTGAAAGCATGCACGTCTCGCATCTCTTATTGGTTGATATGTCAAGAAACAAGAAACGAGGTGGGAGTTAATGCACCGTGCCTAAGTGTTTTGGGATTGACTTTATACACCTAGACGGAGGGAGTAGTAAACATCAAAGTTCTCTCGTTTTGCCCCAACTTGGTCTCGGTGCGGAGGGAGGGCCGAGGAGTAGATGGCCAACACACACGTGAATGCAACGCAGTCTGCACTCCTCATATAAGACCAGTCATAGTGGGAGTAACATAAGTAGTAACATACATGCCACATAAGCAAAAAAGATGATGTTTCTTCTAATTAAAGAGGAGAGAGACAAATAGAGTAACATAATATGTTACCATCACATAGCGTTTTCCAATGCAAAATGAGTCTACAAAGCAATAAATGTAGGTATGTATGTTACTACAACTATGACACTTCCCACTATGGAGGTAGTAACATAGACTAGTAACATATGTATGTTACTAGTCTAAGTTACTCCCCACTATGCTAGCCTAAAGGCTCCCCACCAGTCCAATCTATGAAATCCTACGCACCTACGCACCCTAACCAAGGGCAAGAGTGATCACTCCAATCGCAAGATCAGTTGACTAGAAACTAGACCCATGGAGGCGATGAGCGCGAGCATGAGCCGGCTGTGCCTGATGGTCCACGACGCCGGCCTGCGGCCCGGCACCGAGGAATGCCTCCAGGTCGTGCTTGAGGCCGCCAGGGCGAGAGGCCTCTTGGACGACAACTTTGTCTCCTTGTTCGACGAGGTCCTGGTCGGCTTCCTCAACAAGTTCACCATCGTCAAGAAGCTTGTGGACGACCTTGACGTACGCCTCTAGCCCACGCGCCCAGGCTCTGCGATGCCCACCACCCTCAACATCCTCTATGGTGACAACCTCTTCGACGCACTGGTGGCCCTGCGACTGCCCGCCGTCACGCCGGAGAATGTCCACCTCGAAGTTGCGCTCGCCGCGCAGCGCCTGGTGCAGCAAGACACCATCGACATAATCACCCACGTCTATGAGCAAATCGTCCACAAGGACTACTACGTGCAAGAGGAGAACGATAGGACGCTGGCCTTCTTGGACCGTAGGGCAACCTTGGACGGCATTTGTTCAGAAGCACGTTGAGCGAGCTCGCCGCCAACACCGCTGCTCCTCACACATCGGTTGGTGACCCGGTGCACTAGGGCGTGAGGATGTCGTTGATGGATCCATATGTATCTTTATCTTTTCGTCAATTCCATGTAGTAGTATATTGTACTAGTAATTATCTTAACTTTCACATCAACTTCATAATTTTCATACGTACTCCCTTCGTTCCTAAATATTTGTCTTTTTAGAGATTTCAAATGGACTACCACATACGGATGTGTACAGACATATTTTAGAGTGTAGATTCACTCATTTTACTCCGTATGTAGTCACTTGTTAAAATCTGTAGAAAGACAAATATTTAGGAACGGAGGGAGTACCATGCATGAACCGTGCCACAACTAAACTTCTCATTACTCTAGAGAAAATCGTTATTTCTATCTATCGGTCGCGTCAAGGAGCAGAACCAAATTTTACAAGTTACAAGTTCAAAAGGAAAAGCCTGCCGTGTTCGCGTCGCACCCGCACACAGTTGGTCTGGCACGCCGCTCAAGGGGGAATGCGTGATATGTTGCATTTTCACTTACAAGTGGGACCGCAGTTGAGCAAACCGACTATTGGCAAACCCCCACCCCGCCCACCGCGTGATGGCTGAGTTAGAGAAAATAGGAGCGAGAAGAGATAGTTGTAGCAGGGACTCCAAGAAAATTGGTGTCAGATGTGACTTGTGTAGGTGGCGTGTGCCGTACTGCTAGTCGTGAATGATAGTTATGGCCCATGCCACCCCACTATATCGAGGTGCTGGTTACGTAGAGCGAACATATTATCTCTCCAGGAGTACGATACACCACTCGTACTACTCACATTGTCGCAAAATTTCCTCGAGTCTGTGCTCAACCCTCCTCTCTCTCTCTTCTCAGCCAGCCAGCAGACGCACGGAGTGTGCCCATCATCTGTTTGTTCACATGCGGTCCCACATGTCAGTGAAAATGCAAGACGACCCACTGAACCTGCACATCTTTCACCTCGACGTGCTGGTGATGAAAAACAAATCCAATAAAATCTTCGGTGGCCGCTTTTGGAGTTACTCAAGAGTAAGATTCTATTTACAGTTTAACCCAAGATGCACATCACGTGGCTTCAACTAGCACTCCATTTTTTTGCATGACACGACCTGGATGCTGGATGTCCCACGTGTCGGCAAAAGGAGGAAGAACTCGACAAAATCTTCTCCACATTTAGACCGGAGGAGTAGGAAACACGGCAAGCCATGTGCCTATATCATACGTACAAGCCCACCTCATGCTATCACCATATTTCTCGGCCTCCGTGCAACACCTAGCTCTAGTTGATGGTATACTACTAGGACTAACTATTGTGCTAGCATGCTATTAGGTTGGCTCTATGTGATGTGGCAACTTCATATAACTGGATGTTGGCTATACTACTACGGTACTCACACTCCAAGAAGTGACTCGAAATCCATTCATAAATTGAGTTTATCACATGCATATGCAAATGTACCATTCATTACATACAACAATTCATCAACACACAACGACAACGAGGATACATGTTGGATTATAGATTATTTCCAACAAAACATTCTAGTAAATACTAAAGTTTTTATCACACAACAAATAACAAGCAATGGAATGAACTTCAGCTCAACCAATCCTCGGCGTTGGAGACGCTTGCTTTGAACCATAAGTAAGCCTCTGGGAAGGGCTAGCTATTGTCAATATCGAGACCAACACAGGACTCATCATCCAGGCTGAAGCGGCGTATATCAGGACGCATATTGTCATAGCCAGGGTAGGGAACCATAGCAATGTCCGAGGTATAGATACAGTTGCTTCTCATAAATGGTAGTTACGTTGTGCCAACAGCAGCTGGATCGCCTTTCACCATCATTGGATAGTTTTGTCCAAGGAAGAGCGAGTTTTCTCCAAGACTATCAATACGGAACCAGGCAGAAGGTGCTGGCGCTAGCACACTAGTATCCATCAAGAATACCCTGCAACAGATGTTGGAATAGGTCCGGAGAGTGCGACCATGGGAGACAACACCTGCTTCCTTAGTAACATCAGCAGTGCCCTGTATGCATACAAGAAGAGGTGATCCATCGGAATAAGTTGCCAGGTGCCACTGAGTATGTAGGTCCTGCTCGTCCTCATGCTCGTGATCATCACCATCGTCATCTCCCCCTTGGTATAATTTTTTTCAAGTATAGGTGGTGGAATGTTCACAGGACCTTGGAAACACAAGAAGGTTAATTAGTACGGGGATACTAACTCGAATGCACGTGGATGAAACAATTCTAATTACGGTGGAAGACAAACGTACCGACACAATAAGGATTCCATGCAAAAATAGTGCCACGAGTGGTGGCAGCAAACACAAGATGCTCGTATTGAATTGCATCACAGTACTCATCCGTGTACAGAAATTGATTTTTGAGAAATATCCATCGAGGCGTGGAAGTAAGGACGGTAACAAGCTTGTCAAAGATAGCAACAACATGATAGTTCATGTAATCCCAAGAGCGGTTGGGAACTCGACAAATTGCTATCTTCTGTAGATGACAGTCTACATGATCATATTTGAATGTACGTAGATCATCTGTGTGCTCAACCTCAGGGCACTCTGAGATTTTTGGAAGTGGAACCCGGTGACGAGTGTACACATTCACAAGTTCCCTCTCGCAGTTGTACCTAATATCAACAACCCAATCTCCATTTGCGCCTGCACAGGACTTACCCTTAAGCGATGGCATCTTAACATCACACGTATGATTATCAAGCGGCATCAACTTGCACAAGGCGATACTTCCGTCGTCCCCACGCCAGCGAGCAGGGTCATGGCGAAGAAGATAGGGGAGATCAAACCGCTCCTGAAGCCTTGGATTCTTTGTAATGATGTTATTTATTGAGTCGAGAATGGTCTTGAACTAACCTGCCATGCTAGCTGAGGTGATGACATCGCACCGATCAATGAGTTCCTCCATCACGTCATCTTTCAGATTGGGGCAAGAATAACGAGGTTGTTTCTGGCCTGTTCCCTCCATCGAAAAGACGATCGAACAATGGGCGAAGGAAGAGTGAAGGCAAATGGAGGGAGGAAGAGCGTGCAACAGCAGTTCCAAATCGAGAGGGAAAGGCGAAGAGGCGGTGGACGGTTGCCACGGTACAGGAAGAGGCGCCCCGGCCTACATAGACGTCCGTTCGGAAATTATACAAAAGGACTCGTCGTCGTCTCACTGACATGTTGGAACGGGACCAAATGTCAACGAAACATGGTGTGTCATTTCTCGTGCAAAATGCGATCTGGCCGCGTTGGCCCGAGGTGCCGCATTATTTCTCGACTTTATTTTTTTTAATGGCGTCCCTTTTAGTTTTGAAGCACAACTAATTGGTATTGTATGCAGAGAAATATAAACTACTCTACCACTACTCTACCTCTAGTACTAGTATCAAAAAAGATACTATATAGGCTGGAGCTTCAGCGCTTGCTTGCTAAGGGCTACCCACTTGCTTCTCACACTATCACCCTCTCTCCAGATCTAAAAAAGACGGCGGTGGCCCCTCTCTCTCCCTCCTTACCGGTGGTCACAGATCCGCCAGGATCCTGTCCGCCGGGGAAGAAAAGGACGTGCAGCATTGACGCAATCATTGTCGGCGAGCGAGGTCACACACTGATGACAAGGCCATCCTCTCAAACCTAGCACCCGCGCGGGATGGCCTCCGTCCCCAAGCTCGCTGCCGTAGTGTGTGCGGAGGATGACGACCAAGAGCGAAGACACTTCCCGCCGACCCTCAGGTATGCTACCTCTTTTTGAACCATACCCTTGTTCTATTGCCCCATCTGCCACGTCGCTGCATGTGGATCTTTTTCCACTCCACCATCTCCCCAATTTGCTATCCTCTGCTCTGCTGGTCACGCAGATGAAAACCTTAATTTGCACTATTAAAGGAAACCCTACTTCATGCAGACTAATCCATGTCTTGGTTGAATAGGGAAAGGAAGGGAGAAAGTACTGTCGAAGAGACTAGGTATCGAACCCGCATCTAGGTTGAAAAGGGGAAAATCAGTAGCTAAGGAATGAGTCTCGTGTCTCTTGGTTGAAAAAGGGTAGAAAGGCATGACAACGCAATAGAGAATGAACAGGTCAATCAGTTTGTTGTCCTCACATAGGAAAAAGGTGGCTAAAGAGAACAAAAATGGGACGTAATCCACATATGCTGCCTGGATATTTGTTGCTCTCGGCAACCATACCTCCCTCACCACTCTATGCGTCCGTGGAGGTACATCGTACTGGTGCCCCCACTGTCCGAATGGGCCTCCCATGCTCTTATTGCCACTTTTTTGCTGTTAGTATAACGCCACCGGTAAAGTCAAGCAATGCTACTGTTAAACTGATGCCATATTTAACTAATGCCGCACTCAGTCTAATGCCACCGATAAATTTAAGCAATGCCATTTAATGTCACTGGATTATTTCAGGGTTAGCTATTGATCGTGGATGTATTAAAGATATTTCAGCTAAGGCATTCTAATGCTGTTGCACAGCCAGTATACCAATGATGAAACTTGTTCCTACCTTCAGATTTTTGCACTGTTAATGCTTATAGATTACATACCTCACTTTCATAAGATAAGTCAAATTTTTTTGTATAGTGTCACCAAAATGCCAAGGCGCTGATGTCATTTTATTTTGGTTAAACTGCACAAAAAATTATTAAGAGAAGAGGAAAGGTCAAGAGTGGGCACCTCCTCCTCCGGCTGTTTTCTTGATTTGTTTGATCAATTATCAAGATTGGGATAGCAATTTTTAGGCCCCCTCCAGTTCGAAATGATATTTACCTTGAAGGTACATGGTTTGCAATTTTTTTATACTGTCATTAGTTAATAATGCTAGTTACCTTCAGACTTTTGTATTTGGTTTAATGCTGTTGCACAACTAGTATACCAAAGCTAAAACTTGTTACCTTTACATTTTGTATAGGTAATGCTTATAGAAATCTTCCAGTGCTAGCTTATGGAAATCTGTTCAGTAAAACCATTGTACTGTACCCCGTAATAAAAAAACTACTCTACTGTTGCACTAGCCACTGGATCAGTGTATATTTGTACTATTCGAATGGTGTTGCATTAGTGTATGGACATATATAAGGTGTGGCAAGCTTTCCCAGATATGTGCTCAAGAAAACTACTGCCTGTTTTTCTAAATACTAGACGTTTGGGTACTTTAAATTGAACTATGAAAACGGCTTATATTAAGGAACGGAGAGTGTAGAGTTCACTCAAATTATGCCGGTAAAGCTAGTCACACCTTTGTTAAAATTAATGTTCATTATGTCATCGGAGGAGGTCTGCATGTTTGTCTCTAATGCCCTTCGATTACATACCTGACATCATGATGTAATGGAAAGTCATTTCTTTTTGTACAGTGTCACTGAATTGTCAAGGCAGTGATGGCATTTTATTTTAGTTGAACTACACAAAATATGCTTAAAAGAAGAGGAAAGGTCAGGAATGGTTCAATCTTTCAGAAAATACTATGTATGCCTTCCTGACATCAGCCGTTGTTGCCTTATTTATTCCTTCAAACAGGTGGTTAGAAACAGTCTTGCTACCTTTTCCCATTAAGAAATTGGAATGCTTATATTTGTGAGTCTATGCTTCAACTAGTGCCACTTTTATAGTAATCACACTTTCAATATCTGTGTAAACAGGGATGCTCGATTTTAGTGGAACTGCACAAAAAGTCCAAATGGTTCAACATTATGAGCATGTTTTCTTCCAAACCGTTATATCCAATTGGTGGCACTATGAGCTGTTCATTACGAAGGTACATGGTTTGCTACTATCTTGCTACTCTTTTTGTACTGTCATTAGATAGTAATATTAGTGGGTTGGATGTGAATTTATTGGCAGGGTGGCCCTACATTGGAGGTGCAGGACATGATTCAATGATTGGATGCTCAATTTTGGTTGTATCGATTTCACCTCTTCCATCACTACGAACATGGATATCCTTGGTCTGATGAAGAATAGGCACTATATTTCTGCTCTGTATGAGCAAATCAATTCAGTACAAAATTGTCCACGGCAAAACATGACAGTATCAAATTGTCCAGTGCAAAACATGACAGATACTAAGCAGAAACGACTAGCAGAGACGTGTTTAAACCGAAAATACAAGGTGGGGTATATGTTTACTAGCTACTTGATATTTGTGCAAACAGATGTCTGCCCGTTGCTATTTGGCAAACAAACAAAGTGACCTCAATTTTGGTTAAACTGCACAAGAGAATAGTATAGTCACTGCATGCAGTGCCATTTGAAAATAGACACAGAAAGATTGGATAGTCACTTCATGGACTGCACAAAAGTAGTACTGTACTATTTATTGGCCAACACTAGGTGCTTCGTTGCTTTGGTTTGATTATACAATGGGCATCATTTTGCCTAAGTTAAAGTTTGTATTCCGAAAATAGTCTCGCCGTGTGATCGAGAGAAGACCAAATCATATTGCAGTTGATGTTCCTCCATCATTTGTGGTTCATTCGCATGGTTCCAGTTGTTGGTGAAACCACTTACGTTTGCAAGAGGAAATGTAGACTTCACAAACAAATTTGTCTTTCACTATGTACTGAATGTTGGCCCAGAGAAGCATCCATGTTAGTAGCAAGAACAGATGTTTTTTCTAGATCTTTGCTTTTGGAGCTACATATTCGTATATGATCTATGAATCATTGAGATGCATTAACATGTTGGTCTTATGTATGGGAATCATACTAGTTGTTTGTGAATTTGGGCTACTAATGTGAACATATTACAATGCCAGGCATGTGAGTCTCATGTGAACATTTCGAATGTATAGGCTCTTACTACTATGCACATCATGATCCTTATTTCGGTGTGCTCAGTGTTTACAATTTACTAGTAGTTCCTTATTTCTATTCGCTCGGTGTTTACAAGTTACTGATCGATCACTAGCTAGCCTACTAATACACTCCTGGCAGTTTTAGTTGCGACGCAAGATCCTAAGGTGGTAGTTTTTTGAATAAAAATGCCTACCTCTGAAGAAACTGACATGCTGTTCTAAAGAAAATGCCATGCGAATCTCAAGAAACTGCCAGCAAAAACGTTTGCAAATGCCTTATCTCCCAGCGAACGTTCATCAGCTATTGCGATCCTACACCTACACTATTCGACCGACTCGATCCTACGCGAATAACCAGCGGATCACACACGTACCTCATCTAGATGAATCGAGCGCACTCGTTTGACCGTCATGGCCATGTGCGACCCAGCACGGATGGGGCGCACCACTGACGGGACGGGACGGGATAGCACAGTCATAATTTCAGTTTTTCTAGTTTTCCACGGCAAGCTGGCGCGCTAAGCCATGCCAGCTTATGCAATGAACTGCGATGACCGTGATGACCGTCACGTTTCCTGCGACACACTGGTTCACCTACCTTCCGCCTATAATTACGGGTTCCTGGCGTTCTCTGGTGGCACCATCACCCAACTCGCCCTATCCTCATAAGCACCCACCGGCCTGACGTCGCTCGCCACTTGCCCTCACTCTCGCCACGTCCATCATGCCCTCGCCCGTCCGCAATAGGCGACGCCGGAGGCAGTCACCGCCGGAACTAGTGTTCGGTTTTTCACCGGAAGGCAGACGGAGGGAGGAGGCATTCTATCGATCTTTAGATGGCAATGCGGAGTATGAGGACTTGTTGGAGCACAACCGCCTGATGGAGGAGCAGTGTATCACCGATTTGCGCGGCCAGCAGGGCATGGAGCAGCAGTGCACTGACGCTCTGAGTCACGAGCAGAGCGCCCGCAACTGGGCCGACTACATGGAGGCCGGCGCCCGGCAAATAGCCCTGGAGGTTGTCGGGCACACACGCGTTCGCGAAGCCGAATTTTACTACCAACTCGTCAAGTGGGTTTCCCGCTTAGAAGCCGAAGCTTCGGTGGACCACGCCGGCATGGAAAGGGCCAACACGCGCGAGCAACGCGCCCTATCGCACCTCTGGCACGTTCAAGGTGAGGAGGAGGCCATCGGTGCCGGCGTTTAGCGTGCACCGCATATGGCGGTCAGCATCGTCTAGTTAGCTAAGAGTAAGTTAGTACTTGTACACTACTAGAGTATTAGTGGGAGTAGATAGTTAACTTGGCTATGATGGTTGTCAACGTGGAAGTTCAGTACTCTATATCTGGATCAGACCTGTTACTGTGCTCTGAATGTTGAACTTTCTGTTTGAACGTATGGAATGGGCTGTTATTTTTTTTAAATGGGTTGTATTTGTCCGCCACGGGTTTAAAGGCTGACTTGTGGGCCTACTAGGTTGATGCGTACACAATCAGGAGATGATTGTACATGGAGAGAATGACAGCAGGAACCCCTGGTAGTACGCAAGCTAGTGCCTCCTTATTTCAAGCCAAAAAAATGGTTCCTCGTAATGGATTTCTGACATCTGGGTCCCATGCCATTGTCAACATAGTCAATAAACGAGAGAATTGCACAATGAGCGGCTAACACCAGGGACCCAGCAGGTCGCCCAGTTCTTTTTGTTTTTGAGACGGAAGCAGGGTGTCAACTGGGCTGTGCGGGGCACTCTGGCCTATCTAGCCATCCTTTTATTTTATGTTTACCACAAGACCAGCCCAGTAGTATTTTTTCTTTCCGAAATTGGCTAGCCTAGTTTTTTTTGTTCTTTTGCAGAATACCCAACTGAGGCCTACTTGCTTTTGTCAGCCCTGCTGGGCTGCAAATCTTTCAAGATGAGGAGAGTTTCATTCGGCTTGCTCAGAAAATGGGCTATCAGTAATGAGAAATGGGTTGTACATTTTTAAAACACATCAAACCGGCAATTAGTTTCTAATTTCTTTTTTTTTCATTTCGAGATTTTAAATTCCATTGATTTTTATGCGTGGAAAATTGTTTAGATTTTATATTGATATAAATTTATTTTTCAAATTAGTTTGAATGTGACTCGAAACTTTGGGATTAAAAACAGTTCGGACCGCACCGAAATATGCAAAATTTCGTAGAATTTTTTAACCGTGGCCACAATATGGGCTGTAATGCTAACAAAAAGAATATGGGCTCCAAAAAAATCCTTCAGAATTAGCAAATGGGCTGTAAATTATTAGAAATAATGGCAGATGGGTTGTATGCTGTTTTCCACAGATTTGAGGCTGACTTGTGCGCCTACTATAGGTTGACGCGTACGCTTTCCTAAAAAAAGGTTGACGCGTACGCTTTCCTAAAAAAAAGGTTGACGCGCACGCAAGGCTGTGTCAAGTTAGTCAACACACGAGAGCAGTGACTGTTGGATGTCCATCCAACGGCCGTCGTGCTTCTTCAATCTCTGCTCTTCCTGCTCCAGCCACACAAACCAGCGCCGGCGGGGCTGCCTGCTCCCTCCTTCCGTGGCCAGCTTTGCATCGCGCAGGCCTCACTGACCCATCCTACTCCCACCGCTGGCCAGGCCATCCCTCTACCCACCCGCACCTCCTGTTATTTTCCAGCGATGGCAGCCTCACCCTGCAACCGATCAGTCAGCCCTCATACTCCCCTCAGTGTGGGCATACATTGTTGTGGCTTCACCGGCTCCGGGTCATTCCCTTCCTGGGCCTCGTCGTCATCCACCGCGTTGGTGCTCTCGGCGCGGCATGGTCAACATGGTCAACAAACGACAGCCATCGGAAGAGGGATGTAAGTGGAGAGGCCGACAGTAGGGACCCACACAAGCAAGTGCCTCCTTATTACGCTGACTTGTGGGCCTACTAAGCTGACGCGTACGCAGGGCTTTGTCAACTTAGTCAACAAATGATTCTAGCAGCTGGACCATTGGATGTTAATCCAACAGCTGTGCTGCTTCTTCAACCTCTGATCTTCTTGCTCCAGCCGCCAAAACCAGCACCGGAGGGACAGCCTGCTCCTGCCTCCCGTGGGCGGCAGTGCTGCTGTGCAGGCCTCACCGCCCCACCCTAATCCCACTGCCGGCCAGACCTTCCCTATACTCACCCACACCCCGTGTTATTCTCCGGCGACGGTAGCCTCACACCGTAGCCGAACCAGTCAATCCTCGTACTCCTCTCCGCGAGGGCATCCACTGCCGCGTTGTCCCCTTCCTAGGCCTCGCCGTCGTCCACCGCCATGGTGCTCTCGGCGCGGCGTGGTCAACGTGGTAAAGGAACGACTTCCATCGGAAGAGGACTATACGTGGAGAGGCTGACAACTGGGTCCACGGCCGCCGCAAGGAATTGCCTCCTTATTACGCATAAAATAATTATTTCTCCACCTGATAGCAGGGACCCACCGCAAGAGACTCTGTATTTTGCAAAAAAAAGTTCCCCCCTGACAGTTGGGACCCACCAGCTACATCTTCGCACGCAAGGAAGTGCGTCCATATTACGGGCAAAAAATATGATTCTCCCCCCTGACAGCTGGGACCCACCAGTTATATCTTCGCACGTAAGGAAGTGCCTCCTTATCCTCCCTGACAGCTGCGACCCACCCGGTCGAAGCGTACGTACCGTTTTTTGTCTGGTCGCAAACGTGTATGTACATGCTGGTCGATCGATCTCTCTGCAACGATGAACCTTGGCCAAACAAGCAGAAGCACGTGTAGTAGTAGAGCCCCCGACGTAGTAGTTCAGGCAGTCCAGTCAAAACTATGTAGACGTACGTATTGCCAGATGCCAAAAAATACGGCCACGTACGTATATACAGGCGGGGTCTCGAACGCCTAGTCGCGCATTTGTATGACCATGGCTCGTGTACATGGAGAGGCAACGGACGGCAACAACGGCGTCCTGTTCATCGGCAGCCAACCGGCTGGGTCGGAACGGAGAAACAACATCCTGTTCATCGGGAGGCAACAGACTGGGTCAGAACGGGTCGTGTTCAACGGGAGCCAACTGGCTTGGACGGAACAGCCGAAACGGGGTCCGGCGTACAGCAAAATAGAGGAAAACGGCCTTCTGTTTGACTGCGTACGATCGAAACGGGGTCATGTTCATCGGGAAGGGTCTGGCATACCACAAAACAGATGAAACGGACTTGTGTTCGAGTGCCTATGGTCGAAATGGGGTGTTGTTGATTGGAAGGGTTGTGGCGTACCGCAAAATGGAGGAAACGGACTTGTGTTGGAGCGCCTACGGTCGAAACGGGGTCCTGTTCATCGGAAGAGGTGTGGCATACCACAAAACGGGACTCCACGCGCTACTGTTCATCCACCGTCTACTGCCTCGCTCCAGCCTCCACGGGCTACTGTTCATCCACCATCGACTTCCTCCAGCCTCCACTTGCTACTGTTCATCCACCATCGACTTCCTCCAGCCTCCACCAGCTACTATTCACCACGGGGTCCTGTTCATCCAGCCTCCACTGGCTACTGTTCAACCAGCCCTCCACATGGGGTCCTGTTCAACCTGCCCTCCACGGGGTCTCCTATTCATCCACCCCCAACCGGCTCGGGGGTGTGGCGGCCTCCTCTCGATCGGGGTCCTGTTCATCCAGCGGCAACGGCCTCTACTACCACGGGGTCCTATTCAGTGGCGGAGCTAGGAAATCTGAATGGATAGGGCCAAGAGCTGCTAAACTAGCTTGGGGAGGGCTAGACCAACGGAATACAAAGCTAATACACTGTTTTAGCAGAAATACTCAGTGTCCTACTGGAAATATTTGCATGTTGGCCTCGGCCCAGGCCCTGGCTGGCACCCCCTGTCTCCGCCACTGGTCCTATTCATCCAACCCCCACCGAGAACTGTTCATCCAACCCCAACAACGGTCACTGATCATCAAGAGGAAGCAGCACATTCGATCGGCTTCAGTTAGCAGCAATAGCGAAAGAATCGCTCGGGTTCAGTTAACAGCCAGGGATCGATCGCTCGGGTTCAGTAACGTAGCTAGTGCAATCGCTCAGGTTTAGTAAGCGACCGCCTCCCTCAGGTTCAGTTAGAGCCCTCGCACCCACGCGCGTACGTGTACGAGAGAAACGCGCAAACCTCCGTGCATCGCTCGGCCCCGACCACCCACCGTAACCGGGAACTCCCCGATATTTTCCTCGCCCTCGCTTCTACCACGATTTTTCCGTCATGGACGGCCCAAAGAATGCCATGCAGGTGCGTCCCCGGCCCGCCCAGGACGAAAAGCCCATTTTCTGTCATGATTTTTTGTCATAGAAGTAGGAGCCCATCACATCTATGATGATACGTGCTTTTGTCACAATTATCGTCTTAGAAGTATCATAAGCATGACAGAAGAAAAAAATCGTTCGGCCCAAAATGTCACGGATGTGTCTTTTTTTTGTAGTGATGCCTCTCAAAAAAAATCATCTCTCAATTTTTGCTTTGAGCTCTGGCACCTCTACAAATCCCTACTTCCGTCTGCGAAGGGCCTATCTATTTACTTTATGCATTTTTTATTTTTATTTGAGTATCCATCTTCTCTTATAAAGCTCCAATTAAGGGGCACTATGATCAGAGTTGACCATTGGATGTAGCTAATATGCAAGTGTGTTTCATGAATGGATCAATGATTGAGCATGATGGGCTAGGGATAACTTTCTTTAGTGTTGATATTTTGAAAGACATGGTTGCTTGTTAATATGCTTGAGTATTGAAATCTTCATGTCAAAACTAGACTATTGCTTTGAACCATATAAAAGTCCAAATGTCCATGCTACAAAAGAAAAGAATATGTGATGAACATGTTAGGCAGCATTCCACATCAAAAATTCTGTTTTTATCATTTACCTACTCGAGGACGAGTAGGAATTAAGCTTGGGGATGCAGATACGTCTCCAACGTATCTATAGTTTTTGCTTGTTCCATGCTGTTATATTATCATTCTTGGATGTTTTACAATCATTTTATAGCAACTTTATATCATTTTTTGGGACTAACCTATTGACATAGTGCATAGTGCCAGTTGTTGTTTTTGCTTGTTTTTTACTTCGCAGAATATCAGTACAAACGGAGTCCAAACGCAGTGAAACTTTTTGGAGAATTTTTTTGGACCAGAAGACACAAGATGGGCCAAAGAAGTACCAGAGGGGAGGCCCGAGGTGGGCACAACCCACCAGGGCGCGCCCAAGGGGTTGTGCCCCCCTCGGTGACCGCCCGCACCACCTCTTCGCCCTATAAATACCCAAATATTCCATAAAACCTAGGGGATTTGACAAAACACAATTCTAGCCGCCGCAAGTTCCAGAACCACGAGATCCAATCTAGACACTGTCATGGAGGGGTTCATCATCCTCATAGGTGCCTCTCCGATGATGCGTGAGTAGTTCATCATAGACCTACAGGTCCGTAGTTAGTAGCTAGATGGCTTCCTCTCTCTCTTTTGATTCTCAATACAAAGGTGTCTTGGAGATCTATTTGATGTAACTCTTTTTGCGGTGTGTTTGTTGGGATCCGATGAACTTTGAGTTTATGATCAGATCTATATCCATGAATATTATTTGAATCTTCTTTGATCTCTTATATGCATGAGTATTTATAGCCTCGTATTTCTTCTTCGAATCTTTGGTTTAGTTAGGCCAACTAGATCAATTTTCCTTGCCATGGGAAGAGGTGCTTTCTGATGGGTTCGATCGTGCAATGTTCTTTCCCAGTGACAGAAGGGGTAGCAAGACACGCACGTATCGTTGCTATTAAGGATAACAAGACGAGGGCTATACCTACATGAATAGATCTCGTCTGCATCATGTCATCGTTCTTATTGCATTACTCCGTCTCTCCATGAACTTAATACACTAGATGCATGCAGGCTAGCGGTCGTTGTGTGGAGTAATAGTAGTAGATGGAGGCAGGAGTCGGTCTACTAATCTTGGATGTGATGCCTATATATTGATCATTGCCTTGGATATCATCATAATTAGTCTATCTTCTATCAATTGCCCACCAGTAATTTGTTTACCCACCGTATGCTATTTTCTCGAGAGAAGCCACTGGTGAAATCTGCGGCCCCGGGTCTATTCTTTATCATATTTGCTGAGATCTAGTTTATTCGCTTTTATTTTCAGATCTATTATTTCAAAAACCCAAAAATACCTTGGTGCACTTTTTTTATTACTTATTTTATTTCGCGTTTTATCAAGATCTACTTATCCAATCTACACAAATTTTATCCCATCAACTTGAATATTTTTGGCACCGTTACCCGTAGAGGGATTGACAACCCCTCATAAGCGTCGGGTTGCAAGTATTTGTTCTTTGTGTGTAGGTATCGTTTATAAAGTGTTGCTTGGTTCTCCTACTGGATTGATACCTTGTTTTCATAACTGAGGGAAATACCTACCGTAGCTATGCTGCATCATCCCTTCCTCTTTGGGGAAATACCAACGTAGTTCAAGCGACATCAATCAACACTACTAGCAACCCATAGGTACCAATCTGAGGTTCTAAGGCAAAGATCGGATACAAGAGACGAACTAGGGTTTTCAGAGGAGATGGTGATGATGAAGATGTTGATGGAGATTGACCCCCTCTCGATAAGAGGATCGTTGGTGATGACGATGGCTTCGATTTCCCCCTCCCGAAGGGAAGTTTCCCCGGCAGAACTGCTCCGCCGAAGCCCTAGATTGGTTCTGCCCAAGTTCCACCCCGAGGCGGCGACGCTTCGTACCGAAAGCTTTCTTCTGATTATTTTCAGGTAAAAACCTTTCATATAGCAGAAGATGGACACCGGAGACCTGCTAGGGGCCCACAAGCCCTAGGGGCGCGCCCTGGGGGTAGGGCGCGCCCCCCAGGCTTGTGGCCACCTAGTGGGTCCCCTCTAGTATTTTCTTTGACCAATAATTTTTATATATTCCAAAAAAATTCACCGTAAATTTTCAGGACTTTTGGAGTTGTGCAGAATAGGTCTCTCGGATTTGCTCCTCTCCGGTCCAGAATTCCAGCTGCCGGCATTCTCCCTCTTTGTGTAAAACTTGTAAAATAAGAGAGAAAAGGCATAAGTATTGTACCATAATGTGTAATAACAGCCCATAATGCAACAAATATCAACATATAAGCATGATGCAAAATGGACGTATCACACATGTTGGAGGATCCATAACAATATAACTTCTATGCAAATATACACAACTATAACTCATTACGTTGTCTTCCTTGTCCAACTTCAACTAATTTGCTCAAGTTTGAAAATAATTAACGGGTATTCACAGTCATAGAAGATGTCCAAGATAATATATTTGTATGTGAAAGTTCTCTTCCTTATACTAATCATTCATGAATTGCTTGTATGACCAATATTGTGATTGTCAAGCTTCAAAAGATTTCACTTTCTAAACCCAATGTGAAACTACTACTAGGCATGATATGAACATATAATTTCAACTTCATGATATTCAATTCATTAAACAATTTACTCATAGGATATAAGTGAAGCACAAGAGTAAATGACAAGCTACTCCAAAAAGATATAAGTGAAGATCAAACGAGTAGTTTAGTAAATGGGTAGCTATTTGAGGACTCTCTCTCATTTAAAAACTTTCATATCTAAGCATTTTATTAAAACAGCAATAAAAATAAAATAAATGACATTCCAAGAATAGCACAACTCATGTGAAGAAGCAAAAGCTTAGGCTCAACCGATACTAACCGATAATTGTTGATGAAGAAAGGTGGGATGCCTACCGGGGCATCCCCAAGCTTAGATGCTTGAGACTTCTTGAAATATTATCTTGGGATGCCTTGGGCATCCCCAAGTTTGAGCTTTTGTGTCTCCTTAATTCCTTTTATATACCGGTTTCCCTAATTTTTAAAAACTTCATCCCCGCAAAACTCAACAAGAACTCGTGAGATACGTTAGTATAAATCAATGCAACACCTTATCATTCTATACTGTAACAAATCACTAAAATTATATTTAATATTGCATACTAAATTCCTATGCATATTTAATACTCCTATCCTCAAATAGAATCATTAAACAAGCAAACTGTAACACCCTGGATTTTGCCCATTTTTTTCCTTTTGATTTTGGTCTGGATTTGCCTTTCTGTGGCTTAGTGGTCTTGCAACCTGGAGGGATCACCCTTGATTCCTCTTCCAAGTGGCTTGCCAACCTCAAAACCATCCCAAGACCTTGTCATTTCCATCTTGGACAAACCCCAATATTCTTTTCCTTGGGAAAATTCCTTTTTCTATTAAATGAATAACCCTGTTGTCATGGGTTCTGAAGCAACCCACATTTCCATCATTCCCAAAATTCCCAAATAATTATCATAAATTGTTTGGGTCAGATCTTCCACAAATATGTCAAACCCTTCCTTTCCATGTTCAAAAATATTTCACAAATATTTCTTTTCTGATTTTGCCCTAGCTGTCAAGTTGAGAAGCAAGTACCCTTTATATTTTCTTGCTTGGTCTCACACTTTTTGGGCATTCTTTCTTATCCATATAATTGCCACATGCCAAAATTCAACTTCATTTGGCTATTAAATCTCCCTTGGCTAATTTTCAAAGTTTATGGTCAACTGGAAGCTTTGTGAAGCAAGTGCTAGCTAGGAGTATCCAAATGAGTTGAAATTTTGCAAGCATCTTCATATGCTCAAATCATGACTCTCCACTAAGTTTCAACCCTATCCAATCATCTATGTGAGCACAGCCTCAAATCTTGGCTTCTGGTCAGATTTTCACATTGTGAAGCAACTATATTTTATGTTGCTCCATAATTGCTGAAAATTTACCAAAGAATTCTCCTACCTATATAACCTATCTCCAAAAAAAAATTGGCTCATTTCATCTTCCCAATAATTCCCTAGAATTTTTCTAAGATTCTGGTCAGAGAGGCTCATTGTGAAGGAAGTACCATTTTGGCTTGTCCAAATGGCATGAAATTTTTATGGCACTCTCGTACGACCAAATTATCATGATACACCAAATTTCAGCTCAAGTGGCTACTCCATGTGAGTGGCACATCAAGATGTGTTTTCTGGACCAGATTGGTCAGTTGCAAAGCAACTATATTAAATCTTGGTCCATTTCTCTCAAAACTTCACAGGATAGTAGTCCTTCCTACCCTAAACCTCCCAGACATCTTATTTGGTTCTTATCACCTTCCTCTGGATCACAGTGGTGTGGCCAAGTTTGCCACAGCAAACTTCAGGTGACCACTCTCATCCAACCATAGTTCCCCTCATCGATCCGTCACCTCCCTGAGACTGTTCCTTGGAGGGACTACTCACTGGACATGATGTGGCCGGTCAGGGTGCACAGCGTGTGCCAGTTCACGTGGTGACCACGCGGCTGGCATGCCAGTGAGCGCGCTCTGGTGATGGAACCCGTCGAGTTCGTCCGTTCCTTCACTCCCTCGCCATCTCCTCATGTCCAGAGGCTTCGCCCCATCATCGCCTTCGCTCTGGAACCCTCTTCCCCTCCGGATTCTTCCTTGCCGCGCAGCGACGAATGCTGCCATACCTTCTCTGTTCATCTACAGCCGCCGCCGTATATGGACGAGCCCGAGTTCTCCCGAAGCTCCTACGAGCTCCTTCGCCCTCCGAGAAACCCTGCCGACATTGCCATCATCTTTCGCATGTCCCCTAGCGCCAGTGCGCCGATGAGGACGCCACGGTGGCCATCCCCATCCGCCGCCCGCGCCCGGCTATAAAAGCCGCAGCCCCGCGCCTCCCCGAGCTCACCATCGCCCCCAACGCACTCCCCTACCCCTCCCCAACCTCTCAGCCGAGCCCCAGAGCCTCCCCTCGCCGCCCATCACCGCCATGGCCGCCGCCGGCCTCCTCCTAAATTGGAGTGAGCCGAGCCTCCTCCCTGCCTCTAACCACCACCATAGTCTTCCGCGGTCGCCGGCGCATCTTCTCATCTCCTCCATTCCTCGCCGGAGCAACCGTGGCCGCGCCTCCCCATGTTTTGCCGCCGCCCGTGTCCTCGGCCAACGCGAGCCGCTGCGATTGCATCTCTCCCCGGCGCCCCAGACCTAGCCAGACGGCCGCGCCTCCCTTCCCTGAGCGCGCCGATGCCCATACCATCGCCAAAAACGGTCGGGAGCCGCCGAAGGCCGCGCCCGACACGAAGCTACCCCGCCGCCTTGACCAGCTCTCCCCCTCCCACCTGAGATGTTCCCTGGACGTGGCGCTCACCGGAGGGTGCGCCCGACTGCTCGCCAGCCGGAGCAGCTCACCGGAGCCGCCCACTCGTCGCCAGCTGAGGCCCTCCTCTGTTCCTCCTCTACTCTTGATCGGGAGGAAGAAGGGGCAGGCGCAAGGAGAGAGAGGGACCCGACAGGTGGGCCCCGACCCCACCTGTCGGCTAGAGGAGGCGGGCCAGCTGGATTAAGTGGAGACGCCCTCCTCGAAAGATGCTTTCCATATACGAAAGCGTACTCTGGCGCGGTTCTAGTCGGGAATACGTTTTCTCTGTTTGAAAGCGTATTCTCCAAAATGCGCAATATGTTTTTGCAGCCAGGGACCTATTTGCATAATGTATTTTTACAGATTGGTCCCTGGTCTTCGTCGAGTCGTATCTTTTCATCCACAACTACGACCGAGGTGATTCCAAAGCCCACTTCTTCGTCTCTTCGAGCCCGTCATGCTGGTATCATTTTCATAATGTGTTGACACTGTGAAAATGACCATTTTTCCCTTGCCCGTAAACAGCCTCCTCTGAGAGAGAACTATTTCCGGCAATCATTTCCGCGGACTCTCCGCACTTCTTCCCGATGGTTCCTTCATCCCCAGGCAAGCCACAACTCTCATCTGCATAATTGCATTGCAATGTCATAGTTTAACTATTCACTTTAACAGCAAGTATGAGTTATTTGTGAAATGAATTGGATTATGCAATGCTTGAGTTAATTCTTGGATAGGTGACTACCATGTTGAAGTACCAGATTATTAGTGACTAGTAGTTTACCCACTCGTTGATGCCATAATGTTGAGATTACCGCCTATGATTATTTAGGATTTCATCTGGCAGTTCATGGAGATGAGTTAGTAGCAGTGGCTTAAGCATACTGGTTACCGGATTTCTAGCCAGATATCATTTTGACTTGGATTGCTATGACATCGGAGTGTCAGCCATGACAGAGATTGTTTGGAGATTAGATACTTCATGGTTGATCCAGAGTCACCTGTCCGGACTTTTCCGTGCAGCCACATTTGCCGGTATGGGACGACCTTGACTTGGTCTGATCGCTTGCTCTTTCACCGGTACCGCCCGACAGGGAAGGTTATGCGTGCGCGCTACCCTGGCCGGTAGGCGGCGATAACCTTGTGAGCCCAGTTGAGTTATATGGTACCAGGTCCCCATTTGGGATAGTTTGTTAGCCACGATGGTGGCAGGTGTCACGCGGTGACACAAGGGCCACCCAGGGCAGGACTCCGTGGGAGGATGATTGCCGGTGGTACGATGGGAGAGTCACGGGTCAGGCGGGTTTCGTTGGAGCAACGCTGGTCCACCCGAATGGGATCATGAGGTCAAGTGCTCCATGGTGTGGGTAAAGTGCGCAACCTCTATAGAGTGTAAAATCTATTTGAATAGCCGTGTCCACGGTATTGGACAGTCCGTCCAGACCTCTTTAGGTGGTCAACCATAGTAGTGATAATGATGGAAGAACTCGTCGTAAGATCAGAAGTACTCGGTGGATCATGAGTATTCTGAGGGTTGTGAGACAACCCGGAAGAGAGTAAGTTTGTCAGAATTGTGGTGCAGATGGTACCAGGAATATGATATGTTAGCCATGGGATGGCTATGAGATGAGTGGTCGGATGACTACATGATTTGGATTGGATTTGGAACAGATTCACATTGGATCCTGAGGTTATTCGAAGTATGGATTAAACTACTTAATATGCTTTACCTTACTGCATCTACTTCAGTAGCTATCTTGCTATGATGTTGTCTTGCCTTAATGCTGATGTTTGTTGTGAGATTGCGAGTACATTCCAAGTACTCACCTGGCGTGTCATGCCAGTTTGCAGGTCATGCCATGATTGCTTGCTTGTCGAGGATCCCGAGTTTGCGACCTAGGATACGCGTTCTAGCTAGAGTCCCTACAGAGTGGAGTCCATCACCGCCGTCGCTGTTCCGCTGCTGAGAGAGTTACTCCGCTGTTAGCATAGAGCTACCCGGGCAGGCGTAGTATCACCGTGCCGATGCAAACCTTATACCCTTTGTAACCATATCCATTGTAATAAAGAGCTGATTTGTTCTATGCCAACAGTGCCGTATTCCAGAGGACTTGTCCCTGGGCTGGAATACGGGGCGTTCCGGTCTTCTCTGAGACGGGGTGCCACAGGCGTTGGTATCAGAGCAGGTCTGGCTATAGGACGCGCGGTCTAGGCGCGAGCGTTAGTAACCGGTAGTATAGGATCCAGTTGGTTTGCTGCACTTGTTTGTTGCATTTGTTTGTGCATAACATGCATATAGACTAGATATCTTATCACTAACGATGGATCTGGTGAGTGTAGGTGGTATCGGTTTCGATTCCCTACCTGCGCTCTCCAGTTGCATATTTGTTCCTTGGTGTGGTGTCATCTTCGTCCCAGCGGAGTGATGCCAAGGTGCTTTGTGGTGTCGATTCCTTGCCGGATTGATGCACCGGTACCACACCAACTTATTCTCTTCCGACACCCCCTACTGTTTCGGTGATAGACAAGTTCTATACCGGATCGTGCCATTCCACTAGCCGCTTCGGCAACCATTACTGATCCTTGTTATCAGAAAAAGGCAAAGCCTGCAAGCCTTTCTCTCCACCACTAACTCATTCCGCCACCTATTCTTTGGACGTGTACGGTTTTCTTTCGTACGCTTGATGATGATGTGGTCGTAACTTCTGTGTTCCGACCCCCGATCACCAAGTTCGTCCTCGCCACCGTGTCCGTCCAGATGGAACCGGTGTTAAGCTCGTATTTGGTGTAGCCTTGTTTACACCAATTTTCTTCCACACATTGATTCAGTTTCGTGCACATCGCCACAGCATGTTAGACCGTAATACCGGAGTTCTTGCGAGATTTGTGTGCTTAAGTAGGAATGCATATTATTGCTGTGAATAGCTGTAGACTGTGATATTGCTTGTGTGTGTGATATTGCTGCTCTGTGTGTTTTTGCTTAGTCGTTTCTTTTGCTTCTTTATTTGGGCCCTTGGTGTTACCTTATTTCCCCCTTATGGAAGTTGCTCACCGACACTGAACCCAAAGAGTAAGAGAAGAGACAGCCATTTGGAAGCTCAGCTTAGCAATATGGAATTTTCAGCAGACTGTGTTATATCAGGAATATCGGGCCTGAATATACATGATATCCTGGCTGGATTGGTTATCAGCATCAAGCATACATCAGTTCAACTTTCACAGCAGCAATGATCAAGAAGGCAAACCGTGTATATGATCCACAGTGCATTCTATATGCAAGATTTGAGTCTGCTATGAGTACAATTTGAACCATGCTATGTCTTGGAAGCAAGCCAGAATGTGCTATGAACTTAGTGTTCAGCAACAAGGATAGCCGAATACCCTGTATGCATAATAGTGAGCTGTTTGGGACGCGGATGAACCCTTTCCTGTCTTTCTTTGGTGACGGCACCACGCCTGTGTTCTGAGCTGTTTCCGGCTGTCCGGGGTGGATGCCGACTTTTATTTCTTTTGTCAGCAACTGGCCCGTGTTCTGAGCTGCTTTTCGGCCGTCTCGGGCAGCTGTTGAATTTCTCTTCGTAGCAGTGACCCTATGCTCTGAGCTATTCTTCGGCCATCTTAGGGAACTGCTACTTTCTTCTTATCGACACCGTCTCATGCTCTGAGCTGCTTTGCAGCCGTCTTGAGTCGGGGTTGAGTTATTCCAGTAATGTCCCAGATCTGAGTTGTAAAGACCGTTCTGGTGGCTACTGGTTTATTTGCTGGTTTTATCCAAGGGTTCAGACGATCGTTACCCTACAGCTACAACTTGTAAAGTAATATGCCTGCCGGAATATTGCACCTGACAACACCCGTGGTCACACGGAGAATCAAGAGCATAATAGGCCAAGTTCTTTCAGCAAAGGGTCCAGGCAAAGAGAACTATAATGAAAAAGCAAGGTTATCCATACAGGTATGGTAATGGTACGAATACTCCGGACAGTCTGGCTCGGTACCAGTTACCATGGATACACACCCACGGGGTCTATTCCATTTGCAAGGAACCCATATCGAGACAACCCGCCCAGCCAACCAGATATGCTTAGAATTGTTAGAAGAGGGCAACCAAGCTGGTCAGGTCAGCCGAAAGATTAACTCAGCAGTTCAAATTCAGCAACCATGTTAAAGCATTACACGGCCTACCATCCATATAAAGGTACCGACAGACTGAGTAATCAGAAGGATGAACAACAGTCTCGAAGCATGTGTCCTCACAGATGGGAATCAGTTAAAGACTAACCTGCCGTGAACAAGATTCTGCTGCCAGGACCGCTGTCAATCAAGTCTATGGACAATATTACCGTACACCTTTATGCTGGTCACCACAGGTGACAGTCAAATATTTGGTAGGAGCCTTATACCCAAGACAGTGAAGATACCCAAGATGACCCAGCAATCCATGCAAGAAGTCAGATTTCACCAGGAGAACGGTATGATTCACAGTACTATTTTAAACCTAAAGGACACACAGCCATTTGAAGTCACCCAATGCAATGAGTAAAAGATTTTGTGTCCACCAAGAGGATCTGTTCACAACTCGGTGAACGGTCGTTCGTATTGGACTCTGTCACAACACGTCCATGAGGAACCACTCTCAGGGCACATAGTTTGGTCAGACAGGTCAGCAGACACAAAAGGAGTGAGTCAGAGTAACATATGAGGTAAGATTTGCCAGAGAAAGGGTCCAGTGAAGCAAACCACCCCGAAGCAAGGCAGTCAGTCATATGAAATTCAGTGGGAACATTATACAAAGGTCAAAAGGAAACCCGAGTTGGAAATGGTTTCCTCAAGTGGAAATATTCATGTTTGATCCCTGAGCAACCAAATCTCGAGGACGAGATTTCTTTAAGGGGGGTAGGTTTGTAGCACCCTGGATTTTGCCCTTTTTTTCTTTTGATTTTGGTCTGGATTTGCCTTTCTGTGGCTTAGTGGTCTTGCAACCTGGAGGGATCACCCTTGATTCCTCTTCCCAAGTGGCTTGCCAACCTCAAAACCATCTGAAGACCTTGTCATTTCCATCTTGGACCAACCCCAATATTCTTTTCCTTGGGAAAATTCCTTTTTCTATTAAAGGAATAACCCTGTTGTCCTGGGTTGTGAAGCAACCCACATTTCCATCATTCCCAAAATTCCCAAATAATTATCATAAATTGTTTGGGTCAGATCTTCCACAAATATGTCAAACCCTTCCTTTCTATGTTCAAAAATATTTCACAAATATTCCTTTTCTGATTTTGCGCTAGCTGCCAAGTTGAGAAGCAAGTACCCTTTATATTTGCTTGATTGGTCTCAAATTTTTAGGGCATTCTTTCCTATCTATATAATTGCCACATGCCAAAATTCAACTTCATTTGGATATTAAATCTTGCTTGGCTAATTTCCAAAGTTTCTGGTCAACTTGAAGCTTTGTGAAGCAAGTGCTAGCTAGGAGTATCCAAATGAGTTGAAATTTTGCAAGCATCTTCATATGCTCAAATCATGACTCTCCACCAAGTTTCAACCCTATCTAGTCATCTATGTGAGCACAGCCTCAAATCTTGGCTTCTGGTCAGATTTTCACATTGTGAAGCAACTATATTTTATGTTGCTCCATAATTGGTGAAAATTTACCAGAGCATTCTCCTACCTATATAACCTATCTCCAAAAAAAAATTGGGCTCATTTCATCTTCCCAATAATTCCCTAGAATTTTTCTAAGATTCTGGTCAGAGAGGCTCATTGTGAAGAAAGTACCATTTTGGCTTGTCCAAATGGCATGAAATTTTTATGGCACTCTCATACGACCAAATCGTCATGATACACCAAATTTCAGCTCAAGTGGCTACTCCATGTGAGTGGCACATCAAGATGTGTTTTCTAGACCAGATTGGTTAGTTGCAAAGCAACTATATTAAATATTGGTCCATTTCTCTCAAAACATCACATGATCATAGTCCTTCCTACCCTAAACCTCCCAGACATCTTATTTGGTTCTTATCACCTTCCTGTGGATCACAGTGGTGTGGCCAAGTTTGCCACAGCAAACTTCAGGTGACAACTCCCATCCAACCATAGTTCCCCTCATCGATCCATCACCTCCCTGAGACTGTTCCTTGGAGGGACTACTCACTGGACATGATGTGGCCGGTCAGGGTGCACCGCGTGTGCCAGTTCACGCGGTGACCACGCGGCTGGCATGCCAGCCAGCACGCTCTGGCGATGGAACCCATCAGGTTCGTCCGTTCCTTCTCTCCCTCGCCACCTCTTCGTGTCCAGAGGCTTCGCCCCGTCGTCGCCTTCGCTCTGGAACCCTCTTCCCCTCCGGATTCTTCCTAGCCGTGCCGCGACGAACGCCGCCGTACCTTCTCTGTTCATCTACAGCCGCCGCCGTAAACGGACGAGCCCGAGTTCTCCCAAAGCTCCTACGAGCTCCTTCGCCCTCCCAGAAACCCTGCCGACATCGCCATCGTCTTCCGCATGTCTCCTAGCGCCAGTGCGCCGATGAGGACGCCTCGGTGGCCATCCTCATCCGCCGCCCGCGCCCGGCTATAAAAGCCACAGCTCCGCGCCTCCCCGAGTTCACCTTCGCCCCCAACGCACTCCCCTACCCCTCCCCAACCTCTCAACCGAGCCCCAGAGCCTCCCCTCGCCGCCCATCGCCGACATGCCCGCCGCCGGCCTCCTCCTAAATTGGAGTGAGCCAAGCCTCCTCCCTGCCTCTAACCACCACCATAGTCTTCCTCAGTCGCCGGCGCATCTTCTCATCTCCTCCATTCCTCGCCGGAGCAACCATGGTCGCGCCTCCCCATGTTTTGCCGCCGCCCGTGTCCTCGGCCACCGCGAGCCGCCGCGGCTGCCTCTCTCCCCGGCGCCCCAGACCTAGCCAAACGGCCGCGCCTCCCTTCCCTGAGCGCGCCGATGCCCATACCATCGCCGGAAACGGTCGGGAGCCGCCGACGGCCGCGCCCGACCCGAAGCTACCCCACCGCCTTGACCAGCTCTCCCCCTCCCACCTGAGATATTCCCTAGACGCGGCGCTCGCCGGAGGGTGCGCCCGACCGCTTGCCGGCCGGAGCAGCTCACCGGAGCCGCCCACTCGTCGCCGGCCAAGGCCCTCCTTTGTTCCTCCTCTGCTCTCGATCGGGAGGAAGAAGGGGCAGGCACGAGGAGAGAGAGGGACCCGACAGGTGGGCCCCGACCCCACCTGTCGGCTAGAGGAGGCGGGCCAGCTGGATTAAGTGGAGACACCCTCCTCGAAAGACGCTTTCCATATACGAAAGCGTACTCTGGCGCGGTTCTAGTCGGGAATACGTTTTCTCTGTTTGAAAGCGTATTCTCCGAAATGCGCAATCTGTTTTTGCAGCCAGGGACCTATTTGCATAATGTATTTTTACAAATTGGTCCCTGATCTTCGTCGAGTCGTATCTTTTCAACCACAACTCCGATCGAGGTGATTCCAAAGCCCACTTCTTCGTCTCTTCGAGCCCGTCATGCTGGTATCATTTTCATAATGTGTTGACACTGTGAAAATGACCATTTTTTCCTTGCCCGTAAACAGCCTCCTCCGAGAGAGAACTGTTTCCGGCAATCATTTCCGTGGACTCTCCGCACTTCTTCCCTATGGTTCCTTCATCCCCAGGCAAGCCACAACTCTCATCTGCATAATCGCATTGCAATGTCATAGTTTAACTATTCACTTTAATAGCAAGTATGAGTTATTTGTGAAATGAATTGGATTATGCAATGCTTGAGTTAATTCTTGGATAGGTGACTACCATGTTGAAGTACCAGATTATTAGTGACTAGTAGTTTACCCACACGTTGATGCCATGATGTTGAGATTACCGTCTTTGATTATTTAGGATTTCATCTGGCAGTTCTTGGAGATGAGTTAGTAGCAGTGGCTTAAGCATACTGGTTACCGGATTTCTAGCCAGATATCATTTTGACTTGGATTGCTATGATATCGGAGTGTCAGCCATGACAGAGATTGTTTGGAGATTAGATACTTCATGGTTGATCCAGAGTCACCTGTCCAGACTTATCCGTGCAGCCACATTTGCTGGTATGGGACGGCCTTGACTTGGTCTGATCGCGTGCTCTTTCACCGGTACCGCCCAACAGGGAAGGTTATGCGTGCGCGCTACCCTGGCCCGGTAGGCGGCGATAACCTTGTGAGCCCGGTTGAGTTATATGGTACCAGGTCCCCGTTTGGGATAGTTTGTTAGCCACGATGGTGGCAGGTGTCACGCGGTGACACAAGGGCCACCCAGGGCAGGACTCTGGGGGAGGATGATTGCTGGTGGTATGATGGGAGAGTCACGGGTCAGGCGAGTTTCGTTGGAGCAACGCTGGTCCACCCGAATGGGATCACGAGGTCAAGTGCTCCATGGTGTGGGTAAAGTGCGCAACCTCTGCAGAGTGTAAAATCTATTCGAATAGCCGTGTCCACGGTATTGGACAGTCCGTCCAAACCTCTTTAGGTGGTCAACCATAGTAGTGATAATGACGGAAGAACTCGTCGTAAGATTAGAAGTACTCGGTGGATCGTGAGTATTCTGAGGGTTGTGAGACAACCCGGAAGAGAGTAAGTTTGTCAGAATTGTGGTGCAGATGGTACCAGGAATATGATATGTTAGCCATGGGATGGCTATGAGATGAGTGGTCGGATGACTACATGATTTGGATTGGATTTGGAACACATTCACATTGGATCCTGAGGTTATTCGAAGTATGGATTAAACTACTTAATATGCTTTACCTTACTGCATCTACTTCAGTAGTTATCTTGTTATGATGTTGTCTGGCCTTAATGCTGATGTTTGTTGTGAGCTTGCGAGTACATTCCAAGTACTCACCTGGCGTGTCATGCCAGTTTGCAGGTCATGCCATGATTGCTTGCTTGTCGAGGATCCCGAGTTTGCGACCTAGGATACGCGTTCTAGCCAGAGTCCCTGCGGAGTGGAGTCCATCACCGCCGTCGCTGTTCCACTGCCGAAAGAGTTACTCCACTGTCAGCCTAGAGCTACCCGGGCAGGCGTAGTATCGCCGTGCCGATGTAAACCTTGTACCCTTTGTAACCATATCCATTGTAATAAAGAGCTGATTTGTTCTATGCCAACAGTGCCGTATTCCAGAGGACTTGTCCCTGGGCTGGAATACGGGGCGTTCCGGTCTTCTCTGAGACGGGGTTCCACACAAACATATGCAAATAATGCAATCATAACAGCAATTTGTCAAAACAGGACAGTCTGTAAAGGATGATGCAAGATCCATACTCAAGAATTCATGCACTAGCGTGCAACTTTCTGCTTTTAAACTGCCACATATAGACTTGCAAAATAAGCATGGTAACGGCTATACTAGACATTTTTATTGAAATAAAAGAAGTAAAACATTATTTAAATAACAGAAAGTAAATCCTAACAAAAGAAAATGACGGTCCAAGAAAAACACATATCATGTGACGAATAAAAATATAGCCCCAAATAAGGTTACCGATAATGTTGAAGACGAAAGAGGGGATGCCTTCCGGGGCATCCCCAAGCTTAGTTGCTTGGATCTTCCTTCAATATTACCTTGGTGGTGCCTTGGGCATCCCCAAGCTTAGGGTATTGTCACTCCTTATTCTCCTCATATCGATATCTCACCCAAAACTTGAAAACTTCAATCACACAAAACTTAACAGAACTTCGTGAGATAGGTTAGTATGATAAAGAGCTAACCATTCACTTTGGTACTGTCAAAGACAAGATTCATAATTTTTCTCACACAATTCCTACTGTACCTTATCATTTTAACAATTTATATTGAGCAATATAAGCCATAGAAACTAGAAAACAAGCAAACTATGCATTGAAAACAGAATCTGTCAAAAACAAAACAGCCTGTAATGATCTGAACAATGACCATACTTATGCAACTCTAAAAATTCTGAAAATTTATGAAAACGTACAGAATTTATATATCAATCATCTGTAAAAATTTCAGAGCAAAAGCACGTTTCTGTGAATTTACAAAATTCCAGAACTGGGCGCAAAAGTTTCTGTTTTTGCATAGAATCAAGTCAACTATCATCCACACTATCCCAAAGGCTTTACTTGGTACTTTATTGAAACAAAAGCTATAAAACATGATTACTACAGTAGCCTAATCATGTTAACACACAAAAACAGTAGGTAAAATTGTTGAGTTGTCTCCCAACAAGCGATTTTCTTTAATGCCTTTTTAGCTACGCATGATGATTTCAATGATGCTCACATAAAAGTAAAGAATTGAAACATAACGGGAGCATCATGAATCACATGGAAAGCACATTTAAGTCTAACCCACTTCCTATGCATAGGGATTTTGTGAGCAAACAATTCATGGGAACAAGAATCAACCAGCATAGGAAAACAAAACAAGCATAACTTCAAGATTTTAAACACATAGAGAGGAAACTTGATATTATTGCAATACCTACAAGCATATGTTCCTCTCTCAAAGTAATTTTCAGTAGCATCATGAATGAATTGAACAATATAACTATCACATAAAGCATTCTTTTCATCATCCACAAGCATAGAAATTTTATTACTCCCCACATAAGCAAATTTATTCTCATTCATAATAGTGGGAGTATCATATGAAACTCGAATACTATAAATTGTTTCCACATTAAAAGAGTAATGTTCAGTAAAAAGATATTCAAAATTATGACAATAATTATCACTACTTTTTATAACATAAGTATCATCACAATAATCATCATAAGTAGCAACTTTGTTCTCATCATAGTCAATTGAAGCCTCTTCCGAAATAGTGGAATCATTACTAAATAAAGTCATGACCTCTCCAAATCCACTTTTATCATTATAATAAAATTAAACACCCTCCAAAATAGTGGGATAATTATTATCTAAAGTTTACACTCTTCCAAACCCACTTTCATAAATATTGCAATCATCATAAATAGAAGGCATGCTTTCATCATAATAAGTTTTCTCATCAAAACTTGGGGGAGTAAAAATATCATCTTCATCAAATATAGCATCCCCAAGCTTGTAGCTTTGCATATCATTAGCATCATGCATATTCAAAATTTCATACAAATAACATTGCAATCATGCTCATCATTTATTCCAAACATTTTATTGAATTCTTCTTCTATCAATTGAGCACAATTTTCCTTTCCACCATTTTCAAGAAAGACATGATAAAGATGAACAATATGAGACCACCTCAATTCCATTTTTTTGTAGTTTTCTTTTATGAACCAAACTAGTGATAAAACAAGAAACTAAAAGATTCAATTACAAGATCTAAAGATATACCTTCAAGCACTCACCTCCCCAGCAACGGCGCCAGAAAAGAGCTTGATATCTACTACACAACTTGTTCTTGTAGGCTCGTGTTGGGCCTCCAAGCGCAGAGTTTTGTAGGACATTAGCAATTTTCCCTCAAGTGGATGACCTAAGGTTTATCAATCCGTGGGAGGCGTAGGATGAAGATGGTCTCTCTCAAACAACCCTGCAACCAAATAACAAAGAGTCTCTTATGTCCCCAACACACCAAATACAATGGTAAATTGTATAGGTGCATTAGTTCGGCGAAGAGATGGTAATACAAGTGTAGTAATGATAGTAGATATTGATTTTTGTAATAGTAACAATAAAAAAACAGCAAGGTAACGAGTAACAAAAGTAAGCACAAATGGTATTGCAATGCTTGAAAATGAGGCCTAGGGTCCGTACTTTCACTAGTGCAATCTCTCAACAATGCTAATATAATTGGATCATATAACCATCCCTCAACGTGCGACGAAGAATCACTCCAAAGTTCTTATCTAGCGGAGAACATAAGAAGAAATTGTTTGTAGGGTACGAAACCAGCTCAAAGTTATCCTTTCTGATCGATCTATCTAAGAGTTCGTACTAAAATAACACCAAGTTATCCTTTCCGATCGATCTATCCAAGAGTTCGTACTAAAATAACACCATATGATACACATCAACCTACTCTAATGCCACCTAGATACTCCAATGTCACCGCGAGTATCCGTGAGTTGATTATGAGATATGAATCAAACAATTTCAGATTCATAATACTCAATCCAACACAAAGAACCTCAAAGAGTGCCCCAAGATTTCTACCGGAGAAACAAGGACGAAAACGTGCGTCAACCCCTATGCATAGATTACCCCAATGTCACCTCGGGAATCCGCAAGTTGAGTGGCAAAACATATATCAAGTGAATCAATATGATACCCCATTGTCACCACAGGTATTCATAGCAAGACATACATCAAGTGCTCTCAAATCCATAAAAGTATTCACTCTAATAAGAACGAAATCTCAAAGGGAGAACTCAATTCATCACAACAAGATAGAGAGGGGAAAACACCGTATGATCCAACTATATTAACAAAGCTCGCGATAGATCAAGATCGTGCCAAATCAAGAACACGAGAGAGAGAGAGAGAGAGAGAGAGATTAAACACATAGCTACTGGTACAAACCCTCAGCCCCGAGGGTGGACTACTCCCTCCTCATCATGGTGGCCGCCGGGATGATGAAGATGGACACCGGTGATGATTTTCCCCTCCAGCAGGGTGCCGGAACAGGGTCTAGATTGGTTTTTTGTGGCTACGGAGGCTTGCGGCGGCGGAACTTCTGATCTAGGGTTATTTCTGGGGGGTTCTGTATTTAAAGGATTTTTTGGTGTCGGTTTCACGCGAAGATGGGCTTCGAGGGGCCCACCACCCACCAGCACACGGGCAAGGCCCCTGGCGTGCCCTGGTGGGTGGTGGCCACCTCCTTCACCTTCTGGTCCTCCCACGAAGCTTCTAGTGCCTCTTTTGTTCCAAAAAAATCGTCAAAAAGTTTCGTTGCATTTGGAGAACTTTTATTTCTGTACAAAAAAACAACACCACGGTAGTTCTGCTGAAAACAACGTCAGTCCGGGTTAGTTCCATTCAAATCATACCAAAACCATATAGAATTTTTGTAAACATGGCATGAATACTTCATAAATTATAGATACGTTGGAGACGTATCAGCTAGCAAGGAGAAGAAGTGCCTTATCATGCCCTACTATCCCCTGTAAGTCATTCGCTAGTCATATGCATTCGTAGATTTCCAATATGCTTGCACGTACCAACGTTATTATGAGGATAATTGGTATTTTCAACTGTTTGCATAGAGATCGCTATGTCCTCATCATTACTACCCAAAAGCCCACTGATACTTAGGGTCCGTTTGGATCCTCTCTGGCTTCATCCAATTCACGACTCCGGCTTTGTGCGCTAGCTCCCAGCTTCCCACGAGGAGCTGCATCTGGGAGGATGTGGTCAGCTTGTACCCATGCTGCATGGTTTGTGGATGAGCTATAGGCAAATGGCCCGTTAGGGTAGGCATATGTCGACATGGGTTGTAGGCCCAATTTTGGGTGGAAGGTGTGGATGGATGTGATGCGTCTACCTCGCCATATCCAACAGCTACCACATCTTCTTCCACCTCAGTTCGTTGACATGGAGCTTCAAGGGTTCCTCCAAATGTGTGTCAACGACAAGACTCTTTATAGAACACCTCCTGCCATAGGAGTGGAAGGCGACTGGGATTTGCCGCAGGAGATCTCCATTGTGGAAGCTCGCGAAAAGACAAAGATGGTTGGAGCTTGAGGTAGTTGACCGTATGGGTGAGCTCAGGGAAGGGAGAAGGACGGTTGGAGCTTGTCCGGACAGCCTGGGATGACGGCTTTGGGTGAGCTCTAGGGAGAGAAGAACGACGATTGATGATGGGGGTGGCGACTGCCTAGGATTAGCGCAGGAGGAGAGGCGCTGGCGTCGGTCTGATTGGGCGAGGTCGATCGAGGGTGCCTTCTCGCGAGATGAAATGGTACGCACGACTTCGAAGGGGCATTTGCACGTAATTTTGAGCAACTCCATGCTTCCTCTTTTGGCAAAGCTGGGCAAACGCAGCTCCACGAAATTACACTTCAGGAGGCATGGACTTCACATAGCAGGCTTCACGGAGCTGTGACATTTGGGGCAGCTCCACGTGCGGATTTGGTGAAGCAGGGAGCCGGAGAGGATCCGCAGGGGCCCTTATTTCTTGGATTCGGTGAGGAAAGTGAAGAAAGACTACAGGAATCAAGAAGGTTCTGGATGAAGCACTCTTCAAGTATACCACCAAGGGAGGAATTCATCAAAGAGGGATGTGTGAAGTTTGACAAATTTAAAATGATATGCTTGGCCCAGAAGACCGACTTCTGTTGCATGCAGCAACCAAAAAACAGTCAAGCAGATGCCTACTACGTCATCCACCACATCAAGCAGTACATATGGGAGGGAGAATACCTTAAAAAGAAATATGAAGTCATCGCATGGGGGAGCAAATTGGAGCAAACCTTACAGGGAGATTGCAAAGATGAGTTCAGACGCATCCAAGTGAAGTTTGTGACAATCTTCAACAAGGATATCATCGACACCGCCGGGGTCTCAACGGCGGCACATGAAGTACGGAGGAGGTACAGACTCGCATTAAGTGATAGGGTCATGATGCTAAAGGTCCAGACTTCTCGTATGGATCCGGTGAAGAAGTACCTAAAAGGTCCTTATTAGGATAATATATTGTAAAAGGAGAGTGTGACCGAAAGTGCTATTATGAGCTCGAGATCACATGAGCTTGGATGAACAGTAAATTTGGAAAATAATAATAATAAATAATTTGAATTTTTTTGGCAAGAAACATTGATGTTTTTTCTACACGCGTGCAAATTTTCGCGGTGGAATCATGTTCATGTAGGTGTGGACAAAAAGCAAAGTCAATGCTCCAAAATGCTTCAAAAACACACTTTTTGGAGGATCGATTTTGTTTTTTTTCACACCTCCATGAATGTGATTTCATTGTGAAAATTTGCAGGCGTGTAGAAAAAACATTAATGTTTGTTGCTAAAAAATCAGATATTTTTTTTTTACTATTTTTTGGGAATTTACTGCTCACTCGAGCTCACAAAATGCATGTGCGAGAGTGACCAGCTATGTTGTGGTTCTTGAGAGTACTCAATTACATTGTCATTGTGTTAACATACTTTAAAATTTGCCTAACTATCTTAACTAAGTACTCGGTTACCTAATTGTCATTGTTGTGTGTTCATTAACGTTATTGCAACTTGCCTAGCTAGCTAGCTATCAAGAGAGTTTCCTAATTGTCTTACTTATGTTTTTGAAGTTCATACTTAATTGCATTGACATATATAATTCTGGCATGAGTCACTGGCACCTCAGCGGAAACGCTACTGTGACAGCGTTTTTTCTTTTTCTCTGCCTACAAAATACATTAATGGTCTGTGGGGAAGGGCAACGCCACAAGTGTTCCTATTAACTTGTGACATGGGGATATTCCGAACGACACCTTTACATGGACCAGTGGTGGTGTACATTTATGTGTCACGCCATCAATATATGTATTAATGATGGTGTGGACTGTGCAACGCCACCACTATATTTTATAAGTAAGACCATATTAGTGATGTGGGGTCGGCATGCCATCGAGGTAGTTTTTGGCACACTACCACTAGCATTTTCTGCACTAGTATCGAGGAGCCTGGGCACCCGGACCAGACATAGATGCATGGTTCATCCTCGAATGACCTCGGGCACCCATAGGTCAGGACCCTAGCCACCCAGACTACCTGCATTGTCGACTACATCCTTGGTTTTACCCTTTTTATGACGCTGACAATTTTGAAGAAAGCAAAGTATATGGATGAAATGTATTTTCCCAACTCTCTCAACACCACAACCCCTCTTAGTAGTGTTGCTTTTCCTACGACTTAAATAAACTTAAAAACTCATGAGCAGGAAAACACCGCTTTTCACTTTTTTAAATTGGGGGTCACCGATGCCCTTAGACAATCACTGAGGGTCCATTATCTCGTGATAGTCTTTACAAACAACATTAGATCTCACTAATCCTATTGCCATCAACACAAAACATTACTTGAGTGACAAAGATTTGTTTATCCTGACGCATTATCGAGCTTATCTTGAACAAGCAGCTTAGCAGGCCCTCCCGATCTCCTCTCGATCCAAAACAAGAGGAGGAGCCGCCGCCCCTCTCCCTCCTACTCTACACCCTTCTCATCTCCTCCCTCCCGATCTGAAGGGCTTCTCACCGCCACCGCCGTCCCTCTCCTCGCCGCCACCAGAGCTGCACTGGGTAAAGCCCAGGCAGGGGATGATGGTAGCGGCGGGGCTTTACTCCGCAGCGTCTCCGGGATGCGATTGCAGTGGAGATCTGCGCAGGTGTCATGGACGTGTGCGTCGTCCGGCATCAGCAATGCAGCATGAGGGCCCCTCCGTCGTCGATGGCTCTCCCAGGCAGGGCAGCGGTTCCGGGCGGTGGTGCGGCTCTGGTCGTGCGGTTTCCCGACAACAGACGTCACCCATGAGCATGCTGGATGATGGAGGAGGTCAAATTTGCCAGTGAAAGCTTGGTTCGTCCTCGGCCAAAACCGTCAACGGCAACGCCCGTGGACGCCATTACCTCCTTGGAGGCGTTGTGGGGCGATTCACGTTCCCTGTAATCCCCTAAGGAAACCCCAGATCCGTGCTTTCTGGATCGGATGATGGTGAGGTTCCTGTGTCATCACCCCCATGGCGCATCATCTTTAGGGTTGCACATAGCTGCCGGGACAATTGTTTGGCTTGGTGGTTTGCCAGGTCTCCGTATGCTTCTCATGTGGTGACCAAGGTGGAGCGGCATGGTATATACAGTATCGACGATGGCGAGTCTTGGCGGAAAGGTGCGGCGAGGTCTTGACACTGGATACCGCATGATGGGCGGGCACAGGAGGATGGTGTTGTCCGGCATCGTGGTGGCGTCGACGATAGAAGGGTCTGGCAAGATCAGTTCATTGATTGCTCCTGAAGATGGGACTGTGGAAGAAGGCGGCGACGAATTCTACAACGTGCGCATGCGGTGCACGTTGAGGGTCTGCTAAACCGGTTGGTGCTCTCGGCTAGCCGGCGGGCGGCTTGGTGAGGCCACCGGATTTCTTGGTGTGCGTGGTGCGAATTTAGGGCAAATTATCAATCTTGTAAGTTGGGCGACAGTTTTCGCCAGGAAGGTGTCTCTAGATTGATCTATGTATTTATTTTGTAAAGCCTTGTTGAATAATGCAATAAAAATGGTAGTGTGCATCGCGCGATACAGAGGCGGGGGGTAATCATCCTTTTTGAAAGAAAAAACAATTAGTTGAGTGACAATGCACTTTCAAGTTCCCTCCAAGGGCTTCCTGCAGCGGTCAGTTTGGGTGGGCTGCACAACATGCGAGCGCGCCGCGTGGTGCCACATGTCGTGCGCCGGGCGCACACACTGGAGCACAATTTTTTTCTTGCATATGTTTTTTTGTTTTGCTTGGTTTTCCCTAGATTTTATTCAAAAAAACCATTTTTCTGTTTTTCACTCGTGAAGCACACCGTATGAACAAAGCACAGTTGTGCTTCACGGTGAAGCACGGTTGTGCATATCGAAAATAAATAAAAAGCGCAGTTGTGATTTGGTGAAACACAGTTGTACTTGTCAGAAAGTGAAATGCACAGTTGTGTTTTATGGCGAAATACAGTTATACTTCCGCATGAAGCATAGTTGTGCTTTCCGGAAAAAAATGAAAAGTACGGTTGTGCTTCCGCATGAAGCACGACTATGCTTTTCTGAAAAGTGAAATGGCACAAAAATGTGCTTCAGATTTTTTTTGTTTCCTTTTTTGGTTTTCGGTTTATTTTTTATTCCCTTTTGTTTGGTTTTCGGATATTTGTTGAAAAAAAAATGTTCATCCAAACCTATTAACATGAGATCTTATTTTGAAGATCCCGATGCGAGAAACATAATAGTGAAAATGGCGTGTGATTTGGATGCACGGTTTGAGAGATAAAAACATTTAAAAAACAAATTTACGAAAAGACACGAAACTCTTAGATTGTGACAAGTGTCGTACATGCAGCACGCCACTTGTCAGCACCAGAAGAGGCGAGAGTGAGCTTTGCAACGAGTATCAACTAATGTTTTCGAGATTCCTAAACGCTGTGTCACGTGATTCCTTCGAGATTTTCTAGGCCCCAGTCAGGTAAATGCTTCCTCAGCCCAATAATATTGAATAGTCCAACTGACTCTTCAGTAGTAAACATGAAGTTTCCCCGCAAGGATCTCCTGAAATAGAAAGCTATCGATATGCAACGCTATCCACTGATTGATACCAAAAGCACTTAATTTCTTTTCCGGCAAAAAAGCGATTACTTCCTTTGAATAAACCCTTGTAAAACAAGCAGAGCATCTACACAAAAAACTTTAAGGCGAAAGAAGTAAATAGTTCCATCAAATTAAAGCGATATATAAAAATGATCACACAAGAATATGCTGCGGTCTTTTAGATGCCGTGAGATGCCACATGTGAAAATTGTACATCAATACCAAAACAAGTCCCCGGAAAAATAATTACAAACACAAGTCAAACAAACAATATACCTTTGAGGATTTAACATAGGGCAAACATCAGGAGAACTACCAGTACAAGTTCTTCGAGTACAAAATCATAGGGTATTACATGGGGCATTCTTATTTTTTATGGGAAGTTACTTGCTCTTACATCATGTGGCGATAATTAGAATACGAGTAGTACATACGGTGGCTCACTCGCTCCCCGAAGCGTTCCAGCAGCAAAAGGCGCGCAAAATGCGCCTCAGAACATCACCGCGGTGGTGGCGGCGGCACGGCAGTTGCTTCTTGCTATCCGCACCGTCGCTGTTGGCGCCGGTGACATACGCCTCCGTATGCATATATTGTATATGGACCGTTAGCTGGTGCAGGAAATGTAAGAAGTGGTTATGCCCACTCCAAGAGTGATGGATGAGCTTATATAGGGGTTCAGTGTAACAGATGGTTAGAGCATAATCGGCCACCAAACAAAATGCAGTCGTTTGGAACCAAGAAAAGGCAGTACACTTTCGGCAGTATCGAAGCTCCAAGAGTTTAAAGTGAGTGGAGCAGTAATTAATTTTGTACTATGGATAAGCTAAGGCCAGATGAACCTTGCATCCAAAGGTTTAAACTCCCATGGGAAGATAACGATGGATCTATTAGTTTGAGGATTAGTTGAGGTATGAAGCATCTATACCAAACATGGGCTCTAGCTCTACAATGGGTCCAGGTGTGCAGAGATTATGGCATCTAATCTTCTCGTCAGAGACCATTAGATGGGCGCTACGGCATCTAATGATCTGTGATTTAGTCGCTGTCCTGGTAAAGATGGATTACTTAACACTTGTTGCGATTGCGGTATCTGAAGAAGAACATCAGCGGCTTAAACTGGCCGGCCAGCTTGTAGTCTACGAGAACTTGCACTTTTGGGTTCTGGACTCCTTCGTTGTCGATGGCAGGATGGATGGGTGGCTCTAAATGTTTCTCTGGTATAATGCCAATGTTTCCATTCGACGCTGAATAGTCTGGCTTGGCCACCGAACTTATATAGACGCTGATCTCCATTTTGCGAGGAAGGAATCATATATTGTTCAGATGGCACTTTTCGACAGAAAGTGCGTCTCAAACGATCCGGAGGAAAAGATGGGCAGTAAGTGATTTTGCAAAAATAACATTATTATGAAGACCCATGGTTGACCCTGATCGAGTCTACTAATTAATCTAGCCCAGCTCCAGGTGGCCCAGACTTTTTGGGCTAGGGCAAATTTGAATTGTGGGCCAACTTTTTATAAGAATTATATGCAGAGGCCAGTTGTGTGTTCATAGCATGGGGAGTGCTTCGGTACAACCCCCCTAAAACGTATAATGGGTAGTATGGTCATTTCACATTAGGTATAGGAATACCCACCCGACGCCGTACGTCCGCGCGCGACGTAGTACGCCCGCCCGCATATGCCGCACCCGTCGCTGTACGTCGCGCCCCGTACGCCCGCCGCGTACCCGCACCCGTCGCCGTACGTCGCCGCCGTACGCCCGCACGTCTCCACGTTGGCGTCGATAGTTATTGAAAAAAAAAAACACGGGAGCCGCGGACGCCCGCCGTCATAACCCTAAACCCTAAACGCATCCATGCCGTCTCCACGTCGGCCCCCGTCTCCGCGAAGTCGCCGTCGCCCGGGTCGCCGCCCAAACAGGCCGCCGCGCGTGCCCCGGCGTCGTTGCCGCTGCCACCGCATTCCTTTCCCGTCGCCCAGATGGCCGCCCACCCGTGATCTTCGTTGCCGCGTTCCTCCGCGGACTCCGCCTGCTACAACCGGCCACCGTCCTCACGCCGTCGACACCTGCCTCGGCCGGCCAGCAACGTCACGCCGTCAGCACGTTCGTCATCGGACAAAATGGATCCAGCTGACATCCTCGCCGCCGTGCAAGAGGTTGGTTTGAGACGTCGTTATGCTTGATGAACAAATTATTTTAAGGATGATGTTACACGGTGTTCGATTGATCTTAGAATTTTTTTTAAACATGTATAGTTAGAGGAGGAGGGCGATTATGATGGCGATGATTACGGCGAGGACAACGGAACCTCGTCACTGAATATGGATGAACCTGCTGAGGAGAACTACATGAGTTTGGATGAATCTTATAGTGGCAATGTAAGTGTGATCAATGTTGATAAAAACAATAAATATGATAAACCGCACGGACAATTACATGTTTTTTTGCATCATGCAGCGACATGGCGATGATGATGATGATGATATGGATATAGATGATTCATTTGCTGAAAGTACACTCCGGGTATGTTTTAAAAAAATAGGAGAAGAAATGACATAATAACAATATGAGCGCTTACATGTATTTTTTTGAAATGTGCGTAGATGGACGAGGACGGGGACTTTGTGAGGAATATTGTGGACGATGAAAGTGACAAATCGCACGTTGATGCATCTCATGATGACAGCTCCAGCAAAGTAAGTTTTGAAACTTACATACATTACATATTAAAATAATAACTGACTGACATACATGGTTTCATGCATTAATTTACAGGGAGATGTAGATGGTCCAAGCGGGAAGGATGAGCATGTTGGTGATGATCTGTTTAATTTTGACATCGGATTTGATGAATATCAGCAAGAATCATTGGACATGCATTGGAAGGTCATGAGGAAGACGTTCAGGTCACTAGGAGAGGCTTACATTTTCTATAACCAGTATGCTTACGAGCGTGGTTTCAGCGTAAGAAAGGACTCGCTGAAATATTTGAAAGGTCCTGAGGAAACTATGCGCTTGAGAAAGTATCTGTGTGCGAGAGCTGGGAAACGACAGGCAAAACTTTGTACAAAGGAAGGCAGGACCCGCAGGCTCAGAGGGGAGACTCGTTGCTTCTGCGATGCGCATATAACTTTGAAACTTGATAAAGAGCGTGACGTTTGGTATGTCAGCAGTTTCAGTGATGATCACAGTCACGTTCTAGCTAGACCGGATGAAGTCACGTTTCTTCGGTCTCATAATCAGATAAAAGAATATCAGAAAGCTGAGATCTTAACTATGGCAGGTGCTGGAATCAGGAAACATATGATTTATGATAATCTCGTCAGTAGGTACGGGTCATATGCAAAGGCTGGTTTTGGGAGGAAGAAGCTTTATAACATGTGTTATAGAGAAAAAATGAAGTTGCTTGCACAAGGTGATGCAGACACTGCCATTGGGATCATGATGACCAGAAGAGAGAGGGATCCAGATTTCTTCTTTGAGCACACTGTCGATGATGAAGGAAGGCTGAAAAACCTATTCTGGTGTGATTCTCAATCACGTCGAGACTATGTTGACTACGGTGATGTGACCGTCTTCGACAGCACATACAGGATGAATAGGTATGGCATGCCATTTATACCTTTTGTCAGTCTGAACAACCACCGTTGCACCACGGTATTCGGTTGTGCTCTTGTGTCTGACGAGACGGAAGATACATATGTCTGGCTGCTTCAGACGTTTTTGAGGGCTCACTGTCAGAAGAGGCCCAGGTCAGTAATTACTGATGGAGATGTAGCTATGATTAAGGCCATCAGAAAGGTACTTTCGGAGGTTTGGCATCGTCTTTGCTCGTGGCATATTGAGAAGAACATGCAGAAACACCTTCATCATAAGTCTCTAAAGGAGTTCAGGTCTCTACTTTATTATGCCACTTCAAAAAAAGTATTTGAGGAGAGATGGGCAGCGTTTACCGCCAAATGGCAGTCGGAGAAAACAAAGACATGGTTACGTAGGATGTACAAGAAGAAAAGGCTTTGGGCTGCATCATATCTGTCTGGTGGGTTTTTCCTAGGTATGCGAAGTAACCAGCGAAGTGAGAGTCTGAATTCATGCCTTCACTTGCATCTAGACTCCGGTATGACTATTGTTGATATGATTGTGCACTATGAGAACTGCATAGTTCGTCTCCGTGAGAACGAGGTGCATGACGATTACACATACTCATAGACAGTCCCAGTACCAGTATTGGACGAGTGTAAAGATATTGAGAAATCAGCTGCCCGTGAGTTCACTGCGGCAAACTTTTATATCTTACAGGAAGATATGAAGAAGGCACGGGAGCTTGAGGTCCTTAAGAGACTAAGAGGAGCAGACACTCACAGATTCATACTGACATGGAAGGAAATAGGAATATCAGATTCACTGTGGACTACACCCCAGGTAACTCCGAAGAAACCGTGAAGTGCAGTTGCAAAAGTATGGATCGCAAAGGACTTCCTTGCAAACATATTCTTCACGTTCTGATTCAGCTATGCTTACGTGAGATACCTAAGTGTTTAGTACTGCAGAGGTTGAGCCAAGTTGCAAGGGGTGGACTTCCCGTGAAGCGCACTAGCGATCTGTTTGCGTGGGGATGGGCAGGTGCATGGGACAGAGCTAGGTACAGCGAGTTGACTATCTTATCTGCCGAAGCAACTCATAAAGCATGCCATAAACCATTTTTATTCGACAAGTTGAAGGCGGCTCTGAGGGACATAATAGATAATGATTACACTGAGGAGGGTGAGCCTGGTGCGGAGAAAAAGTTTGTGAACGACGATGCATTTGAGCCTAATCAAGATCATGTTCTGGTTCGTGATCCCGCAAAAGTTAACACCAAAGGCGCACCAAAACAGAATGTTAAAGGCCGCGGTAAGGATGGTCCTGATGTCACTAAAAATGGGCGACCTAAAGCTTTTGATGAGAAAAGCAAACGTCAATGTGGCCAGTGTGGTCTTACAGATCATTATAAGTCCACGTGCCCTCAAGCGCAAGCAAATTATCACGCATCTTCACCGAAGGTATTCGTAACATGCCCTCCATCTCCGTTTCGTAAAATGTGAATCGCTGACTTGGTGTCAACTTATTAACAAGACTAACCCACTTTTCTACGGAACATGCAATCACGCCATCGATGTCCATACTGCATATAATAATATCTATGTGACGTTGCATGCAGCTGAGATGTTATATTACAATGAAACATATTCAAAGATATACCTATCCGACGGCGACCAGTGTGGGGGGCGGCGGGCGCTGACGGCAAGCAGTGCGGGTGACGGCGTGCGCTGACGGCGACCAGTGTGCGTGACGACGGGCGCTGACGGCGACCAGTTCGGTCGACGACGGGCGCTGACGGCGACCAATGCGGGTGACGGCGGGCGTTGACGGCGACCAGTGTGGGGTGACGGCGGGCGCTGACGGCGGGCGCTGGGGGTGACGGCGGGCGGGATCAGATCGGGCGCGTCGTCGACACGTATGAGGTGGAAAGGGCACGCACGACGTGATTGGGCACCGACGTCCGAGACTGTCGGGAATATTCCCTTAGATAGCGACGGCTTGTGGAGATATTTACTGCGTCGGGCCCGCGGTGATCAGTTTGCAATCAATACCCACCCGACGTGATATAACCGTTGGTCGTGCTTTAGTCCTACACCGGTCGAGATTTTCTAATTCAATTTTAATAAGCATCTGTCTGTAATTAACTCTATTTGGAGGAGATGTAGGGTCAATACAGTCAGTGCATCTCTCCTTCGCATCCGCCAAACGGGCCCATTTTTTTTTCACGTGCTACAGTGACCATGCAGGGCATGCACGCAAAATTTTGTCGCGTTTCGAGGCTCTATGGATTTTCTACGATTTTCCGGGCCGAAAACCCCTAAAATACTGCCCGGACGTGACGCAGCGTGAGTTCGTTGTCGGGTTTCGTTCATTTTTGGCGTGGGGTGCCCGGGTGGGGCCCCACATGTGCTGCAAAAAGTTGGGTGCATTCCGTGAAACCGCTCAGGTACTTGGTGTGGAAGGGGGTGGTTTCGGTATGGGCAGAGGGGACCCTCGGTCGCACATCTCTCCTTCGCATCCACCATTTTTTTTCTACGGAATTTTGCCGCCGACAGTCCCAAAACACTGTTATTAATGAAAATTATTTCGTACTAATTTTTCCAAAGTAATTTACGTTTTCCCCCTTCTAATTTCGTTTTTTTCCTCTTCTTTTCTTCCTTTCTTCTTCTTTTCTTATATATTATTTTTACTTTTCTTTCAATTTTACTGGCAAACTTTAAAATTTTAATTTATTTTGGCTAAGAATGAATTTTGAAACATAGGAAGTAGGTAACTTGCCGTCCAAGGATTGAAATATGCTCATCAGATTCAGATCAAACTAGTTAGCAGTAACATGATTTGGGTATCGTCTAGTTTGTAGCACGACCGATCGTAGCCCAAAATAGCCTTATTGATATGACTCGAACTAGCATTAGCTATAGCATACGCCCTAATGATGACGGTGACGAATCGATCGACACAGATAAAAGGTGTGTGTTGCTGTAGTATTTTAATGGCGGCGGGAGGAGCCTTCAACAGAATCGGATATGTTTTAATTTCTTTTGGCTAACTTTTATTTTACAAAAAGATTCAAAATTCAAAAAGCATTTCCCAAATATTTCATAATAATTTTCATCTAAAATTCATTCGAACATAAGGATAAAATTCATTCGAACATAAGGATAGTTCATTAAACCTTACGACAAACGGTTCATTTTACATTCGAACATAACGAAACTTAATTAAACATTAGAGGGCCTAATCTAAATTAATTAAACATAAGAGGACCTAATCTACTCATCGTCGGAGGCGGCGAGGTCCACGATCTCGCCCGCACCGCCGTCATCGTCGCTGCTCTTGGCGGCGTCGTCCCAGTCGACGACGTCGTCCTCCACCGGATCCGCCTGCGCCGGCGCCTGCACCGCACCCATAGCCGCCGCCGCATCCAACGCCGCCTGCACACCAGCGGCCTCTGCTGCCGCTGCCATAGCCGCCGCGGCGTCCAGTGCTACCTGCAGCTCGGCGGCCTCTCTGGCCTCCGCCGCCGCGGCCGCCGCTGTTGCCTGCGACGCCCGTAGGGCGATGAGGTAGCCGGGGCAGTCGTCGGGGTCGCCGTCCTCGCGCAGCGCGAACTGCTCCGGCGGGATCTCGACGGCGGGAGGGGCGGGGGGCCCGGCGAGCGTGGGTACCGGACGGCGGGAGGAGCTTGGGGACGGCGTGGCCGCCGGAGGGCGACGGCAGGGTCCGCGCAGGGCAGACGACGAGCCGCGCGGGGCAGACGACGAGCTGCCCGTCACCGTCTCCTGACGAGCCTGGGCGACGACCTTCCAGAAATCTTTCCCCCTCCAGAACCTAGCACGGCCGACGGTATTCCAGCGGCCGCCCTCGTGCCGGCGGAGCTCATCCGGCGTCGCGCCGGGCCCCCTCGTCGGGTATCCGTCGGCGGTGATGCGGAAGATGTGCGGCAGACGGCAGCCTGGCGGCACCATCAACCCGAGCCGGATGAGCTTGTCGGTTTCCAGCGTGCCCAGGCTCGTCGGCCACGAGCCGCCACCGCCGTCAGTGCCGCCGCTGCCGCCGGACGCCATGGATGCCAACGAGATGGGAACGCGTCGTCGGTGGAGTGAGGGCGCGTCTGGTGGAAGGCGTCGGTGGGTGAGGCGAGTGGGGGTGGGGGAGGCAGACGGGAGATGGAGTGTTTTAAGGACGGGCGGGGCGGCGGTAGGTGACAGACGCACCGGCTTAACGCCGGCCTTAATCGCGCATCGGGGGCGGCGGCCGCCTTGGGAACCGTCGCTTGACCGACGCCACGACGCCATGCAACCTCCCTCGACAGGTCGCGTCGTGTTGACCGACGCCACGCAACCGTCCGTCGACAGGTCGTCGTATTTTTCTTTTTTTTTTCTTTGACCACGACTGGACGTCGTCGTACGTACACCTCGACAGGTCGCTCGTGTTTTTTTTTCCTTCGTACGTAGACGGCCCGACACGTACGTAGACGGGCGGGCGCGTGTACAGGGCAGTCGCCGTACAGGACCCGACGTGGGTACAGCCCCGTCGCGCGGGCGGGGGCTTTTTTTGTGATGAGACGATCCTACCCTTTTTAACAAAGGGGTACGGAGCGATCTCAGCCGTTGTTGTATTTAGGGGAGTTGTACCGAAGAAGAAGTGTCATAGCATTTGTATCCTCAGTAAACTGATTCTCGAAGTTTACTATTCTGAGGGACATCCAGGAGAGGGTAGGAAGGTCGTTACGTCTGGCTTCTTGCTAGTTCAGTTATGAACAGCGCGATTGTAATAGGGAACCAAATCGTTTAGCAAAGATGGCTACTTCTTTGGAGGTTGGTCGTAACGTCTGGTTTGGTAGTCCACCAGACCATCTATGTATTCATATGAACACTGATTAAATAGAGCGTGCTGTTTCTAAAAAAAAGCATTTTTATCATCGTGATTCTTTATTTTAAGCTAATAAAATTCACCGGTTGTCGAAAAAAAGATGAGTTTTTTTGTCTAATCAAGCAACTATTCTAGGGTATCATTTTTTTTTTTCGAATACGCACAAGCATGCGTATCATACATTGATAGAGAGAAGAGGGGTGGAGAGCCCCATTACACGGGAGTGTTACAACACAACCCTAGTCCACCATATTACAAAGCCGACTACTCATGACGCACCCACCGCGACAACCGCCCAAAGAAGCTACTCAAGTCACATTTGAGCAGACCAGCCCTAGCCCAGGCACGTCCCTCGTCTAGGATCCTACACCCAACATGATCGAGGGATGGGGAGTCCCCATCGAATACAATACCGTTCCTATGCTTCCAAAACTCCCAAAGCACCAAAGCCAAGATTGTCCGTAGGTCCTTGAGTGTGGCATCCCTTGAGCTCCTACTCTGGCACCATCCCTTTAGCGCATCCGAGGTGGTTGGTGCCCAGTCCGGCCTGCCGAGCGCAGTACAAACCTCATGCCAAACAGACCGCGCAAACACACACTCTAGCAGGATGTGGCTGATGGTCTCGTCGCATTGGTTGCAGAAGGGGCAAGAATCTTGGTGCGGTAGGCCCCTTCTCGCCAGTCTGTCCGATGTCCAGCACCTGTTCATGAGAGCCAGCCAAGTGAAGAAGCGGCAACGGAGTGGGGCCCTCGATCTCCATGTGAAGTCTGCCGATGAGCTGGCAACCCTGCCCATAAACTTGGCCGCATAGGAAGAACGCACCGAGAAGTCACCATTCGTCTCCCAAGCCCGTCGAAGTCTGTCACGTGTGCCTGCTTGTAACTCGACCACCGCAACACGATGCCAAAGATCAACATACTCTGCGAGCTCGTCCACATCCAGATTCGGCCCGATGTGCCTCGGCCACATCCCTTCCTGGACTGCCATGGCCACTATCGTAGCATGGCGCTTCCTCGGCGGCACCTTGCCGTACACTCGAGGCGCCAGGTCCTGAATGCGCGCCCCGTCTAACCAACGATCCTCCCAAAAAAGAGTAGTCATTCCATCACCGATTGTCATCAATGCCGCCGAACGGAATAGCTGAAGCGACTCCTCAGGTACTTGAATGTCGAACTCCTTCCATGGTCTGGACTCATCTGATCTGTTAAGCCACGGCCATCTAGCTTGCATAGCAATGTTAAGCCAATGTAGGTCCGGTAACCCAAGACCACCTGCCCACTTGGGGGTGCAAACTCTATCCCACGCGATGAGGCACTGTCCTCCATTAGCTTTGGCTTTGGCGCACCAAAGGAAACCTCTGATGATCTTGTTCAAGGCCACGATAGTCTTGGAAGGCAGCTCTAGTGCCAGCATTGCGTGTATGGGAATTGCACAGAGGACCGACTTGATGAGGAGTAGATGTCCACTCTTCGGCATCGAAGAGTTGCGCCATGTAGGCAGCCTATTTGCTAATTGATCCACAAGTCCCTGTAGCTGTGTTGCCGTCTGCTTGCGGAGGGTACGCGGAAGGCCGAGGTATTTGCACGGAAAGAAACTCATAGGGAACCCTAGCACCTGCTCCACCAACAGCATCTGATCATTGGTGCACCTGATCGAGTAAGACGCGCTCTTGCCCTGATTCACACGGACGCCGGATGCTTCACCGAACACCTCCAAGATGGTCGCCGTGGCTGCCAAGTCTGTCTGATGTGGCTTGACGAATAGCATGACATTGTCCGCAAAGATGGAGACCCTCTGCTTCATTCCAACCCGAGCTAGTGGCGCCAAAATCTGCCACGAAGAAGCAAGCTCAAAGAGGCAGTGTAGGGGCTCCATGATCAAAATGAATAGCATTGGCGACACCGGGTCCCCTTGCCGCAGCCCACAGCAAGTAAAGATATCATTCCCGGGCACTCCATTCACCATCACCCTCGTAGAAGAGGTGCTCAAAATCCCGGTGATCCATGAGATCCACCTATAGCCAAAGCCCATCTTCCTCATCACTTCAAGCAGAAAAGGCCACTGAACGGTGTCAAAAGCTTTTGTAATATCCAACTTCAACATGACCGTGGGGTCCTTCAGAGCATGCAACCGCCGGGCTGTGTATTGGACCAACATGAAATTGTCGTGCAAGGACCGGCCCTTCACAAAGGCACTCTGGTGGATGCCAACTAGATTTGGTAGCTCTGGAGCAAGCCTCAAGGCTAATGTCTTCTCGAAAATCTTGATCGCACCATGAACAAGGCTGACCTGCCGAAAGTCACGAATATCCGCGGCGCCATCGACCTTGGGTAGCAAGGCTATTAGGGCTTTGTTGATTGCCGGCAGGCCGCGCATGTCCCCCTGGTAGAAAGCATCAAAAGCGCGCATTAAGTCATACTTGATGATGCTCCAGCAAGCGGCGTAGAACCTGCCAGTGAACCCATCCGGACCGGGAGCCTTGTCCATAGGCATAGCTTTGATCGTCTTCTCAACCTACTCAGCGGTGAAAGGCAGCTCAAGGTGAGAGAGGTCCAGGGATGGCATGTCAAGCGCGTCCAGGTTGAGAGTGGAAGCTCTAGGCATCATCGTGCCCAAGATGCCACAATAGTAATCATCCACCATGGCAGCAATGTCGTCGTGGCCAGTGAAAAGCTGCCCATCTCTGGAGGCTTGAGACATGATGTTCTTCCTTCGCCTATGCCTGGCATGACGATGGAAAAACTCCGTATTGGCATCCCCATCTCTGAGGAACAGCAAGCGGGAGCGCTGTCGAGCAATTGTGCGCTGAAGGGAACACAAGCCGAGGAGTTTTCGTTTGAGAGTCCGCCGCAGCTCAACCTCCCGAAGGGACAACACCCTAGAATCCGAGGCCACATCCAAGTGGAAGATCACTTCCATTGCCACCGCAATTTGCAGGCTCACATTGCCGATCCACTTGCCGCTCCACCTCTGGAGGGCTTTCGCTGTTGCACCCAGCTTGCGATGGAGAGCCATAAAGGGGTTCCCAACCGAGGAACAGAAGTCCATGCCGCCTCCACAATCTCCATGAACCCATCGACCTTGGGCTAGAAGGCCTCAAACCGGAACCGACGCCCCACCTTCCAGTCCGCATTGAGATCAAGCAATAGCGGGCAGTGATCTGAGATGGACGAGCTCATCGCCCCGAGAAAGCAGGAGGGATGCAGGTCATCCCAGTCATTGGATGACAACACATGATCAATCTCCACGTATATCTCCGGCCATTAAGGTACACCTCCTTCAACTCCAGCCTGTTTAAGGTAGAACGGAAACGGGCTAGCATCCGTCTATTAATTGCGCTGTTGCTCTTGTCCTCCAGGTTTACCAAGAGGTTGAAATCCCCCACCACTGTCCAAGGGCCAACGTGTAGGTCCCGGATATCACATAACTCCTCCATGAAAGCGAGCTTCTCCACGTCTAGTTGGGGGCCGTACACTCTGGTGATCCACCATTGGGATCCATCTAGGGGCTTTACCAAAGCCGTGAGCGAGTTCTCCGTGTAATGCGGGTTGGAGAGTGCCACCACCGTAGCATCCCAAGCCAATATAATGCCACCACGAGTACCAACCGCCGGCAAGTAAAAGAAGTTCTCGAATCTATTTCCCATGCAATGACGGATGATGTCCAAGGTTACAACTTCTAGCTTAGATTCCTGGAAGCACACCACCGAAGGCCTAGCCGCGGCCACGACGTGCGAGATGGCCGTTCTCCGAGCAGGCGTATTGAGGCCCCTCACATTCCACACGAGCACCTTGTTTGGTTGAGCATCCATAAAAAAGACCTACCAAAAAATCCGCCAGGCAAAGGCCCTACACCCCGGCCGTGCCTGCCGCGGGTAGCTCCTGGAGCGGAAGGACCGACGGCTCCCATCCGAACAGAGCCAAGATGGCCGCGATGTGGCCATCCGAGAGAGGCCGGTCAAACAGGGCCACATACGCCTTGAGCGCCTCGTCACTAATGGTCTCGCCCTCGTTGGCAAGGCACAGCTTCCGGATGATGGCCTGCTGCTGTTTAGTCGCTGCCGAGCCCTTGCAAATGCCCTTAGATATCCTAAGGCTCCGCCTCGGTGTCACGTCCAAGTTCCGCTTCTTCCTTGGCTTCCTACCCTTGGAAGCAGCCGGCTGTCGCGCTGCCGGCGTTGCCAGAACTGGGGATGGCACCGCAACGACCTGTGCCCGGAAAGCATGCAGCGGCGTGGGCGTCGTGCCAGGGGGATCAGCGCCTGGCGACTGCGGACCGAGGGGGGCACCGGAAGACGCAGCGTGCGGGCCAGGCTCAGGGATCTGCGAAACAACGGGCGAACCAGATGCGGGAGCAGAAGAAAGGCTCACGCGGCACTTAGGCATGTCGTGCATGCATGCAACTGGGCCCACCAGCGGCCAAGGACCCACGTTGTCATCGGAAACCTCAGCGGCCTAGGGTATCACTGGAAGGCTGGAACATGAGCCCGCAGCGGATACACAGCTGCTCATGCTTAAGAGGTGCTGCAATGTGGCAGCCTGCTACGAACGAGCCATGCGAGCTTAGCAAACGTCGAGTGTTGCCCGCAACAAGGAACAGTGGATCGTCCCTTGACCTCGAGTGAGATAGCTTATGAACCGTTGTCACGATAGACACAACAACCCCACCAGTTGAGGTAGAGAAGGTTCTAACAGGCCCAACGACAAGACGTGAGTAAGTGTCTTATTGATGTGGGTGGCTGGTATGTACATGTCTACCCTAGGGGTAGAGTTGGTGAGATCCCGGCCTGCGTGTCAACTGCGTCTGTGATAGAGGTTGTTGCCCTATCATGTAAGGCTATCGAGAATTATCTCAAGAAATGAATTAGTGATAGAAGTTGTTCTTCCTCCTCTTGGGCCTCCTTTTGCCCTCTCCCTTCCTTCTGTCTCCTTCTACCACCAGAACGGGAGTAGGTTCATTACAACTGGTTACAAACTACTTATCTTATGCCAATGATTGATGAGTTACTTGATGAGCTGACTAGATCGTGTTGGTTCTCAAAACTGGATCTCCGAGCGGGATACAACCAAATTTGTTTGATTCCAGTCGATGAGCACAAAACAACATTCAAAATGCACCAGTCACTTCCAGTTTTGGGTGATGCCTTAGGGCATTTCTAACCAATCCTTTATAACCGGTCAGTGGAGTAAAAATTCCGTTTTACTCCTCTAACCGCACCGAGCCGATCCTTTATCCGCTGTAAGGGAGTAAAAATTTTACTCCCTCCCCAAATTCCTCCCTAAATTCACTCCACCGCTCGGCCGCAGAGTAAAAGCAGTGCCTCTCCCTCGCGTCGCCCCCCGCCCCTGCACTTTCGCTCGTCCAACTCCCGTCGACCGTCCGTCGGCCCCGCCACTACCTCGTTGCCTCCCTGCTCTCCGCCGCCCTTCTGCCCGACATCGACCCCGTTCGGCCGCCGTCGCCGTCGCCGGAATCAAGGTGAACCGCCGCCGCTGTCGCCATCGTTGATTCGTCGGATTGCTTCTTTGCTTTTTCTTTTTCTGTCGGCTGCCGCATCTCATGTTGATTGCACGCCGTTGCCGGTCATTCCCTTTCGTCGCCGTCGGCCTATTTGGTCAGAATGACACCAGTCAGACGGTGCACCACCACCGCACCGCAAGTGTTCGGCGAATTGCCTAGGTGAGTGTTTTTTATAGTTTATTTGTGAACCGAGCCGTTTGGATTGAACCTAGCCGTTTGAATTGTAGATGAAGAGGTTGAGGGAGATGGCTTTGGAGGACGCGTCGTCTTCCGAAGAGGAAGAAGAAGACGATGACTTTGACACCGTTTTAGGCATGATTTTCAATGATGATGTTCGGCGACCGAGGAGAGGATCACAGTTTGGCCGCATACACATTAACTGTGATAGAGCGGAGGGTCATGCCAAGATCATGAGAGACTACTTTGACCCGAAGCAAACCTATCCGGAGAAGTACTTTCGCCAACGCTTTCGGACGCACACAAGTCTTTTCTGACCATTGCAAAATCCGTTGAGAGATATGATGATTGGTTCAAGCTCCAGAGAAATGCACATGGAGAGATAATTGCAAGCCCTTTGATGAAGTGCATTGCTGCTATTCGAGTCTTGGCATATGGGTGTTCAGTTGATGCAATTGATGACTGTCTGCATTGGTGAAGACACAATCTTGGAGGCTTTTCGAAGATTCACTAAAGCAATGATCGCTGCCTTTGGCCCGGAGTACTTGAGAGCACCAACCGAGGAAGACACCCAGAGGATGATGACTGAGGGTGAAGCAAGGTGATGCCCAGGGATTCTTGGATCACTTGACTGTATGCACTGGACATGGAAGAATTGTCCTGCAGGGTGGAAGGGTCAGTACAAAGGCCACTGCAATGATCCAACGATCATTCTTGAGGCAGTTGCATCAAAGGATCTTTGGATATGGCATTCATTCTTTGGTTTGTCTAGCTCTCACAGTGACTTGAATGTGCTGTCGAGATCACAGTTGTTTTCTAGGCTTATTAAAGGTGAAGCTCCTGCTTGCAACTACTCGATCAATGGGCACAACTACCTGATGGGTTACTACCATGAGTATGGCATCTATCCACTGTGGGGCATGGGCCACCTTGGTCAAAACAAATTCGCGTCCAAAAGGTAACAAAAACATTCACTTTGCCCAATGTCAAGAAGCTGCTAGGAAAGATATTGAGAGAGCCTTCGGTGTGCTTCAGAAGCGCTTTGCAATTGTCCGTGGCCCTGCCGAGTACTAGAACTCTAAGGTTCTATGGTGGGTCATGACTTGTTGCATCATATTGCATAACATGATCATTAAAAACGAGAGAGATATGCCTGAGAACTTTCGGTACATCACCAACGAGACTTCGGTTGAGCTAGAGTATGATCAGAACAGGATCTTGGCATTCCTTAAGGAGCATCACAAGATCGAGAACTGTCAATTTCATTCTCAGCTCCAACAAGATCTTGTTGAGCATCACTGGCAACGTCTTAGCGAGTCCTAGTTGTTCTATCACATGATATTTGCTATATTTGAACCATTCGGCGTGTTTAAATTTGAATAATTCGGTTTGTAAACTATATTCGTGATTATCTTGAACATTCAAATTTATGCTTAGTTTCTATATGTGTGCTAATATGTAGTTGCAATTTATACTAGAATTGCAAAGTTTAGAAAAACAAAATTTTACTCTGTTATATATAGGATGCCGGCTAGGTCCGGCCAAAATTTAGTGGAGTAAATATACTCCACTAAGGGTTTACTCCACCGGATACTCCACTATTTTTAGGGGATCGGTTAGAAATGCCCTTATGGGCTAACTAGTGCTCCTGCAACCTTCCAAGGATCAATGAACACCGTGTTGGCTCTGTTACTCCGCAGAGGTGTATTGGCTTTCATGGATGACATCTTGGTTTACTCCAAAACTATTGAGGAACACCAGGAACTTTTGGGACAAGTGAAGCAGCTATTGAAAGAACAAGGTCTGCTGCTAAGATGTCCAAGGGTACATTTGCGCATCAGCAAATCAGCTATCTTGGTCACTTCATCAGTAAAAAAGGGATTGCAACAGATGATGACAAGGTTCAGTCAGTTAGCGATTGTCAAGTGCCAAAATCTGTGAAAACAATTGCATGGATTCCTCGGTCTTGCAGGATATTATCAGAAAAATGTCCTCAGAGTCATCAGCAAACCATTCACAAAGATGGTAAAAAGGGTGTCATATTTGTATGGAGACCAACCGCAAATACTGCCTTTTATGCTCTCAAGCTTGCCTTTGTGGAAGCACCGGTGTTAGCATTGTCGGATTTCATCAAACATTTTTTGGTGGAAACGGATGCCAGTGCAACTGGAATAGGTACGGTACTGATGCAAGAAGGATACCCTACCACGTACTTGAGCAAAGCTTTGGCGCCACAGAACTTGAGACTATCAGCGCACGAAAAGGAGTGCTTGGCTCTATTACTTCCTATGGACCATTTGATGGGGAACGTTGCATGGAAAACAAAAAAAATTCTACGCACATGCAAGATCTATCCATGGAGATGCATAGCTACGAGAGGGGAGAGCATCTCATACCCTTGAAGATCGCTAAGCGGAAGCGTTTATCAACGCGGTTGATGTAGTCGTACACCTTCACGATCCGTCCCGATCAAGTACCGAACGTACAGCACCTTCCGCGTTCAGCACATGTTCAGCTCGATGACATCCTTGCCTTCTTGATCCAGCAAGACGGGCGAAGTAGTAGATGAGTTCCGGCAGCACGACAGCGTGGTGATGGTTGGTGATGAAGAACAATCTCCGTAGGGCTTCGCCAAGCACTACAGAAACTAGACGGAGGATAAACTAGAGGGGACGGGGTTGCCGGCACACGGCTTGGTGAATCTTGATGTGTCTTGGGTGCTAGCCCTACCCCTCTATTTATATGTTGAGCCTTGGGGTCGAAACTTGGAGTAAAAACCTCCTCAAAGTCGGTTTTACCCAAAAGGCAAGAGTCCTTCTCGGACTCCAGGACCAGACGCCAGGGTTCCCGGCGTCTGGACCCAGACGCCAGGGACCCTGCCATCTGGCCCCTGGACTCCGCAAAACTTCCTTTTGCGCTTTCCAAAAACCTCGTGGGCTTTACCCCTTGGCACAAATAAAGTGTTCTCGTACCCAAACATTTCGGGAAACATCCGAAACCCCTTCCGGTGAATTCCGGAACCCTTCCGGAGATCAAACACTATTATCCCATATATTAATCTTTACCTCCGGACTAATCCGGAGCTCATCATCATGTCTGTGATCTCATCCGGAACTCCAAACAACATTCGGTCACCAACATACATAACTCATATAATACTATATCGTCAACGAACGTTAAGCGTGCGGACCCTATGGGTTTGAGAACTATGTAGACATGACCGAGACGCCTCTCCGGTCAATAACCAATAGCGGAACCTAGATGTCCATATTGGCTCGTACATATTCTACGAAGATCTTTATCGGTCGAACCTTATGACAACATACGTAATTCCCTTTGTCCATCGGTATGTTACTTGCCCGAGATTCAATCATCGGTATCTCTATACCTAGTTCAATCTCGTTACCGGCATGTCTCTTTACTCATTCTGTAATACATCATCTTGCAACTAACTCCGTAGTCACTTTGCTTGCAAGGCTTCTTATGATGTGTATTACCGAGAGGGCCCAGAGATACCTCTCCGATACACGGAGTGACAAATCCCAATCTCGATCCATGCCAACTCAACAGACACCTTCGTAGATACCTATAGAGCATCTTTATAATCACCCAGTTACGTTGTGACGTTTGATAGCACACAAGGCATTCCTCCGGTATCCGGGAGTTGCATGATCTCATGGTCGAAGGAACATGTATTTGACATTTAAGAAAGCAGTAGCAATAAACTGAACGATCATTATGCTAAGCTAACGGATGGGTCTTGTCCATCACATCATTCTCCTAATGATGTGATCCCGTTATCAAATGACAACACATGTCCATGGTTAGGAAACCTTAACCATCTTTGATCAGAGAGCTAGTCTAGTAGAGGCTCACTAGGGACACGGTATTTGTTTATGTATTCACACATGTATTTAAGTTTCCGATCAATACAATTCTAGCATGAATAATAAACCTTTATCATAAATAAAGAAATATAAAATAACAAATTTATTATTTCCTCTAGGTCATATTTCCTTCAGTCTCCCACTTGCACTCGAGTCAATAATCTAGTTCACATCGCCATGTGATTAACACCCATAGTTCACATCGCCATGCGACCAACACTCAAAGAGTTTACTAGAGTCAATGATCTAGTTCACAACGCCATGTGATTAACACCCAAAGAATACTAAGGTGTGATCATGTTTTGCTTGTGAGAGAAGTTTAGTCAACGGGTCTGCCATATTCAGATCCATATGTATTTTGCAGGTTTCTATGTCTACAATGCTCTGCATGGAGCTACTCTAGCTAATTTGCTCCCACATTCAATATGTATCCAGATTGAGACTTAGAGTCATCCGGATTAGTGTCAAAGCTTGCATCGACGTAACCCTTTACGACGAACTCTTTATCACCTCCATAACCGAGAAACATTTCCTTAGTCCTCTTAAGGCACCTAAGGATAATTTTGACCGCTGTCCAGTGATCCACTCCTGAATCACTATTGTACCCCCTTGCCAAACTTATGGCAAGGCACAAATCAGGTCTGGTACACAGCATAGCATACATGATAGAACCTATGGCTGAGGCATAGGGAATGACTTTCATTTTCTCTCTATCTTCTGTAGTGGTCGGGCTTTGAGTCTGACTCAACTTCACACCTTGTAACACAGGCAAGAACCCTTTCTTTGACTGATCCATTTTGAACTTCTTCAAACTTTATCAAGGTATGTGCTTTGTGAAAGTCCTATTAAGCGTCTTGATCTATCTCTATAGATCTTGATGCCCAATATATAAGCAGCTTCACCGAGGTCTTTCATTGAAAAATCCTTATTCAAGTATCCTTTTATGCTATCCAGAAATTCTACATCATTTCCAATCAACAATATGTCATCTACATATAATATTAGAAGTGCTATAGAGCTCCCACTCACTTTCTTGTAAATACAGGCTTCACCGTAAGTCTGTATAAAACCATATGCTTTGATCACCTCATCAAAGCGTATATTCCAACTCTGAGATGCTTGCACCAGTCCATAGATGGATCGCTGGAGCTTGCACACTTTGTTAGCACCTTTAGGGTCGACAAAACCTTCTGGTTGCATCATATACAACTCTTCTTTAAGAAATCCATTAAGGAATGTAGTTTTGACGTCCATTTGCCAGATTTCATAATCATAAAATGCGGCAATTGCTAACATGATTCGGACGAACTTAAGCATCGCTACGGGTGAGAAAGTCTCACCATAGTCAAGCCCTTGAACTTGTCGAAAACCTTTTGCGACAAGTCGAGCTTTATAGACAGTAACATTACCATCAGCGTCAGCGTCAGTCTTCTTCTTGAAGATCCATTTATTCTCTATGGCTTGCCGATCATCAGGCAAATCCACCAAAGTCCACACTTTGTTCTCATACATGGATCCTATCTCAGATTTCATGGCCTCAAGCCATCTGTCGGAATCTGGGCTCATCATAGCTTCTTCATAGTTCGTAGGTTCGCCTTGGTCTAGTAACATGACTTCCAGAACAGGATTACCGTACCACTCTGGTGCGGATTGTGCTCTAGTTGACCAACGAAGTTCAGTAGTAATTTGATCTGAAGTTTCATGATCATCATCATTAGCTTCCTCTCTAGTTAGTGTAGGCATCACGGGAACGGTTTTCTGTGATGATCTACTTTCCAATTCGAGAGAAGGTACAATTACCTCATCAAGTTCTGGTTTCCTCTCACTCACTTCTTTCGAAAGAAACTCCTTCTCTAGAAAGGACCCAAACTTAGCAACAAAGATCTTGCCTTCGGATCTGTGGTAGAAGGTGTACCCAATAGTTTCTTTAGGGTATCCTATGAAGACGCACTTCTCTGATTTGGGTTCGAGCTTATCTGGCTGAAGCCGCATCCCCAAACTTTAAGAAACGACAGCTTAGGTTTCTTGCCAAACCACGGTTCATACGGTGTCGTCTCAACAGATTTAGATGGTGCCCTATTTAACGTGAATGCAGCTGTCTCTAATGCATAACCCCAAAACGATAGTGGTAAATCGGTAAGAGACATCATAGAACGCACCATATCTAATAAAGTACGGTTACGATGTTCGTACACCTTCACGATCCGTCCCGATCAAGTACCGAATATATGGCACCTTCTGTGTTCAGCACACGTTCAGCTCGATGACGTCCTTGCCTTCTTGCTCCAGCAAGACGGGTGAAGTAGTAGATGAGTTCCGGCAGCACGACGGTGTGGTGACGGTTGGTGAAGAAGAACAATCTCCGTAGGGCTTCGCCAAGCACTACAAAAACTAGACGGAGGATAAAATAGAGGGGACGAGGTTGCCGGCACACGGCTTGGTGAATCTTGATGTGTCTTGGGTGCTAGCCCTACCCCTCTATTTATATGTTGAGCCTTGGGGTCGAAACTTGGAGTAAAAGCCTCCTCAAAGTCGGTTTTACCCAAAAGGCAAGAGTCCTTCTCGGACTCCAGGACCAGACGCCAGGGTTCCCGGTGTCTGGACCCAGACGCCAGGGACCCTGGCGTCTGGTCCCTGGACTCCGCAAAACTTCCTTTTCCGCTTTCCAAAAACCTCGTGGGCTTTACCCCTTGGCCCAAATAAAGTGTTCTCGTACCCAAACATTTCGGGAAACATCCGAAACCCCTTCCGGTGAATTCCGGAAGCCTTCCGTAGATCAAACACTATTATCCCATATATTAATCTTTACCTCCGGACTAATCCGGAGCTCCTCGTCATGTCCGTGATCTCATCCGAAACTCCGAACAACATTCGGTCACCAACATACATAACTCATATAATACTATATCGTCAACGAACGTTAAGTGTGCGGATCCTATGGGTTCGAGAACTATGCAGACATGACCGAGACGCCTCTCCGACCAATAACCAATAGCGGAACCTGGATGCCCATATTGGCTCCTACATATTCTATGAAGATCTTTATCGGTCGAACCTTATGACAACATATGTAATTCCCTTTGTCCATCGGTATGTTACTTGCCCAAGATTCGATCATCGGTATCTCTATACCTAGTTCAATCTCGTTACCGGCAAGTCTCTTTACTCGTTCTGTAGTACATCATCTTGCAACTAACTCCTTAGTCACCTTGCTTGCAAGGCTTCTTATGATGTGTATTACCGAGAGGGCCCAGAGATACCTCTCCGATACACGGAGTGACAAATCCCAATCTCGATCCATGCCAACTCAACAGACACCTTCGGAGATACCTGTAGAGCATCTTTATAATCACCCAGTTATGTTGTGACGTTTGATAGCACACAAGGCATTCCTCCGGTATCCGGGAGTTGCATGATCTCATGGTCGAAGGAACATGCACTGGTGCAGAGATGTGCTATACAAATGGTTTTTGCCCCCTTTCCGCGATGGAGTTTTAAACCATCGCCTAGTGAGTGTGTGCGATAGAGGGGTCCTTCCCACACGACCCATAAACCGTCGGGGATAGGCCCTCCGGCCACACAGGTGGGGGCAAAATGAGCTCGTGTGCGATCGGGCGAGGCATCGAAACCCAATCGTTTCCGTTCGTATGTACATCCCACACGGTGAATCCCAGAAAAACATTTCCGTTCGTATGTATATCACACACAGTTTTTTGTGTGGAAACGTTTGTGCAAGGTGGCCTAATGCAAACAGTTCTCTGCCGGAAGCCGTGTGTGATTGTTAGTTGATCGGACACGCCTAGTTTCTAGAAACCGTGTGAGTTGTTTGAGTTCATAGCCCATGGTGTTGTCTGAGTAACTGCCTGCAATAGAAAACCCCAATAAGCAGGGTAATTAGCCTATAATTGATAATACATGGAGTAATCAAATTGACATTTCTTATAAAACACACCAGATATTTCATATCCGTATAACGGCAACCAGGATTTTATAATCGAATTACATCAGATAGCTTCAGCACTCAGTTACGCCATTACACAACAGCACCAAGTTTCACATGCAACATCGAAAACCTTTGGAAAGTAGCATCATACATGGTAAATAGACAAATGAATCTCATCTGGGAAATTACAGAAGCGAAAGGCAAATATTGAGCCTTCAGTGATGTTGAATGTCCTTGCAACTTTAGGCCAGTGGTTGTGGATAATTGCCCGCCCAACCTTCGTCCTCTTCAGGAAGACTTCAATATTGTACTGTGGGTGTTAAATGAATACCTTCCTTGCCTCTTGACCATGCAGGTGGTTTGAGAGGTAATCATCGGTGAACTGCTTTGAAAAGTACTGAAAACAAAGATATGCATAAATCGCTGTTATAAATTTTGAAATGGCGCAAGGGGTAAAAACAAGGTAAAAGAGTTAGTACCATCCTATAGTTGACTGATGTCTTCTTCATTGTGCAAACAAAGATCTTGCTGTTATTCATCGCAAGTTTCTTCATCCTAACAATCCTTCTGAGTTTCTTGACTTGACTGATATTCATGGACATCTCATTTCCCCATATGCAAAATGGGTCGAACAGTGGGTCTAAGCCTCTGACAGCAGGACCTACATGTGCAAGACCAAATTGTAAGAAACCTAAATATTAGAATGATTCCTGCAACTGCACAATAATGTGCTATTAGCGAAAGGACCATGCATGACCAAACCTCGATGGTAAACCGCAGTGTCTCCCATTGTTTCCTTGCAACACACATAAGGAAGATCTTGATCAGGTTAACTGAGAGTTGCCATACTATCAGTAGAATATGTATTGAGTACAGCTAAATTCGATTTATTTCTCACATGCATAACAATACAAAATTGTACCCACAGCAAATGAAAATCAAATTGCAGAATTGAACCAAACAGTTAAATGGACAGCAGACCAAATGAACCAAAACAGTTAACTAAGCATGACATTGCAGAATAGAAACATGCACTAGAAGATAAGACAGTTAACAAAACAAAGAATGCTTGAGAATAGTACTACGAAATGTAGCAATTGTTGGACCAAACTGTTAACTGAACATTACATTTCAGAGGACCAAACTGTTAACTGAACATCAGATTGCATATTAACATTACAGAGGACAAATCACTAGAAGGCACTGGCGGTGGCCTCGAGAAAACAGCACGAACTATATTTTAAAGTAGACAACCGCGTGGCAATGGCGACGGTGGCCTCGAAGACGAGGTGCTCCTCCAAGATCTGGCGGTCGGCACACATGGCAGCCATAGCGACCTCATGTGCGCGTGCGGCCGCGATTTGCTTCTCCACTGCCAGATGCTACTGAGCTCCATGTTATACTGCGTGCAAAATGGCTGTGGGCGGCGCTTAATTGGAGGACGGGGCCAGTGATTTCTGTGGAAGGTGTCGCGCCGTCGGTCGGGGCATGTGGGATGGGGAAGGAGGAGGATGGTGTGGGTGGGGTGTGGATTACCTGACCATATCGACGAGGCCACGCAGCAAGAAGAAGGGTCGGTGGCGAGGAGGCCGCGCAGCAAGAAGAAGGGTCACCAGCGAGGAGGCGGCGCTGCAAGAAGAAGGGTCGCCGGCGAGGAGGTGGTGCTGCAAGAAGAAGGGTCACCGGTGAGGAGGCTAAGCTGCCAGTAAGCAGCAGTGAAGGTTTGAACTTGGAAAGCAAGGAGGAACAGTGGAAATGTGGCTTTTGGTGGGAGGGAGGGGGCGGGGAGATAGATATTTCCGCGATGGCAGAAAATTTTCGCTCGGTGCCGCGAGAAACTGGCGCGCAAGTGTGGTTCAAGCGCGGGCGGTGGACTATAGACGACGAAGCTTCCTGCATAAGCCAGACAAGACGGTGCGCCAAGATATTTTATATCGCATCCCACATGATTCTTGCTAGTAAACTATTTGTGGTATACCTGATTTTTTCATTATGTTTTGAAAGACAAAATGGTGTTACAGAGGGAAAGGATGGTGTCTGAATTGCTAGAACACTTATGTACAGTGAACATGCAACTACATGAGTGTCGTGTTTAAATTTGGAATTATTCCGGGTTCGTTTGGCATTTTTATGCATTAATTGATTTCTAGGCATTTAATGTGCATAATTCAAATTTGAACTACAAGCACATGCTCCAGTGCACCAAAGTTTGTTGAAAAATCGCATGTGTTTCTTTGGGTGAATTTATAGGTCCCATGTAAGAAATGGAAATGAAATTCAAACATCTGGGCATCATGGCTCGGTCGGGAACATTGAAAAACTTGGTTTTAAAATTCCTGTAAATTCAAAACTCGCCTGAAAATCATGAAACTTGGCATGGTGTCATTTCATGGCACCAACATGCTGTGGTAAAAAAATTGGCCGCATTTGGACAAGTTTTGGTATAAGCTTCTTGCAAACCGGAGCTTCTCTCGAGAAGACTCGTGGTTCCTGAGGGGGGACGTGTCACCTTTATGTGCGAAATGATGTACGCTGCCTCCCCCCCCCCCTGATTTTTTACAGAGGCAACATAGAACTATACGAGTGCCGTGTTAAAATTTGGAATTATTCTGGGTTCATTTGGACTTTTTTATACATTAATTGAATTTCTAGTCATTTAATGTGCATAATTCAAATTTGAACTACAAGCACATGCTCCAGTGCACCAAAGTTGGTTGAAAAATCACATGTGTGTCCTTGGGTGAATTTCTAGGTCCCATGCAAGAAATGGGAATGAAATTCAAACATCTGGGCGTCGTGGCTCGGCCGGAAATATTGAGAAACTTGGTTTTCTAATTCATGTAAATCCAAAACACGCCTGAAAATCATGAAACTTGGCATGGTATCATGACATGGCACCAACATGTTGTGGTAAATTTTTTGGCCGAAATGGGACAAGCTTTGGTATAAGCTTCTTGCAAACCGGAGCTTCTCCCAAGAAGGCTCGTGGTTCTGAGAGTGAACGTGTCACCTCCGTGTGCGAAATGACATACACTGCCTTCTCCTGCTTTAATTTTTTTACACATGCAGCTTAGACCAAATAGGAGTTTCATGCTAAATTTTGGAATTATTCCGGGTTCGTTTGGCCTTTTTTATACATTAATTGAATTTCTGGGCATTTAATGTGCATAATTCAAATTTGAACTACAAGCACATGCTCCAGTGCACCAAAGTTGGTTGAAAAATCACATGTGTGTCCTTGGGTGAATTTGTAGGTCCCATGCAAGAAATGGGAATGGAATTCAAACATCTGGGCGTCGTGGCTCGGCCGGAAATATTGAGAAACTTGGTTTTTTAATTCCTGTAAATCCAAAACACGCCTGAAAATCATGAAACTTGGCATGGTGTCATGACATGGCACCAACATGCTGTGGTAAATTTTTTGGCCGAATTGGGACAAGCTTTGGTATAAGCTTCTTGCAAATCGGAGCTTCTCTCAAGAAGGCTCATGGTTCCGAGAGGGAACGTGTCACCTCCGTGTGCGAAACGACATACACTGCCTTCTCCCGCCTTGATTTTTTTACACAGGCAGCTTAGACCAAATAGGAGTTTCGTGCTAAATTTTGGAATTATTCCGGGTTCGTTTGGCCTTCACTACAAAAAAAAGACACATCCGTGACCTTTTGGGCCGAATGAAAAAAAATTCTGTCATGCTTATGACACTTCTATGACGATAATTGTGACAAAACCTGGTATCATCATAGATGTGGTGGGCTCCTACTTCTATGACAAAAAATCATGACAGAAAATGGGCTTTTCGTCCTGGGAGGGCCGGAGACGCACCTGCATGACATTCTTTGGGCAGTCCATGACGGAAAAAATCGTGGTAGAAGCGAGGGCGAGGAAAATTTTGGGGAGTTCCCGGATACGGTGGATGGTCGGGGCCGAGCGATGCACAGAGGTTTTGCGTGTTTCTCTCATACACGTACGCGCGTGTGTGCGAGGCGTTGAACTCTAACTGAACCCGAGCAAGGCATTGGGCTCTAACTGAACCCGAGCGATTGCACTAGCTACGTTACTGAACCCCGATCGATCCCTTGCTGTTAACTGAACCCGATCGAGGGATTCCTTCGCTACTGCTGCTAACTGAAGCCGATCGAACCTGCTGCCTCTTGATGAACAGTGAATGTGGGGGTTGGTTGAACGAGTTGAGACATACGTGGTTGGGGTTGGATGAACAGTTCCCAGTGGGGGTTGGATGAACAGGACCCCGTGGTAGTAGTAGGTCGTTGCCGCTGGATGAACAGGACCCCGATCGAGCAGGCCGGTGGAGGGTATATGAACAGGACCCCGTGGAGGCTCCATGAACAGTAGCCGGTGGACGGTTGATGAACAGGACCCCGTGGAGGGCTGGTTGAACAGTAGCCGGTGGAGGCTGGATGAACAGGACCCGTGGATGAATAGTAGCTGGTGGAGGCTGGAGGAAGTCGACGGTGGATGAACAGTAGCAGGTGGAGCTGGAGGAAGTCGACGGTGGATGAACAGTAGCAGGTGGAGGTTGGAGCGAGGCAGTAGACGGTGGATGAACTGTAACACCCCCAGTGGTTAGCCACAGTAATCCCCCTTTTGATAATGCCATGTCATCATGATCAACAGTACTTAAACATCATTTGGAAAATTCAATTCAAATGGAAATTCAAACTGAAAGTGAAAATAAAAGTTGTTCAAATCCAGGAACTAAAATGTTCATAATATTGTAACTATTCCAGAGACAATTCTAAAATTTTAACCAACAATCACTAAATTAATTGATTGACTCTAGCAGCAACAAAACAGAGATATTTAATCCATATTCATTTAATTAAAATCCAAATAAAATTCATTTTCCTCCAAATCTTTTTATAACAGAGCTATAAATAGCACTATAAATATGTGGCTAGTTCACCTATTTTACAAAAGTCATTTGGTTTAAAAAGAAAAGAGAAAGCAGGAAATAAGTAAAAGAAAAATAAACAAAAGTTAAAACAAAACTGAAAAAGAAACAGAAACCCCCCCAACCCCAACGGGCCTGGCCAGTGGCCAAACCAGCCAGCCGGCCCAGCTGCCTCTCCATAACCCCCTAGCCCCCCCGAAACCCTAGCCGCAATCCAGTCCCCCCCTCCCCACTCGCTCCTCTCCCCGCCCCTGACCCTGTCGCTGATCACGCCACCGCGCACTAGCGCCCATCGACCCGCCGCCGCCGCAACCACGTCGCCACGCCCCATCGTGGGTCGTCGCTGCCTCCTCATCCCCGCCGTCGAGCTCCGACGCCGGATCGACCCCGATGCCGGCACCTCCCCCGAACGGCGCCGCCCTCCACCGCCCCCATCGCCGGTGACACTGCTGCCACCTCCCCGAGCCCACTGCCTTCCCCCTGCAGCTCCCCTGTGAGGACCCCTCCCCTCCTATCCCCTTTCCCTCTGTCGCCGGTGCCATTTCGTGCCCCGGCCAACCCCGCTGCGGCCTGCCTCCGCCCCCTCCCACCGCTCCAGCCTGCTCCCGCCACGCTCACCGCCTCCATCGCGTTCCCATCCGCGCGCACGCGCGCTCGGCTCCCGCGCCACTTGCCTCGCCATCGCCCCACTGCTAGCAGCGCTAGGCCCACCCGCTTCTCGCGAGCCCGAGCGCTCGCCGTCACCGCCGTGCGCGCCTCCTTCGGCCGCTCACGCCGCCGCACCGCGCCCCCCCTGCGCCCGCCTCTACCTGCCGTGGCCGGCCGGCGAGCCCCGCCGTGGCCACGGCCTCACCCCGCGTCCTGGCAGGCAACGCCCCGCCCGCGCCCGTCGGGTTCGCCCGCTAGCACCCGCTCCAGTGGCCTCCTGGGCCACTGGCAGTAGGGGCCCGCGGCCCAGAACGAAAAAATTAAATAATAAAATGTAATTAATAATTAAATTAATTAACTTAACCTAATTAATTCTGATTAATTAAACTAATTAAGATTAATTAACTTAATAAACTCATTAACTTATTTAATCTGTTAATTAACCTAAACAGTCCCTGACAGGTGGGACCCACATGTCAGGTTGACCTAGTCAACGGTCAACGTTGACTGCTGACATCATCCTTTCGTCATGCTGACATCACCGTTTACTGTTTTGGATAATTCGAATTAATAATACATCTGTAATTTTAGGATATTGTTTAAACTTTGAAAAATCATAGAAAATAATCTGTAGCTCAGATCGAAAAACTTTGTACATGAAAGTTGCTCAGAACGACGAGACGACTTTGAATGCGCGGTCCGTTCGTCCGTTACCCATCCCTAACTACCTGAACATGGAACCATTCCCCTCCGGTCATCTGTCTGACAAATGTCCGGAATCGGGAAAACATTCCCGGATGGATTCCCCCTTCCTCGATGACGTGCAACCATACGTTAGGACACACCCGGCACTGCATATTGTCATGTCGTACATTGTGTTGCTCTTGTTTGCTGTGTATTTATACTGTTTCCTCCACCTCTTCTCTCTCGTTAGACCCCGACGCAGTTCCCGGTACCGACGCAGCTCCGGAGCCCGACGCCAACGTTGACGACCTTGCCTTTGCCGCCGAGCAACCAGGCAAGCACACCCCCCCCCCCCCTTGAGCATATCGATATCGCCTATTCTTTCTCTCTCATGCTTGCATTAGAATTGCTGCTGCTACTGCTTTACCTATTCTGATGCATAGCCTGTTTATTGTAACCGGCTATTGATACCTTACCTGCTTATCCTAAACTGCTTAGTATAGGATGGGTAGAGACCTATCAGTGACCCCATCTATCCCGACTGCCCCGCTGGATTATCCGAAGACCCGATCAACAGGATTGAAGACCAGGCCCTGGCACCGCACATCACCCCCCTTAGTTGTAACGACACTGCAGCGTTACTATCGAGTGCCGAGGGTGATACCTCGTGTAGCACTTCAGATGTTAACTCTGTAGAGTAGCTATTTGGTCGTGGTCAACGAGGGTGATTCCTCCTTCTCCACTTCTGATACGACCCTGCCGTGCAACACATCAAGCATGAACCCATCGAGGGTGATTCCTCCGAGTTCACCTTGACGGATACATCGAGTAGGAATCCAACGAGGGTGATACCTCGGATTCCCCTGATGTTATGGACACACGGATACTTGGACTATACTATTGTTACTTGGAAAGGCGGGTCGACCCTGAGGGGTACCCGCGTGTGATGTGAAGACGGGTTGCCTGTATGGTGCCCGAGTGATGAATACGAGGCATAGCCGGGCATTCTTGGCCCTTGCCGCAAGTTCTCGAGACGGGGCAACGGGGTCACATCGATCGTGAGTCTCTACTCGTTACCGCACCCCCAAGGTACTAACGATTTGGATATTTGATTCGAGTGGGCCTCTGGCCCGATAGCACTAACCATCACGTGGGCATAGTATGGGCGTTCTGCATCGTATGCATCAGCCGAAAGCTCTGTCAGACGTCCAGTTCAGCAGTGTGGCATGGAGTGATTGGCGCCATTCACGACAGAGGTGGTGCTTGGATCTGAGCCATGTGCGCAACGACCCGGAGGGCAAGGGGCGATGGCCCAAGAACCCCGAGCTCTTAGGATGTAAACCGGCGGGGACCTCTCTGCTGAGCTCTAGGTAGGGCTGCGGTGTGTCGTTTGGCCGAGGCCGGGCATGACCCAGGAAAAGTGTGTCCGGCCAGAGTTAATCGAGCGTGGTGGGTAAGTTGGTGCACCCCTGCAGGGAAGAACTAATCTATGCATAGCCGGATCCTTGGTAACGGACACTCGGAGTTGTATCCCGATTGATACAACTAAATTGGATACTATGGCTCTGGGATTGCTTCTCGCAGGGAGTCGAGAAGGGATCTCAGGACGAGGTTGATGACTGTATGGCTCTGAGATTGCTTTCTCGCAGGGAGTCGAGGAAGGATCTCTGGCCGAGGTTGATAGTAATGATACTACTACTTTATACGGTACTAATCTACACTCTTCTAATGCTGCAAGACCTCTGAAGATGCTAGTCTTCGATAGGACTAGGCCTTCTCTCTATTCTCGCATTTCTGCAGCCCAGTCCACATATACGGCCCCCCTTTGATAATGTTGCATATGTAGTGTAGATCCTTGCTTGCTGAGTACTTCAGATGAGTACTCACGGTTGCTTTCCTTTCTTTTTCCCCATATCCCTTTTGATGCAACCAGATGACGGAGCCCCGGTTACAGTGGCCCCGCCGACGATCGCTACTGCTACCCCGAGGTTGGATAATACTACGAGCTGGCCGACGACCAGGAGTAGGTTCGGAGGGTCCTAGGCAGGAGGCCTGCGCCTTTCGATCGTAGTGTTTTATTTTGCCCCGCCTTTCTAAGGGCCTATTTGTTTCTCTTTTAATATCTGTACTCAAATATCTGATGCTTCCGCTGACGCTTGTACGCCATCGAGCTATGTATTCAAGCCCTCGAGGCCCTGGCTTGTAATATAAAGCTTGTATGACTTTAATTATGTTTTAGAGTTGTGTTGTGATATCTTCCCGTGAGTCCTTAGGCTTGATCATGTGCATTTGCGTGTATGATTAGTGCACGATTGAGCCGGGGGCATCACAAGTTGGTATCAGAGCCGACTGCCTGTAGGAACCCCCTTTCCATCTCCTTGGCCGAAGTTGAGTCTAGATAATGAAAACCGATTTACTAACTTGGTTGTGTGGCTTACGGGCCCACGTCACCAACTGGGTGGTGTTAATATCTTTTATTCCTCGTCTATACTCTGGGACTCTGATCTCTCGTCTATTCAGGTTAAAAATTTACTAACTCTGGCATTAGGTTCTCGTAACCACTTCTTCCCGGAGAGCCTCTTCACTACAGATGATCGTCTGCCCCATCAGAAGACTCTGAAGATACTCCTCGATGATTCCCGAGACCCTGTGCCCACTGCCTTGCAGTTCCTGATCATCGGTAATCCCCGTGAATAACATCCCTGCCGCTTGTACCTTCATCCCCAGTTGCTCCTGTTGTTACAAGGTACACCTAGTACTCTCCGTTGCTCTGAGAATCCTTTGTGCCTTCAGCTTTGCAGCTTCTTTTTGCACTAAGGATAATTCACTTAACCGGGGTCCGTTCATCCCCAGTTGTTCATATGCTTTCTAGAACACATTGAATTGCTATCTGATCTCCCGAAAATCCTCTGCAGCCTATTGCTCTTGAAATTCTTGCCTGCTTGCCTTATGGTTAATTCCCTATGTCTAGTAATCTCCGTTGACGTCTCTTGTCATTACCATTTTGAGCCCTTGATTCAATCTGCTACGAATGCTCGCAATCATCAGTCGAACCCTGAAATTTGACCTTCCTGCTCAGACGTCATTCTGGACATGAGTTGGATCTCAGCCAATCATGTTGCAATTGATTGTCCACCTAGTTCCCTTCAACTGGAACGCCGAATTATTCAGTTGTTTCTATAATCTGATGCCTTTGCATTCTTTCCTTCTTCTGATGTAGTACGGATACTCGCATCAGATCCATTGAGGACCGTTGAATCCTTTGTTGGATTATTATCCGACAGAGTCCTTCGTAGTCAAAAATCTTGTGCGCCCTTCCCCTGATACATATTGCCTTCGGTAAAATTTTATTCTCTGCTTTGTCAACCTTGCTCTGCTCTCGAGCTTGAGTTATTTACTCCTGAAGTTCGTGGTATATTTTCCTAAGATACCCCTACAGGTTGAACCTATGTTTTCCGTAATCTGTGTGAACTCGAAAGTTATGCGAGTCATACTCTTCTGGTGCTTTACCAGATAAATCTTCCACACTACAATTTCTTCGAAAACGAGGAGCGAATGAAAGGTTATGCATTGAAGAAGTGGGAGACGACCTTGAACCTTCATGTTCAGGCCCATGGACCTGATGTAGAACTTATCATGGAAGCTGCTCGCAAAAATAATAATCCCTTGTTATAACTTCATGTTGTATTTTGCTTCGATCCTTTGCAATCGTGGTCTCGACCATGATTGTTCTACTTTGATCCCATTTCACGAACAAGTTAAAGCATTTGTCTTTTGCTAATAAATAAGCCTGTTCAACCTCTATACTGAACTACCTCGGGTATTACCCCCCCCCCTACAATCTCGAGGATATCATCCTATTGCACTACGTCCTATGAATTTTCCAATGGAGTGATACCTTCCCTGTCATAGTCACTCCACGGGTTCTGGGTTGTCGTCAACCGAGACCACCGGTAAGTGAATCAATTCCGCACTCCAATTCAAGAACTCTAAGTAATTTTCGCTGCTTACGAGTTTAATAATCCTTCAAGTCATTCGTATCCTGATCGGCTATATCCTTATCGTGCTAAATTTTAACTGTGCTACTTGGTCCTTCTCCCCAGAGCACCAATTCTGACGATGAGCTAATCTTACGCCGATCCTTCTCATCTTATCATTTCACCTCGAACAACAAGCTTGGTTTCGAGCTTCTGCAGTATCCGTGGTTTCAATAACTTTTCGCTTCATCATTCCTTTTACTTGATGTCGTCGCTGATCGATGGCATCTTCATGAAACCTCTCGACAAAATGTATCTTCATCATTATCAACCTTTCGGTTTCCTTAAAGTTGTGAATTGAATTCATGATGAAAAATGCCATCCGGGCCCCTCGATGATCTGTGATATCATCGACCACCTCCTTGACTTCCTCCGACACTAACCTGAAGATGATTTGCTCATATATCGAGTTCCTTGATAATCTTGAATTGATCCTTCGTATCCCTTGTGCTCCTCAGATCCAACCCTTTACCTGAAATACCATAAAATTGCTACCTCGAAGCATGATTGTGGTATTCTGAGTATCAACAAGAACATTGGAAGCGCAATGCTAACTGTTCCTTGATCAATTATCCAAACACCGTTGTTCGGGTAAACAACATGAATTTTCCCTCGCCCCTTCAACTAAATGCATTGAACTTGCTGTCCCATCATGTATACCGTGCTCCGCCTTTCGTTCGAAAAGGTATACTCCTAGTTCTTGTGTATAAACACATTTTCCTTTCCATTGTTTTGTTTAACCTTCCTTGTAATCTATATGATACAAGTAGAAATAATTCCCTGCTTATGAAAATACCTCGATGTACAACCTTGTCAGTGGGACCCTGTTACTATTGTTAATGACATTTCGGTAACCACCGATGGACGAGAACTTTGCCTATCGGTCCGCCTCGTTCAACGAGCAGGAAAATGGTTCTCTTCATCCCTCGCCCTTGGTACCGATGTTATCGTCGACATAACTGACAGACTATCCTCTGACATGCCTTGCTATCGTGACCGTGCAATATGTCAGCCTCCTTCCTACTTTTAGCCCTCATGGTGGGCCCATAACCCACAATTCCACAGGATCGAAACCTGACTCTCCCGTACATCCCTGTTCTCGCGCTTGGCTTCGTAAGTACACCATGAGCCACCCACCTAGTGATCTATTCTGGTATCATACGCAATGCTTATTCCCATTGCTCTGAACCCCTTTCACCCTTTGTTTCGGGCAACGAACGATTGCCTATCCGGTTGAAGCTTCTTATTGCACCTCCGTACCTTGCTCTCGATGACTTTCTTGAATTTCAACTCGAGAGATGCCCCTATGCGACGTCACTGAGATAGCCCCCAGGTACCTAACTTGTGTTGAGCTCCGTCCTTCTCGAGTCTTTCCCCCTTACTCCACCCCTTATTTCTCGGGACGAGAATTCTTATTAGTGGAGGAGATTTGTAACACCCCCAGTGGTTAGCCACAGTAATCCCCCTTTTGATAATGACATGTCATCATGATCAACAGTGCTTAAACATCATTTGGAAAATTCAATTCAAATGGAAATTCAAACTGAAAGTGAAAATAAAAGTTGTTCAAATCCAGGAACTAAAATGTTCATAATATTGTAACTATTCCAGAGACAATTCTAAAATTTTAACCAACATTCACTAAATTAATTGATTGACTCTAACAGCAACAAAACAGAGATATTTAATCCATATTCATTTAATTAAAATCCAAATAAAATTCATTTGCCTCCAAACCTTTTTATAACAGAGTTATAAATAGCACTATAAATATGTGGCTAATTCACCTATTTTTCAAAAGTCATTTGGTTTAAAAAGAAAAGAGAAAGCAGGAAATAAGTAAAATAAAAATAAACAAAAGTTAAAACAAAACTGAAAAAGAAACAGAACCCCCCCCCCCCCCCAACTGGGCCTCGGCCCAGCTGGCCGCAACCAGCCAGGCCGGCCCAGCCGCCTCTCCATAACCCCCCTAGCCCCCCCGAAACCCTAGCCGCTATCCAGTTCCCTCCCCCTCCCCACTCGCTCCTCTCCCCGCCCCTGACCCCGTCGCCGATCACGCCACCGCGCACACTATGTGAGGATCGGCTTCTTGTAACACGTTGATGTGCTACTATAGCTTAGATATTGTGTTACTGAGGAGTGCAGTAACACATTTTTGTATGTGTTTCTGTAGGCTATGTTACTAGCTGATGTCTGTTGTAGCACATAAGAACTGTTCCTATATGTACTCAAAGGTGTTACAATCGTATTATTGCAACACAAGGCATATGTGTTACCGAAGGCTCTGGTAACACACTTATATAACTATAGGCACATACTTTGTAACATATTTTCTTGGTGTAGCAACATGATTAGTAACACATTTTAACGACAATTGCAACATAATTATTCATGATTGGCAGTAATTGCAATAGGCCTTTGTAACATGTTTTCTTTATTGTAGCAACACAACAGTAACATATTTTTTGTATATATTGTAACATCTCTAGTGGTGATTGGTAGCAAACCTAGTAACACCTTTTCCTAACTATAGTAACATGACATAATTAGTCCAATGTGCTATTACAACAATTTTGTATGAAATATTGTATTTTTTTCCTTTTATACTTCCACATAGTGAAATCGATGCATACGACACATTGTATACTATAAAAAGATCATGGATATAAAGCTTGCATGTGCAAGAGAAAAGGGATAAAAAATGCCAATATGGCTCATGTCCTTCAATAGCATTTGTAACAATGAACATATAGAAGATCCATACTGAGCAACAAATTACATTTCCCAACCTAGTAATGTAAACTATAGTACGCAAAAGATTTCCTATCATTGAAACCATGTGACACCCCTACTCATGTTCACTGGAATGCGCCCCTCGAATCTTTCTTGCATCAATATGTCATATTTGCATCTTGATTCCTTGTCAGCAAAAGCATCCGAATCAACTCAACCATTAAACCTCTCAATCTGAAGAAAAAAATACGATTAGAACTACAATTAAGTATATCCCAAATTTAATTTAACAGAACTAAAGAAGTTAAATATTAACATACACATGCTGAAGGCCAAGCAATTGTTAATCCAAAGGTGAAAGCATCGCCAATTGTCCTATAGTCTTCCTTTTCCCTTACCAAGAGCTCACATTTCTCAATAGGTTGATCAACTTGCACTTCTATGAAGTGGCAACCTAGTTCAACACCACCAACCATATTCTCCTTGCTCTTTCTCATCTATGGAGAAACATCAGAGGAAAAAATGATTTACCCTTGTGGTTTTGCAATGTAAAGTTCACAGTGCATTTTATTCAACAAATATTACATGTGTTGACATCATTTTATAACCTCGGGAGAGTCCATTCCATACAAATCAAACTATAAATGCAGAAATTCATTCATTCAACATTATACAAACAAATATGAGTCAATAATACTAATATTGGATTGCAATTGAATGACATATCGCTAGTACAACCTGATCTTTTAACTAAAAGTGTGTGAATAAGAAATCATGCCATCAATAATTTATATAAAAAATGTTTCCTATCACTGACTAGCAAGCAGATTTCTCAAGAGCTAACCATTATCTCTCCGTTAGAGACATGATGGGCTTGTGATGATGGTTTCTGATATGAGAATTTATTGCAACCCTCGTAGGTGATGATGCTTCTTTACAGCAATGTAAGTCACTTAATAAGTTGTAGTGTATCCTTTATAGCATGAGTAACAACAAGGTTCTAACCTGTTTGTGTGACAGAATTTCATTATCTTCGTGCATGCCATGTCAATCGATGTGGGTGAGTTTTGTTCTGCATTTTACATTCAGAGGCATTAGTTATTATGACTTATAAAATGTAGTGATAAATACACAAATTTGCCATTATTGTATCTCTGGGTTTGACTCTTCATCAGGTCCATTGGCATGAACTCTTTGCAAAATGAAATAGTTGTTAAGAGAGTTGAAAATGAACTAGCACATGTCGTATATATTGACAATACCTTCTTATATATTGACAAAATGAAACAATACTTCTGGATGAGATTCACCATTACCTACTATTTGGAAATTTTCCTACAATTGAAGTTAAACAAGTTTCAGTAAAATAATTATATATGAATAACACAAGAACGAAAAAAGGAAAACACTGATGGTTCACCAGCAGCAGCAAAGCCAAGGAAAGATTAATATAAATTTCTTTCGAAAAACTATAAGATGAATAAATTACAAGTACAAATCTTGGACCATTTCCTTCTATTATATATATCCGTACCACAAAGCAGCTATTTCCTCCGAAGAACCGTGCAATCTTGGCAAGAAGCAAGACACACCTGAGACTAAATCTTCTAGATAGACAGGCGTCCAGCTAAAAAGATGGGACTTTTTAGCCTTCTGTCCTTTTGAACTATTGTTTCTTTAGTTATAATAATAACAACTCAGTGTATGCACATATGTACTGCCTACCTCTAAGATAGCTTTTTATGTTCAGTGTACACAGAGTGGACGCACAGGCGCCTTGAGCACTACGTATGATTCTGAACCATAGTTCTTTCGTTAGTAACAATGGTATGACTACGCTCTGAGTTTCTTCTCCATATTTTTCCCATTTACTCCATTTGCTTGTTCTATATAAAAAAGAGTCAACAATTGGAGTACTTTTCTCAACAAAACTGCTCTTCTCTCATTACAGGCTAAACTGAATACTGATTTCCTAAATCAAGGGTATAAACTGAATACTGACTGTACAAGGTGTACTATGAATTTCAGAGTATATGTTTTTTGAAAAATCAGTACCAATCAGAGTACAAGATCTGGGGCCCCCAATTTTGTATAACTGCTGCATATATCAATACTACTCAGAGTACTATGAATCTCAGAGTACTATCAATACTGTTTAAGATGTATTATGAAATTCAGAGTAAAAGATCTAGTGCCCCAAATTTTGTATAAGTACTACATATATCAGTACTAATCAGGGGATTATAGCCTAAAAACAGGGGATTAAAGACTGAAACGTTTAACTGCAAAGAGGGGAAAAAGGCAGCCAACATCTCACAGATATCTTCCAGAGATGCAGAATATATATGCCAATGCGATAGGCTCGTAGCACACAAATCTTCAGAGGAATAAGAAAATTCAGAGAACATGGTACTGTTTTGCCGTGCACAACAATTCAGAATATAAATCGTAATCGTATCAGTTTAGCATAATGGCTAATGATTTCAGCCCGCCCTCCATTCTTATCCTAAATTCACCACTGGCTGATTTACTACCTGCTACGCACGAACACCTACTACCAAATTCAGAGAGGAAGACACAGGGAAGAGGAAGAGAATCAGTCAGGATTCATAGCAGGGAGATGGAAGTAGATCGATACCAACTGCGAGAATTGTGGTAGTCCTTCTGGATGTAGCCGCCGGAGTTGGAGATCGACGATGTCATCGCCGCAACGATGCAAACCACCCTGAGGCAGATCTTGGCAGCGGTAGTTCAATCAGGCGTTGATGGGCGGGCAGGCGGATGGGTGGGATTTGAAGGGCGGCGTTGGATGAGGACGTGGTGGTCGTTGGAGGGGCGGCGAGGTGGCCGCTGAAGGGCGGCAACGGAGGCTGCCGAGGTGGGCTTCGTAGGGCGGCGAGGCTGATGCAGATAGGGTTATATAGAGATCTATTTTATTTAGCCTTTCGTTAGTTAGCTGGAGGGAAAATTAAGCGGCAATAATTGAGGAGCTTTTGCGAAAAAAATGAAAACCTGCAGTTTGTCCATCGACAACCGAAGGAGGGAAATTAAGCTCCAAATTATATCCATTGAGTTATGGAGGGAATTTTTCGCGGGAAGAAATGAGATTGTGTTTGACATTTTTTTTTAATCTGTTTCGAGAAAAACTAAATAATATCTAGCAATAATTCAAGAAATTCTTTTTTTTAACATGACACAAGCGCTCATACGGAGCATATTTTGTGTTCATTTTATTAATGGGAGGAAATTTTATACAGTTCTGAATAGCAATGACTTTATAAAATGAATATAATAATATAGTTTTGTGAATTTGGATAGCACGTGTGGCAAAATGAATTACTTACCGGTCTGTGAAACTGAACAGCTAAGATAGGGAGCAATCGCAAGTTGTTGTTTTTTTGGGAGAAAACTTTCAATCTATTCATCTTTAATCATGGCGGTACAACGAACGTTACATATAATAAAAATTACATCTAGATCCGTAAACCACCTAGTGATGACTACAAGCACTGAAGCGAGTCGAAGGCGCGCCGCCGTCATTGCCCCTCCCTCGTTGGAGCCAGGCAAAAGTTGTTGTAGTAGACAGTCGCGAAGTCGTCGTGCTATGGTCACATAGCATCAGCGCACCAGAACAACAACCGCCGCCGATGAAGAGTAGCGTTGATCGGAAGGATTCAACCGGAAGACACACAAACGTAGATGAACAACGACCAGATCCAAGAAAATCCATCAAAGATAGATCCGTCGAAGACACACCGCCACACGCCCACTGATGATGCTAGACGCACCACCGGAATGGGTGCTACGCGGGGAGAACCTTATTCCATCTTCAGTGAGCCGCCGCCGTCTCGTCTTCCCGAGTAGGACACAAACCCTAACAAATCTCGAAGAAACATCTATAAATGGAGCCCTCCCACCGGGCAAGGGTCGGGATCCACCACGCCCCTATGGTCCTAAGGCCACCGGAGACGAGGTGGACCGGTGGCAGCGCTGATAGGAGGCAGATGATCCCTAATTTGTTCGAGAGGAGGCGGCAGAGCAATCCCAACTTGTTGATCGCCTTCTCCTCTACCCCACAAGACTCGGCGACACCTAGAACACCGATGACATTTGTTCTAATAACAAGCGACAGTGAACATTGGTACTTGCGGAATAGACCGCGGTGAAACTATGATTTATATTCTCACATGTGCTAAAAAACGATTATACCTAAAACACTTGATGGTGGAAGGCGAGTTCTGGACCCGACAGCTGGTTCAGCCACCCTGTCTTGCCATTACTTCGTCTCGTGGGCAGGTTCCTCGACAGGGCCGAAGCCTCCTCTCAATCGCTTGTCTTGGTATGATGTTGGTGATCTGTTACGGCTTTCGATGGGCAATGGCGCCGGTTCATTCCTTAGGTCTCGGGGGATCGCCTCCATCTCTTGACGAATCAACAACCTTCGTGCCAGGGCGAGGGGGAAGGGTCCCTCTTCGAAGATAGAGGAGACACATGTCGGCCAGACTAATAGAAAGCTGTGACATCGACAGCCGGTTAAACGATTCGAACCGCCCGCGCATAAAACCGTGGACCAGCCGATTTGATCGACATCAGATCGATCCACTCGATGTGCTTCATCACCACTGCTATCCAGGCGAGAGCTGACTTATCTATTCTGATCAATTTTCTTCAATAATAAGGGATATGCTAGAGGTCAGTCGACCGAAAGTTGTTTCTGGATCAGTCGATTTGGTTTTGATCCATCTGATGCAAAATTAACGGTAGATGGCCTTATCCAACATCATGTCTTCCTTGTTCAGCCTCTTCCCCAAACCGCACCATGGACCACTGGCCGAATCGCCAGGCTATGTCACCAGCGGCTGCGGCGCTCCCACGCCAGCCTCGCCCGCCCCAGCCTCCCCGCTCGTTCCTGGCCAAGCCTCTTGCCGGCGTCCCCGAGGCTCGCCACCATTCGCCCTGGCACCATCGTCGACTGCCTTGATGCTCCACCATGCGTCCTTCATCTTTCCCATCAAAATCAACTGACTAATTTTTTTGCATCAAATTTAATAAATTTACTTGCTTGTACTGCAATATGGCATAAGCGACTCTATATATATTCATGTACTTGTGTTGTGTACGTACGTAGGCTTATTATATACTAGTACTCCGATCTGCTTGGTCCGATCGAGTACTTTGCGATTCGCACATCCCACGCACGATTAGAGTTGGATCCGGCGCCCCCCTGCGTGACCGACACGAAGCTTCAAATCAGGTTGAATTATATAATTTCCCAGAAAAAAATACCACAAAAATAATTCTACCCCTTTATGGATTCGTTCCAGACCTCATCTCTTACATCGATCCCCTCTTCCGCCGCCGCCCGACCCGACCGCTGGCCGCATGGCCGCCACAGAGAGGCCGTGCCGCCGCCGCTCCAGTCCACACCCAGCGTCGCATCCGCTCGATCCCATACCTCCACCAGCCACTCTAGTCCATAGCCCACGCCGCCTCCTCTTGGCGCTCGAATGCACACCTCCACCGGCCGCAGCAGCTGGCGCCCCAATCCACGGACGGGAGACAGGCAGACGGCGGGAGCACAGGCATCGGCGCCGCCCCACCATTACCTTTCACGCTGCTTCTCCACAATCTGGCGGCGCGCGCCGCTGCTTCTCCACGTCGTGAGACCGAGCCAGCTGAGGTTTGAGCGCTCGAGCTTCAGAACTCGCTGTTGTGCCTATCTTTTAACTTTTTCTTTAAAGGAACACACGACGCGTTCCATTACATAATATCGCTAGATCATATTCTTCAGAATTTCATTGCCCTCATCAGCTGCATTGAGTCAGTTTAAATAAAACTTCACAAAGTGCCAATCCTGTCAAATAATAATTCAATAAACATAGTTCGAACAAAACCTTCACACAATGCCAAACGTGTTTCCCATAACTTGAAAAACTAACCTGCCACTACTCAATGCCAATGTGCTTCAAGCTGTCAAAGGCGTAGTTGTAATGTTTCATCCTTGTACTCTGCATGAACAAGAAAATCATATGAGTTTTCAATTATCCGGTACATTAGTTGAGCAGAAAAGATAAATTGACTGCAGTCATTCTGAATGTTCAGCAATGAGTAAGCTCAGTTTACCTGGGTTGTCAATCAAAGGTGCCTTCCATTTGCCTTGTTGTGCTGTTGAAGCCGCAAGGGAAATCTTGCATTTGGAGCGTTGTGAGTCACAACGCATACTGCAGAATATGATGTCCACTTTGGCTTAGTTCAGTATTATAAAACTGTTCAGAAATCAATACGCATGCTGCAACATTATAATCACATAAGTTGTGTAGTGACAACGGGAAATCTAAGAACCTCTGGCTTCTTGTCCTCGGGATCAGGATGTATTCCTGACAATCCCAGTCCTCTGTCTGCAACCATTAGAACAAACCATTTTATTACCTCTGTCATGAAAGGCATAACCATGTATTTTGCGTTGGGATCATTAGTGCGAAAAAATTTCTTTATTATAATAAATTCGATGTTTCAAAAATAACGATGGTTCAATACAATTTCAACTGTTTTAGCATTATAATAAATTCGTTAATGACATTTGCTACTTCAACACAGCGAGTCGATGGATCTAGCAACTACTTATTAAAAAGTTACTGTGTTCTTCTAGACCAAGTGCAGACTACTTGGCTAGCGTAGATGGTTTTCTTGATTTTGCATACACTGGAAAAAGTTCAGATTCCATGATCCATTGTCCATGTGTCAAATGTGTCAATCGGTTCTTGTTGAAGCGAAACATCGTATATGATCACTTGGTGTGTAATGGAATGCTACTTGGATATACAGTTTTGGGTTGTCATGGTGAAACTGCAGGATACATCTCCTCTAACAAACGACAAATGTGAAAACATGGAGGCATAAACTCTAATATGCGCTAGCTAGTTCATGATGTTTTTGGGAACATAGATAATGGGTCTCAAGTGAATGACTGCGATGACCCAAACCCTCCAGAACATGGACCAGATCCTGAAACCCAAGCTTTTTATGACTTGTTGAAAGATGAAGATGTACCTTTGTGGAATAGGTGCGAACTATCAAAGCTTTCTTTCCTTGTGCTTCTGTTCAACATAAAATCCACTAACAAGTGGAGTAATAAATCTATAAATGATTTGGTAGCAGTTCTATAGCGCTTTCATCTCTCGAGGCTACCATTTTAGGCCTAAACACTTGGATAAACAGTTTTCAGTACGTGATGCCAATCCAGTTTTACTTGATGTGACGTACTATGGAGGGTAATTGATATTGTCGAGCTAAACTACTCTAGACAGTTTTCAGTGGCGTTGTTTAAATGTGAATGGGTTAATGTGTTCTCAGAAACAGGAATGAAAAAAGACAAGTACGGTTACACACTTGTCAAACTTCTCACATCTAATACACAAAGGAGAAACGATTGAGCATTAGCCTTTTATTTGCCCTAACCAGGCGAATCAAGTGTTCTACGTGTAAGATGAATTGAATCCAGGTTGGTCTGTGGTAATGAAGTTGCAAGCCTAGAGATGTATATGACTTAGGCAAGTTTGAACGGGCAGCAGACACAGAAACCGGGGCATTCCATGTTTCACACCTTGGAGAGATATTGAAAATAAAGAACAATGACCATAATTGGGTTAGAACAGAAATTGAGGGGACAATAGTGGGTGCTAATAATGCTTTGAGGAAGGAAGAATAGTTGAGGTTAGTAGCATCAAGGTATGCGCTATGTTCAGATGATCTAGTTATGCTTTCCCAATAGAAATGGCAAGTATATTATTTTGTTCTGGAAACGCCCTTTTATGAAAGTAATATTGATTTTTTGAACTTCTTATCAACCTGTTCCTGAATCAACAAATAATGTTGATGTTTGGCTTTTGAACAGTGCACTCAAGTATATCATTTTCCATTTGTAAAATAACCATTGAGATGTGATTTTTACTTCTAATAAAAATTGTTGTCCAGTCCTCCTATTCTTCAATTATGTTTTGTGCATTCTTTCTTTGTAGGCACTCATGCAGTCCTGCTACAGGTTCAGACTACATGCTACATGGAGGCATGGAGGGGGTGGTCGGCCGTGTTCTTTGTGTTGGTACAGAACAACCTGCTCTTGTCTGCTTTGGGTCTTTGTGCTGACTGGTTGAAAACTTGCTTGGTGATATACCGCCGTGTGAGACCATGTGTTGGTCAAAACTTAGTAAACTCGTATATTCATGGTTGGTAATTTGGTCAGCTGCGACGTGCTTGTTTGGAACTTTATTTTGTACTTTGGTTAATGGTTCAGAATTGAGATACACACAGCTTGTTAGGAACTTCATTTTATACTTTGTCAACAGTTCAGAATTGAGATACACACAGCTTGTTTGGAACTTTATGTTGTACTTTGGTTAACAGTTCAGAATTGATATACTCTTGCAATGTTCAAAACTCCTGTTTTGCGCTCACATGCTGCCATTTTTTTTAAAGTCCGAATCTGTGCTGAAGCAGTGTGATATTTAGTTTCTTTACATATACTTCTCTTGCTGATGATTAGATTAGATGGTTAAAAGACTGGACTCTCATGTGCCAATATGAATGTTCAACGTTGACTGAACTCTCATGTACCAAGTTGAAAGTTCAAACGTTCTGCCAACGACAATCAGCTTTCTCACCATTTTTTCTCTTTGAACCGAGCTATCAAAATCTGTCCAAATTTTAGTTTGCGTTGTTCCAATTAGACGAAATAGTATATATTGAATATGTCTCCCTATCTAGACAATTTGAGCAAAAAAATACCATATATACTATTATCTATTTTCTAGAATTGAATTAGTCTTATTTTGCTAATTTCTAAAATTGATCAGCATGAATTAATACCTTTTCTTTTAGGGAAGCATGGATATTAGTACTTGTTTTAGCCAGGATTCTGGATCAGGGTGGTCCAACTAATAAAAAAAGTCACAGATACAACATGTCAACATACAGAATATCTTTTATCAAAAAGCACTTCCCAAATACAACATGTCAACATACTTTATACTTTATAATTACAAAATACGGATCAATAAACTCTTGAAAGCATATTAAAATTATAATTAAGTCCAAAATTACTTACAAGAAGCTAGCACACCTTTTAATTTTAACAAATTTTGGAAGCACAAAACTTTTTTTTATCAAAATACCAAAAAGAGTTGCATTTCTTTTATATTAACATTAGAGAAAAAATATTTACACGATTACACGCACACGCACACGCGCACACGCGCGCACACACACACACACACATACACACTACAAAGCACAAAACTTTGAGTTTGCGCTCTTGGCCAGGCTTAGAAAACAGGATCGTTCGTACCCACGTACAGGGAAATAATCTCTTTTTAGAATGGTGTACAGGGAAACATCATTTTTTTTAGGAGAACATAAAGGGAAACAATTAGCTGCTAGTTTGAGTCCTGCCTTTTATGGACTTTGGTACCTGGGCTATGTAATTGAAGTATATGAGCTTTGGCTGACAAAATCCCAGGGCGGTCCATGGACAAGCCTTGCCATCCCACGGCTACGCCAATTGTTTTATCCTAATATATCCGGCAAGTAAGCAAACACGCATGCCCTGAACTTCTATACTTAGGTAACATGTGAATGACGCAAGCACATAACTATTAGCCCAGAGGCCACGTGCTACGACGGGATCGGCCTGAGGATTGACCACATGCATGTTGCAACAAGTCTTTTCATTACAATAAAGAAAAACTCAAACCAATATTATTTGTTTGTAACATTTAGCTACGTAGATTACCCATGTGTTACAAATTGTAACACAACATTGCATCTCATATATGTGTTACATTCCTGTAACACTCTCTCAACCAGCACAAATAATGTGTTACAACCCTGTAACACATTCGACGCATGTGTAATATGTGTTACAGCTTCGTAACACTTCCCACAGAATCTATTATAATTATTTGTGGACACAAATATTGTGTTACTGGGATTTCACTCAGTAACACATTTTTTCTTGTGTTACCGTGATGTGTTACCAAAGCTAATTCCTGTAGTAGTGGCACTAGCGCCCGTCGACCCGCCGCCGCCGCCGCAACCACGTCGCCACGCCCCATCGTCGTCGTCGCTGCCTCCTCATCCCCGCCGTCGAGCTCCGACGCCGAATCGACCCCGACGCCGGCACCTCCCCCGAACGGCGCCGCCCTCCACCGCCCCCAATGCCGACGACACTGCCGCCACCTCCCCGAGCCCACTGCCTTCCCCCTGCAGCTCCCCTATGAGGACCCCTCCCCTCCTATCCCCTTTCCCTCTGTCACCGGTGCCATTCGCGTGCCCCGGCCAACCCCGCTGCGGCCTGGCTCCGCCCCCTCCCACCGCTCCGGCCTGCTCCCGCCACGCTCACCGCCTCCGTCGCGTTCCCGTCCGTGCGCATGCGCGCTCGGCTCCCGCGCCGTTTGCCTCGCCATCGCCCCACCGCTAGCAGCGCTAGGCCCACCCGCTTCTCGCGAGCCCGAGCGCTCGCCGTCACCGCCATGCGCGCCTCCTTCGGCCGCTCACGCCGCCGCACCGCGCCGCCCCCTGCGCCCGCCTCCGCCTGCCGTGGCCGGCCGGCGAGCCCCGCCGTGGCCACGGCCTCACCCCGCGTCCTGGCGGGCAACGCCCCGCCCGCGCCCGTCGGGTTCGCCCGCTAGCACCCGCTCCAGTGGCCTCCTGTGCCACTGGCAGTAGGGGCCCGCAGCCCAGAACGAAAATAAATAAATAATAAAATGTAATTAATAATTAAATTAATTAACTTAACCTGATTAATTAAACTAATTAAGATTAATTAACTTAATAAACTCATTAACTTATTTAATCTGTTAATTAACCTAAACAGCCACTGACTGGTGGGACCCACATGTCAGGTTGACCCAGTCAACGGTCAATGTTGACTGCTGACGTCATCCTTTCGTCATGCTGATGTCACCATTTACTGTTTTGGATAATTCGAATTAATAATACAAATGTAATTTCAGGATATTGTTTAAACTTTGAAAAATCATAGAAAATAACCCGTAGCTCAGATCGAAAAACTTTGTACATGAAAGTTGCTCAGAACGACGAGACGAATTCGAATGCGCGGTCTGTTCGTCCGTCACACGTCCCTAACTACCCAAACATGGAACCGTTCCCCTCCTGTCATCTGTCTGACAAATGTCCGGAACCGGGAAAACATTCCCGGATGGATTCCCCCTTCCTCGATGACGTGCAACCATACGTTAGGACACACCCGGCACTGCATATTGTCATGTCATACTTTGTGTTGCTCTTGTTTGCTGTGTATTTATACTGTTTCCTCCCCCACTTCTCTCTCGTTAGACCCCGACGCAGTTCCCGGTACCGACACAGCTCCGGAGCCCGACGCCACCGTTGACGACCTTGCCTTTGCCGCCGAGAAAACAGGCAAAGCACCCACCCCCCCCCACCCCCCCCCCCCCCCCCCCCCCCCTTGAGCATACCGATATCGCCTATTCTTTCTCTCTCATGGTTGCATTAGAATTGCTGCTGCTACTGCTTTACCTATTCTGATGCATAGCTTGTTTATTGTAACCTGCTATCGATACCTTACCTGCTTATCCTAAACTGCTTAGTATAGGATGGGTAGAGACCTATCAGTGACCTATCGAGTGCCGAGGGTGATACCTCGTGTAGCACTTCAGATGTTAACTCTGTAGAGTAGCTATTTGGTCGTGGTCATCGAGGGTGATTCCTCCTTCTCCACTTCCGATACGACCCTATCGTGCAACACATCAAGCGTGAACCCATCGAGGGTGATTCCTCCGAGTTCACCTTGACGGATACATCGAGTAGGAATCCAACGAGGGTGATACCTCGGATTCCCCTGATGTTATGGACACACGGATACTTGGACTGTACTATTGTTACTTGGAAAGGCGGGTCGACCCTGAGGGGTACCCGCGTGTGATGTGAAGACGGGTTGCCTGTATGGTGCCCGAGTGATGAATACGAGGCATGGCCGGGAATTCTTGGCCCTTGCCGCAAGTCCTCGAGACGGGGCAACGGGGTCACATCGATCGTGAGTCTCTGCTCGTTACCGCACCCCCAAGGTACTAACGATTTGGATATTTGATTCGAGTGGGCCTCTGGCCCGATAGCACTAACCATCACGTGGGCATAGTATGGGCGTTCGGCATCGTATGCATCAGCTGAAAGCTCTGTCAGACGTCCAGTTCAGCAGTGCGGCATGGAGTGATTGGCGCCATTCAGGATAGAGGTGGTGCTTGGATCTGAGCCATGTGCGCAACGACTCGGAGGGTGAGGGGCGATGGCCCAAGACCCCCGAGCGCTTAGGATGTAGACCGGCGGGGACCTCTCTGCTGAGCTCTAGGTAGGGCTGCGGTGTGTCGTTTGGCCGAGGCCGGGCATGACCCAGGAAAAGTGTGTCCGGCCGGAGTTAATCGAGCGTGGTGGGTAAGTTGGTGCACCCCTGCAGGGAAGAACTAATCTATGCATAGCTGGATCCTCGGTAACGGACACTCGGAGTTGTATCCCGATCGATACAACTAAATTGGATACTATGGCTCTGGGATTGCTTCTCGCAGGGAGTCGAGAAGGGATCTCAGGACGAGGTTGATGACTGTATGGCTCTGAGATTGCTTTCTCGCAGGGAGTCGAGGAAGGATCTCTGGCCGAGGTTGATAGTAATGATACTACTATTTTATACGGTACTAATCTACACTCTTCTAATGCTGCAAGACCTCTGAAGATGCTAGTCTTCGATAGGACTAGGCCTTCTCTCTATTCTGGCATTTCTGCAGCCCAGTCCACATATACAGCCCCCCTTTGATAATGTTGCATATGTAGTGTAGATCCTTGCTTGCTGAGTACTTTGGATGAGTACTCACGGTTGCTTTGCTTTCTTTTTCCCCATATCCCTTTTGATGCAACCAGATGACGGAGCCCCGGTTACAGTGGCCCCGCTGATGATCGCTACTGCTACCCCGAGGTTGGATAATACTACGAGCTGGCCGACGACCAGGAGTAGGTTCGGAGGGTCCCAGGCAGGAGGCCTGCGCCTTTCGATCGTAGTGTTTTATTTTGCCCCGCCTTTCTAAAGGCCTATCTGTTTCTCTTTTAATATCTGTACTCAGATATCTGATGCTTCCGCTGACGCTTGTATGCCATCGAGCTATGTATTCGAGCCCTCGAGGCCCTGGCTTGTAATATAAAGCTTGTATGACTTTAATTATGTTTTAGAGTTGTGTTGTGATATCTTCCCGTGAGTCCTTAGGCTTGATCATGTGCATTTGCGTGTATGATTAGTGCACGATTGAACCGGGGGCGTCGCATGAACAGGCCCCCGTTTCGACCGTAGGCGCTCCAACACAAGTCTGTTTCCTCATTTTTGCGGTACGCCACACCCCTCCCGATCAACAGGACCCCGTTTTGACCGTAGGCGCTCCAATACAAGTCCGTTTCCTCCGTTTTGCGGTACGCCAGACCCTTCCCGATGAACAGGACCCCATTTCGACCGTACGCGGTCAAACACAAGTCTGTTTCCTCCGTTCTGCGGTACGCCAGACCCTTCCCAATGAACAGGACCCCGTTCGACCATACGCGATCGAACAGAAGGCCTGTTTCCTCTGTTCTGCGGTACGCCAGACCTTGTTTCGGCTGTTCCGTCCAAGCCGGTTGGCTCCTGATGAACACGACGTATTCCGTTGCCTCCCGATGAACACGACGCATTCCGTTGCCTCCCCATGAACATGACGCAGTTTCTCCATTCAGACCCAGCCGGTTGGCTTCCGATGAATAGGACGCCGTTGCTGCCGTCCGTTGCCTCTCCATGTACACGAGCCCTGGCCGTACGTATGCGCGAGTACGCGATCGAGACCCCGCCCGTATGTACGTACGTGGCCGTATTTTTTGGCATCTGGCTGTACGTACATGTACACGATTTTGACTGGACTGCCTGAACTGCTAACGCTCCTTACTCGGCCACGGTTCATCATGGTAGACAGACCGATCGACCGGTATGTACATAGACAATGCTACGTACGCTTCGACCGGGTGGGTCCCAGCTGTCAGGGAGGATAAGGACACACTTCCTTGCGTGCGAAGACATAGCTGGTGGGTCCCAGCTGTCAGGGGGAAGAATCTTTTTTTTTGCCCGTAATAAGGACGCACTTCCTTGCGTGCGAAGATGTAGCTGGTGGGTCCCAGCTGTCAGGGGGAGAAAACATTATTTTTAGGGTAAAAAGGATGCAGTTGCATGCATGCGTCCATGGGCGTGGTGCGTCCCCACTGTCAGCCTCTCCACGTACAGTCATCTTCCGATGACTCTCGTTTGTTGACCACGTTGACCACACCGTGCAGAGCGCACCAAGCCGGTGGACAACGGCGAGGCCCTAGACTGGAATGCCCTGGATATGGGGAAGACGCGGTAGTGGAGTCGCAGATGGAGAGGAGTGGGAAACTTGACTAGTTCGGGTGCGGGGTGGGCCTACACTTGGCAGAGAATAACAGGAGGTGCGGAGGAGTGGAGGGATGGCCTGGCAGTCGGTGGGGTAGCGTTTCGCTGTGAGGCGCGCAAAACAGCGTCGCTGGACGCCAGAGGCTAGAGCAGGCGGTCCCGGCAGTGCTGGGGGAAAAAGACGAGAGATTGAAGAAGAATGTCGGTCGTTGGATGTAAATCCAACGCCTTGCTTAGGCTTCGACCTTTGTATTTTTATTTTTTGCGAAAGTGCTTAGGCTTCGACCTACTGGGCCACATGTCAGCCAGTCCATTTGGTTTTTTTAGTCCATTTGGTGGGCTGGGTGAAATAATGATGTAGCGTCTATGCAGCCCATTTATATATTATGGTAGAATTTAAAGCCCATTTGCATTTTTCTCGAAATCCGTGGACTTGCTGGGCTGGGTGAAAATATCATGTTGGGCTAGACGGAGAAATGTTATAAAAACATAAACACATGATTGCACGTCTATTACTGCATTGGTCAGTAAAATCTTTGCAAGCTTACGTACGCAATCACCAGGAGTTAACTTGCCAAGTTATATATAAACAATTATTATTATTATATTGTAAGAACTTTCGATTTACGAAATAAAATATCATTTTAATTTGATGAGTTAATAGGACGTGGGGTATTATTAATTTTTAGGCTAGATGTGGGACAGTTGAGTTGGTTTTAGGGAAAAGTACTGGGAGAAAACTCAGATTACATCGAAAAAGAAAGTGGGAGAAAATTCAGATATAGGATTAATGAAAACGAAAAATAAAGGAAGTGGGAAGGTCTATAAAATGGTTGGACGAACGACAGGTTTAACGGAACCTTATGTTGTTTCTATTATATATATGGAATAAAATAAGATATAAATATAAATATATATACTATTATAGAAGGGAAAACATAGGTTCAGTTTTGCATTCTTATAGAAAAATAGAACTGAGTTGTGTGTCGTCTTGAAAAAACAAACATAACTTGGGCTGCTGATGTTATAGACAAGCTAGGCTGGGAGGACCAGAGGCTGCTTGATACCTGCTGGATCCAAAAAAAGTTGAAACATGTCGTGGGCTGCGCATGTTAAACAACAAAACCTAGGCCATGGACCTGGTGGGCCCGGGACTGTCAGCCTCTCGAGGAACAGTCGTCTCCCGATTCTTCTTGTTTTGCTGACCATGTTGCGAATGACAGACGGTGGCGCCGCGGCGAGAGCACCAAGGCGGAGGACGACGTCGAGACCTCGGATCGAACGAACCGAAGCGGGGGAAGACGCAGGCAGAGGGGAGTACGAGGGTTGACTTATTCGGGTGCAGGGTGGGCCGGTGGAGCTGCCGCCGTCGGACAATGTGTGGGAGTAGAGGGATGTCCTGGCCAATGCCATAGGCTATGATGGGTCACCGAGGCGTGCGCGGCAGCGCCGCCAGCCGCTATATAGGAAGAGGACGAAAGATTGAACAAAATAAAGAAATACAAATGGATAGGTGGTTGGTCCCAGATGTCTGTGTACGAGACCTACTGGGTCCACCTGAGAAGGGGAATATGTTGGGAGGAAGGAGATTCAAAGCACGGCAGCCCAGTGAACTAGTTACATACATAAGCAAATAGCCACTAAAAAAAGCAAACAGGTTAATGGGTTCTTAGACGAAATATTTCGGACAAAACAGATAATTACGACACATAGGCTAATGCATAAAACACTCAGATGATAAAGGTGCTTAAACAGATAAAGTACATCATCTAGACCTTCCTGGCACGCTTGATCATGACGATGCGGTTGTCCGTATACTCGTCGGTTACGGGAAGCAGACACGCCCTCATGTCCAAGATCCACCTGTACATGTCGTAGCATGCGTATGCGTCCTTGGCCGCGTAGGTTATGTAGGCTAGATTCAGAGGTACCTCCCACGTGTTCAGGTCCTTGGTATCGTTGTCTTCTTTCATGTTGGCGTAGCAGGGGTCGATGATGGTCTCGGCGAGGTCAACCATGGAGTCCATCTCCTGCCTGTTGCCGATGATCTTGTATTGCTTCTGGATGTCGACAAGCTTGTTGCACCAGATGGCCGAATCATCGCGTTCTTCCTTCTCTCCACCGTAGCGAAGGTGCAGTCAGTGCTGCCGATGAAACGGGCGAATGCTCTAGAACCTCTGATGGCCCTATAGTAGTGGTAGACGAGAACCTCATCCCGCACGCATACCTGGGCGACGGCAATCCGCTGGTCCCTGTCAGGCGACGAATGGATGGGCACACGGTCTAGTCCTGCGACCTTGTGCTTTCTCCTCCTGTAGGTACTGCTTGAACTCGGCGAGGCAGAGCTTCACTGAGTCCAGATCGTTGGTGTACATCACATTCAACTTGGTGCAGCCATGGGACTGAACGGCGAACTCAAAGGTGAACTCCTTGCTGAAGTCCATATCCAGCAGGCTCACCCCTCGGGTCACCATTGGAGTCTCTTCAAGTGAACGAGTGGGTAGGCGGCGGCAGCAGTTCATTTTTCAGCTCTTGGGGAACTAGATTCAACAGTAAACTGAGTGTGTACAGGCGACAACAGTTACTACCCCTCCCTCGCCCGCTGCACGCTCGGCAGAACATGCACCCTCGGCGCATTCAAACGCCTCCATTAAGAAACCTATTCCGGCCACATGTCGGTTCACGAGCGGGTCTGTATTGGTACTATAATAACAAGTGTTAGTGGTCACTTTACTTAAATTTAATTAGCTTTAATTAAAATTTATTCTTAAAACAAGCAATGCATTGGCTCGTTCTATCAGTGCCACAGGATCAACATGCACAACAATTAGAACTATTATTCTCAGGACGCACACGATCAGCACATTTGTCGCACTTTCACACAGACAACACTACCAAGTTTGAATAGTTTGTTATGGTTGCTGTCCTCTGCATCATCATGTCCTGTTTCCTAGCTTGCAAGATTCAGAACCAACAAATAAGATTCAAATAATAAGTACAACAAAGATGCCTACACATCTCATTGATTCCCAGCTTGCAAGATTCAGAACCAACAAATAAGATTCAAATAATAAGTACAACAAAGATGCCTACACATCTCATTGATTCCCAGCTTGCAAGATTCAGAACCAACCCATTAGAGCCTTTTGATAAAGTGAATATCAGGATTAAATCCATCTTGGCTAGCCGTGTCATACAACCCAAGAACTTGGTGAATGCTCTTGACCATCACAACATCTGTAGTTGAGTATTCCTGTTTGCATAGATAAGAAAGAGCATGATTATTATAATAGTGCCACTAGTTGAAGCAAACTTTATTTCCAAAATAAGAAAAGATTGTGATAGAATAGCTTTATTTAAAAAATACAACGTTAGCACAGTATGACAAAGCATAATCATGTTGATAAAGGACAGTACTGACCGGTGTGAGATGACTTTGGGAGATCAAGTTATTCTTCATGTCCCCATATCTTGCTATGAAAGCGATTCATTGACATTCATTAACACCTCAATGTGACAGTAGAAGGAGGAGCGTCGACTCATTTCAATCACTTCTTTTGTGCAGTTCAACTAAAATTATGACGCCCACCAGTTAGAGAGGAGGAGCGTCGACTCATTTCAATCACTTTTTTCTGCAAATTATCTACATTGGAAATGAATTGGTAGCTAAGACAGTAGTTCTATTTTAAATGTATTATTACTTCATTTTATCAGTGGTAGTAGCAGTGCCAAAACAGTAGCACAAGATCACTAGCTGGATGCAGAGTCAAAATCAACCAAAAAGGAACATACCCGGTCATGGGAACCATAACTGAGAGAGGGGCCCCTACGCCGCCACGACTCAATGAGGTCAACCTGCAGATCCATGATTCAATTCATGCGACTTTTTCTGTAGTTCACCTGAAATGAAGCAAAGATTGCATCATTCAGCTAGCAAGAAGTAGTTGCTCTCATGAGCTGGCGGGTTCTTCTTTAGTAGTTGCACTAAAATTAAGCAACATTAAGGTTGGTTGTCCTGCTCATGTAAGGTGCAACTATAATTTGCTTATCCTTTTGTGCAGTTCCACTAAAATAAAGTGCCATTGTGGTGACAGTGACAGCTCATCTTGCAAAGGCTAATAAAATGTTGCACGAGATTACCAGCAGAATTTGACAGAGATTTTGGAAACTCCAATCACCATTTTGTGCAGTTCCGCCAAAATTGAGAGATGTTGCCCACGTGACATTTTAGTTGAACTTCACAAGACACTCATTCCACAAAAAGTGTTTTGTGCAGTTCACCAAAAGGTCACAATAGCAACAAGGTGAAATGCATATCCCTATCTGCACAAAAAGATAGAAAGAAAACAGTTGTTGGTCAATAACAAGATACGAAACATACACGAAATGAAAAGAAGCATCTTGATTATGTTCATAGCAATCACGCAAGGACAGTAGAAATTTTAAAACGTCAGCAATGCTTCATGTTACCGGAAGCATTACGATCTGTCATGGGAAACCACGGCGACCTATGGGGCCATCAGCCCCTTTTGGTTCGGCGGGGGGATGGGCACATTAGACAAAGAGCGGAGAAGCGTCGCGCAGCACGGCAGAGATCACACGGGCAGTCTTTACCCAGGTTCGGGCCACCGTGAGGCGTAAAACCCTACTCCTGCTTTGGTGGATTGATGGTGGATAATGGTGGTGAATGTAGCACACTTGCCCGGCAAGGTTGCTCTGGGGGCGAGAGTGGCTACGCGCGTATGGATATGCGAGGATCCAACCCTTTCTATGGTCGCCATGGGCCCCCTTTTATAGATTAAGGGGTCACCACAATGGCAAATCGGTCTTTGCGTACTGATTAGATAGCTAACAGTGCTATCATATCTAACTCTGCAGGCTGACAGAGCGCATTAAATGCGTCGCTCGGTGTCACATCACAGCTTGCCCGGCAGGCCCTGCCGGGCTGTTTTGCCAGCTTTACGCCTGCTCGCTTGACACGTCTCAGGACGGGTGTCATATGAAGGTATTTGCTGTAGGAAGTGGCCGCCATGTGGCAGAAAGCAGCCATTTAGTCACCTTGGAGCTCGACACCGCTTTGATTGCTGACTTGCGTCACTTGTGAGGTCGAGCGGTGGAGTGGCTTGCCTCCGCCAGCCCCGGCAGGCCTGCCAGGAAGATCTGGGAGCTTGCTTCCGGGGAAAAAACCCAACCCTGCTAGGCTCGCCTGCCCGGCAAGGTAGGTCCTTCCCTTAGCGATGCCTTGTTCCTCTGGCTCACCTTGGCCTTCTTGACTTGCACTTGGATCCTTCAAAGGAATTGATCCTCCTTGCTTGGTCTAATCTTGGTCTTGGAATCTTGTCTCTGGCCTGTGCATAGTCCGTGTAATGGACCCAGGGTCTGTTGCACCGACAGGAGCCCCCGGGCCTGGCACAGACGCACCGCTGGGTGTTGTCGGGGTAGGCCCTAACCAGTGCATAGGCAGAAATGTAAGGGCGGATCCACCCCTTGAGATCTTCTTTGCTTCTTCATTAACCTGAGCTCGGGTCAGTTTCCGGTTTTCCCGCGCGTCGTGCAACGCTTAGGGGAGAAACTGAACCATGATATGTGGACGGCCCACGCCCCATGATCACGGGGTAGGAAACTGCCATCCCACTTGCCTACTGCCCCGGAGTGCCTCCGCCATGTGTACCGCATGCATTGCGCAGGGTAGGTGGTGGACGCGGAGGGCGCGGGAATGGGCGCCATGGCAGAAAGCCAGGCATCGCCGAGTGGTGTAGAGGGGCGGCTCTGATTCCTCGAGCCGTTGGAGGCGCAAGGGGAACCGCATTGGAGGAGCAAGGTGGTCGCCTGCTGAATGAGAGGCCAGCCCCCTGCCTTGTTCTTCTATAAAAGGGGGCAGGAGTAGTGTGTCTGCTCACACACCTTCCTTCTCCCTTTCTTCAAGGCTTGTCTTGCTTGCCATGGTGAGGGGGCGAGGGCGTGGTAGTACTCCGGTGGTGGCGACGAGAACTTCTGCTCGATAGCGTCTCCTCCCTCCTCTCGATGATGTGGGGGCGGAACCCGCTGTGAGAGGAGGCGGAAGGGGGCGTGGCCGAGGTCATCGTGGTGTGCGCAGCCGAGGAGGCCGGGGCGGCGCCTCAATTGCGCTTGCACCGGACGCTCCTCCTCCGATGGAAGGCCACATCAGAGATCAACCCTTGGAGTTCGTCATCAGGCTGTACAAGCCTCCACGCGGCCACCTCCGCCTCCCTACTCCATTTGCAAGGGTGATGGAGCTCGAACAGCCGCGTGCGCTGAGGTTGCACATGAGGGGCTGTGGGAATGGCGGCATGCGGGTGGATGTTGACTTCCCTGCTCCTCATGTTATGTACCTCCGCCGCAGCTGGAAGACCTTTGCTCGAGCCCATAGCTTGTTGGAGGGGCACGTTCTCTAGTTTAAATTAATGGAGAGCGGCCTGCTTTCTGTCAAGGTCTTTGGGCGCTCGGGAGCTCGCTTAGGGTGCTGCGTGGAGAGCTCGACCGACAACGAAAGCTCCTCCTTGAGCGAAAGCGACGAGGAGGAGACTGACGGCAATGACGACGGCAGCGACCGGGAGGGCAACGACTCTGTCTCCGGCTGAACGTCGCTCACACCATCTTCATCAGGCGGCAGCACCATCATCTGTACCTGTGTTTTATCCCCGGCAAGGTGGTTTGCCGGGAAGTTGGATGCAGAGGTGGTGATGGTGCCCCCTGGCCCTTCCAGCAGTCCTCCAGCTGGCCCCCGGTAGGCTTCCTCTCGGGCTACAGCTCCATTAGCCTTGCCGTGCCCTGATGGCCTTGGTGGTGGCGGTCGACGGGTCGCCTCCACCATGCTATCCATCGACGTCTTCGTACACGCCCTCTCGCCCCCGCCGGGCATCCTCTCCTGGAGCCCGTCAGGGTCAGGCTGGGCTTCTGCCTAGGCACTCCTCTTGCCCTCTTCACCTTCTTCCGCCGTGCCTAGGAGGAGAGGGACAAGAAAAGGCATTACGGGGCACTTATCTTTTTTCAGTCTTAAGTCTGTAGGCACTTGCCAAATTTTAGTTCAAATAATGTAATCTCTTGTACCCATGTTTATGTTCCGTGAGATTGGTACTTGTAGATCAGCATATTAATGAAAAAGATAAGCTTTGTCGTGTACTTGTGCATGTATGATATCCATGCAGAGGTGAAATGCCTCCATACTTTCACGTAAACAAGTAGATCTCGGTAAGCTACCTTGCTGGCACCCCATAAGACTGCTGCCGTGAGGCTGAGCCTGCCGGGCGCAGAACCTATTGGGAGAGACCAGCCCCCCGCCAACCCCTTTCAGCCAAAGGCCACTACGACCATCCTGACCGAAGCAGCGTTCGTGCCAGTAGATGGGAGCACCTTTGTTTCTAAGGCGGCGAGGTTTTCGTATGCACAAGTTCTACTCACGGAACAAGTATGGATAAGAGATGGAACTTATCTGTTTAGCTTGCTGGAGATCGCAGTGTTGGCTTGTCTTCGCATCCTCTTCCTAGGACTAAGTCCATGGCAGGAGCCTGCAGTTTATGCAAATGAAGATGATGCCAGATGCAATCTATCTACATGATCATGCAACCTATCTACATGAATCATGCAATGCTTATGAAATGCTTATGCATGCATGCAACTTGTCGAGGGTCCCCAGCGCTTCATTTATTTCTCTGTTGCTCAGGGTCTGCGCCTGGCTTTGTACAAGGGGTTACATGCAGCTGAGGCAAGGCCTGTACAAAAGGGTAGCTGCCAGGCAGGGCCCGATAGCCGCACCTTATGGGTAGAACTTGCGGAGATGCTCAATATTCCATGAGTTTTGCAATTGAATGCCATCTCCGGTCTCCAGACGGACTGCGCCAGGTCTGGTGACTCGTACTACTCGGTAAGGGCCTTCCCACTTCGGCGACAGCTTGTTTGTACCCTTGGTGGACTGAATGCGCCTAAGGACAAGGTTGCCTTCCTCAAAACACTGGGCATGAACCCTGTGGCTATGATAGCGATGCAGGGCTTGCTGATAGCGTGCAGCACACGTAGCAGCCCGGAGATGGTTCTCCTCGAGAAGCACGGCGTCGTCATGCATGTGCTGTTCCTGTGCTACTTCATTGTAGGCAAGCACTCGAGGTGACCCGTAAATGAGTTCCGTGGGATAACTGCTTCTACCCCATAGACTAGGGAGAAGGGAGTCTGCCCGGTAGCTCGGTTTGGTGTCGTTCTGTGGGACCAAAGAACCACCGGCAGCTCATTGATCCATTGCCTGCCATGCTTCCGCAGCTTATCAAACGTTCTCATCTTGAGTCCTCGCAGCACTTCAGCGTTCGCCCTCTCAGCTTGTCTCTTGCTTCTGGGATGTGTGACAGATGTAAATGAGATCTTGCTTCTGAGGGCATGAACATATTGCATGAAGGCGCGGCTCATGAACTGGGTGCCGTTGTCGGTGATGATCCGGGCAGGGACCCCGAAGTGGCACACCAATCCTTTCAAGAACTTGATAGCTGACTGAACAGTCACCTTTCTCACGGCATCTACTTCTGGCCACTTTGTAAACTTGTCGATTGCAATGAACAAGAATTCAAAGCCCCGGCAGCTCGAGGGAAAGGGCCGAGGATATCGAGGCCCCAGACCGAAAACGACCATGACAAAGGGATTATCTGGAGTGCTTGGGCAGGCACATGAATATTTTTGAAATGGAACTGACAGGCTTCACACTTGGTGACGAGCTCAACCGCATCTTGGAGGGCTGTGGGCCAATAGAATCCTTGCCGGAATGCTTTCCCAACCAAAGCCCTTGATCCAATGTGGGAGCCGCACATGCCTTTGTGTATCTCTGCCAGCAGTTCCTTTCCTCCTTACCGGCAAATGCACTTAAATTTCACACCGTTGGGCCTTCTTCTGTATAGTGTGTCATTGAGAAAATGATACATACTGGCCCTCCGGGCTACTCTTTCAGCTTCTTCTTGCTCTTTGGGAAGTTCTCCAATTTGGAGGAAATGGACTATGTGCCTTGCCCAAGTTGGAGCCTGAGGCTCGGCAACGAGGACTAGCGGCACCTCCTCATTCGTGGGGGCGCATCCCTTGACTGCGGGGACCAGTGGCCCGGTAGGAGGGTGCAGCCCGGCAAGCGAAGGGGAGTTGTTTCCGGTAGGGTCCCTGCCAGGAGCCCCGAAAGGCTCTACCGGGAGAGGCTTACCGGAGTCCAATTTCCTCCTCTTTCGGGCCATTGTTGTCGGGGATACAGAGGGCTGAGTAAGATGGAGAACAAAAGTCCCTGGTTCCACAGGAAGCTCCTGCGCAGCGCACTTTGACAGGTGATCAGCAATGCTGTTTTTCGCATGGGGTACATGCTCTGTTTGCAACCCGTCAAAGTGCTCCTCGAATCTTCTCACTTCCTCGACGTATGCCTCCATCAATGGGCTTTGGTAATCCTTGTTGACTTGTCTCACCACTAGTTGTGAATCTCCTCGAATGATCAGCTTCTTGATTCCCAATTCTGTGGCAATTCTGAGCCCGGCAAGAAGCCCTTCATATTCTGTTGTATTGTTGGTTGCCTCCTCCCGGGGAAAGTGCATCTGGACGACGTACCTCAGGTGCTCTCCAGTGGGAGCCACGAGAAGCACGCCAGCCCCTGCACCTTGTAGGGAGAAGGCACCATCGAAATACATGATCCATTCTTGGGGCGCTTCCTTGCGGGGATAACTATTTCTTGTACTTCTTCATCAGGGGTTGGCGTCCATTCTGCAATAAACTCTGCCAACGCCCTGCTCTGGATTGTTGATGTGCTTTCAAACTTCAGGCCAAAGCTGGATAACTCCAATGCCCACTCCACTATCCTGCCGGTGGCCTCTGGGTTTTGAAGTATCCTTTGCAATGGGAAGCGGGTGACAACCGTGATCTCATGGGCTTGGAAGTAGTGGCGAAGTTTCCTTGAGGCCATGACAAGGCCAAAGATCAACTTTTGCACGCCAGAATACCTGGATCTAGCCCCCTGCAACAGGGAGCTCACGAAGTATACTAGGCGCTGCACCACCTTCTTCCTTGCCATGTCCTTGGGGTTGCTTCCGCTGCCGTGCTCTTCTTTGTCCTGATCCGTATCTGGCCTTGCCGGGCCGCTCTCTTCCTCTTCCCCGGGCGGGACACTTGCTGAGGTGGCTGCTTCTTCCACTTCTCGCTATTCTACTAGGGCTGCACTAACCACTTGATTAGTTGCTGCCAGATATAGCAGTAATGGCTCTTGTGGTTTGGGTGCGACCAAAGTAGGCACAGAAGACAAGTAGGCCTTCAAATCCTGCAGTGTTGCATCTGCTTCCGGGGTCCACTTCATGGGTCCTGCCCTTTTCAAAATCTTGAAGAATGGCAAGGCGCACTCGGCAGACTTGGAGATGAATCTGCTAAGCGCGGCAATGCATCCTGTGAAACGCCTCACATCCTTAACTATCTTGGGTGCCTGTATCTACTCAATAGCCTTGATCTTATCGGGGTTGGCCTCTATCCCATGGTGGGACACAAAGAAACCAAGTAGCTTGCCGGAGGGAACGCCAAACACGCACTTCTCCGGATTCAGCTTCAAGTTGATCTTGCGCAGATTAGCAAATGTCTCTTCTAAATCCTGGATGAGGGTTGATCTGTCCTTGGTCTTGACCACAATATCATCCATATAGGCTTCAATGTTCCTGTGCAACTGTGGTTCAAAGCCAATCTGGACAGCTCTTGCAAAAGTGGACCCAGCACTCTTCAACCCGAAAGGCATGTGCACTAAGCAGTACCTGCCGCACGGGGTGATGAATGAGGTCTTTTCTTCGTCTTCCTTGGACATAAAAATCTGATGGTATCCAGAGTATGCATCCAGAAAAGAGAGCAACTCACATCCTGAAGTAGAATCCATGATCTGGTCGATGCGCAGCAAGGGAAATGGGTCCTTTGGGCATGCCTTGTTCAGGTCCGTAAAATCTATGCAAAGCCTCCATTTTTTCCATTAGCCTTGCGCACAACCACTGGGTTTGCTAACCATGTTGGATGCAGTACTCCTCTGACCAAACCAGCTACTTCAAGTTTCTTGATTTCCTCGACAATGAACCGCTGCCGTTCCAAGGCCTGCTTCCGAACCTTCTACTTGACGGGCCAGGCATGTGGGCAGACAGCAAGGTGGTGCTCGATTACCTCCCTGGGAACACCGGGGATATCAGATGGTTGCCAGGCAAACACATCGATATTCGCCCGCAGGAAGGCAACGAGCGCGCTTTCCTATTTGTCATCAAGGGTGGCGCTATTAGTGAAAGTACCATCAACACCAGCCAGCCCAGCCGCGACCTTTTTCACTTGGGGTGGAGTAGCCTTGGATCTCTTGCTGTTGGAACTCTCTGGCGTGTCATCAACGGGCGCGGCACATTCCACAAAGGTACGCTTCCTGGATTCCTGGCCAGTGCCTCTGTTATGCTTTTCCTTGGCGGGAACTGTGGCTTCCGCGACCTCTGCCGCGACCGCGTCCCGGTACATCTTATCCACGCAAATAATTGCATCTTTCTTGTCCGACGGAACCAAAATGACGCCCATCGGCCCTGGCATCTTCAAGGTGTTGTAGGCATAGTGGGATGCTGCCATGAATTTGGCCAGGGCCGGGCGCCCAAGGATCCCGTTGTACGGCAGAGGGAGGTCAACCACATCAAACACAACTTTCTCAGTCCTGTAGTTCAACTCCCCTCCAAATTTCACTGGCAACGTAACCTTTCCCTTAGGATGGCTCCTGCCGGGATTGACTCCTTGAAACGTGCCTGTGGCCTTAAGTTCTTCCTCTGCTATCTAGAGTTTGCTAATAACCTTTGGGGAAATCAGATTCAACCCGGCCCCACCGTCAACCAGCATCTTTGTGACCTTGAGGTTGCGAATTGTTGGTGAGACCAACAATGGCAAGCACCCTACCGCAGTAATGCGGTCGGGGTGGTCATCTCATAAAAGATTATGGGCGTGCGTGACCACTTGAGCGGCTTCCGAGAATCTGCTGCTGGCTCCATGGCATTGACTTCACGCGCCCACTTTGAAACCCGTCAATGCACAGGGCGTCAGTGGCCTTCTGAATTCCTGCTCGCTGGTTTCCTCTTCATTCCCTCCATCACTCTCGTTATTGCAATCCTCCTTCTCTCGGCCCTTGGCGGGTTTCCCTTGGTTCCGAGGAGCCTTGCCGGGGCGATTTACTTCACCACCTCGGCCCTTCCCGCCAGCACCATTCTGACCTTTTTCCTTATCACGCTTCTCATACTCAGCCTTTTGTCTCTTGACGAGCTACTCAACTTGAGAACACTCCTGGAGATCATGGCCCTTGGTCCGATGAATCTTACAGTACGGCCCATCACCTTTCCCAGCTTTCTCGGCAGCCGCCGCATCCCGGCAGTCAGCGCATGTGGTAGCCTCCTTGCCGGGGGCTTCAGCCTTGGCCTTCTTGCCGGTACTAGGTGTGCCTGACCCTTCAACAGTCATCACTGTCTTATCCTTGCGCTTCTTGTTGTGCTTCTTGTTCTTCTTCTTCTTACTGATGGTTTCGTCGTCATCTTCTAAGTCGATGTCGACGCAATCTTCCTCTCCAGGAAGTTTCCTCCCCTCCTCCACCCGAGCACACTTATCCACCAAAGTGTAGAGCTCCTTCACAGTCTTGGGCAACCAAACGTTCATCTTGGAACGTATCCTGCGGTTGCGCAAGTTGGATTGGAAGGCAGCTATCACGGCAGCTGGGTGGATATCTAGGATATTTCTGTGGACTCGACTGAATCTCTGCAAGTACTTCCGCAGAGTTTCTCCTTCTTTCTGCCGGAGAAGCTGCAAGTCATTGGGCCACCCTGGTTCTTGATGGCCGCCTATGAAGGCACCAATGAACTCGTGATACAGGTCAGCCCAGGTCGAAATGGAGTTCTCCGGCAGGTGCATCAGCCAAGACCTCACATTTGACTTGATGGCCAAAGGGAAGTAGTTGGCGAACACCTTCTCATCTCTTCCCCCGGCAGCTTGAACAGCGATGGTGTAGATGCTCCAGAACTCTGTCGGGTTTAGTCTCCCATCATACTTCTCGGGTATCTCTAGCTTGAACATGCGAGTGGACGGCCAACGGACTTGCCGCAGCTCACGGGTGAAGGCAGGGCACCCAACCTTGAAAGGCAGGCACCCGCCATCTCCGAGCGCAGGCTCGTCGATGTCGGGGCCATCGCACCCATTGGACCGGCGGGGGTTGTCGCGGCGCCGCTCGTCGATGAAGTGCGCGCCTTCCCTTCGCCTGCCCTCCGGGGCACGCTGTCGGCCTTAACGCGCTTGAGGATTTGACGAGGCCATCGAGACGTCATCGGGCGCCTAGACTTGCGGCTCCTGGGCGGCATGCCGTGGTGAGGATTGCACCGTGGGGGTGGCCCCTCCCGCGCGACCAGCCGCACGAGCCGTCGTTGCTGCCTGGGAAGGCCGTGGCGGTCCGGCCCGCTGTGATCCTTCCGCCTTGGTAAAACCAATCAAACTTTGGATGGTGGCTTGCCACTTGTCCATCTGGTCTGCCACCGATGGAAATCTCAACAGTAGTTGGGCTTGCGCCATGGCCTCTAAGGCAGTGCTTGGCATAGGTGATGACGATGTAGATTGTAGTGTCGCTCGGCTCCCGACATTGCCGGTAGCGACTGCGCCGCGCCCTTGCTGCTGTGAACCAGCCATTTGGACGGCATGGTGACGCGGCGGAGGCGCCTGAGGGCCAGCAGCTCCGTTGGGCACAGTAGTTGGGCCAGCCCGTCCCGAGGGTGGCGCATGCCCTGCGGCCGCGCCCGCAGCGGGGGCGGCCAAAGGTTTGCGATTCGCCCCAGAGCGAGCATCATCACTGTGGCTGTGCCCGTTGGCGAGGAGAAAGGGTTCAGGCGGAACGACCCCTCCATCCGTACCTCATGGAGCACGGTCATCGGGATGTTGCTGATGCTGTCCTTCCCCGGTACCTCCCGGTCCTGCTTCGGCCGTGGGGGAGGTGGTGACGACGCCGCTTGCGCCAACCACGTTCCCTGCAGCATCCACACCCTCACGAGCCCCCGTGTTCCCCGCGACGTCGGCGGTCATAGGCGGCGGAGCCTTCGAGGTGGATGGGTGGTTTGCAGCTCCGGGCTTCCTCTTGGGCGCCATAGTCGATGACGCCATCGACGATGAAAATGTCGATGAAGATGACGCGCAGCGTACGCTCTTGGTTTCGCGCAAGTGATCCCCCTACCTGGCGCGCCAAAGATGTCGTGGGAAACCACGGCCACCTATGGGGCCATCAGCCCCTTTTGGTTCGGCGGGGGGATGGGCACGTTGCACAAAGAGCGGAGAAGCGTCGCGCAGCACGGCAGAGATCACACGGGCAGTCTTTACCCAGGTTCGGGCCGCCGTGAGGCGTAAAATCCTACTCCTGCTTTGGTGGATTGATGATGGATAATGGTGGTGAATGTAGCATACTCGCCCAGCAAGGTTGCTCTGGGGGCGAGAGTGGCTATGTGCGTATGGATATGCGAGGATCCAACCCTTTCTATGGTCGCCATGGGCCTCCTTTTATAGATTAAGGGGTCACCACAGTGGCAAATCGATCTTTGTGTACTGATTAGATAGCTAATAGTGCTATCATATCTAACTCTACAGGCTGACAGAGCGCATTAAATGCGCTGCTCAGTGTCACATCATAGCTTGCCCGGCAGGCCCTGCCAGGCTGTTTTGCCAGCTTTGCGCCTGCTTGCTTGACACGTCTCAGGACGGGTGTCATATGGAGGTGTTTGCTGTAGGAAGTGGCCGCCATGTGGCAGAAAGCAGCCATTTAGTCACCTTGGAGCTCGACACCGCTTTGATTACTGACTTGCGTCGCTTGTGAGGTGGAGCAGTGGAGTGGCTTGCCTCTGCCAGCCCCGGTAGGCCTGCCGGGACGATCTGGGAGCTTGCTTCCGGGGCAAAAACCCAACCCTGCTAGGCTCGCCTGCCCGGCAAGGTAGGTCCTTCCCTTAGCGATGCCTTGTTCCTCTAACTCATCTTGGCCTTCTTGACTTGCACTTGGATCCTTCAAAGGAATTGATCCTCCTTGCTTGGTCTGATCTTGGTCTTGTAATCTTGTCTCTGGCCTGTGCACAGTCCGTGCAATGGACCCAGGGTCTGTTGCACCGACACGATCAATAATGACATTCGTCAAATATGGGATTACTTTAATGGTGGCATTGCTTGTTTACCAGATACAGTAGATCAACAGCAGCTAAAGAGTTGGTTTAAGGGCATGGGACCGTGGGGACACCAGGACACTCAGCAGCGTAAAGAAGCAACTTACTTATCATACTGGGGAAAACAACCGGAGTACCATTTGTAACACGGTTTAATTGCATCATATCACTGGAGGCATTATATTAACAATAACACTGGTTAGACATGTCCTTAAGGTAACAGTGTGATCGCTTCATTTTACATGCGCCCTTACATTAACAATAGCAAAAAGTTGGTATAAGGACATGCGATAGTGGACGCATCAGCACAATGTACCTACAAGGAGGCATAAAGTGGTGATGCCGAGTTTGTTCATACTCTGTGAGGGCGGCAAATCTAATCCTGGAGACCTTTTACTATGTGAGGGCAGCAAATCAAATCCTAGACATACTCTGTTGACTTGTCCACGAGCCGCCACTTTCTATCCTTTTTCAACCAATAATAGATCTGTTCCTTATCCAGTTTGTACTGCCTTTTTCGTTTATTTCCCTTTTCAACCAAGAGACCGGTTGGGTATCCAGTCTCTACTACTTTCCCCCTGTTATTTCCTCTTTGAATCAAGTCCTAAATTCGTGCTATGACTTTCCCCCTTTCTTCGTTGTTTGAACCAAGTCCTAGATTCGACTGCATGAAGTAGCTTTACCTCCAATAATACTAAAAATTTAGGTGGCTTTGGAAGAGCTGATGGAAGTAGAAAAAGATGCACATGCAGACACGTGGGGAGCTGGGGCAGTAGAGCAAGGCCGCTTCCGAAGAACTTATACCTGAGGGTCATCGGGATGTCGGCGGCGGCAGGTCGGATCTGCGCACAATACGGCAGGGAGGAAGAAGGGTCGGAGGACCTCCCGAGTCGGCGCTGTGTCGGAGAGAACGGCACGAGCAGAGGATCGGGACCCACCGGCAGCTGTGGGTTTCCTCCCTCGCCGCCGATGACTGCGTGAATGATGCACCTAGTCCTCTACACACACCGGCCGAAGGAATCCGGCCAGATCTATGATCAGCGGTGAGCACTAAGAAAATATCGCTACCGCTGTCTTGTTTGGATCTGGAGAGGATGAGAGAATGAAGAGAGCAACCCTAGTAAAGCAAGCGCTTAGGCCCCTGCCTATATATATAGTGGAGTGATTATCTTTTTCTATCCACAACAAGCATTTCAATTTGTGTATGTGGCATTAAAGAAAATAAACTCTCTATTTAACGTGACTAACTGTACAACTCCTACTTACTAGTAGTAGTATTGTTCACTTGTGCTCCCCGGCCCTCCATTCATTGAACAACCCCACGGGTCAATAAACATACAATACTAGTATTTATATAGAACGAACAAGCTTGAACTATTTTGGCTTTGAGATATCGATGGTACAATTTGACCACATTGCATCAATGGACTCAGTACTTTGAAGTAACCTATACGTATAAATACATGCACGGTTTACATTCTGAATCGCTAGCTAGAGCTTGAACTGTATTTGTTTACATGTACCACATTTTTCTTTTGGTTTTCTGCTCCATGGCGCAATTCATCGATACAAAATTATACTATGAGTAGTTAAAAGTTGAGGGCGGGGCTTTTCCCGGGCAGTACGCGTGGCAGTTTTCATGTAGGCGGTTTGACAGACAGGCGAGGAGGGTGAGGGAGTAGCGGATTCAACTTACTGCTGGAAAGGTAGGGCTATGCGATTTGACGGCGCGTTACTGCTGGAAAGACGGGGTCTTGTGATATGACTACTCACTATAGTCATGAATTACTGGCACTACAACCGGGGTGATGCCCCCCTTCCATTCCCCAATCTAATCTGGTGCATGACACGTCAACCCGGATGCTGGCTCTCCCACATGTCGGCGAAGTACGTAAGGAGCAAAGAATCATGCGGTATATATAGTGTATATACTAGTACTACTACTCACGTCGGAGGAGTGCAAACCACGGCAGCCCAGTGAACCAGCAGGCGATAGGCCATAGAAAACAATGTGGTGATATGGCCATAAAAAACAATGTGCTACAGTCCAGTCTGTAGCATGTACAGTACTACTCCTCTTCCTCCTCGTCTCGGTTCATCACCATCATACTTTCCCCATTCCTGTGTTTTCAGTATCCTGCGAATCAAAGAGGCCCTTAGACTGGTTTAGGTCCGGTCATTTTTTATAAATGTGTTATGTCCAAAATTTAATGAACGTGCTCTAGTTTCTATGAAAATAATCCGGTTTGCATGTAGTAATTCATTTATTTATTTATTCTTCTGCGGGGGGTTTGCATGTAATTCGTGAGGTCTGAAATGTAAAGTACGCCGGCATGGTTGCATATGCTCTGACTCGTGCATGCACTACGACCCAGATACTCTATGTCCCACATGTCGGCGAAAGGGAGCACGTGGAAATAGCCTAGGAGTACATATAGGAGGATAAATGCATGAAAAATATGTACTATGAAGCGTAGCTGCGGTTCGAAAAGGAGACCTAAAGTGATGATAGGTATAGGTCGCACGCACCCAACTAGTGGTACTAGACGTACGACTACTTTTTCCTCTCAAAAAAAAGAGGTACGAGTACTCAGTACTCCTATTATATCAACACGAGTCCCATCTGACAACAGCGTCCGTGCTACAGCTAGCTCTTCTCCCTTGTTTCTCTCTTCTAATTCTAACTCAGCCGACGCGCGGTGGGCGGGGTGGGGATTTGCCGATGGTCGGTTTGCTCAACTGCGGCCCCACCTCACAGTGAAAATGTTACGACTGGAATAAAAATGCCATACACTAATAAAACATTAAGGCCACGAGGCGATGCAGTGCTGGTTATAGGAAGCAAGAAGAAAGATGCATCCATCGACGACGTCCACCTCCTCGACTCAGGGTGCCAGCCCACCGAACGGCGGCTAAGTAGCAGTGGCTTTCGTGGCCAGGTTGACATGCTTCTGAACAATGGCGTCCAAAGATTCCAGCCGTTGGAAGAAGGCCAACGTCTTTCTGTCCTCGCTGGCCTTGTAGTGGCCTATGTAGAAAATTTCCTCATAGACGTAGATGTGCAGGACGACGGTTTCTTGCATGGCGAGGTGCTGCGCGGCGAGCGCGGCCTCGAGGTGCACATTCTTCGTTGCGACCTCCGGCACCTGCAGGGCCACCAGGGCTTGAAAGAGTTCGTCACCATGGAGGCCGATGAGGGTGGCAGGCAATGAGGAGCCTGGGCGCGCGGGCTGGAGCAGTACAGCAAGGTCGTCCGCGCGCTTCTTGACGGCAGTGAACTTGCGGATGGAGCGGACCATCATGTCGTCCATGCGAGAGGCGAAGCCGGCGTCGGCGAGGACTACGACGCCGGCGGTCACCAGCACCGTCTGGAAACACTGCGCGGTGCGGGGCCACAGGCCGGCGTCTTGGATGATCTGGCACAGCCGACTGCCGCTTGCATCCATCGCCTCCATAGGTGCTTGTGGCTTCTAGTCACTTGGTCTTGGATTGGAGTGAGCAGTGTTGCGCAGAGACTAGGAGTAGATGGATTGGAGTGGTGGGGCGCCTTTATATGAGAGTCCAAACTCTGTTGCATTCACATCGTGCTGGCTCTATTCTGCTTCTCCAATTAATTCCCTCTGCATGCTAATTGAGGATGCATCATTGACCGTTCAACATCTCGGGAACCACTACCCTCTCCCTCCTTGGCATTCAAGCTGTATCAATGTAAATGCGGGTCAAGAAGAGACTAGTCATTTACTACATTGTGCACCGCGACCATGTGAGGGTGCGACGCGAACGGCACAGGCATGCTGTACTTGTTCCACTTTCTCGTTTTGAACTCGTGACTTGTAGTAACGCTTAGTTTTGAATATATAAGTTTGGTTGTCGCGCCAATATATACAGCACTCCCTCCATGTCGGTTGGGTCACTGAAGTCAAAATTAGACACAAAACACGATGGTGACGGACCAGTCTACCTCCGTCCTGGTTTATTGCTCCCCGTCGTAATCTGTGCCAAATTTTGACCATAAATTTGACTAACAAAAGGTTCATTCATGTCACCAAAATTATATCATTGAAAACTATGTTCAAATACAAATCAAATGATATAATTTTTGTTGACATGCACTAACATTTTGTCAGTTAAATCTTTGGTCAAAATTTAGCACAAATTACAAAAGGGACTAATAAACCAGGACCTAGGTAGTACACCAGGTCGAAGACAGTGATACTACATATAATTAACGCCAAATAAGAGCAAGGGATCACACATGTCATTTACGACTAGAATAAAAGTGCCATACACTAATAAAACATTAAGGCCACAAGGCGATGCAGTGCTGGTTACAGGAGGCAAGAAGAAAGATGCATCCATCGACGACGTCCACCTCCTCAACTTAGGGCGTCGGCCCACCGAACGGTGGCTAAGTAGCAACGGCTTTCATGGCCAGGTCGACATGCTTCTAAACAATGGCGTCCAAAGATTCCAGCCGCTGGAAGAAGGCCAACGTCTTTCTGTCCTCGTTGGCCTTGTAGTGGCCTATGTAGACGATTTCCTCGTAGACGTGGATGTGCAGGTCGACGGTTTCTTGCATGGCGAGGCACTGCATGGCGAGCGCGGCCTCGAGGTGCACATTCTTCGTCGCGACCTCTGGCAGCTGCAGGGCCACCAGTGCTTCAAAGAGTTCATCACCTTGGAGGCCGATGAGGGTGGCAGGCAACGAGGAGCCTGGGCGCGCGGGCTGGAGCAGTACGGCAAGGTTGTCCGCGCGCTTCTTGACGGCGGTGAACTTGCGGATGGAGTCGACCATCATCTGGCACATGCGAGAGGCGAAGCCGGCGTCGACGAGGGCTATGACGTCGGTGGTCGCCAGCACCGCCTGGAAACGCTGCGCGGTGCGGGGCCGCAGGCCGGCGTCTTGGACGATCCGGCACAGCCGACTGCCGCTCGCGTCCATCGACGCCATGGGTGCTTGTGGCTTCTGGTCACTTGGTCTTGGTCTTGGATTGGAGTGCGCAGTGTTGCGCAGAGACTAGGAGTAGATGGATTGGAGTACTTACCTCTGCATGCTAATTGAATGCGGAGACATCATTGACCATTCAACGTTTCAGGAATCGCTACCCTCTGCCTCGTTGGCATTCAAGCCGTATCAACGTAAATGCATGTCAAAAAGAGACTAGTCAGTAGTAGTATACTCAATATTGTGCACCGCGACCAAGGTGGAGAGGAAAACGAGAGAACTACATATTTATTTACGATGTAGATTCACTCATTTTGCTCCGTATGTACTCATTTAGGGTGTAGTCACTTGTTGAAATCTCTAGAAAGGCAAATACTCCCTCCGTTTTTATTTACTCTGCATATTAGAGTTGACTGAAGTCGAATTTCATAAAGTTTGACCAAGTTTATAAAAAATAATATAAACATTTATCATAACAAATCTATATGATGTGAAAGTACATTCAATAATAAATCTAATTGTATTGATTTGTTATTGCTTATGTTAATATATATTTTTATAAACTTGGTCAAAGTTTATAAAGCTTGACTTTTACCAAAGCTAATACGCGGACTAAATAAAAACGGAGGGAGTATTTAGGAACGGAGGGACTAGTCCCTCCTTTCCGGTTTACAGGGCTATACTATTAAGAGCAAGTACAATAGTGGGCTTATAGCTTGCTTACATGGCAATTTTGTCTCATGCAAGAGCCTAGCTATATGCGTGCTCCAAGGCTCCGCACCACGCCCCACCCCTGCACAAAGACTGCCACGCGAGAGTTCGCACCTGCCACGTTCGGGTTGCGCTTGGCTCTTCGCCTCTTCGAGAAGACAAACAATGATGTTACTACTTCTACAGTATCGAATCAACTGTTGCATGTCCGTCCACCGCGTGCGGGAGGTATAGCTTGTTGTAGTAAGCAAAAGCTAGTCCTCGTCTGTGAGCCACCGCGCGCATGGGCGAGGGAGAGGGCGTGTAGTAGTAAAATCAAACTTCTCCACCTTGTACGAGTTGATGCAACACATCATAGCACTGGCCCCACATGCTTGCCTCTAAACTTGGCTAAAAGACCCGCAGTGTACAATATATTTGCTGCAACCTCTAACATTTACCCCACCACAAATTAAAATATATATTCGTGTCTTGACCTGATGAGCGTGCAAACTACAATCACCAGGATGACAGGTAGGGCCAGAAGATTATTTTAATCAAAAAAATGCTTCGAGACGGCCTCATAGCATGGAGCCGACTCCAACGATTTTAAGCTTAGAGGCACGGTACACGCTATCCTAGACTATGTCACTATACTACCTCACCTACACATGAAACTGCCACACGAGCGTCCGGGTTGCACTTGGCTCTTTGCCTCTTCGGGAAGTCGAACAATGATGGTACTACTGCACTGGAGTACTACTAGTATGCTTCTGGCCATCTGACACCGAATGAACTGCTGCATGTCCACCGCGTGCGGGAGGGAGAGCGTGTAGCGAAAGCTTCTCCTAGTCCTACGAGCCACCACGCTTATGGGCGAGGGAGAGGGCATTGTAATCAAACTTCTCCTTATTTGTACGAGTTGACAAGACACATCAAAGCAGTGCACTCGATATATTTCAATAATTTGCGTTTACTGATGCATTAATTACAACGCATGCATGCATGTCGTGACTTTCCTTTTGATACTTTCATGTGTTGATTTAATGCACCTTGAAGTAGTATGAATATGTGATGGTAAAACTTTGTAATGCCCCGGCCCTAAAGCGAGAGATGGTTGTGCACAAGGAGGGTGAGATCATGCCAACGGAATAGGACCCGACGATGGAGCTCTCTATGGTCTCTATGGACCTCACCTTGCTCCACTGCCCCTTGTGCCTCTGCCCCTTGAAGCCTCCAGTGTATGAGGTTCGAATACACCTCGTCCGTTCGGCTGATCGAGCAAGGTGCAGGTTTCTTGATTGATGTGTTGTTTGATTGATTTGTGCAGTGCAAGGGAGGGCACCTGGCCTGCGCGGACTGCCGTGGCAAGCGCCCCGGGAACCAGCGGCAGTGCCAGAATTGCAAGCGCGGCGGCGGCTTCGACATGCAGAACACGGTGATGGATGCTGTCCTCTCCTCGGTGAGGGTGGATTGCCCGCACGAAGGTTGTGGGCTCTACGTCACTTACCACAAGCTCGCCGATCACCAGAGCGTGTGTCCGCTCGCGCCCTGCAAATGCCCCGTGCTCGTCTGCGGCTACGAAGGCCCGCCGCCGGCGCTCCCCCACCACATCAGCACCGTGCATCCCATGCCCGTGCATAGGATCCAGTACGGCAAGGTGCTCCAGCTGCAAGTGCCAGTGTCGGAGCCGCGGCTCTTGCTATTCACCGAGGAGGACGGCCGCGCGTTTTTCTTGGTCGGCGGCGTGCTCGACATCGGCACGCCTATCACCGTGTCGGTCATCTGCATCAAAGCGGGGGTGTCGTGGAATAGTCACGGCAGACGTCCTAGTGTGAGGACTTAGTCGTGGAGCCATCGCAATGAGGTTAGTTTAAAGGGGTTAATCAGGACAAAGGACACGGGGAGTTTATACTGGTTCGGCCCCTTGCGGTGAAGGTGAAGGCCTAATCCAGTTTGAGGTGGTATTGCTAGGGTTTCGATGACCAGGGAGCGAATACGCTTAACCTGGCTCTCGATCTGTTCTCTCTCCTCCCTAAACCGCCGCCGGGTCGTCCCTTTATATACACAGGTTAATGCCCGGCGGTTCACAGAATCCCGGCCGCCTCATAAACGTGTCTGGCTCGGTATCCACTCTTTCCTATCTTACAATACAAGTCATATACTTATGGCGGTTTACATCTATGGGCCCTAACTCGCCTTTGGGCTTTGGGCCTTCTTATTAAGTCTCCTTCGTAAGTCGCCATCTTCTATGTCTTCATGGGCTTCAATACAGGTAAATCACTATGAGCATAACCCGGCCCCTCTTGGGCGGTTTATACTCAATAGTTATATCCCCAACATTAGGCCCCAGGTTGATTTGAACTTGTTCATGTCAATCTTCAACACTTAGGAAAATTCCCTCTTCATTACCTTCGCAAAAATTTGTAACTCGCCGTGACGTCATCTTCCGAGATCATAATAACCCGCCATGACGTCACCTGTCATTAATTTTATAAACATCCAGAAATCATATATGCATCTCCTTTTTAATGAACCTCCGAAAATCGAGGCGTCAGCCCTGTCACATATCCAATTTGGAGCTCCTCGATTCCCGCGCATGCCACTTATCCATTCACCTTATAAATAGGGCCAGGGGTCCTTTTCACTTTCCCCCCTCGGCCTCTTCGTCTTCCTCGTGACGCACTGCTCTCGAGTCCAGCCGCCACCATCGACCCTCTCCTCTGCATCACCCTTGGCCGCTGCATCAACCTGACTTGGTCCAGAGTTTGCTCATGCGCCTCCGCCGTTCAACAGCCTTGGTAAGTTCTTCCTCCTTCCCCCTCTGTAGATCTCATTAGGGTTCGAAAAAATTCATGGAGGTTCGGCACTGTTTCTTCACCTGTTCTTCGCTGTAGCATGAGGTTTGATTCAAGCTTGATATTTATCCTGTGCAGCAATAATCCTAGTCCCTTTTTCCTCATTAGAGCATCACTTTTAGGTAGAAATATCCGATCTGGACCTTCATAAACTTCTCAAGTACCAGTATTTTAGGTCTGAATATATTTTCATTTTCTAACACGCGGTAGATCCAAAATTGCAATACCAATCTGTGAAACCTATTTTTCATCACTTAGCCATTTTCCAACTTCAGATCTATACTTTCAATATCTGTATAGGCGGTTTAACTTCAGAAAATAATAACCTGCCAGGTACCATTATCCCCTCTTAAACCGCCAAGTGCTCGTCTTCGTAATTTGATAACATCACTGTCCGGTTTAACAATTATGCATGCTTCAACACTTTCTGCCTGTTAACCATGAACCTTAAACCGGCACAAATCTTTTCCAGGTTATTGTATAAATGGCCAAATCCTTTTATTCCTGTAGCTGGGTTCAATCCCGGGTTACAGAAGAAGAACTGAACGGGTATGTTGCAACCGGCGCTTTAGCAAAAAAGGAAGACATCCACTGGAGAGCCCCCGGTCCAGAAAATCTTCCTGAGCCCAAGGATGGGGAAGTGATCGTTTTTGTTGATCATCTGAGTCGAGGGTTCAGCCCTCCCGGATCAAAAAAATTCCGTGACGTGCTTCACTTCTTCCAACTTCACCCTCAAGATATTGGGCCTAACTCCGTGTCCAATGTTTGCAATTTTCAAGTGTTTTGTGAAGCCTACCTGCAAGAAGAGCCCACAGTCGACTTGTTCAGAGATTTCTTCTATTTAAACCACCGTACTGAATTTACGGATGGGCCCAATACTGAACTTGGCGGGGTTTCAATTCAGAAGAGAAAAGACGTCAGCTTCCCTCACGCTAAGCATCATAGCCATCCCAAAGATTGGAATCAAACTTGGTTCTATTGCCAAGATACATCTCCAGCTGGCGAGAATCCTCTGCCAGGTTACCGTGCTCACCGGCTTACCGATGCACATCCATTCCCCCAAAGACTCAATGCAAAGGAACGGTCCAAATATGCACCACAACTTTCAAAGCTCAAAACCTTTGTGGCAAACGGTTTGACAGGCATTGATTTTGTCCGTTGCTGGGTATCCTGGAGCATTTTGCCTTTAAGCCGTCACTCCGGTTTAATGTGTGAGTACACAGGGGATGTGAAAGACCCTCAACGTCACACTGATATTCAGCTGACTGATGCTGAAATTACTGAATCTGTCAAGAAGATGTTGGATGAACCGGTGACCGACTGTAGTAAAACAGGACTTAGTCCTTTTTGCGCTTCAAATAAACCGCCAGCTGTAAGAATTGCCCCACTCCTGCTTTAATCCATATTCTTAATACTCCCTTATGATTTTTTCAATCTTTAAACAGGGTGATGATCCATTCTGGAAGAAGAAACCGCAGGATAAACCGGCTAAAATACCTTGTGTCAAGACCAAGGTCAACAAGAAGCCCGCTAAGAAGAAAAACACCGAGCCTACCGAGTTAAACATTGACGATGATAATCCGGAGTCAGAGGTAGAACTGGATTCACTTGGCTCTTTTTTCATACATCTCATTGACGATGATTTTTATCAGGACGACGCAGAAGCTAGCCGCAAAAACGACGTAGAGGTAACTATTCTCTCATCCAGTTCAGAACCTCTGCCCACACAGAAAACCCGACAAGCAAGCCAGAAAATAAGATTTTCTCACCCCCTAGCTTACTTGGATCCAAACTTTCTTTTGAAGAAGCAGCAACACGAAGCTCGCCGCACAACCCGACATAGCGGCCATGTGGCCAGTTCGTAAACACCGCCCAGAGGTCTCTTCTATTTCTGACACATCTTATCCCAAGGCGGGCTATTTCCGACAACCTCTTAATCCGTTTGATTCAAACTATCAGGGAACTTCCCATTCATCCTCTGGCGAGTCCACAGGGACACAAATTCCAACCCTCAAAACTGTTCCTGGGTGAGCATTTTTAACTAACCCCTTATACCTTATGCTTGATCATTATACTAACCTGTTATTTGCGTCTCTATCAGAGCCAAGGCCAGGCCCAGTAAAAAGGCCAAATTGAACAAACCGGCTAATGACAGCGCGCCAACTGATCTGGAAAAGAACCCGGAACAGTTTGAACCAAATGCTGAAGCTATTCTTGATGATCCACCACCGCAAGATCATGAAACCTTTGTTGAACAGATGGAGATTGATCCGATGGGTCATGCTGATAAACCGCCAAGCCCAACTAAGGCTGCTGATGATAAAACCGATGATGTTGTAGTTACCGGTGTCGGGTGTACAGCCCCAGGCAACCCCACTGCTCTGTCAAAACATAGTGCCAAAGAAGAATTTTCTGCTGTTGACAAGGGCAAATGGAAGGTGGACTTGGAAAGCTATGCCCACCTCAGCGCCCAAGATATTCATTCTGGGTTTTTAAACCATTTGCACACAAGCCGTGATTATGAAGCCGGTTTACTGAACATGATGAAGGAGCGATATGAGGTAAATGCTGTTAACTCTGCATAAATATTCTTCCCTTAGCCGCCAAGTTTACTGGACATAAAAGAATAGAATGTTCTGCAAACTTTCAAGAACCATATAGATCAACTCCACTAGCCCGCAAGGGCCGGTTTATAATGTCAATATGAACCGGGACTTTAGAATAATAACTCTTCAATTTCGCCTGTGTAGCCCCCAAGGGTCGACTTAACAAATATGTTAAGTTGAGACTAATTATGTTGTAAGGCTCAAAATTCTTACTTAGGACCTTTATAATCTGGTTGACCATCAAGCTGATAGTTGTTATGTGCTTGGGACTTGTAAAAAAAATTTGATAAGAAGCAATAGACATTAGCCCCCAAGTGCCAAGTATATTACTTGTTATGTGCTTGGGACTTTGAGTATGCACTGCTATCTAATTAATTACATGTCTCTTGCAGGCTGATCTTAACAAGAAGGAATCTCAAATCGCCGACCTTCAAGAGAATATCAAGTCACAACAAGCCGAGACCTCCAAAGCCAAGGAAGAACTGACCAGTGCCTTAACAGCAATGGAAAAACTGAAGGAGAGCTTTAAGAACGAGCGGGCAGGTTGGGATACAGAAAAGTCAACTCTGCTGAAGAGGGCTAAGGATGCTGAGGCTGCCCTTAATCCGGTAGCTGAGGAGCTGACTGGCTTGAAACAACAAATAAATGCCATGACCGCTGCCGTATTTGGTAAATAACTTCTTCATAAGCTTTGAACATGTATTATGTAAGAGACTGCCGGTTTACCGATGTTTTTGATGATGCAGGAACTTGCATTGCTCATCTTGGATCAGATATGCAGCAAAAACTGAAAGCCGCCAATACACTTATAGAGCAATTATATACCGGTGTACAACGGGTTATCTGCACAGCTTCCCATAATAAACCGCACCAACCTTGATCAAGGAGACGTTGGAAAGGCTGGCGATGATGCCTGCACGGTTTGAAGAGCTAAAGAAGTCAGCTGCCAGGGCGGGTGCTCTTACTGCACTGACTCGGGCCAAAGCTTGGATATCTGATCTTGATCCGGCCGATGTGGGAAACGGCTACCCGAGCATAAAGGAGGACGGGTCAGAGTTTAATAACGATGACCTCAGAGCCTTGACGAGGGAAATGCGCCCATTGGCTAGCAAATTGGCTGAAGAAACCGATCTTTCACATTATCAGTCGATTTATGATGCCAACAACAAGAGAGTTAACGCGCCAACTTATGATGCTCCAAATCTTATTCCTCCAATCCGTAAGCATACCTATGCCCCTGATGTTGACCCCTCCATACTTATAAGTGATGAAGCTATATTCAAGGCCTTAACTGGGATCGATTGGACCACCATTGACTTCCAGCCACTGGGTAGAGAGGAGGAAGATGAACCAGCGCTGGACGATCCGCAACCTTCAAGTCAGCCAGGCCAGGACTCGTAAACCGGAGGCCGGTTTAGCAGCTGCTTTCTTCAAGACTTGTTAAAACAATTATTCTTTTGGGCACCAAACGCCTTGTAATAGGCTAGCTTAAACTCTTGTTCTGCTATGCCATCGTGCATATTTACTTTGCATGACACTGCTAATCCACCATGTTAAGATATGCCACTTATGCTTATAATATTAACAATGTGGAATCTGCTCCTGCATGCAACGGATTAAAAGTGTCCTGGCGGTTTACCGCTGGACGGGTCATAACGCCCAATATAAAACCATGGAAACTAACATAGCTTATACCCAAGGCTGGACTTTCAGAATAACCAAATTTGAAATATATCATACCTGTGATATTTAATCACACTGTTGGTTTACCAAACCGGTGTAGTAAGGGGGAGAACCCAAACTTTGAGCACTGGTAATTACCATAGATTGCTTGGCTTATGAACAAAACCAGGCCGGTTTAATAAACACCGGATATTATCTTATCTCATACTGGCGACTTATAGTCAAAAGCCAGGCCGGGTTAATAAACACCGGATGAATTATGATCATAAAGCATTATAAGCCTCATCAAATAAACCTCAAAAATTGTGGAATAAAACAAACGAAAAAACGAGGCTTTTCATGGGCTGCCAGGCCGAAAATCGAGTGCTTTCACGGGCCGCACAGCCACTGAGTTAAACCTATATACAAACCTTATAAGATGGACCTCACATAACCAATCGTCGTTTTAACTTTGACAAGTTCAGGGTCTGTATAAGATTGACTTGTCAAACGTTCGGCGGGTCATTCCAGGAATACCTGGGCGGAGTGGCTTACTTAAAAAGGCAGGATAACCCGGGGTTTTAGGTGATTACACCTAGCTTCCAAGCCTGGCTTTTAAGCCTATTACAAGGGTTATACAAACTCTTTGTTCTTTAGAATCAAGGAGCCCCCAAGTAATATTTTTGAGCTGTGCTCAAGGGGCACCTATGTTTGAGCTGTGATTTTGCAACAGACTCTCTTTGGTACCTTTAACCTGGGAAGCAAGCCCCTAAGTTTTTTTTTCAATTGGCTTATAAGCCGGTTCAAAGGGTAATCATAACTTCGCTCATAAGCCGGAAGCCCCCAAGTAACCAAAGACTCATTAAGAAAAAACGACAGAGGCCCTGCTTTAGCAGGGGTGCCGGTTTAATATATACATTGTCAAAAATATGTACATCAGAAGAGCCAATGGCTCAGGTGTAGTAAGGCAGAAGATGAGCAATATTCCACGGCCGGCGAGTCTCCTCCTCCGACGTGCGTGAGTCCTTGTGGTCTCGAACATCAATAAGGTAGTATGACCCGTTGTTCAGATTCTTGCTGACCACAAAGGGTCCTTCCCAAGGTGGGGATAACTTGTGCATATCAGTCTGATCCTGGATAAGCCGGAGCACTAAGTCGCCTTCTTGAAAGGTTCTGGTCTTGACCCGGCGGCTGTGATAACGATGTAGATCTTGCTGGTAAATCACCGAACGAGCCGCTGCGAGATCACGCGCCTCATCTAACAGGTCAAGTGCATCCTGACGTGCCTTTTCATTATCAGCTTCAATGTAAGCCGCCACCCGGGGTGAATCGTGACGGATGTCACTGGGGAGAACCGCCTCTGCTCCATAAACCATGAAAAAAGGCATGCAACCCGTAGATCTGTTGGGCATTGTGTTGATGCTCCATAGCACCGAGGGTAACTCCTCTACCCAACAACCCGGCGTCCTCTGTAAGGGAACCATAAGCCGGGGCTTGATGCCTCTCAGGATCTCTTGATTGGCTCTCTCAGCTTGACCATTAGATTGGGGATGAGCCACTGACGATACATCAAGCCGGATATGCTCACGTTGACAAAATTCTTTCATAGCACCCTTGGAGAGATTAGTGCCATTGTCTGTTACAATGCTGTGTGGAAAGCCAAAACGGAAGATCACCTTCTTCATGAATTGAACCGCCGTTGCTGCATCACACTTACTGACTGGCTCTGCCTCTACCCACTTAGTGAATTTATCAACCGCCACCAAGAGGTGGGTCTTCTTATCCTTGGACCTCTTAAAAGGTCCAATCATATCAAGCCCCCAAACTGCAAACGGCCAAGTGATTGGAATCATTCTCAACTCCTGAGCCGGAACATGAGCTCGACGTGAAAACTTCTGACAACCGTCACATTTTTTGACCAAGTCCTCAGCATCAGCATGAGCCGTCAGCCAATAAAAACCATGACGAAAAGCCTTGGCTACAAGAGATTTAGAGCCGGCGTGATGACCATAATCTCCTTCATGGATCTCACGCAGAATCTCACATCCTTCTTCAGGAGAAACACAACGCTGAAACGCCCCGGTAACACTGCAATGGTGCAGCTCTCCATTGACAATTGTCATTGACTTGGACCGCCGGGTTATTTGCCTGGCCAAGGTTTCATCCTTAGGTAACTCGCCCCGGGTCATATATGCCAAATATGGAACTGTCCAATCAGGAATAACATGAAGAGCCGCCACCAACTGAGCTTCCGGGTCAGGAATAGCCAAATCCTCCTCTGTAGGTAACTTGACCGACGGGTTATGCAAAACGTCAAGAAAGACATTAGGTGGCACCGGTTTACGTTGAGAACCCAACCGGCTTAAGGCATCAGCCGCTTCATTTTTCTTCCAATCAACAAGCTCAACTTGATAACCCTTGAAGTGACCAGCAATAACATCCACCTCTCGTCGATAAGCCGCCATGAGGGGATCCTTAGAATCCCAAGTACCAGAGACTTGTTGAGCCACCAAATCTGAGTCACCAAAGCACCTTACCCGGCTTAAGTTCATCTCCTTAGCCATCCGAAGACCGTGGAGCAAGGCCTCATATTCAGCTGCATTGTTAGTGCAAGGGAACATCAAACGGAGAACATAACAAAATTTATCACCTCGAGGGGAAGCAAGCACAACTCCAGCCCCCGAGCCCTCCAATTGCCTGGACCCATCAAAGTGAATAGTCCAATACGTGTTATCTGGTTTTTCCTCAGGCATCTGTAGCTCTGTCCAGTCATTGATGAAATCCACCAGTGCTTGAGACTTGATGGCCGTGCGAGGCATATACTTCAAACCATGAGGCCCAAGTTCAATGGCCCATTTGGCAACCCGGCCTTTTGCTTCCCTGTTTTGTATGATATCTCCTAAAGGAGCAGAGCTAACCACAGTAATGGGGTGACCCTGAAAATATTGCTTAAGCTTCCGGCTTGCCATGAAAACCCCATATACAAGCTTCTGCCAATGTGGGTATCTCTGCTTGGACTCAATAAGCACTTCGCTGATATAATAAACTGGCCGTTGAACCAGATATTCCTTGCCTGCCTCTTTCCTTTCAACCACAATAGCCACACTGACAGCCCGGCTATTAGCAGCCACATATAACAACAGCGGCTCCTTATCAACAGGCGCAGCTAGGACCGGTGGCTCAGCCAGCTGCTTCTTAAGCGCCTCAAATGCCTCATTAGCAGCGTCACTCCAGACGAAGTCATCTGTCTTTTTCATCATCTGATACAAAGGGATGGCCTTCCCACCGAGGCGGCTTATGAACCGGCTAAGCGCCGCAATACGACCCGCCAGATGTTGAACATCATTGATACACGCTGGTTTAGCCAGAGAAGTAACGGCTTTGATCTTCTCCGGATTAGCTTCAATGCCCCTGTTAGACACCAGAAAGCCCAAAAGCTTGCCCGCCGGCACACCAAAAACACACTTGGCCGGATTAAGCATCATCTTATAAACTCGGAGATTATCAAAGGTTTCCTTCAAGTCGTCTATCAACGTCTCCTTCTTTCTGGATTTCACCACAATATCATCCACATAAGCATGAACATTGCGTCCAATCTGATTATGAAGACAATTCTGCACACATCGCTGGTAAGTCGCCTGGGCACTCTTGAGCCCAAAAGGCATAGACACATAGCAGAAGGCTCCAAAGGGAGTTATGAAAGCTGTCTTCTCCTGGTCCTTAACTGCCATCTTGATCTGATGATAACCAGAATAAGCATCCAAAAAACTCAAATGCTCACAACCCGCCGTAGCATCAATAATCTGATCAATACGAGGGAGAGCAAAAGGATCAGCCGGACAAGCCTTGTTTAAATCCGTGTAGTCCACACACATGCGCCAAGTGCCGTTCTTCTTAAGTACCAGCACCGGGTTAGCCAACCACTCAAGATGAAAAACTTCAACAATAAACCGAGCCGCCAAGAGCCGGGCTACCTCCTCACCAATGGCCTTATGCCTTTCTTCATTGAAACAATGAAGAAACTGCTTGACCGGTTTAAACTTGGGATTAATATTGAGAGTGTGCTCAGCGAGTTCCCTCGGTACACCTGGCATGTCAGAAGGTTTCCATGCAAAGATGTCCCGGTTCTCACGGATGAACTCGATGAGCGCGCTTTCCTATTTCGGATCCATATTAGCACTGATGCTGAACTGCTTGGATGAATCGCCAGGAACAAAATCAACCATCTTAGTGTCATCTGCCGATTTAAACTTCAAAACCGGATCATGCTCTGTAGTTGGCTTTTTCAAAGACGTCATATCCGTCAGATCAACATTGTCCTTGTAAAATTTTAACTCCTCCGTTGCACAAACCGACTCAGCATAAGCCGCATCACCCTCTTCACATTCCAAGGCTATCTTTCGGCTCCCATGTACTGTGATGGTCCCCTTGTAACCCGGCATCTTGAGCTGCAAAATAAACATAAAAGGTCGTGCCATGAACTTGGCATAAGCCGGCCGTCCAAACAGAGCGTGATACGGGCTGTGAATTTTGACTACTTCAAAGGTCAATGTCTCTGACCTAGAGTCATGATCATCTCCAAAGGCAACTTCCAGAGCTATCTTCCCAACAGGGTACGCCGACTTACTAGGCACCACACCATGGAAAACTGTATTCAACGGTTTAAGATTTTTATCTGTCAACCCCATGCGACGGAAAGTTTCGTAATAAAGGATATTGATGCTGCTCCCTCCGTCCATGAGTACCTTGGTAAACTTATACCGTCCAACCTGGGGTGCAACCACCAATGCTAGGTGACCCAGATTATCAACCTGGGGCAGGTGATCTTCCCGACTCCACATGATGGGCTGCTCAGACCAGCGCAAGTAACGGGGAACCGCCGGTTCAACGGCGTTCACTGCCCTTTTATGAAGCTTCTGATCCCGTTTGCATAGATTTGTGGTGAAGACGTGGTACTGCCCACTATTCAACTGCTTTGGGTTACTCTGATACCCAAATTGCTGCTGCTGATTCCCCTGACCTGACTGTTGATGGTAGCCACCCTGATTGCCTTGATTGCCCTGATTACCTTGGAATCCAGAACTAGAACCGCCACCGCCGTAACCCGGCCCATGAGAACCGGACCCTGAACTACCACCCGGTCCATGATTGTCTTGAAAAAGATTGGAATTTTTATACTCCTTCATGATGTAGCAATCCTTCCAGAGGTGGCCAGACGGTCTTTCTCGCGTCCCATGCCTTGGGCAGGGCTGATTTAGCATCTGCTCAAGATTAAAGCCTGACCCTCCGGCCCGTGGGGGCGGTTTACCTTTACGACGCTGGCCATTATTCTGTGCGTTGGTGTTAGCCACAAAGTCCAAACTATTATCAGCTTTGCGCTTACCATTGCCTCCCTGATTCGCCGGATTATGCTGCTGTCCTCTGGTGCTGCTGCTCTTCTTTCCCTTTCCCGGCTTGTCATCATCAGACTCGGGGTCCTTGGTACCATCAGAGTCAGCGTACTTAACCAGAGCCGTCATCAGCTCTCCCATGTCATTGCAGTGGCGCTTGAGCCGACCCAACTTCTGCTTAAGAGGCATAAACCGGCAATTCTTATCCAACATTATGACCGCTGAACCAGCATTGATGCGATCCGATGAATGTAAGATGGTCGAAACTCGGCGCACCCAATGGGTTGTGGACTCACCCTCTTCTTGGACACAGGCATCCAGATCCACAATTGACATAGGCTGCTTGCACGTATCTTTGAAATTCTGGATAAACCGGGCCTTTAACTCGGCCCATGACCCAATGGAGTTGGCAGGGAGCCCCTTCAACCAAGTGCGAGCCGTTCCATCCAACATCAGGGGGAAATATTTAGCACATGCCGCATCGCTAACATCTAGCAATTCCATGGCCATCTCATAACTCTCGATCCATGCTTCAGGAGGTAAGTCGGCTGTATAGTTAGGCACCTTGCGAGGGCCCTTAAAATCCTTGGGCAGACGCTCATTACGTATGGCCGGCACTAAACATGGCACGCCCAAATTCCTAAAGGTTACACCTGGCTCCACCGAAGTTGTCGGACGAACCGAAGAAGGTTGACGGGCCGCATATTGCGCCACCAGCTCGGCCTCTCGACGTGCTCTACCTTGATCCACCACGTTCTGAGCATCAGCACCACCACCCGCGGGTTATGTCCACGAGGCTGGTTACGGTTCCGCCCACTGCTTGACACAGCTGGTTCGTCAATATGCCTACTGTAACTCCGGCTTGGGCGAGGGGTGGAATGAATCCGGCTTCGACTGTAAGAATAAGCCTGCTGCTGAACCAATGCTGTCTGAAGGAGCTCTCTAGCCCTCCGCATCTCAACCGCCGTTGGAGACTCGCCTTCAACCGGGATAGCCTCCAATCGTGACGCTGCAGCGATCATGTTATCCAAAGGGTTAGAGTAATGACCCGGTGGCGTTGTCATGTGTTGCGGCGGGATATTGTTCTGACGAGGCGGATCCATGGTGCGCGGCTAAACCGGCGCTCCCGTCCCAGGCGCTTCAACCCGGTCCGCCACTGGCGGGTTACTGGTTCCTGCTCATGGCGTGTTAAAGAGGTTCCTCGCCTCATAAACCGGTGGCAGGCGAGACTGATGCCTCCTCCTCATGACTTCGTCTGAAGCGTTCTGATCTAGCATGAGCCGGTAAGACTCCGACTGAATCCGCTGCGCCTGAACATCCAACGTAACCTGCTCCGCAGCCATCCTGGCATCTTCAGCTGCCAGGTCTTCCTTAGCTTGAGCTATCTGATCTCGCAATTTCATGACTTCCGTGTTATGCTGATCTTGATTATCTGGGTTAACCTCCGTCGTCAGCAGTATTGCAAAGGCGTCTAGTAAACCGGACAAGACTTGAGCCGGTGGACGCACAGGGCCTCCTGCCCCGGCTGCCATCGCCGCTGCTGATCCGGAAATCAATGCCGCTGCAGTTGAAGAGTGCTGCACTGGCTGCATACCGGCCATGAAGATTGCAACCCGGTTCGGCGGCTCGTAGGGGTCCGGAATACTATCGCCATCGGAACAGCCCCCAAGCCGACCGTCTTGCAGTCGGTACAATGACTCGGTTTCACCGGTGGATGACTCGCCATCAAAATAGACAACTGTCTCACCGTCAGATACTGATTTATCCTCAGATCCCGCACCATTGATGAATCCCACGAAGGCACGACTCATGGCGGGCTGAACTCGGGCGGGTTTTGCACACTGAGCCGTCTCGATGATGTCGGTGCAGGTGTCCGGCTCAGGGCCCGATTCGCCAATCTTGCCAATGAAGACGTGAATTCCACCGAAGGGGACCCGATACCCGTACTCAATTGAGCCGGCCTCGGGGCCCCAGCCTTCGTCGTCGATGTAGAGCTTGCCGCGATGACTCTTGGTCATCCGGCCCACATCGTATCCCTTGATCCCTTCGAAGTTGCCCTTCAAGAACTCGAAACCACCGTGCGCTGGCCCCACGGTGGGCACCAACTGTCGTGGAATAGTCACGGCAGATGTCCTAGTGTGAGGACTTAGTCGTGGAGCCATCGCCATGAGGTTAGTTTAAAGGGGTTAATCAGGACAAAGGACACGGGGAGTTTATACTGGTTCGGCCCCTTGCGGTGAAGGTGAAGGCCTAATCCAGTTTGAGGTGGTATTGCTAGGGTTTCGATGACCAGGGAGCGAATACGCTTAACCTGGCTCTTGATCTGTTCTCTCTCCTCCCTAAACCGCCGCCGGGTCATCCCTTTATATACACAGGTTGACGCCCGGCGGTTCACAGAATCCCGGCCGACTCATAAACGTGTCCGGCTCGGTATCCACTCTTTCCTATCTTACAATACAAGTCATATACTTATGGCGGTTTACATCTATGGGCCCTAACTCGCCTTTGGGCTTTGGGCCTTCTTATTAAGTCTCCTTCGTAAGTTGCCATCTTCTATGTCTTCATGGGCTTCAATACAGGTAAATCACTATGAGCATAACCCGGCCCCTCCTGGGCGGTTTATACTCAATAGTTATATCCCCAACAGGGGGCGTCCCCACTGCCGCACTACGCGGCCAAGCTGTGGGCAAACGGCCCGCCGGGGCAGCCCAAAGGCAGGACCGACGCCGTCAAGGTGGAAATCAAGGTGACAAGCAGCAAGGATCCCGGCGACGTCGCCGTGCAGGAGCTGACCTTCTTCACAGTTCCGCCCAAGCTGCTAGCCGGGGCTGGGTTGTCGAGGACGGTGTCCCTCCACATTCAGATTGATAATCTCACCTCCTAAATGATTCTAGAGTGCCTTCTGTTTATCTTAGTAGTATGCTAATATAGGGGTTAGCTCGGTCTACTTTAGCTTGAGAGATGGTGGGTTTTGGTGGCGATGCAGTAATTACTTCGACTTCAGATCAGCAGTTAAAGTAATTTCCAACAAATGAACGGATATTTTGTGTCTGTTGGATATAAAGATCCTTTGGGTAAGAAGTATAAGCAGCTTATATGCTTGTTTGTTGAGGAAGTGTTGCATACTTGTGCGAGTTGATGCAACACATCAAAGTAGTACTACTACTAGTAGTACTCACCCGACTGCGCACCAGGCAGACGAAGCTCGTGTCATGTTGGTGCCGTGTGCGGCCCACACATTAACCAAAACCTCGCGCCTCCAGCTTAGCCTCCGCGTTTTAAACTTCTCAATCTCAAGGCCAAGAAGCAATGGGATCCTATGATAGAGCCAATTGGATGGTTGAGAACACTACAATTCGTAGCTACAGATGCGTGTGTGAGAGAGGACGAGTGCGTGCGTGCACCTCTTCTCTTCGTGTATAACATACTAAACTAAGAGTACAAGTGTATGTGGGTGGCATCGACCTAGGGAGCTAGAGATGGTGCGTGCGAGAAGTCCCGAGAGACTAGGTGTGTGATTGGGAAAGAGGGAGAGAGATGATATATGTCGATGTAATGCGTGTGAAAAAAAGACTAGTCTATAGCTCGCCACAAGGCTATTCCTGTCGAACGCCCCAATAACTGTAAGATATGTATCCAACGGTGCCAGTTATTGCATGTACACAGCAGTAGAAAAAGAAGTACCATGGCATATTACAAAACTGCTACACCACGGCCGAGAACGCGTGCCCACGTTACGCCATTCAGGAATAGTGCCGCACTTCGAAACTAGGACTGTCAATAAATTTTGAGCTTGCGTCTCGTCACATTCCAAATTACTACCACGCTATATTTAATTGCAAACCTGTTCACACCGATCACAACCTAAACGGTTTCCCACTTAGGAGCGTATTAGTACTCGGTTATAAATACTACTATGCCAAGATGACTGCACATTCCTCCTCAACTCCTCATCCACAAAAACAAACAAGTCATTCAGCATCGTTCCCTTGCGTCTGCCATGGCCAGCGTGAGTTCTGGGTCGAGAGATTACCACCAGGGAGAGGCGAGCATGGAAGCAGAAGCACGAGAGATGTCCCACCTCGCCACGGAAGCAGCCGACATGTCCTGCCGCATGGCAGTAGCAGCACAGAGGTCCGGACGCGCCGCCGAAGCAGCACGGAGGTCCCGCCGCGTCGTCGATGTAGCAGACTAGTCCGGCCGCGCCGCGGAAGCAGCAGAGATGTCCCGCCGCGCCGCGAATGCAGCAAAGATGTCCTCCCGCGCTGCGGCGGCCTGGGAAAATGTCTCGCAGGCAGGCGAGGACTCTTACAGGCGCATGCATGCGATCATCCATAGCCAGATGGATCAGATCTCCGGCTGGGCGAGGTTGCAGGACGACATGAAAGCCTCGTTTAAATAGGCTACCGGCATCATCCGGCAACTAGGGGAGGGCAATGCGAAGCTTCGGGCCGAGCGCGACCTTCTGAGGGTGAAGATCGCCGGAAGGGTGAAGCAGGCGGAGGAGACTGCTGCCTTGTTGAAGAGGACGTGCGTCATCCTCAAGAAACATATGGACAAGAATGCCATGCTCCGCATCGAGCGCGAAAGGCTGGTGGAGGAATCCGTGGATGCTGCCAAGCAGCGTATTAAGGACATGAAACTGATGAAAGAGATCATCGCCGCTCGCCGCGAGAACTAGTCTCCGCGACCTGCAGCGCATCAAGAAAGTAGAGATCATCGAGCCAGATCGTTGTATGCGTCTTCCTTCTTCTTTTTCCCTTGTGTATTTCGGGTGTAGCCGCATGTGGCTTTTTTAATTATCTTCCTAAATATGTAAGACAATTATTATCCACTGTCGTCGTCCTTATATATTCATTAGTCTTGCTATAAGTCGCAGTAGACGCTATATAGGTCCGTCAGATCTTACATCAAGATCCGTGCAAAATTTTCTTTTCAGATTTTCTTTTTTCTCTCTTAAATCTCAGTCGAATGAGACATAGCCATGCCATTAAACAGGGGCTCAGGGGCCCTTAATGGAGACCTTGGGAGAGAGGTGGGCGGCAGATGGAGGTCAAAGGACTCTCCTCCTGATAAGCACGTGCAAGGGTCTGATCACACGCCTCCCATACTCAAATAGCTACCCTGCACGGCGCCTCCTAGCTAATAAAAAAAAGGGACGCGTGGCAGCACGTAAATGATAAGTAGAACACCCACGGTTTCAATAATACTTGTCTTTCCGATTGTAACGTGACAGCACTTGTTCCAAAATGACTTTGTTGATTGTTAATGTGTGCGCCTTCGCAAATCGGACAGCAAAATTACCACAGCATGTTGGTGCCATGTCATGACACCAAGCCAAGTTTCATGATTTTAATGCGTGTTTTGGATTTACAGGAATTAAAAAACCAAGTTTCTCAATGTTTCTGGCCGAGCCATGACGCCCAGATGTTTGAATTTCATTTCCATTTCTTGCATGGGACCTAGAAATTTACCCGAGGACACACATGTGATTTTTCAACCAACTTTGGTGCACTGGAGCATGTGCTTGTAGTTCAAATTTGAATTATGCACATTAAATGACCAGAAACTCAATTAATGTATAAAAAAGGCCAAACGAACCCGGAATAATTCCAAAATTTAACACGACACTCATATAGTTCTATGTTGCCTCTGTGAAGAAAATCAAGGGGGGCAGCGTATATCGTTTCGCACATAAAGGTGACACGTTCCCTCTCAGAACCACGAGCCTTCCTGAGAGAAGCTCCGGTTTGCAAGAAGCTTATACCAAAACTTGTTCCAATTTGGCCAAAAATTTTACCACAGCATGTTAGTACCATGACATCACACCATGCCAAGTTTCATGATTTTCAGGCGTGTTTTGGATTTACAAGAATTTTAAAACCAAGTTTCTCAATGTTCTCGGCCGAGCCACGATGCCCAGATGTTTAAATTTCATTCCCATTTCTTGCATGGGACCTAGAAATTCACCCGAGGACACACATGTTATTTTTCAACCAACTTTGGTGCACTGGAGCATGTGCTTGTAGTTCAAAATTGAATTATGCACATTAAATGACCAGAAACTCAATTAATGTATAAAAAAGGCCAAACAAACCTAGAAAAATCCCAAAATTTAACATGACTATGTTGCCTCTGTAAAGAAAATCAAGGGGGGAGCAGCGTATATCATTTCGCACACAAAGGTGACATGTTCCCTCTCAGAACCACGAGCCTTCTTGAGAGAAGTTCCGGTTTGCAAGAAGCTTATACCAAAACTTGTTACAATTCGACCAAGTTTTTTACCACAACATGTTAGTGCCATGACATGACACCATGCCAAGTTTCATGATTTCCAGGCGAGTTTTGGATTTACAGGAATTTAAAAACCAAGTTTATCAATGTTCTCGGCCGAGTCATGACGCCCAGATGTTTGAATTTCATTCTCATTTCTTGCATGGGACCTAGAAATTCACCCAAGGACACACATGTGATTTTTCAACCAACTTTGGTGCACCGGAGCATGTGCTTGCAGTTCAAATTTGAATTATGCACATTAAATGTCCAGAACTCAATTAATGTATAAAAAAGGCCAAACGAACCCGGAATAATTCCAAAATTTAACAGGGCACTCATATAGTTCTATGTTGCCTCTGTAAATAAAATCAGGGGGAGGCAGCGTATATCATTTTGCACACAAAGGTGACACGTGCCCTCTCGGAACAACGAGGCTTGTTGAGAGAATCTCCGGTTTGCAAGAAGCTTATACCAAAACTTGTCCCAATTCGGCCAAAAATTATACGTATGAAAACAGGGTTAGATTATCCCAAACATCTCACTACCTAGACCAATGTACTGTGATTTGAATTCAACATAAAATGGATACAAATATTTGAATTAGAGATCGTATGGTACATGTAGTTCATAGTGAAATATGATTACTACTATATGCATGTTTTCTGTTATCAAGATAATATTTAAATGATGGCATAACTTGACAACAATCATATTTAAATAAGGAAAATTGATTCAAATTTAGTCCATATGGTAGACGACAATATATATGTTCATAGGGTGGAGTAAAATGTTCATATAAGATGGAAGATCAAAATGTAGGATTACATCCATTATAAACCGCAAGGTCACCTAACGATATATTCGAATTCAACATAACATGGATTCAAAAATTGTAATTTGAGATCCTGACATTTGTAATCATATAAAAAGGGACATGACTCTTTCTTGTGGTGGGAATTGATTTGTTTTTTGTTGTTGTTGAGGGAAGTGTGAATTGATTTGGTACTGTACAGGGTAATCTTCTTCTCCCGATTTTTTTTACATTTTTCTTGTAGTTTTTTCAATGGCATTTATAGCAATATAGTAAAAGGGGACATGACTCTCTTGTGTCTTGTATGAATTGTTTTTTTTTGTACATGTTAAGTTTGTTCTGCCGAACATGGAATCCGCGCCTTGTTATCCCAAAATTTTCAAGCTCGAGTATCTTTTGTCTCTTCTGCTATGAAACTCCCGCCTCTTCAACCCGCGCCGCGCCTTGTTATCCCGAAATTTTGACGCGCGCGAAAACTCCCTCCTCATCCGAAATTGGTCCCGCAGCCCAGACACGCGAAATCCCCCTTCTACCCCTCAGCCGAAAATGCCGCATCGACGTCACGTGGTCAAAACTGGTGGGGGTACGTTCGTAACTTACCCTACATTTCGGACAAGTGCGTCCCTAAGCCATGGCTCCCCCCTACCTTCCCCTTCGTCCCCCCCATTCGTACACCGAGGCTACCAAAACCCATGAAACCCCACGCTCCTCCGTCGGCCTCCCGACCGCCGCCCAGCCGGAGACTCTTCCCCGACGACGTCTGATACGTCTCCAATGTATCTATAATTTTTTATTGTTCCATGTTGTTATATTATCATTCTTGGATGTTTTACAATCATTTTATAGCAACTTTATATCATTTTTTGGGACTAACCTATTGACATAGTGCCCAGTCCCAGTTGCTATTTTTTTGCTTGTTTTTTACTTCGCAGGAAATCAATACCAAACGGAGTCCAAACGTAGCGAAACTTTTTGGTGATTTTTTCTGGACCAGAAGACACCTGTTGGGCCAAAGAAGTACCAGAGCGGGGCTCCGAGGGGAGCACAACCCACAAGGGCGCGCCTGGGGGCCCAGGTGGGTTGTGCCCACCTCGGCCGCCTCCCGCACCGCATCTTTGCTCTATAAATACCCTGGACGTCCAAAAACCCTAGGGGAGTCGACGAAAATCAATTCCAGCTGCCGCAAGTTCCAGAAACCACAGATCCAATCAAGACACCATCACGGAGGGGTTCATCATCCTCATTGGTGCCTCTCCGATGATGTGTGAGTAGTTCATTGTAGACCTATGGGTCCGTAGGCAGTAGCTAGATTGCTTCCTCTCTCTCTTTTGATTCTCAATACAATGGTCTCTTGGAGATCTATTTGATGTAACTCTTTTTTACGGTGTGTTTGTTGGGATCCGATGAACTTTGAGTTTATGATCAGATCTATGTTTTTATCCATGAAAGTTATTTGAGTCTTTTGATCTCTTATATGCATGATTACTTATAGCCTCGTATTTCTTCTTTGAATCTTTGGTTTAGTTCGGCCAACTAGATCGATTTTTCTTGCCATGGGAAGAGGTGCTTTGGGATGGGTTCGATCCTACGGTGCTTGATCCCAGTGACAGAAGGGGAAACGACACGTATGTATCGTTGCTATTAAGGATAACAAGATGGGGTCTATTTCTACATAAATAGATCTTGTCTACATCATGTCATCGTTCTTATTGCATTACTCTGTTTCTCCATGAACTTAATACACTAGATGTATGCTGGATAGCGGGCGATGTGTGGAGTAATAGTAGTAGATGCAGGCAGGAGTCGGTCTACTAATCTTGGATGTGATGCCTATATAATGATCATTGCCTGGATATCGTCATAATTATTTGAAGTTCTATCAATTGCCCAACAGTAATTTGTTTACCCACCGTATGCTATTTTTCTCGAGAGAAGCCACTAGTGAAATCTACGGCCCCCGGGTCTATTTTCTCATCATATATTTTCAGATCTATTTTGCTATTTGCCTTTTTATTTATTTGCCACTTTTATTTTCAGATCTATATTTCCAAAAACCCAAAAATATTTTGCTTCACTTTATTTTATTCGCGATCTATTTATCAATCTACTACAATTTATCTCACATCCGTTTGCCAATTTCTGGCGCCGTTACCCGAAAGGGATTGACAACCCCTTTAACACGTCGGGTTGCAAGTATTTGTTCTTTCTGTGTAGGTGTTGTTTACATAGTGTTGCTTGGTTCTCCTACTGGTTCGATAACCTTGGTCTCATCACTGAGGGAAATATGTACCGTTGTTGTGCTGCATCATCCCTTCCACTTTGGGGAAATACTGACGTAGTTCAAGCCAACATCAAAAGGAATTTCTGGCGCCGTTGTCGGGGAGACATCATCAACATCTACTAGGTTCCTAATCACAAATCTCATCTCCTTGCCATTTACATTATTTGCCATTTGCCTCTCATTTTCATCTCCTCCACTTCACAAACATTTGCTGTTTTATTCGCCCCTCTTTTTTGTTTACCTTTTTCTCGTGAGATCTCTTGTTTGCTATCCCTACTTATGTTACCATGTGCCTTCTATTTGTTTGCATCTTTGCTTGCTAATAATCTATTGATATGGATCCTCATCCACTTGCTAATGTTTTCAAAATATCCAATTATGATGAACCAATTGCTAGTAAATTGTGTTCACTAGATTATCTTTATGAAGTTTTGCTTGAGATCTATGAATCTGGAAATTGTGATGAAGTGCTAAAAGAAGAAATTTATGAAGTGATTCACGATAGCTCCTTGAATGAAATGCATGATTGTAATGATGTTACCATAAACTCTATTAATGTCAATTGTGCTGATAATATGCAAAACCCCAAGCTTGGGGATGCTAATTTTGATATGTCCACTACTTTTTGCAATGATCATGATTGGGGTGATTCTTCTTATGATCTTGAAAATTTATTTATGCCTCATGATGAATATGCTATTGATAATAATTTTTGCAATAGTATTGAAAGTGGGTTTGGAAGAGTGTCAACTTTAGGTAAAAATAATCCCACATACTCAGAGAGTGTTCAATCTTATGAGAATTTTGATAAAAGTGGGTTCGGAGAGGTCATGACTTTAGTTGATGTTAATCCCACTATATTGAAAGAGTGTCAACTGTGCATGCATGTGGATCATGAAGAGAAAATTTTATATGATAGCTATATTGTTGAATTCGAATACGATCCCACATGTAATTATTATGATAGAGGAAAATATGGTTGTTGAAATTTTAATATTACTAAATTACCTTTCTTCATGTTGAGATTGCTATTGTTTCTTTCTTCTTCCTTGCATATGCTAGATCTTGCTTGTCTTGCTAATTTCTTTTCCTATAAAATTCCTATGCATAGGAAGTATGTTAGACTTAAATGTGTTTGTCACATGTCCTATGATGCTCTCTTTGTGTTTCAATTATTATCTTTCTTGTGAGCATCATTTAATCTTATGCCTAGCTAGGGGCATAAAACGATAGCGCTTGTTGGGAGGCAACCCAATGAATAAAATTTATTTTTGTATTTTTATTTCTGTTCTTGAGTGTTTGCACAATTATTATACTGTTATTATTGTGTTTTTTGTGTTTTAATTAGTGTTTGTGCCAAACAAAGCCTTTGGGATAGCTTTGGTGATAGTTGATTTGATCTTGTTGGAAAACAGAAACTTTTTCGTCCAGAAAAACAATTTTTGAAATTCACAGAAGCGAATAAAAATTCTGAAGTTTTTAAACAAGATTGACATACAAATTTCCTATGTTTTCTTAAATGTTTAGAATTTTTGGAATTACAGAAGTATGATAAAAATTCGCATCTTTACAGACTTTTCTGTTTTCGACAGATTCTGTTTTCTTTGCATTGTGTGCTTATTCTGATGAATCTATGGTTTTTATCGGGGGGGTATGAGCCATGGTAAAGTTAGAATATAGTAGATATAATGCAAGAACAAAATTTGAATGGGTTTTCTATAGTACTTAAAGTAAAGATTGGTTTTCTTATACTAACGGATCTCATGAAGGTTTTGTTAAGTTTTGTGTGATTGAAGTTTTCAAGTTTTGGGTGAGATTACGATGGATGAAGGAATAAGGAGTAAGAAGAGCCTAAGCTTGGGGATGCCCATGGCACCCCAAGCCATTATCCAAAGAGAAGCAAGCAACTAAGCTTGGGGATGCCCGAGTGGCATCCCCTCTTTCTTCTAACGACCATCGGTATTTTACTTGGAGCTATATTTTTATTCATCACATATCATGAGTTTTGCTTGGAGCGTCTTGTATGATATGAGACTTTGCTTGTTTTGCTTTTTATTTTTAGTCATGAATCCTTGCTTGGCACACCTATTTGAGAGAGCCAAAATTATGCTATGACTTGTTAGAATTGCTCTCTATGCTTCACTTAAATCTTTCTGAGCTATGGAATTGCTCTAGTGCTTCACTTATATCTTTTTTAGCACGGTGTGCTTTAGTATTTTTGAAGAAATGCTCTCATGCTTCACTTAGATTTATTTGAGAGTTAGTAAAAAAAATTAGAAATTCTCTCTTGCTTCACTAAAATTATTTTGAGAGAAGAAAATGTTATGCTCATGTTCTTCACTTAGATTTGTTTGAGCTATCAAAAGCAACACATTAAACTAGTCCCAAAGTGATAGATATTCAAGAGGGATATAATAAAAACTTTCATGAAGATTATTGGACAAAATAAACTTGATTCCTTGTAATAGTTTTGCGATATGTTGATATAATATGTGAGTCATGTTGAAGAGTAATTATGCTTTAGTAAGAATATTTGTGTTAAGGTTTGTGATTCCCTATGCAAGCACAAAAGTCAATAGTTATGCAATGAAATTACATCCTACTTGTGGTGCATTATTCGGTGTTAGTTATGCTTAATGCTCGCTTATGAGATTTTTTGTTTCTTGGTTGGATGCTTCTCAATCTTTTGCTAGCCTTCATTTCCACTAAGTATGATCACTAGTTGTGCATCCAAAATCCTTAAACCAATTTTGCCATATGAGTCCACTATACCTACCTATATGCGGTATTTCTGTGCCGTTCTAAGCAAATTTGTATGTGCCATCTCTAATTTCAAAATAAATTTCTCTTTTGTGTGCTCGTACCGCTCATGAAACGGTAGGGGGTGGCTAATATATTTCCATGCTAGATGTGTTATTCTCACGATGAGTGTTTATTCACTTGTCATTGCACGAGAGTACGACAAAGGTATTAGGGATGCCCAGTCCCGAAATGAAAAATGAATTTACTTTATGTTGTCAAATAATAAATTCCTTAGAAAGTGTTCGTATGGAGGGCACCCGTGGATACGGCTAGCCATGGAAAGTGAAAGTATGGTGGAAAAAGGAATAAATTTTATTTTCTGTTTGGGAACCGCCTATGATATATCTAGCATGGAAAGTATTGGAAACTACTTGATCATTTTCGTTGACAGGAAAAGCATGCCACCCAAAATGTTTTATCTCTACTTTGTTTCGCTTTGAGCTCTAGCACCTCTACAAATCTCTACTTCCCTCTGCGAAGGGCCTTTCTTTTACTTTATGCAATTTTTATTTTATCTTGAGTCTCCATCTTCTCTTATAAAGCACCAACTAAGGGGCACTATGATTGTACTTGAGCATTGGGTGTAGCTAATATGCGAGTGTGTTTCATGAATGGATCAATGATTGAGCATAATGGGCTAGGGATAACTTGCTTTAGTGATGATATTTTGAAAGACATGGTTGCTTGTTGATATGCTTGAGTATTGAAATCTTCATGTCAAAACTAGACTATTGCTTTGAATCATATAAAAGTCCAAATGTCCATGCTACAAAGAAAAGAATATGTGATGAACATGTTAGGCAGCATTCCACATCAAAAATTCTGTTTTTATCATTTACCTACTCGAGGACGAGCAGAAATTAAGCTTGGGGATGCTGATACGTCTCAAACGTATCTATAATTTTTGATTGCTCCATGCTGTTATATTATCATTCTTGGATGTTTTACAATCATTTTATAGAAACTTTATACCATTTTTTGGGACTAACCTATTGACATAGTGCCCAGTGCCAGTTGTTATTTTTTTGCTTGTTTTTTACTTCGCAGGAAATCAATACCAAACGGAGTCCAAACGTAGCGAAACTTTTTGGTGATTTTTTCTGGACCAGAAGACACCTGTTGGGCCAAAGAAGTACCAGAGGGGGGCTCCGAGGGGAGCACAACCCACCAGGGCGCGCCTGGGGGCCCAGGCGCGCCCAGGTGGGTTGTGCCCACCTCGTCCGCTTCCCGCACCGCCTCTTTGCTCTATAAACACCCTGGACGTCCAAAAACCCTAGGGGAGTCGACGAAAATCAATTCCAGCTGCCGCAAGTTCCAAAAACCACAGATCCAATCTAGACACCATCACGGAGGGGTTCATCATCCTCATTGGTGCCTCTTCGATGATGCGTGAGTAGTTCATTGTAGACCTACGGGTCCGTAGGCAGTAGCTAGATGGCTTCCTCTCTCTCTTTTGATTCTCAATACAATGGTCTCTTGGAGATCTATTTGATGTAACTCTTTTTTGCGGTGTGTTTGTTGGGATCCGATGAACTTTGAGTTTATGATCAGATCTATGTTTTTATCCATGAAAGTTATTTGAGACTTTTGATCTCTTATATGCATGATTACTTATACCCTCGTATTTCTTCTTTGAATCTTTGGTTTAGTTCGGCCAACTAGATCGATTTTTCTTGCCATGGGAAGAGGTGCTGTGTGATGGGTTCGATCTTACGGTGCTTGATCCCAGTGACAGAAGGGGAACCGACACGTATGTATTGTTGCTATTAAGGATAACAACATGGGGTCTATTTCTACATAAATATATCTTGTCTACATCATGTCATCGTTCTTATTGCATTACTCCATTTCTCCATGAACTTAATACACTAGATGCATGCTAGATAGCGGTCGATGTGTGGAGTAATAGTAGTAGATGCAGGCAGGAGTCGGTCTACTAATCTTGGACGTGATGCATATATAATGATCATTGCCAGGATATCGTCATAATTATTTGAAGTTCTATCAATTTCCCAACAGTAATTTGTTTACCCACCGTATGTTATTTTTCTCGAGAGAAGCCACTAGTGAAATCTACGGCCCCCGGGTCTATTTTCTCATCATATATTTTCAGGTCTATTTTGTTATTTGCCTTTTTATTTATTTGCCACTTTTATTTTTAGATCTATATTTCCAAAAACCCAAAAATATTTTGCTTCACTTTATTTTATTCGTGATCTATTTATCAATCTACTACAATTTATCTCACATCCGTTTGCCAATTTCTGGCGCCGTTACCCGAAAGGGATTGACAACCCCTTTAACATGTCGGGTTGCAAGTATTTGTTCTTTTTGTGCAGGTGCTATTTACGTAGTGTTGCTTGGTTCTCCTACTGGTTCGATAACCTTGGTCTCATCACTGAGGGACATACGTACCGTTGCTGTGCTGCATCATCCCTTCCTCTTTGGGGAAATACCAACGTAGTTCAAGCCAACATCAACGTCGTCCACCGCAACAGCTCGCCGTCCCTCATCCACCGTACCGGATGAGGATCCGTCGTCGATCTCATCATCCCGCCGGATCAGCCGTGCCGTCCTCCACCTCCAAGGAGCTGCCCCGACGTTCGCCTCGTCTATCGCACCCCCTCCATCCCCACAGCGCCGTCTTGACCTGCCCCACCGGAACCGCAGCACCCTCACCAATTCCTCCGATGAAGCCGAGGCCTACTCGGCGCCACCAAGGAGGTTCTGCACTCATCGCTGCATTTTATCTTTTATTCGATCTCACGGGGCTACCGATGCTCGATACCGAGCAGCCATGGCGGGTCTCCATCGACGGCGCCGTCCCCGGCCACTTCATCCATGGCGTCTCTCCCCCATGTCATTGCTTCCTCGGTGGCGACTTCCACACCGGCACTAGCTGCTGCTGCTTCGACTCTCGCTCGCGCTGCTGCTGCTCCGGCTCTCGCTCGCGCTGCGGCTCTGTTCTTGCTGTCGGTCACGCTGCTGCACTGCTCTTGCTTTTGTTCGTGCTGCTACTCTGCTCTGCTATTGCTGTCGGTCGCGCTGCTGCTCTACTCTTGCTCTCGTTCATGTTGCTGCTCTGCTCTTGCTCTCGGTCGCGCTGCTGCAGCTGCACAACCTCCGACAGCTACAGGAGTTGCTGCTTTAGCACTCCCTCGTGGTGCTGCTGCAGAGTTGCTCTCTGCTAGTGCGTTCCTTGCTCGAGCGGCTGCAAATTTAGATCACTGCTTCTCTGCTACTAGTCCTCGAATGCCCTAAACTTCTATTGCAATGCTCTGCTACTAGTTCAATCAGTTTCGACAGTAAAATTCAGTTTCGACTGTAAAGTTCAGTTTCTTCAGTTAAGTTCAGAGTGAACAGTATTTACAGCATCTGTCGGAGCGGCCGTGGCGCGGCTGATGCATTTTACATCTAGCACTTTTTGGTGATGTATTTTACATCATCTATTGTAGATGATATTAGAGTCCCACTTCAGATTAACATTGTCTGTCTTGTCCTGCTTCAGCCTCGCCGTCGTACACCTCACCGGAGCTGCTCCAACGATGGAACCGTCCATCACAGTGGAGCAGTATCCTCGGCGCCATATCCAGAGGCCTCAGATCTTCTTCCCCGCCTCCGACAGTCACACCAGCATCACCATCCTCCACGTCCAACCCAATGATGCTGTGGTCGACAAGGCTATGCCAAAGAGGTTGTACACTCGTCGCATCACTTTGTTACTCTGCATTCATGTCGATCCCTCAGGGATCCTTTGGTTCAAAGCAGTTGCAAATCTGGAAATAAATGAATCATGGTCACAAAGTTAACAGGGAGAAAACTAAATGCTCTTTTGAACCACAATTTTAATTGGTTTAGCAAGATAGCCATTATATGATACTCATGTGGACCAAATCTAAGCTCACAAAATATTTCGAGGGCAGGCTTCAGCCTGTTGAAGACTGCCGACTAGAATCGCCACTGGTTCAAAGAAAAAGTGAAGGAAAACATAGGAATTGGAAACTTTACTGTGGTACTACTATTCATGCATTTGGTTAGAAGGAATGGAGCAAAGCAAAACTGGAGGATTTTTTTTCCTTTGGTGTCTCTTTCAAACAAAAAAACGTAGGAATTTTAATATCCACTTGGACGTCCTTTTCAAATTAATATGCATGAAGAACAGGACTAATTGCATTACTGGCATAATAAGATTCTTATTTTTTCATTTTCATGTGGTTTGACTTTAATTTGACCGTGTTTCTCCATTCCTATGTTCTTCCAATTCATGTGAACCAAACACCCAGGTTGACAGAAATCCTATGTTTGCAAATGCTCTGTTTTGCACGTGCATTCCTATCCTATTCCTGTGTTTTTCCTGTCCCTGCGTTTATAGAATCCTCCAATTCTAAGGAGCCCTTACAGATTTACTTCATTTTCAGATAGGTGTCAAAGAAAACTCTGTGTGTTATGTCCTGCTCCTGCCGTGCCGTCATCCACCCCACCTGAGCTGCACCATCGACGGAAGCGTTCACTGCAGCAGAGATTCCCCCTGCAGACTTTCTTTCGCCGCCTCAGATCATCTTCCCCGTTGCCGGCAGCCACGCCAACTGCATTACCATCATCGATTGAGCAGATGAACCTGAGGACTACACAGTTCCGGAAGAGAGGTCGCACTCTTTCGTGGCTGCTTATGTTATACATCAGTTATTATTACCTGCTACTTTATCATCTTGTTCACCTCTTAGACTCCGAGTCAGGTCCAAACTAATGTTCAAACTTGAGTTTTAAAATGCCTGTGGGGCACATATCGAGGCAGCAACAAATAGTATCTGTCTACTATCTGGTTCATCTGGGGTCTTCTATGTGGTTCATGTTGGGTGGGCAACAAACAGTAGATGATCCATCGTCTATCTTTTTAAACTAAAGCTATAATCTACCTGCTATCATAGTTTTGGATCTATCCACTCGTTTGCTACCATCATTCTTGATTTCTGCATGCACCCCTTAGGCCTTACATAATCTAACTATGTTTTTTTATTATGCATGTCAGTTATTGTACACAATCGTACTGAACATGTAGAGAAAAAGAGAAGACCGTTGCGTGGGAATATAATGTCATGCAGACGCCGCTCCATGGTGGGTGAAGTGGGCCCCCATCCCGCCATTCCAGATTGTATTCCAGAGGAAGATAACTGTTCAGAGGGGGATTCAGAGGGAGCCGACCACTCCTATTTACCCCCTGAGGTGTTTGCTCTAACCTGGCATGCTGATGTTGGTCATATCATGCATATGGCGCCTCGCATTGCTTACATTATACATCTTATATGTCATCAGCTTAGTTTAAATTTGCTTTGTGTGAATGCCACCTGTTTGGTTTCTATATCATACTCCCACCGTTCCTAAATATTTGTATTTTTAGAGATTTCAACAAGTGACTACATACGGAGCAAAATGAGTGAATCTTCACTCTAAAATATGTCTATATACGTCCGTATGTGGTAGTCCATTTGAAATCTCTAAAAAGACAAATCTTTAGGAATGGAGGGAGTATATGGGAATTATGCAATGCCATCTTCTTTAGCCAGGCATCATATACGTGAATCTTGCAATGCCATCCTATTTAGCCAGTCATCGTATATGTGAATTGTACCATGCCATATTTTTTTTCATAATGTATTCCATTTGTCAACAATGTTTATACATTCATCTACTCTTCTTGTGCATCAGCCATTTGAGTCGGTCATGGGAAAATCTGGAGTGAAAACAAGGTCTTCTGAGCAGTCAGTGCTACCTGTGGATGCAGATTTCTTGCTGGTTACAAATAGCTCCTCAGAGGAGGATTCAGAGACAGATGACCAGTCGTATCCCCCCCTGAGGTATATGCTCTAACTTGGCAGGGTTATATTGCTCATATCATACATATGGTGTCTTGCGTTGCCATGCCATCTGCTTAGATTAGACATGCTTTGTGTGAATGCCTCATGTTTGCTTTCTATATCAAATATGTGAATTATGCAATGCCATGTTTTTCAGCCAGTTATCATATATGTGAATTATGCACCGCCATGTAGCCAGGCATCATATATGTGAATTATCTCATGCCATCCTTTTTTTTCATTACGTATTCCATTTGTCGACAATCTGTGTATATTGAACTACTCTTCATGTGTATCAGCCATTTGCGCCAGTTATGGGAAAATCAGGAGTGAAAACAAGGTCTTCAGAGCAGGCAATGGTACCTATTGAAGCATATATCTCGATGGTTACAGGTAGCTCCTCAGAGGAGGATTCAGAGACAGATGACCAGTCCTATATCCCACCTGAGGTGTATGCTCTAACTTGCAATGTTTATATTTCTCATATCATGCATATGGTGTCTTGCATTGCTTAGTTTAGACATCATATGCACAATATTCAATTCCATCTGATTAGTTTAGAGATCATACATGCGAGTGCCAGCTGCTTAGTATATGAATCAATTATGTCAATTATATCATGCCATCCTGTATACTTAGACAACATGTATGTGAATTATTTCATCCCAACCTATTTTAGAAAGACATCATATAGTTTTGTCATGTCATCCTGTTTAGATACTCATCATATGTTGAATTATGCCATTATATCCTGTTAAATTATCCATCATATATCTGAAACTGTGTCATGCTATCCTGTTTAGTTAGCCATCATATATGTGAAATTGTGTCATGCTGTCCTGTTTGGTTAGACAACATATATGTGAATTACCACATCTGTCTATCATACAATGTCTGTACGTTCAATTTCTTTTCTTGTTTATCAGCCATTTGAATTGGAGGGGGTGATGGCAGTATCTAAGGGAGTAAAACCCGTTCTTCACAAAAGACGGTGCTATCCGTCGATGCAGATAGAACCATGGTTGTACTGGCCCATGAACTAGCCCCGCCACACATAATCGAGACTCTTCCAGATTGCACACTTACACCATTGGATAGAGAACCAGCTACAACCCATCTAACCCCAACCCCAGCGGATAGTAACCCACTTCTAGTTGACACAGCACCATGTCCACCACAGAGTACCCCCACACGAGCAGTTTGTAAAGCAACTGCAGTGCCCAAAGCACGAAGACCACCACAGCGAACCCAAACTCCACGTTTAAAGCAGAAGAGAAACTGTTCTCAGGTCAAATTCCGTAGCTATGGTCCATACTCCTTTGCTCTTGCATCACTGTATTTACTCATACCAACTACTTTCGAATTTGAAGGATCCAATTGAAACTCCAATGGCGCAACAGGTATGTTTTAAACCTATTTCTTTAACTGGATTGCTGTTCTAACTTCTTGCTCTATGTTGATTTCAGTTTCAGTTGTATAAACAGTTATGTTCTCATGTGATGCACATTACAAGTGTTGCCAGTGCTGTGTAGTTTCTCACACTTATATTCTGTCTATGCTGCTGTGTCTTAAAAATATATGATTTGAACTGTGTCTCTATCTTGATTTGGCAACATAAACTAGAATGATATGGACAATACAGTGACCATAGTACATAGATATATGTTTGTTTCATGCTGTTATCCTGTCCACCTTACTACTGAACCGGTTTACCAAAATGAGTTTCATATACTACATGTTAAACCTGTGATGTGTCTGCTTGTTTCTCTTGTAGAATGCGAACTGGATATTGGAGAAGAGCACCCCACTATGCAATGGTAGAGAAAGTAATGCAGATAAGGTTCAAGATAGTGAGACAAGCCTGTTAGTCTCCAAGAAAGGTGATAAAAACAATCTTGTAGACAGTGAGACAACCCAACAGTCTTGCGTTGATGTAGTGTTCGAGTTACTGGCCAGTACCGCTGGCACAAGCTCTTCAAACTTGCTGCCTGAATCACTTCGGCTTCTTCAGTCTCAGCTACAAGCTGAAAGGCATCAGTCAGCTGTGCTGCGGCAAGAAGCCGAAGGACTAAGGAAGTCCCTGCAGAATTCAGATGCATACTTTCTGGTGCAACAGCAAGCGCTGGAGGATTTAAGCGCCAAACAAGAGAAAGTTAATAAGCTTGCTAAGCATCTTGCCAGCATTATGGGTACCCAGGATATTGTTTCTTGAGCTCTTCTGAAGTGGTTTCAGTTCTGGACTTGTTTTGCTGCGGCGTTTATTTGCACTGGTCGCCAACTTTGACAACCAGTGTATGTGATATACTGCTTTGTTCCCTATATTTGCACTAGTGGCGAACTTTGATGCCCAGTGGATGTAATATGTGTAATAGCCGTGATAGCCTAGCGTAAGTTGCTTGCTTATTTATTTCCTTGTTGTCTTGTTTATTTGTTTGCTTGTAGTCAGTGCAGCTCTTTTTCCGCGGTTTGCTAGTGGCCGCAATAACCTATTTTTTAAACTAGGCCACAATAACCATGGGCTACATATTTACTATAGTGACCATGCGCCTCCTACGGGCCGTAGAAACAATGGGCCTTCTACGGGCCGTAGAAACTATGGGCCTTCTACGGGCCGTAGAAACAATGGGCCTTCTATGGGCTGTAGCATCAATGGGCCTTCTACGGGCTGTATGATCGATTGGCCAAACATGGGCCAATAACGGACCGCATTATGGGCCGTAAACGGGCTAGAGTTGGAATCGTCCGTTCATGGGCCGACCATAACGGGCCGTTGTTAATCGGCCGTATTTGATGATGCTATGAAAATGGCCCAACGGATTAACGGGCCACAAACGGGCCAACTGTAACCACGGGCTGAATTTGGCCCACAAGCAGAAAAGGCCAGTAACGGGCCGTAAGTAACCGAATGCTGGAAATGAGCCCAAGAATAAATGGGCCCTGAGAAGGCCGAAAGATAACACAGGCTGGAAACGGCCCAATGGAATAATTGACCGTTAATGGGTATAAAGCCATACACTATTCATTACGGGCCAGTTTCACCATGGGCCGTTAATGGGCCAAGAGTTACAAAGGGCCTCATATGGGCTGAAAGACGTCATGGGCCATACATGGGTCGGAAGTTACAATGGGCTGGAATCATATTGGACGGCCTAGATGACGCTACTGGGCCTAATTCGGATAGGCCGTAACGGGCCGTGAGTTAGCGGGCTGTAAATGGGCTATATGTGAACATGCCGTTAACAGGCTTTCCGTGGGCCGGCCCACTACCTTTTGACCAAGTCAAACGGGCTGGCCTTTTCACCGGAATGGGCCTCTGTTGGGCCATGCCACGTGTCGACATATCATAGGCGCCTCCGGTCCAATGAGTGGATGACATCTATCCCAACGGTGAGCCGACACGTGGTTCCTCTGGCCATTGAGAATTTTACACGTGGAAAATCACCATTGGTTCGGGCTGTTAACGGGTTATCGAATCCAAAACCGGACCTGATAGCTTAACGGCAACCCGTTACGGTGGATGCCACATGTCGGTTACCCTTGATGAAAGCACTTCCATGATGCGCCATTTATCGTCATTTAAGTGGACACTTCCGTGATGATAATTTTGGTAATGTCATGGAACACTTCTACGACAGCACAGGTATGACTAATTCTTGATTATGTCATAAAATCGTCATGGATGTACATGCATGACAGAAAATGTGACCTACTGTGACAAACACGTATCATCATGGAAGTGTATTTTTTTTGTAGTGCTTTTTTATACATTAATTGATTTTCCAGGCATTTAATACACATAATTCAAATTTGAAGTACAAGTGCATGCTCTAGTGCGCAAAAGTTAGTTGGAAAATCATTTATGTGTACTTGGGCGAATTTCTAGGTCCCATGGAAGAAGTGGGAATGGAATTCAAACATCTGGGCGTCTTGGCTCGGCCGGAAACATTGAGAAACTTGGTTTTAAAATTCCCGTAAATCCAAAACTCGCCTGAAAATCATGAAACTTGGCATGGTGTCATGACATGGCACCAACATGCTGTGGTAAATTTTTTGTCTGATTTGCGAAGGCGCACACATTAACAGTCAACAAAGTCATTTTGGAACAAGTCCTGTCACGTTACAAATCGGAAACACAAGTATTATTGAAATCGTGGGTATTCTACTTACCATTTACGTGCCGCCACGCGTCCCCTTTTTTTATTGGCTAGGAGGTGCCGTGCGGGGTAGCTATTTGAGTACGGGAGGCGTGCGATTAGACCCTTGCGCGTGCTCATCGGGAGGAGAGCCCTTTGACCTCTATCCGCCGCCCACCTCCCTCCCAATGTCTCCATTAATGGCGCCCGAGCCCCTGTTTCATGGTGTGGCTATGTCTCACTCGACTGAGATTTAAGAGAGAAAAAAGAAAATCTAAAAAGAAAGTTTTGCATGAATCTTGATGTAAGATCCAACGGACCTATATAGCATTGACTGCGACTTATAGCAAGACTGATGAATATAAGGACGATGACAGTGGATAATAATTGTCTTACATATTTAGGAAGATAATTAAAAAAGCCACATGCGGCAACGCCCGAAATACACAAGGGCAAAAGAAGAAGGAAGACAACGATCTGGCTCACTGATCTCTACTTTCTTGATGCGTTGCTGCAGGCCGCGGGAACTAATCTCCGCGGCGAGCGGCGATGAGCTCTTTCGTGTCCTCAAGACGCTGCTTGAGAGCATCCACGGATTCCTCCACTAGCCTTTGGCGCTCGATGCGGAGCATGTCATTCTCGTCCATAAGTTTCTTGACGATGATGCCGGTCCTCTTCAACAAGGCTGTGGTCTCCTCCTGCTGCTCCGCACTTCCGACGATCTTTGCCCTCAGCAGGTCGCGCTCGGCCCGGAGCTTCGCATTGCCCTCACTTAGTTGCTAGATGATGCTGGTAGCCTTTTCAAACGAGGCTTTCATGTCGTCCTGCAACCTCGCCCAGCCAGAGATCTGATCCATCTGCCTATGGACGATCGCATTCATGCGCCTGTAAGAGTCCTCGCCTGCCCGCGAGATATTTTCCCAGGCCGCCGCGGCGCGGGAGGACATCTCTGCTGCATTCGCGGCGCGGTGATACATCTCTGCTGCTTCCGCGGGGCGGCCGGACCAGTTTGCTGCATCGACGGCGCGGTGGGACCTCTGTGCTGCTTCGGCGGCGCGGCGGGACCTCTGTGCTGCTACGGCCGCGCAGCGGGACATGTCGGCTGCTTTCACGGTGAGGCGGGACATCTCTCATGCTTCCGCTTCCATGCTCGCCTCTCCCTGGTGGTAATCTCTCGACCCAAAACTCACGCTGGCCATGGCAGACGCAAGGGAACGATGATGAATGACTTGTTTGTTTTTGTGGATGAGGAGTTGAGGAGGAATGTGCAGTCATCTTGGAGTAGTAGTATTTATAACCTAGTACTAATACGCTCCTAAGTGGGCAACCGTTTAGGTTTTAATCGGTGTGAACAGGTTTGCAATTAAATATAGCGTGGTAGTAATTTGGAATGTGACGGGACGCAGGCTCAAAATTTATTGACGGTTATATAATTTCTAAGTGCGGCACTATTCCTGGACGGCGTAACATGGGCATGCTTTCTCGGCCGCGTACGTGGCGTTTGCACCATAGGGTGCACCGCAATAGGCAATGTCAGCACACGTCTTGTTCCAACAACCGTGTGCGCTCGTTATTACCATCACGCACGCTTCTTTTAATTAGAATGTGTGCCCGTCTAGCGCACACACGAGTATATGTCTAACTGTTTCTGTTTGTTGTGGCTAATCGCAAACAGTTCATCCGTGTGAAGTGTATGCCGTAAATCACAGACACTTTGATCTGGCTGACGGTTTCTGTTGTGTTGTCTAATCGCAAACAGTTAATCCTTCTGAAGCGTATGCCCTCAATCGCACACACCTTCATCTGGCTGCCCATTTCTGTTGTTCCGCCTCATCACAAACAGTTAATCCGAGTGAACTGTATGCATTATATCGCACACGCCTTCATCTGGCTGCCCGTTTCTGTTCTTCTTCCTCATCGCAAACAGTTAATTGAACTGAATCGTATACCCCGCATCGCACACGCAACTAAAATCAGAACCGTGTTTGATGAATCCTTCATCGCAAACATTTTGCATCTTTTTTGACGGTTATTTTACATCACCGTTTGCGATTAATGCATCGCACACAGTTTCGTCAAAGGGTCTCTGATCGTAGTGTCGCGTTAGCAGCATCCTGTAGTAGTGATGTATTTGACATTTAAGAAAGCAGTAGCAATAAACTGAACGATCATTATGCTAAGCTAACGGATGGGTCTTGTCCATCACATCATTCTCCTAATGATGTGATCCCGTTATCAAATGATAACACATGTCCATGGTTAGGAAACCTTAACCATCTTTGATCAACGAGCTAGTCTAGTAGAGGCTCACTAGGGACACGGCATCTGTTTATGTATTCACACATGTATTTAAGTTTCCGATCAATACAATTCTAGCATGAATAACAAACCTTTATCATGAATAAGGAAATATAAAATAACAACTTTATTATTGCCTCTAGGGCATATTTCCTTCACCATTGACGCCCATACTTGCAGCGAGCTCAACAGACAGGGAGAAGGGAAGAGTGCAGATAGAGAGGGGGGAGGGGCTCGACCGTTTTGATCGGGTCTAGCCAGACTATGCGGTTGACGGCCATTGGGGCCCTCCCCGCAACCCCTCCCCCCACTCACGTGGCCTAAGTCATTTCTGTTTTTTGAAACGAAAAACAAGAAATGCGGTAGGTATCAGTGACAACAAAAAGATAGTTATACGAAACCCTTAGATTAAATTGATAATTGTTGCTTCTTCTGGATGTTTGTTGTTGGTGCGGTGCATTATATATAAAGTGGGGTGAAAGCCTTTTCCGGTAATCTAGTAGTTTTAGGGCATCTCCAATGGTGACCCTCAAACTGCCCACAACCACGACAGCGTGGTCCGAACGTGTTTTCACATCCACAAGGGCCTATATCGGTCTGCAAGCCGGTCCAGATGTGCTCTTTCCAGCAAATTGGAAACAAACTTGGGGGCTTTGCGAGCATCCGGACCGCTGTCACGGCCGCTTCTGACTGCCCTGTCCACCCAAAAAACTATCCCTCACTTGCACCCTTTCCTGCCCGAAGCGGTCAACGCCGCTCCAGAGCACCAGTGCCGCATTCATGCCGGCTCAGAGCGACGCGACCTCTCACTGGCGCTCCGGCATTGAAGCGGTGCACCGGCCGAGAGCATCGCCAGCACTACTTCCCGGTGCACGCTACTACTCCATGTTCAAGTGATAGCCCGTTGTTCCGCTGCTACTTCTTGAGCTTGCATTGGTTTTTCCCTTGAAGAGGAAAGGGTGATGCAGCACAGTAGAGGTAAGTATTTCCCTCAGTTAAGAACCAAGGTATCAATCCAGTAGGAGAAGAACACACAAATCACCAACACCTGCACAAACAATCAAACACTTGCACCCAACGCGATAAAGGGGTTGTCAATCCCTTCACGGTCACTTGCAAAGGTGAGATCTGATAGAGATAGATAAACAAAAGATAAAATATTTTTGGGTTTTTTTGGTATATAGATCTGAAAATAAAAGATTGCAAAATAGTAGATCGGAAAGTAATATGATGTAAAATAGACCCGGGGGCCATAGGTTTCACTAGAGGCTTCTCTCATGAAGGCAAATAATACGGTGGGTGAACAAATTACTGTCGAGCAATTGATAGAAAAGCGCAAAGTTATGACGATATCCAAGGCAATGATTATGCATATAGGCATCACGTCTGTGTCAAGTAGACCGACTCCTTCCTGCATCTACTACTATTACTCCACACATCGACCGCTATCCAGCATGCATCTAGAGTATTAAGTTCATAAAGAACGGAGTAACACCTTAAGTAAGATGACATGATGTAGAGGAATTAACTAAAGCAATATGATGAAAACCCCATCTTTTTATCCTCGATGGCAACAATGCAATACGTGTCTCACTACCCCTACTTTGTCACTGGGTGAAATCACGCAAGATTGAACCCAAAGCTAAGCACCTCTCCCATTGCAAGAAAAACCAATCTAGTTGGCCAAACCAAACCGATAATTCAAAGAGAAATACAAAGATATTAAATCATGCATAAAAGAATTCAGAGAAGATTCAAATAATATTCATAGATAAGCTGATCATAAATCCACAATTCATCGGATTTCGACAAACACACCGCAAAAGAAGATTACATCGGATAGATCTCCAAGAGCATCAAGGAGAACGTTGTATTGAGAATCAAAGAGAGAGAGAGAAGAAGCCATCTAGCTACTAGCTATGGACCCGTAGGTCTGGAGTAAACTACTCACGCATCATCGGAAGGGCAATGGAGTTGATGTAGAAGCCCTCCGTGATCGATTCCCCCTCCGGCGGGATGCCGGAAAAGGCCCCAAGATGGGATCTCACGGGAACAGAAGGTTGCGGCGGTGGAAAAGTGTTTTCGTGGATGCCTCTGGTGGTTCTGGAATATATGTGAATATATAGGAGGAAGAGCTAGGTCAGGGGAGTCCCGAGGGGCCCACAAGGTAGGGGGCGCCCCCCCCCCTAGGGCGCGCCCTCCACCCTTGTCACTGCCTCCTGGCTCTTCTGACTTGGACTCCAAGTCCCCTGGGTGTCTTCTGGTCCAAGAAAAATCATCGTGAAGTTTTATTCCGTTTGGACTCCGTTTGGTATTCCTTTTCTGCGAGGCTCAAAAACAAGGGAAAAAACAGAAACTAGCACTGGGCTCTAGGTTAATAGGTTAGTCCCAAAAATAATATAAAATAGCATATTAATGCATATAAAACATCCAAAACAGATAATATAATAGCATGGAACAATCAAAAATTATAGATACGTTGGAGACGTATCAAGCATCCCCAAGCTTAATTTCTGCTCGTCCTCGAGTAGGTAAATGATAAAAACAGAATTTTTGATGTGGAATGATACCTAACATACTTATCCATGTAATTTTCTTTATTGTGGCATGAATGTTCAGATCCATAAGATTCAAAAAAAAGTTTAATATTGACATAAAAACAATAATACTTCAAGCATACTAATAAAGCAATCATGTCTTCTCAAAATAACATGGCCAAAGAAAGCTATCCCTACAAAATCATATAGTCTGGCTATGCTCCATCTTCATCACATAAAATATTCAAATCATGCACAAGCCCGATGACAAGCCAAGCAATTGTTTCATACTTTTGATATTCTCAAACCTTTTCAACTTTCACGCAATACATGAGCGTGAGCCATGGACATAGCACTATAGGTGGAATAGAATATGGTGGTTGCGGAGAAGACAAAAAAGAAGGAGATAGTCTCACATCAACTAGGCATATCAACGGGCTATGGAGATGCCCATCAATAGATATCAATGTGAGTGAGTAGGGATTGCCATGCAACGGATGCACTAGAGCTATAAGTGTATGAAAGCTCAAAAAGAAACTAAGTGGGTGTGCATCCAACTTGCTTGCTCATGAAGACCTAGGGCAAATTGAGGAAGCCCATCATTGGAATATACAAGCCAAGTTCTATAATGAAAAATTCCCACTAGTATATGAAAGTGACAACATAGGAGACTCTCTATCATGAAGATCATGGTGCTACTTTGAAGCACAAGTGTGGAAAAAGGATAGTAACATTGCCCCTTCTCTCTTTTCTCTCTTTTTTTGGTGGGCTTCTTTGGCCTCTTTTATTTTATTTGTGGGCTTCGTTGGCCTCTTTTATTTTTTCCTCACATGGGACAATGCTCTAATAATGAAGATCATCACACTTTTATTTACTTACAACTCAAGAATTACAACTCGATACTTAGAACAAAATATGACTCTATATGGATGCCTCCGACGGTGTACCGGGATGTGCAAGGATTCAAGAGTGACATGTATAAAAATTATGAACGGTGGCTTTGCCACAAATACTATGTCAAATACATGATCATGCAAAGCAATAGGACAATGATGGAGCGTGTCATAATAAAACGGAGCGGTGGAAAGTTGCATGGCAATATATCTCGGAATGGCAATGGAAATGCCATAATAGGTAGGTATGGTGGCTGTTTTGACGAAGGTAAAAGGTAGGTGTATTACACCGGCGAAAGTTGCGCGGTACTAGAGAGGCTAGCAAAGGTGGAAGGGTGAGAGTGCGTATAATCCATGGACTCAACATTAGTCATAAAGAACTCACATACTTATTGCAAAAATCTATTAGTCATCGAAACGAAGTACTACGCACATGCTCCTAGGGGGATAGATTGGTAGGAAAAGACCATCGCTCATCCCCGACCACCACTCATAAGGAAGACAATCAATAAATACCTCATGCTCCAACTTCGTTACATAATGGTTCACCATACGTGCATGCTACGGGAATCACAAACTTTAACACAAGTATTTCTACAATCCACAATTACTCACTAGCATGACTCTAATATCACCATCTTTATATCTCAAAACAATCATAAGGAATCAAACTTCACATAGTATTCAATGCACTTTATATGAAAGTTTTTATTATATCCCTCTTGGATGCCTATCATATTAGGACTAAATTTATAACCAAAGAAAATTACCATGCTGTTTAGAAAGACTCTCAAAATAATATAAGTGAAGCATGAGAGTTCAACAATTTCTATAAAATAAAACCAACGCCGTGCTCTAAAAAGATATAAGTGAAGCACTAGAGCAAAATTGCCTAGCTCAAAAGATATAAGTGAAGCACATAGAGTATTCTAATAAATCACGATTCATGCGTGTCCCTCTCAAAAGGTGTGTACATCAAGGATGATTGTGGAAAAATAAAAAGCAAAGACTCATATCATACAAGACGCTCCAAGCAAAACACATATCATGTGGTGAATAAAAATATAGCCTCAAGTAAATTTACCGATAGACAAAGACGAAAGAGGGGATGCCTTCCGGGGCATCCCCAAGATTAGGATCTTGGTTGTCCTTGAATATTACCTTGGGGTGCCTTTGGCATCCCCAAGCTTAGGCTCTTGCCACTCCTTATTCCATAGTCCATCAAATCTTTACCCAAAACTTGAAAACTTCACAACACAAAACTCAACAGAAAACTCGTGAGATCCATTAGTACAAGAAAATAAAATCACCACTTTTGGTACTGTTGTGAACTCATTATTTATTTATTTTGGTGTAATATCTACTGTATTCCAACTTCTCCATGGTTCATACCCCCCGATACTAACCATAGATTCATCAAAATAAGCAAACAACACAAAGAAAACAGAATCTGTCAAAAACAGAACAGTCTGCGAAGATCTGAATTGTTCTAATACTTATGTGCCTCCAAAAATTCTGAAAAATTAGGAAAACATAAGAAATTTGTATATAAATCCTGTGTAAAACATTCAGGGTTTTTCAACTCTCCATTGAATTATAAAAATTCTGTGACTGGATGCAAAAGTTTCTGTTTTTCAGCAAGATCAAATCAACTATCACCGTAAGCTATCCCAAAGGTCTTACTTGGCACAAACACTAATTAAAACACCAAAACACATCTAACCAGAGGCTAGATGAAAAATTTATTCAAAAACAGAAAAGAAAAATATTGGGTTTTCTCCCAACAAGCGCTTTTCTTTAAAGCCTTTTAGCTAGGCGTTGATAATTTTGATGATGCTCACATGAAAGATAGCAATTGAAACACGAAAAGAGCATCATGTAGCATGTGAAAAACAAGTTTAAGTCTAACATACTTCCTATGCATAGGCATTTTATAAGCAAACAAATTATCAAGACAAGCAAAAACTAGCATATGCAAGGAAAAAGAAAGAAACAATAGCAATCTCAACATAACGAGAGGTAATTTAGTAACATGAAAGTTTCTACCACAATATTTTCCTCTCTCATAATAATTAGATGTGGGATCATACTCAAATTCAACAATATAAAAATCACATAAAATATTCTCTTCATGATCCACATGCATGCAAAGTTGACACTCTTCCAAAATAGTGGGATTATCATCAAATAAAGTCATGACTTCTCCAAACCCACTTTTATCATAAATTTCATGAGATTGATCATTCTCCAAAGTAGTGGGATCATTATTACCTAGAGTTGACACTCTTCCAAACCCACTTTCAATATTATTGCAAACACTATTATCATGAGGCTTAAATAAATTTTCAAGATCATAAGAAGAATCACCTCAATCATGATCATTGCAATAAGTAGTGGACATAGCAAAACTAGCATCCCCAAGCTTAGGGTTTTGCATATTATTAGCACAATTGACATCAATAGAATTTATAGTAAAACCATTGTAATCATGCTTTTTATTCAAGGAGCTATCGTGAATCACTTCATATATTCCTTCATCACAATTTTTAGATTCACGAATTTCAAGCAAAACTTTATAAAGATAATCTAGTGCACAAAACTCACTAGCAATTGGTTCATCATAATTGGATCTCTTAAAAAGATTAGCAAGTGGATGAGGATCCATAAACTTTTGTTTCTGAATTTCAATAAAAACACAATTATATCAAGCGGGCAAGCAAACAAGCCAAGTAAGACATAGAGGCAAACGGAAAGAAGGCAAATCTTTCGAAAATCGTTTTAGAAGTGGGGGAGAGGAAAACGAGAGGCAAATGGCGAATAATGTAATGCAAGAGATGAGAGTTTATGATGGGTACTTAGTATGTCTTGACTTGGCGTAGATCTCCCCGTCAACGGCGCCAGAAATTCTTCCTGCTACTTCTTGAGCTTGCGTTGGTTTTTCCCTTGAAGAGGAAAGGGTGATGCAGCATAGTAGAGGTAAGTATTTCCCTCAGTTAAGAACCAAGGTATCAATCCAGTAGGAGAAGAACACACAAATCACCAACACCTGCACAAACAATCAAACACTTGCACCCAACGCGATAAAGGGGTTGTCAATCCCTTCACGGTCACTTGCAAAGGTGAGATCTGATAGAGATAGATAAACAAAAGATAAAGTATTTTTTGTTTTTTTGGTATATAGATCTGAAAATAAAAGATTGCAAAATAGTAGATCGGAAAGTAATATGATGTAAAATAGACCCGGGGGCCATAGGTTTCACTAGAGGCTTCTCTCATGAAGGCAAATAATATGGTGGGTGAACAAATTACTGTCGAGCAATTGATAGAAAAGCGCAAAGTTATGACGATATCCAAGGCAATGATTATGCATATAGGCATCATGTCCGTGTCAAGTAGACCGACTCCTACCTGCATCTACTACTATTACTCCACACATCGACCGCTATCCAGCATGCATCTAGAGTATTAAGTTCATAAAGAACGGAGTAACGCCTTAAGTAAGATGACATGGTGTAGAGGAATTAACTCAAGCAATATGATGAAAACCCCATCTTTTTATCCTCGATGGCAACAATGCAATACGTGTCTCGCTACCCCTACTTTGTCACTGGGTGAAATCACACAAGATTGAACCCAAAGCTAAGCACCTCTCCCATTGCAAGAAAAACCAATCTAGTTGGCCAAACCAAACTGATAATTCGAAGAGAAATACAAATATATTAAATCATGCATAAAAGAATTCAGAGAAGATTCAAATAATATTCATAGATAAGCTGATCATAAATCCACAATTCATCGGATCTCGACGAACACACCGCAAAAGAAGATTACATCGGATAGATCTCCAAGAACATCAAGGAGAATGTTGTATTGAGAATCAAAGAGAGAGAAGAAGCCATCTAGCTACTAGCTATGGACCCGTAGGTCTGAAGTAAACTACTCACGCATCATCGGAAGGGCAATGGAGTTGATGTAGAAGCCCTCCGTGATCGATTCCCCCTCCGGCGGGATGCCGGAAAAGGCCCCAAGATGGGATCTCACGGGAACAAAAGGTTGCAGCGGTGGAAAAGTGTTTTCGTTGATGCCTCCGGTGATTCTGGAATATATGTGAATATATAGGAGGAAGAGCTAGGTCAGGGGAGTCCCAAGGGGCCAACAAGGTAGGGGGCGCCCCCCCTAGGACGCGCCCTCCACCCTTGTCGTCGCCTCGTGGCTCTTCTTACTTGGACTCCAAGTCCCCTGGGCGTCTTCTGGTCCAAGAAAAATCATCGTGAAGTTTTATTCCGTTTGGACTCCGTTTGGTATTCCTTTTCTGCGAGGCTCAAAAACAAGGAAAAAAACAGAAACTGGCACTGGGCTCTAGGTTAATAGGTTAGTCCCAAAAATAATATAAAATAGCATATTACGCATATAAAACATCCAAAACAGACAATATAATAGCATGGAACAATCAGAAATTATAGATACGTTGGAGACGTATCATCCACCTCCCTACATTAAACATGTATGGTTGCCAAGGAACCTGCTCCAGCACCACCCGTCCGTCCGTGTGCCGCCCACCATTAACCACGCCGACGCTCGCCCTGCCATCTAGCCGCTATTAAAACTCCAGCCCCAGCCATAGCCACATCCATCCTCCTCCGTTCCCTATCTCCTCTCTGCGCAACGCCCGCCATGGACTCCTTGAGCTCCAAAGCCATTTTGGGACAGCCTCTTGCCCGAGCAGAAGACGGAGATCACCGTCATTGCTGCTGGCTGGCAAGCCGACAGGCAGACGAAGGCCGATGCTGCAGACATCCCAATGGAGGACGCGATCGACGACGAGCCGGTGCCACCCTCCTCGCTGGTCCATTCTAGCATCACCATGGGCGAGGCCCATGCTCACTACACCGAAATGGTGTTAGCTGAGCAGGAGGTCGCGTTCCGACGGGCGCAGGCTGACCTGGAGTACATCCTCCGCCTCCTCGATGAGCACCGGCACGCAGAGGAGCAACTCGCCGCCAGCACGGCCATCGCGCTGGATGTGGGCCTAACCGAGCAGGAGGCGCTGGTCACCTCCTATCGTTCTTCCTACGACATCCGCCACGACCGCTGGCGGTACTGCCTCCATCAGGTGGAGCTAGAAGCCGCCTTCAAGGATATCGGCGAGGAGGCGGATGAAGTCTATGGCAAAAGCGAGGGCGAGGACGACGTCACCAGCTCTGCCACGCCCGTGCCCCGCCGCCATGACCACGAAGCCGGCACATCTACGAGCGCCGACAGCAGCAAGGAAGAGTAGAGCATGGGAGGTCGCCGGCGCTCAGGTCCCAAGAAGGTCACCGCTCTAAAGCCAAGCTTGGCAGGCTCATCATCGTCGGTCGATTAGCCGCTTGCAGGCTAGGGACGCAGAGGCGTAGTTTCATTTTTCGAGGCTCATGGCCGGCAGGATATGGGGAACGGGCGCCGGCGGTCATTAGGCTAGATTTAGAGTCTGGTCTAGTTCAAATGTGTCAAAAATCATCTGGTTTTATGTAAAATTATGCAAATATGAATAAATATCGCCCTAGTCGTTTAAATATGCATCAAATTCATTCAATTTCATTACGTATCAATCGAAATGCAACCAGACATATGCGATTCCACGGTCCGCAGACGGATGCATTGTTCGGTTTGTGGGTCGGTGCTGGAGATGTTGTTATGCTATATATTGATATTTGGAAAGATGCATGGATCACGAACTGTGCAAATAGGAAAATTATTACTCCTAGAAGAGGGCACCTGCTATCAAAAGCTGCTGACCTTATTAATCCGGTCACCAATTTTTGGGATGAAGATTTAGTAAGACAAACATTGTGGCCAGTTGATGCTCAAAGGGTGCTAGCGATCCCCCTCTCTATGCATAATATGACGGATTTCATTGCTTGGAATTACACAAAGAATGGGTGTTTCACGGTTCGGTCAGCTTACTTAGAGGAATGGACCAAACAACATGGGAGGAAATTGAACTACACAAATGGTATGGGGAAAACAAATGTCAATCCCATTTGGAGAAAGGTTTGGAAATTATCTTGTCCAGCAAAGGTGAAGATTTTCATATGGCGTACCTTGCACGGAACACTCCCATGTCGTGTTACACTTGCTAATAGACATATGAAAGTTTCTCCCATCTGCCCATCATGTTTCAATGGACCAGAAGATACAAAACACATGTTGTTTCTATCTCAGAAGGCGAAAGAAGTTTGGAGAAAGCTGGGATTGCATGAGGCCATCAGTAAAGCTTGTGTTATCAATCATGCGGGAGAGGCAGTTCTTCAGTTTTTACTTCTTATGCCAGAGAAAGAGCTATCTACAGTAGGCACCCAGAATGCACATGAATTGATTGCTATAAAAGCCTGGTATTTATGGTGGAATAGACGAACGCTAGTTCATCAGGGAAAGTCCCAAGATGCATACCAAACCTCGATGGGAGCCCATGTTATAGCGGCAAATTATGTTAAAGCTCATTCCTCAAGGGCAACAATTAGAACAGGGGGATGGGTAAGACCTCCCATGGGTTTTGTGAAATTGAATGTCGATGCTTCTTTTGATCAGGACATGCTTAGAGGTACAGCAGGGGTTGTCCTTAGAGATGACAAAGGAAGGTTCATTAGTGGCGGGAACTGGAGGATGGATTGGTGTGCAGATGTCTTAACAGCAGAAGTGTTGGCTCTAAGATTTGGTTTATCACTTGCACAGAAGGCCGGATGTAATTTTCTTGTTGTTAACTCCGATAATATGAAAGTAGTTGACACAATGAAGAATGGAGGACATTCAGCGGGAGTGGCGGCTCGGCAGTTTTTGATGATTGTTATTTTATGGCGTGCGATTTTCCGCGTATTAGTTTTGAGCATTGTAATAAGGAAGCAAATAAAGTTGCTCACGAACTTGCTAGATTAGCTCAATTTTCCGTGACTAGAGTTTGTTTTGAGGATCCTATGGATGATATTGTAACTTTTCTTATTAATGATGTAATTGTTATTTCTAATGAATAAAGGCTATGTTTTGTTTCAAAAAAAAAGTGACGAGAGAGCAACACGGCTGAGCTGTTCATCCAACACACAAACAACATCACACAAGTCAGCGCTAAAGTAAAACAAAACAATTGACAACCGGTCCGTTCTGACCTTTTTGATCCAATCACAATACTAACATTTAACTCTGCATAATGGGCAGGTGGAGTTGAACTTCGTCCACGCGTTGATGCAGTCCCGATGGAACACGTGTCGGCAGGTCGGCACCTTGCTGTAGATGTCCTCGTGGACGAACACCTCCAAGCAAATCGTAGGCTTGTGCGGTAGTGACGATGTTGTGAAGAACAAATGCTTCTTCCTCTCTTTTTCAGAAGACTGCAAAGAAAGATCAACAATTTTCAAATAATTATTCAAATCTTGTCCATAAGATGTTTGATTTCCTTGTTAGTTCATTGTAGGGCAGCGGCTAGATTGGTTGGACACGATGGTTAACTTGGTGAAACAGCTCACAGTCACTGGTGACGAGCAATGGGGTGGGTAGCTGCCGGCAACGAGCTCAGCAGAGAGAGAGAGAGAGAGAGAGGAGGGACGGCTCAAGCCATTTTGACCAGGCCTGGCCGGACTGAGGGGTTGACGGACATTAGGGCCCTCACGGTCTCCCCCACTGGAGTGAAGTCTAAAAAAAACCTAAGAGTGTATGCCGCGACGCAAACGAACCCTGACCTCTCAATCCTGGAAGTCTGTACCCTAAACAGGTCGATCTCGGTCCTTTTTAAACCTTGATGGCATATCCAAACGGGGAATGCCTATGTGGCACCGGGAAATGCTGGGTTTGGTGGGATGCGCCTCCAACGCGGCTACTGTTAGTGGGTCCCACGCAACCTCTCCATTTGGTGCAGCCGGACCAACTCGGCTTGGGCACTCTCCACTTCGCCTCTTCCTCTCCCTTCTCCTCCCGTGACGCATGAGCTCCCCTCCCCTGTCCATGGTGGCCAGGACGACCATGGTCTGATCAAGGCGTTCAACGGCGACGTAATCTGCAGCAAAGAAAAGGTGCGCCATGGCCTTCTCATCTGTCCAGTACTATTTTTTGTCCTCTTCGTTTGGTTAGGGTTAGGGTTTTTATAGGTGAAAGTTGGGGTTTTGGGGGGCCTCAAATCGGTTGATTTCGTGGTGATTTACAAGGTTTGGTGTTTTGATCAGACAAAACTCCAAAATTTTCTGGTTTGTTTGCTGCAATGTAGGTTTTCTTTGTTGGAATCATGGACCCAGCCGATCTGTTGAATGTGAGGTTTCATATAGGGGGAAAGTTTGTGAGGATTGGTCCTAACCTTGATTCTGTTGGTGGAGATGAGGCCATGTCTGAGATTGAGAGGGACAAGCTCTCTTTGCCTGAAGTGAAAGGCTTTCTTGCAGATCATGTACAAGTTAAAGAGAGCATGAAGTTTTATTTTCTTATGCCAGGCAGAGATTTAGTGAATGGCTTGGTTTTTTTGTATGATGATGCTGGTTGCATGAGGATGTCAGAGCATACAATAGATGGTGGTGGAGCTGACATATATGTTGAATACAATGGGGAGCAAGATGAAGAGGGGGAAGAAGAAAGTGGCAGTGATTTTGAGAATGAAATTGATGGTCTGATTGACAGTGCAAGTGAAGATGAGACATGTTTTGTTATGACTGCAGAAGAGGATGTCCTTCTTGTTATGACTGCAGAGGAGGATGTGCCTGTTGTTATGACTGCAGAAAAGGATCTAGTGTCTACTGTCATGACTGCAGTCCATAATGGAAGAGAAGAGACTAAGCTTTTGGAACATGTACTAGTTCCAAATGACACAGGTGTGATAACTGCAGTAATCAGTAGCCCAATAAAGAGAAATGATACAAATGGTCATTTTTCTCAGCCTTCTCAGAGTTCTCAAGTTCTGAATCCTTCACAAATCAACGCAGAGCATGTAGCAGAGCAGCCAGCAGAGCAGGCAGCACAGCAAGCAGCAGAGCAACCAGCAGAGCAGCAAGAAGATTCAGATTCATATTCTGATGATGGTGAATATGTGCCCCACACTGATGATAGTGGAGAAGAGTCTGAAGTTGTGGAAATGAGAAAGCATGCTAGGAAATTCAGGAAAAAAATGAAAGATTCAAAGAAATGGCTTGAAGCGGAATCATCTGTGGCTGTACCAATTGACTTTGTAGCAAATGTTGAGGAGGTGGTAGGAGACATGGAGTTTTCTTCTTCTGATGAAGATTACTCATATGATGAAGAAGATGATGGGAATATAGTGAGGAGGAAGAGCAAATACCCTAGGTTTGACCCTAATTCTGATATTCCTCATTTCAGTTTGGGTATGGTCTTCAGAAGCAAGAATCAGTTTGTGAAAGTTGTGAAGAGGTATGGGCTAGCAACAAAAAGGAGCATTTCTTTCCTAAAGTCTGAGGAGTGCAGGGTCAGAGCTAAATGTGGATGGCCTGGATGTCCCTGGCTTATTTATGCTGCAAAGACCACTAGGTGCTCAAGGTTCCAAATCATCACATATGAGGATGAACATGAGTGTGCTCAAAACAGAGAAAACAGACTTGTCTATGCAAAAGTGATAGCACAGAGATATGAGCATTTCATACTTGCCAATCCAATGTGGAAGATAGAGAGCATAAAAGCCACTGTCCTTAAAGACATGTTTGCTAATGTCTCTACTTCAAAGTGCAAGGCAGCAAAAAAATTGTCCTTGACAAGTTACTGTGTGGCATGAAAAGTGAGTACACTAAAGTGTTTGACTACCAGTTGGAGCTACTTAGGAGCAACCTTGGAAGTACAGTAGCTGTATGCTTGGATCCCACAGATATGGTGAACAATGTATTTCAGCAGCTCTATGTTTGCTTCAATGCACTAAAGCAAGGTTTCAAATTGGGTGCAGGAAGGTGATTGGCCTAGATGGATGCTTCTTCAAAGCAGGAGCATGTCAAGGTGAACTTCTTGCTGCAATTGCTAGGGATGCTAACAATCAGATGTATCCAGTGGCTTGGGCAGTTGTGGAGAAGGAAACAAATGATACCTGGAAGTGGTTCATTGGACTACTCATTAAAGACTTGGATATCAATGATCAAGGAGATGGATGGGTGTTCATTTCTGACCAGCAAAAGGTAAATTTATTTTATGCTTCTTTGGATGGATGGGTGTTCACTAAATGATCATGGAGGATTTACTTCTTCAAAGGATGTGTGTCGACAAGGTTAGGTAGGATGTGTGTCGACAAGGTTAGGTAGGCTATACCTTGTCGACACACATCCTACCTAACCTTGTCGACACATAGCCTACCTAACCTTGTCGACAAGGTTATTCTATTGAAGCACACATGTGCCCATTTATTCTATTCAAGCACACATGTGCTCATTTATTATATTGTACCACACATGTGCCCATTTATATATAGTACTGACATGTGTGTCTGTCTTGTAGGCCTTAATAAATAGCATGAGGGATTATTTGCCTAAGGCACAGCATAGGATGTGTGCTAGGCACATATATGCCAACTGGAGAAAGAAGTACAGGGATCATGAATTGCAGAAGAGGTTCTGGGCAATTGCCAAGTCATTAAATAGGGAGGATTTCAACTACAATAAGGCCAAGCTAGCTCAAAAGACTCCTGATGGTTCAAAGGACATAATGAGGACAGAGCCAAAACATTGGGCTAGGGCATTTTTTCCACCTGGATCAAGTTGTGAGTCAGTTGACAATAACCTCTGTGAGTCTTTCAACAATGCCATTATAGATGCAAGGTTCTTCCCCATCATTTCACAGCAAGAAAAGATAAGGAAGAAAATATTTGCCAGAATTCAGGAACAGAGAAGCAAAGGTGCTAAGTGGAATGGCACTATATGCCCTAACATTTTCAAGAAATTAAAGACCAGTATTAAGATGACTCAGTATTGTGAGGTGCTCTGGAATGGCAAGGATGGCTTTAAGGTGAAGCATTTGAGAGGCAGAGGTAGAAGATACACAGTAAACCTTGAGAAAAGGATATGCTCATGTGGATATTTTCAGTTGTCTGATCTCCCTTATTGTCATGCTATCTGTGCTATCTACAAGTGTGGAAGAAAAGTTGAGGATTTTATTGGCAAGTGCTACTCCATTGAGACTTTCAATAAGATATATGAGCATTGTTTGCAACCTGTTGAAGGTGAAGAAAACTGGCCAGTTTCTGAAAAGCCAAGGCCAATTGCACCTGGCTATGTTGCCATGCCAGGAGCAAGGAAAAAAATAATGATAGGAGGAGAGAAGAGGGGGAAGCACCCAAGGGAAAGAAAATGAGCAAGCATGGAATTCAAATCACTTATGGTTGTTGTGGGCAGAAGGGACACAACAAAGGTTCGTGTAAATAAAATCCAGAAAGAAACACAAAAGCTAAAGCAGATCTTGCTAAGAGAGGGAAGAAACTGAGGGCCAAAGAGGTATGTAGTACTGTTGTTCAAACCAATTGGTCTGTTTGACATGTTTTTTACTACATAATTGATCACTGTTGCTTTATTTTGATTGCAACAAGCAGAGACAGAAGCTATTAAAAATAGGGCTGCAGGTGCATCAAGCTCTCAAGTTCCTCTAAGCAGACATGCTTCCAGGTCTCAAGTTCCTGCAAGAAGGAACCAGCCAAGAGCATCAGCTACACCTGCCTCCAATGCTGCTGCAGCTTCCAGCACTCAAGGTTCAGCATCAAGGTTCAAACCTCCTAGAGTTACCAAAAGATCAGCTCCAACTGGAAGTGATGTACCACAAGGCAGCACAATAGCTGGCCAGAAGAGAGGAAGAGCTGAGGGGGGGTTATGCCTTACTTCACAGCAAGTGGGAACTACTAAGTTCTTCTATTCATTAGGTACTGTTGGATATGTCAAATGAGTCTATGCACTGAACTTGTGCTTATTTTGGATGTATGAAATGAGTGTGTGCACTGAACTCTTATTTTGGATGTGTCAAATGAGTGTATGCACTGATGAATGTGACCAAGTTGTTGCTTTAATGCCCAGTTATACTATTGTCTGTTATGCCCACTTATGCCCAGTTCATGGTTTTCCTGTCAAAACAATGGCAAAATTCCAGTTATATTGCCCTGTGAATTGTCTCTGCAATTTTATGTTATATTGCCTGATGTTGATGCCAAACTATGACAAATGCACATTATTCCTGTCAAAAATCATGTTGGTGTTGTCAACAAACACAACATACAGTGGGACAATTTCCAAATGGAGTTTCATTCAAATATAATCAAATTCATTACATTCTCTTTTCATGTTGCAACCACTAGGCCAACATGAGCCCTGCAACTAAACCTGACAGAAAGATTACAAAGGCATACATGATATGCTTATACATCAGAACCACATCCTTCCTCTCACAGTTTGCCCTAATCACTGAGATTTCAGCATTATTCATCTCCAGCTCATCTCTCAAAGCAGCAACCTCTCCTCCAGCAGAAACATTAGCAACAACACTCTCCAAATCCCAAACTTTGTCCCGAAGATCTCCCAACAATTGACGCAAAAATGGGGTTGTTGCTGCATCATGCCAGTCCACGAATCCACAACCTGGGCCATTCTGTTCAATTCATCAACAAATGTTCAGAACAAGAAAAAATGCAACAGAGGAGAGGAAACACGCAAATACAAATCCAACATACCACACACGAATAGTATCGCCTTCCAAGGTTAGCTGAACTACAAGAAATCCACCGCAGCGCCTTCTCCCACAGTGGGTGCAATGCTTCGGCGGCTCGTAAGCCATTGGATCCTCCCGATACGGCACCGGCGACCTCTTCGGTGCCATGCTCCCCACTCTCCTGCGATGGCCTCCGCCGCGGGAGGAGGAAGATGCATTCGACAACGACGCCATTGACTTCGGCGCTGGCAATCGCCGGCCGCTCTCTGCCTCAGGAACCCTAATTTTGATCACCTCTGTGACGCCCCCGGCTCAATCGTGCACTAATCATACACACAAACATGCACAATCAAGCACAGGGACTCACGGGAAGATATCACAACACAACTCTAACACAAATAAACGGAGATCCACAAATATTACATACCAGGGATCACGAGGATTCGAATACATAAGTCAGTCATACAGATAATATCTGGGTACATACATAGTTAGTCGAGGATTTCCTTAAGAAGGCTAGCACAAACAACGACTCTAGATCGAAAGACGAAGGCCTCCTTCCTGGGACCCTCCAATCCTACTCCTGGTCGGCTGGCTCGATCCAGTAGTAAGTGTCGTCTGGGCCCTCCTGGTAGTAAGCTCCTGCGGTGGCATCTGGCTCCTGGGCTCCATCGTCTGAGGTAACATCAAAAGGGGTATGGGGGAAAAAGAAGTAGCAAAGCAACCATGAGTACTCATCCAAAGTACTCAGCAAGCAAGGATCTACACTACATATGCAACATTATCAAAGAAAGGCTGTATATGTGGAATGGGATGCAGAAATGCCAGAATAGAGAGAAGACCTAGTCCTATCGAAGACTAGCATCTTCCCGAAGCCACCATCTTGCAGCAATTAGAAGAGTACAGAAAAGCATTTTTCTTAAGCAAGCATGTTGAGGCAAAGCTTAGCGATCCTTCCTCGACTCCCAGCGAGAAACCGATCCCGGAGCTTCAATTAATTAACCAAGTAACCAGTTCAAGTAATAGATCAGGATACCAAACTGAGCGTCCTGTTATCGTGGACACGGCTATTCGAATAGATCACTTCCCTGCAGGGGTGCACTACTGTTACCCAACACGCTCGATCACCTCTGGCAGTACACACTTGCTGGGTAATGCCCGGCCTTGGGAGATCGACACAAAGAAGCGCCCTACCTAGGCTCAGCAGAGAGGTCAACACGCCGGACTAACCTATGCACCCAGGGGTCTTGGGCCATCGCCCCGGGCACTCCTGCGCGTTGCGAGACTGGCCGGGGAGCAGGCGCGACACTGAACTCATCAGTGAAGTATCCAGCCCAACCCCAACAATCAGCCCGCACGGTGAACTGTGACGTCTGATGAGCTTTCGGGAGAAATGTACGACGTAGAGGGCCCCATAACCATTATCCCATGTGGTGGTAGTGCGTATAGGCCATTGGCCGACTCAGATCAATTACCCAAATCCGTTAGGCGTATTTAATAACTCGCGGAGACGATCAGAGTTTCTGATGCTCCGCCACAATATCTCTCTCGGGTGCCCTCCTGGCAAACCCGACTGCATAATTTCCCCGCGGGTACCACTCAGGGTTGACCCGCCTGCGACAAAGGTCAAAGTAACCGTGTGGTCATAACATCAAGGGGGAAACCCCGAGGAATCACCCTCGGTGGATTCCACTCGATGAAATCATCAAGGTGAACATAGGAGGAATCACCCTCGAGGTTCACACTTGAGGGGTTGCATGACAGAGTCGTATCGGGAGTGGTTAAGGAGGAATCACCCTCGATGACCACGACCGAACAGCTACACTGCAGAGTTATCATCAGGAGTGCGTTACGAGGTATCACCCTCGGCACTCGATAGTAACTATGCAGAATCATACAACAAAGGGGGGTGAAGTGAGGTGTCGGTCTCTGGTCGTCGATCACGTTGATCGAGTCGTCGATGATGAAGCAGAGGCAACAAGGACAAAGTGGGGGTCACTGATGGATCACTAACCAACCTATACTAAGTAGTTTAGGTTAAGCAGGTAGGTATCAATAAGCAGGTTACAAAAGGCAGGCTATGCATCAGAATAGGAGCAATCAATTACAGTAGCAAAATCTAATGCAAGCATGAGAGAATGGAATGGGCGATATCGGAGTGATCAAGGGGGGGGGGGCTTGCCTGGAAGCTCTGCTGAGAGGGGCTGGTCATCAGAAGGCTGCTCGTCCGGAGCATAGTCGTACTCTGCTGCATCGGCGTCGGTCTCGGCGTCTATCGAGAGAGAAGGAGGGGGAAAGAAACAATAAATTCACGGCAAAAATGCAAACAATATGCATGACACGCCTAAATGATATGCAGAGGTGTTCTACTGCCTAACTAGATGATTTAGTTAATTTAGGAATTTATTTGAATTTATTTTATTAAAGTTGAGCACTATTCATTTATCAAAATCAGTCTAAAAGTTCCATGTTCAGGTAGCTAGGGGCATCTGACAGCAATATGAAGGGCGTATTCAGATTCGTCTCATCGTTCTGAGCAATTTTCATGTATAAAGTTTTTCGATCGGAGCTACGGTTTATTTTATATGATTTTCTAAAGTTTTAATCATTTTCTGAATTTAATTAATTATTTTAAATCAACATTATCCAAAATAGTATAGAATGATGTCAGCATGATGTATGTGTGACATCAGCAGTCAACAGTGCGGTTGACCAGAGTCAAACCTGACCTGTGGGTCCAGTGGGACCCACATGCCAGTGACTCAGCTAATTAAACAGAGTTAGATTAAACTAATTAGGTTAATTAGTGGGTGGGGCCTACTGTCAGTGTCTCATTAATTAATTAAATTAATTAATAGATTATCTATTTATTTAACATCGTTTAATCAGGCGGGACCCACATGTCATAGACACAGGGCTAGCCCAGTCAGCAGGTGGACTAGTCAACTGGGCCCAGTGGGGCCCAGGGGTCAGCCTCTGTTAGTCTAACAGGATTTAAACTAATCTAATTAGCTAATTAGTAGGGGTGGGGCCCGCATCTCAGTGGCTCTGTTAGTCAGCAGGTCAATTAGCTCTAACCTAAACGCTACAGTACCCGGATCCACCAGTCAGTGGTTGTTAGCGAGGCGATTAGCGTTAGCTAATGCCCTGACGCGCGGGGTCCACGCGACAGAGGCCCACCAGCATTTAAACGCCGGCACGTGCTCCGGCGACGGCAGAAATATGGCGGGGGCTCGGGATTGCGCTACGGTCGACGGTTTCGAGCGCGGTTTGCGGCTACGGGTAGCTGGTGTTCGCGCGCATCCGTTGGGACAGGCGGAAGGGGCTGGAGTGGACTGTGGCCGCCAGAATCGAGCTCACGACGGTTGCCGGAGTTCGGGCTTCGAGCGAAGAGCGCACGGGAGGTCGTGTCCAACAAGTGAATGGGTCAGGCGGCTCCGCGGAGAGGCCCTGAGCACACACATGTTCTCAGCTGGCCCTGGGACGGCCGTTTGCCATGGCGGCGAGCTCCACCGTGACGGCACGCTTCGGCCAGAGCAGAACAAGGGTGGTGGCGGCGCTACGGCTACGGATTAAGAGCGGAAACAAAAGGGGAGGGAAGGCGAGCTCACCGCGGAGCACAAGGAGGCTCGGTGGCGATTTAGGAGCTGCAGGGGCGGCCGGAGTTATTGGCGAGGCGGCGGTGACCCGAGTAGGAAGACAGGGTGGATCCGGCGCTATGGTGCCTCCCGGCGCCAACGGAGGGCACCAGACGACGTGGAGGACGATGACGAACGACTACGGCATCACGGCGAGGTGAGGCGGTGACAGTGGCCACGATGTTGCCGGAGCTGCGGCGGCGAACGCGCTCGGGTGCGCTCGGATCTGAGTAGGAGAGGCGAGGAGGAAGGGGGCAATGGTAGAGGAGGCCAGGGGGATGGACGAGGCCTACCCTTATCCTCCATGCGGGTGCGGTGTCGAGCAGAGGAGAGGGGGGCCTGGCGCGGTGAGCGCGCGCGACGACAGTGGCGCGGGGAGGAGCAGTGCGAGGTGGGAGGAGGTGCAGGGTGGGTTGGGCCAGCGCTGTAGCCACTTAGGCCCAGCCACTGCGGCCTTTTTCTTTTCTTTCCTGTTTTTACTTTTCTGTTTTGTTTTCTGTTTTCTTTTCTGTTTTGCAAATTGTTTAGCCACTAAACTACTTTTACAAAATAAGTGACCTAGCTCATAAATTGCAGTGCATTAGTACCTATCACCAAAAACTAGTTTGGGTAAAATATAATTTCATATTTAATTTATATTAGATAAAAGGTTATTAAATGTTGCTGTTAGCCACTGTTTGAGGTTGCTAGGGTCACTTAACCAAGCCCATTGATGTTGGTTACCATTTTATAGTTGCCTCTGAATTATTTGCTATTTAATGAACATTTTAGTTTCCAATTTGGAACAACTTTTATTTTCACTTTAAATTAATCTGAAGTTTGAATTAGGAGTTTGAAATGCAATATGATGCAAATGATGACTAGGCAATGTTAAACTTGCTGACATGGCATTAACTAAGGGTGATCACTGTGGTTAATTACATGGGGTGTTACAATTCTCCTCATCTAACAAGAATTCTCGTCCCGAGAATTAAGAAGAAGACTGAAAGAAAGCGGGGTATTCTTCGCGAAGATGATCCTCGCGTTCCCAAGTGGCTTCATCTTAAGACTGATTCGACCACTGAACTTTAAGGAATTTGATTGACTTTTGTCGAGTTCGACGTTCAGCTTGATCAAGAATACGGATGGGATATTCTGGATAAGACAGATCTTCCCGCAATTCAAGCATTTCATGATCCACAGCTCGAATAGGATCCTTGAAGCAGCGATGAAGTTGGGATACATGAAAGACATCATGCACTTGAGAAAGATTTGGTGGCAATTGCAACTGATATGCCACTTCTCCTCGACGGGCAAGAATACGGAACGGGCCAATGTAGTGAGGAGCTAACTTGCCCTTGATTCCGAACCGATGAGTGCCTTTCAATGGAGTGACGCGAAGGTAAGCTTGCTCGCCAGGCTGATAGACCATTACCTGGTGCTTTCGGTCATAGTTGCTCTTCTGATGAGACTGAGCAGTTTTCAGATGTTCCCGAACGATGCGGACTTTTTCTTCAGCTTGTTGGATAATGTCCGGTCCGACGAGTGATCGTTCCCCAGTTTTCGACCAATTCAGAGGGGTTCGACACTTACGTCCGTAAAGAACTTCAAACGGTGCCATCTTCAAACTAGCTTGGTAGCTATTGTTGTAAGAGAATTCGGCATACGGGAGAGATTCCTCCCATTTCTTACCGAAAGAGATGATGTAAGCTCGAAGCATATCTTCGAGCACTTGATTAACTCGTTCGACTTGACCCTGTGACTGAGGGTGAAAAGCGGTGCTGAAGGACAGATGAGTTCCCATAGCTTCTTGGAAACTTTCCCATAATCTGGAGGTAAAGTGGCTGCCACAATCCGAACTGATCTCCAACGGAACACCGTGGAGTGGCACAATTCGGGAAACATACAAGTCTGCTAACTGACTAGCAGTGATTGTCTCCTTGACTGGCAGAAAGTGAGCAACCTTTGAGAATCAGTCAATGACGACAAAGATAGCATCATGACCCTTCTGAGATTTAGGAAAACCAGTAATGAAATCCATTTGGACCTTGTCCCATTTCCATTCAGGAATATCAAGGGGTTGCAGAGTTCCAGCAGGTCTTTGATGTTCTGCTTTAATGCGGCGGCAAACGTCACACTCGGAAACATAACGAGCAATGTCTCGCTTCATATTAGGCCACCAGTATCTTTGACAAATGTCATGGTACATCTTTGTGCTACCAGGATGAATTGACAGAGGAGTGTCATGAGCTTCTTTCATAACATGTTCTCTCTCATCCTTGAATTTGGGTACGAAGAGACTGCGTTGGAAGAATAGGATCCCATCATTATCAAGATGAAATTTCGACGGCTTTCCTTTTTTGAGGTATCGCTTAATCCTTTCTACTTCAGAGTCATACCTTTGCATAATCTTAATGCTGTGCTGAAGATCCGGTTCAACAACCAGGGTATTGAGATAACCCTGTGAAACAATATGGAGGTTCAATTTGCGAAGCTCTTCATAAAGAACAGGTTGTGCTTCCTGAACCATAAGATTGTTGCAATAAGCCTTGCGACTCAAAGCATCGGCCATTATGTTAGCCTTGCCAAGGGTGTATGAGATATTCATATCATAATCGGCTATTGTCTCGAGCCATCTTTGTTGACGAAGGTTCAGATCTGGTTGAGTATATAGATACTTCAAACTCTGATGATCCGTGTATATCTCGCAATGGTTACCGAGAAGGTAATGTCGCCATAGCTTCAAGGCATAAATAACCGCAGGAAGTTCGAGATCATGCACTGGATAATTTTCTTTGTGAGGACGCAATTGTCGAGAGCCATAAGCAATCACTTTGCGCTCTTGCATTAGGACACAGCCTAATCCTTGACGAGATGCATCACAGTATATCACGAAATCCTTGCGAGTATCTGGGGGTGCTAGCACTGGGGCAGATGTCAACTTATCTTTTAGCGTCTGAAAGCTTTCTTGACATTTTTCTGTCCACTCAAACTTTAACACCTTTGTGGAGCAGGTCAGTCAGTGGCTTTGCAATCTTGGAAAAGTTCTCAACGAACCGTCGGCAATAACTAGTGAGTCCGAGAAAACTTCTGACTTGCTTAACATTCTTCGGGGGAGTCCAGTCAAGAATAGCCTGTACTCGCTCTGGGTTAACAGCTATGCCATCTTTGGAAATCACATGACCAAGATAGGTCACTTCAGATAACCAGAATTCACACTTAGAGTACTTGGCATAAAGCTAGTGTTCTTGAAGCTTCTCCAATACAAGCTGAAGATGTTCAGCGTGTTCCTCTTCATTCTTGGAATATATAAGGATATCATCCAAATAAACCATGACGGATTTGTCGAGGTAATCCATGAAGATATAGTTCATCAACCGGAAGAAGGTTGCTGGAGCATTGGTTAATCCGAAAGACATAACGGTGTACTCGTATGAGCCATAGCGAGTCACGAAAGCGGTCTTCGGAATATCCTCCTTACGAACTCGGATCTGATGATAAACCCACCTCAAGTTGAGTTTCAAGAACACAGAGGATCCAGCAAGCTGATCATAAAGATCATTGATCCGGGGCAGTGGGTATTTATTCTGGATTGTGGCTTGGTTAATAGGCCGGTAATCCTGAACCAATCGGTTAGTTCCATCCTTCTTCTTAACGAAGAGTGAAGGTGCTCCCCAAGCAGAGGAACTGGGGCGGATGAAACCCTTCTTAAGTGACTTGTCGATTTCTTCCTTAAGCTCGAGAAGGTGGTACGGAGGCATCTTATAAGGACGCTTCGCAATAGGGGTAGTGCCAGGCTTCAAGTCAATGACAAACTCGACAGCTCTAACCGGGGGTATTCCTGGAAGTTCTTCCGGAAAGACGTCCGAAAAATCTCGAACGACAGGAACGTTCTCTATTCCCTCCAAAGGTGAGGCGTTCAAAGCATTCAGAGCATATATCTGAGCTTCAGCATTCCGAGTAATTCGGGCGATGTAGTTCACTATCTCATCAGAGGGGTGAAGAAGTTGTACAACTTTTGTGGCACAATTGATCGAAGCAATGTGAGCTTTCAACCAATCCATTTTGAGGATGAGGTCTATGGTGGAAGATTTCAAGACGATGGGTGAGGCAAGGAATTCCAATCCTTTAATTTCGACGGTAACGTTAGGTGCCATCACGTCAGCATGACAATGACCTCCTGGAGTTTTAACGACTAATGGAGTATGCATCTTCTCATAATGAATGCCATGCATGAATGCAAATTTTCTAGAGATGAATGAATGTGATGCTCCTGAATCAAATAAAATAGAAGCAGGTACTGAGTTAACGAGAAGGGTACCCATCACGGTAGCAGGCTGATCCTGGACTTCTTCAATATCAATATTGTAAGCGTGTCCACGACCATGGGCAGCAGACCCAGTATTATAGTTGAGGACCTGATTGTTGCCACGACCATTGCCATGGCCAGTACGAGGGAAAGCCAACTGATTCTGAGTCTGGCGGCAGTCCTTAGAAAGGTGACCTGGTTTGCGACACTTGAAGCACAGACCATCTTCAGGATGAAGAGGAGCATTGGGTGGAACAGCTTGAGCTCTTGGCTGCCTCGATGGTGGAGGAGGTAGACGTGGTGTAGCATAGTTGTTCCTTGGCGCAGGGGCAGCTGGACGGAACACGTTGTTGGGAATCCAGACTCGACGCTTCTGTGCTGAGCCCGAAGATGAGCCAACATCATGACAGCGCTTCTGCGACTCCTTATGCTTCATCTGAGCGGTCTCAACCAGAATAGCCTTGTTCACAAGAGTAGCAAAGTCGGTGAAGTCTTAAGCAGCAAGTGCAAGCTCGATGTCTGGGTGGAGTCCATTACGAAACTTCTCTTGTCTACGGGCATCCGTGGCGATGTCTTCTTCAGCATAGCGGGACAGGTCAAGGAATTCCCACTGATAGGCTTCGACAGTCTTGTTGCCCTGAGTGAGGTTGCGGATCTGGGTTTTCATCTGGTCCATGATTCCTTGAGGAATATACCGGGCACGAAAAGCAGCCTGGAACTCAGGCCAAGTGATGACTGTTCCAGCAGGCAGTGTATGCTTGTGTGTATCCCACCATTGAGCAGCGGGACCCTTTAAGAAAAAGGATGCGAAGGTGACAAAGTTGGTAGGGGAGACATTTGCAGACTCCATTTCATGAGTGATGTCACGAATCCAGTCATCAGCATCTAGTGGCTTATCAGAGTTGCGGAACTGAGTGGGGTTAAGACGCACAAATTCCGACAGAGTTATTGCAGCAGGGTTCTGGTTGTTCGGATGCGGAAACTGAGCCATAATCCCAGTCATGAACTGGCGGTTGAGCTCGAATTGTTGCATCATAGCTGTCATATAATCTGGCGGTGGTGGGTGTTCAGGACCACGACCACCTGGTCTAACCATCCTGCTAAGTTTCAACAGGGGTAGTTTTGTAAAAGCAATTGCGAGTGTTTAGCGACAAGCATGATGTAACTCGACGATAATCAAGCAGTGTAACAGATACTTAATAGTAGTCAATTAAGACATACAGATCCATCCACAGAGTCGGGTACATGCGGACAGCATAACGGCGCAAATTTAAAAGTTAGACATGCTAGGCAGCGCGCAGGCACGCGGTAAGGAAGTACACAACGAGACATAGCAAAGGCTACATCAACGTCGGGGAAAACCATTGAAACGGGGTAACTGCAAGTGCGGATGATGAATAGCCGTCGCAGGAAAATCCCGCTCTCCATGTGCACTCTGATGCAGAATCCGGTCTCGAGCTGGAAGAAGAGGTCCACATGCAGGTGTGTGACCTCCAACAGTAGGCCAATCAATACTAGCATACATCTGAGTCCTGCGCGGATAAAGGATGTACTCCGGATGTATCCCTGCATGAACAGCTAGTAGCAACTGTGTCATAGCATCGTAGAGATGTGCTCGAGTGGCAAACAATTCGACGGAAAGAGCCCGAACAGTGCGATCCAGAGCCTGAGTGCACTGAATCAGAATGTGCGGGTCGTATCGACGACGCTCGTACGGGGCATAGATAGCAGTGTAGTATCCAGTAGCATCTCCAGCAGGGGCATACGGAATGTATCAGAACTCAGAGGCATCCAAGCTAACGCTGGACTCTCCTCGGAGACATGCGACAGCAGAGTAGGCGGCATCATGGACTTCCATCTCAATCGTCACGCCGATACCGTGGAAAAGGTGCAGCTCAGTGTCTAAGTCATCTTGCTGATCATAGATACGAACGTCAGCATGATACTGCTCCTGGTTGAACTCGCTGTAATCCTCGTAGACCATGTACTCGGGGTACCAGCGGTAGCCTAGTCTGGTCAGGAGGGCGATCAGGACAGCTGGAAAACCAGGGGCATCACGAGCCCAAGTGCGAAGCACAAGCTGCGTCGCAGGGCATGATGGAAACAAACGATCCATCTGAAACAGAGGAAATTCAGGATTGTCAAATGACAATGAGAAGTATAATACAACTCGGAGAGAAAGGTTAAACAAAACAATGGAAAGGAAAATGATTATCAGACTAATCAGATCAATGGTAAGGAAGTAAGCACAAATATCCAGCTCTCCGGGTAGACGAGATTTACGAGATCCTAAGTGTCGGCGTTAGTAAATTCATTTAACCCGAATAGAAGAGAGATCAGAGTCCCAGAGTATAGAAGAGGAATAAAAGATCCTAATACCACCCAGTTGGCGACATGGGCCCGTAAGCCACACAGCCAAGTTAGTAAAATAGTTTTTCGATGTCTAGACTCAACTTCGGCCAAGGAATTGGAAGGGGGCTTCCTACAGGCAGTCGGCTCTGATACCAACTTGTGACGCCCCCGGCTCAATCGTGCACTAATCATACATGCAAACATGCATGATCAAGCACAGGGACTCACGGGAAGATATCACAACACAACTCTAACACAAATAAACGGAGATCCACGAATATTACAGACCAGGGATCACAAGGATCCGAATACATAAGTCAGTCATACAGATAATATCTGGGTACAGACATAGTTAGTCAAGGATTGCCTTAAGAAGGCTGGCACAAACAACGACTCTAGATCGAAAGGCGAAGGCCTCCTGCCTGGGACCCTCCGATCCTACTCCTGGTCGGCTGGCTTGATCCAGTAGTAAGTGCCATCTGGGCCCTCCTGGTAGTAAGCTTCTGCGGTGGCATCTGGCTCCTGGGCTCCATCGTCTGAGGTAACATCAAAAGGGGTATGGGGGAAAAAGAGGTAGCAAAGCAACCGTGAGTACTCATCCAAAGTACTCAGCAAGCAAGGATCTACACTACATATGCAACATTATCAAAGAAAGGCTGTATATGTGGACTGGGCTGCAGAAATACCAGAATAGAGAGAAGACCTAGTCCTATCGAAGACTAGCATCTTCACGAAGCCACCATCTTGCAGCAATTAGAAGAGTACAGAAAAGCATTTTTATTAAGCAAGCATGTTGAGGCAAAGCTTAGAGATCCTTCCTCGACTCCCTGTGAGAAAGCGATCCCGAAGCTTCAATTAATTAAACAAGTAACCAGTTCAAGTAATAGATCGGGATACCAAACTGAGCGTCCTGTTACTGTGGACACGACTATTCGAATAGATCACTTCCCTGGAGGGGTGCACTACTGTTACCCAACACGCTCGATCACCTCTGGCCGTACACACTTGCTGGGTAATGCCCGGCCTTGGGAGATCGACACGAAGCAGCGCCCTACCTAGGCTCAGCAGAGAGGTCAACACGCCGGACTAACCTATGCACCCAGGGGTCTTGGGCCATCGCCCCGGGCGCTCCTACGCGTTGCGAGACTGGCCGGGGAGCAGGCGCGACACTGAACTCGTCAGTGAAGTATCCAGCCCAACCCCAACAATCAGCCCGCACGGTGAACTGTGATGTCTGATGAGCTTTTGGGAGAAACGTACGACGTAGAGGGCCCCATAACCATTATCCCACGTGGTGGTAGTGCGTATAGGCCATTAGCCGACTCAGATCAATTACCCAAATTCGTTAGGCGTATTTAATAACTCGCGGAGACGATCAGAGTTTCTGATGCTCCGCCACAATATCTCTCTCGGGTGCCCTCCTGGCAAACCCGACTGCATAATTTCCTCGCGGGTACCCCTCAGGGTCGACCCGCCTGCGACAAAGGTCAAAGTAACCGTGTGGTCATAACATCAAGGGGGAAACCCCGAGGAATCAACCTCGGTGGATTCCACTCGATGAAATCATCAAGGTGAATGTAGGAGGAATCACCCTCGAGGTTCACACTTGAGGGGTTGCACGACAGAGTCGTATCAGGAGTGGTTAAGGAGGAATTACCCTCGATGACCACGACCGAACAGCTACACTGCAGAGTTATCATCAGGAGTGCATTACGAGGTATCACCCTCGACACTCGATAGTAACTATGCAGAGTCGTACAATAAAGGGGGGTGAAGTGAGGTGTCGGTCTCTGGTCGTCGATAACGTTGATCAAGTCGTCGATGATGAAGCAGAGGCAACAAGGACAAAGTGGGGGTCACTGATGGATCACTAACCAACCTATACTAAGCAGTTTAGGTTAAGCAGGTAGGTATCAATAAGCAGGTTACAAAAAGCAGACTATGCATCAGAATAGGAGCAATCAATTACAGTAGCAAAATCTAATGCAAGCATGAGAGAATGGAATGAGCGATATCAGAGTGATCAAGGGGGGGCTTGCCTGGAAGCTCTGCTGAGAGGGGCTGGTCGTCAGAAGGCTGCTCGTCCGGAGCGTAGTCGTACTCTGCTGCGTCGGCGTCGGTCTCGGCGTCTATCAAGAGAGAAGGAGGGGGAAAGAAACAATAAATTCACGGCAAAAATGCAAACAATATGCATGACACGCCTAAATGATATGCAGAGGTGTTCTACTGCCTAACTAGATGATTTAGTTAATTTAGGAATTTATTTGAATTTATTTTATTAAAGTTGAGCACTATTCATTTATCGAATTCAGTCTAAAAGTTCCATGTTCAGGTAGCTAGGGGCATCTGATAGCAATACGAAGGGCGTATTCAGATTCGTCTCGTCGTTCTGAGCAATTTTCACGTATAAAGTTTTTCGATCGGAGCTACGGTTTATTTTATATGATTTTCTAAAGTTTTAATCGTTTTCTAAATTTATTTAATTATTTTAAATCAACATTATCCAAAATAGTATAGGATGATGCAGCATGACGTATGTGTGACATCAGCAGTCAACAGTGCGGTTGACCAGAGTCAAACCTGACCTGTGGGTCCAGTGGGACCCACATGTGAGTGACTTAGCTAATTAAACAGAGTTAGATTAAACTAATTAGGTTAATTAGTGGGTAGGGCCTACTGTCAGTGTCTCATTTATTAATTAAATTAATTAATAGATTATCTATTTATTTAAAATCATTTAACCAGGCGGGACCCACATGTCATAGACACAGGGCCAGCCCAGTCAGCAGGTGGACTAGTCAACTGGCCTAGTGGGGCCCACGGGTCAGCCTCTGTTAGTCTAACAGGATTTAAACTAATCTAATTAGCTAATTAGTAGGGGTGGGGCCCGGATGTCAGCGGCTCTGTTAGTCAGCAGGTCAATTAGCTCTAAGCTAAACGCTACAGTACCCGAACCCACCAGTCAGTGGCTGTTAGCGAGGCGATTAGCGTTAGCTAATCCCCTGACGCGCGGGGTCCACGCGACAGAGGCCCACCGGCGTTTAAACACCGGCGCGCGCTCCGGCGACGGCAGAAACGCGGCGGGGGCTCGGGATTGCGCTACGGTCGACGGTTTTGAGCGCGGTTTGCGCTCATCCGTTGGGGCAGGCGGAAGGGGCTGGAGTGGACTGTGGCCGCTGGAATCGAGCTCACGGCGGCTGCCGGAGTTCGGGCTTCGAGCGAAGAGTGGACGGGAGGTCGTGTCCAACAAGTGAATGGGTCAGGCGGCTCCGCGGAGAGGCCCTGAGCACACACATGTGCTCAACTGGCCCTGGGACGGCCGGTTGCCACGGCGGCGAGCTACACCGTGACGGCACCATTCGGCCAGAGCAGAACGAGGGCGGTAGCGGCGCTACGGCTATGGATTAAGAGCGGAAACAAAAGGGGAGGGAAGGCGAGCTCACCACGGAGCACAAGGAGGCTCGGTGGCGGTTTAGGAGCTGCAGGGGTGGCCGGAGTTGTTGGCGAGGCGGCGGTGACCCGAGGAGGAAGACGGGGTGGATCCGGTGCTGTGGTGCCTCCCGGCGTGAACGGAGGGCACCAGCCGACGTGGAGGACGATGACGAACGACTACGGCATCGCGGCGAGGTGAGGCGGTGACGGTGGCCACGATGTTGCCGGAGCTGCGGCGACGAACGCGCTCGGGTGCGCTCGGATCTGTGCGAGGAGAGGCGAGGAGGAAGGGGGCGAATGGTAGAGGAGGCCAGGGGGGATGGACGAGGCTTGCCCTTATCCTCCACGCGGGCGCGGTGGAAAGGGGGGGCCTGGCGCGGCGACAGCGGCGCGGGGCGGAGCAGTGTGAGGTGGGAGGAGGTGCGGGGTGGGCTGGGCCGGCGCTGTAGCCACTTAGGCCCAGCCGCTGCGGCCTTTTTCTTTTCTTTCCTGTTTTTACTTTTCTGTTTTGCAAATTGTTTAGCCACTAAACTACTTTTACAAAATAAGTGACCTAGCTCATAAATTGCAGTCCATTAGTACCTATCATCAAAAACTAGTTTGGGTAAAATATAATTTCGTATTTAATTTATATTAGATAAAAGGTTATTAAATGTTGCTGTTAGCCACTGTTTGAGGTTGCTAGGGTCACTTAACCAAGCCCATTGATGTTGGTTACAATTTTATAGTTGCCTCTGAATTATTTTCTATTTAATGAACATTTTAGTTTCCAATTTGGAACAACTTTTATTTTGACTTTAAATTAATCTGGAGTTTGAATTAGGAGTTTGAAATGCAATATGATGCAAATGATGACTAGGCAATGTTAAACTTGCTGACATGGTATTAACTAACGGTGATCACTGTGGTTAATTACATGGGGTGTTACACCCTCCTGCCCGATCTGAAATGAGCGACTGCTTGCGGGCGGGTCAGCGACAAAAGTGGTGGCGTGGGCCCGTCCATCTTAGATTAGTCAGCGAACCCAGCCTCCCCATCTGCCACATCAGCAAATCCCCTCCTGAAACGCCATCAAGGTTAACAAAATCCGGGATCAAACTGTTTAGGGTACAGACTTCCGGGATTGAGAGGTCAGGGTTCGTTTGCGTCGCGGCGTACACTCTCAGTTTTTTTTTCAGACTTCACTCCCCCCACCGCAATCCCCATGCATGCGCGCGCACGTGGCTGACGGATGAGACCGGCCGTCATAATCGGGCTCAGTTTTTAATCAAATTTTATTTGTGTTTTCTGAAACGAAAACTAAAATTGTAATAGGTATGCGGCAACAAAAGATAGATTTACGAAACCCTTAGCTTAAAACTGCATGCTAGATAGTACTTCCAACGAAGAGAGACGATACAGCAACACAGCTGAGCTGTTCATCCAACATACACACACAAACAACGTACACAGGCAAAGGAAGTTTTCCATCGGTTAATTACAACGCACACAAGTCACCGCTAAGGTACAATAAAACAATTGACACCTGGTGCGTTCCGAACTTTGATCCAATCATCACGATACTACTCTGACCTCTTCCCCCGCCACGATCTCTTCAAAGGATAGCAGTTGCGTGCGCTAGGCGAGTAGATCGGCGATGTGGAGTTCAATCGAGATGCATCTGCGAGAGGAGGGGATAAAGCGAACAGAGGAAGGAGCGAGCGGAGGACGAAGCGCGTCCTTGCGGTGTGGGGATAGAATCGTCCAGAATCGCCCACGGATGCTAATGCGCACTACAAACTGGAATTTTCGTCAAAAATTTATACGCACTAGATTGAGAACGGAGGGAGTAACATTTAACTCTGCATAGCGGGCAGGTAGTGTTGCACTTCATCCACGCCTCGATGCAGTCCCGATGGAACACGTGCCGGCAGGTCGGCACCTCGCTGCAGATGTCCTCGTGCACGAACACCTCCAAGCAAATCGCGCACGCCAGCTTCTCCGACGCCCTCCTCCCTCCATGGAGTACGGGAAGTACCCGAGCTTCACGGCCGGTGCCGCCGCCGGCCTGCGCTCCACCGGGGCCAGGTGGTGTCGCACCGGCCTCAGCTCCACCATCGCCCGTGCATATGCCGCCACCCGCGCGGCCCTTTGGCCTGCGACCATGTTGTCTTCTTCGTCTGATTCTCCGCAGCAGAGTGTGCAGAAAACCATTACGAACAACAAAATCAAGCACAAGAGAAAGAAACATAAGTATACGATCCCGAACACCGGCACCTGCTCCATCCTCCAGATGCAAGCGGGTCAGTGGATGTGCTTAATTTGATCAGAACGTGGAGATTTCTTTTATGGACGCGACTAACGTCCAGTCGACTAGATGCTAAGCATCAGATCCGCACGATCGTAAACCCACGTCCCTCCCGCGCGACCCGCTTCGCTAGAGCCACCCACGATGGCCCAGCCTTCTTTCACAAGGCCCAGCACGCGCAACGCATGAGGCCCGAGACAAAAAGACAGCCCCGCTGGCCCACCTTCCCCCGCACATGACTTACCACCCCCAAAACCTAGTTTCTTACCTCCATCGCAAGAAACATCCACCTGCCCCGATCTGTTCTCCTCTCTCCCCGACGCGCCTCCATCACCGACGACCTACGCCCCAGATCTGATCCACCAAAAAACCCCACGAAAAACACTACCAAACACAAGGATTTGAGAGAGGGTCTGGTTTACCACATCATCATCACAAGGGTTACCACATGCTACGGGGACAAATACCCCAGTTCGTCTGAATTTCGCCATAATCAGACAAAAAATCAAGGAGGTAAGTGATTCAACCTCTATACACATGCTACATTTACATTTCATACCAATAAAATCAAGGCAAAAAAACATGGGAAAAGAACAACGAGAACTAAAGAACAAAGCCAAAAAGATGCAGAAAAAGGTAGCCCTTTTACTGCATGTATGGAATTCCTCCGTTGTAATTGAGTCACCATTCAAATTCAGTCAGGTTACCAACAAGATTGTATTAATTTGCCTTTTTTAAAGCCAAAAAGTTGGTAAAATTGATCCATTTTCCTACCTACAGATTATACATCATTGAGTTACCTCATCATTGAGTTACCATCATAAATCCTATAGGTTATCATCATCATTCTATTAAGCTATCTTTTTTGAAGCATGTTAGAACTGCATGTATGAAGTTTCTCATTAATAATTGAGTTACCATTTCGAATCAATATAGATTACCAAAGTGTATGCATTGTGTAATCAGCATCCTTTAACACTTATTCACCATAAAAAAGATCCTTTTTTTATTGAACAAACCCATGTCAGAACAAGTTATCATGCTAATTCATGACAATTTACCAGAAAAACTCAGAACCAAAGGTGCTAAACCACTACAAGAATACCATGTGTTGATTTACATTGTTGCAACCAGAAATTGTTTGATAAGAAATGATGTTGATGAAATGAGGTTGTAGGAACTATCGATGTCATACTCCCATACGTTGGTTACTCCCAAAATGATACCTGCTATAAAAAATGAAGTAATCAGTGCAAAAAAGAAAAAATTATAGTTGTTGTGAAAAAATAATCAAAATTGCTTGTAAGTGTGGAATTGATGGAAGCAATTAAATGTGCTAGCAGGTGCTGCAACACAAAAAAAATGGCGCAGGACAACGGGGGTAATGTGGATATCATGATGAGTGGTGTGGGGACAAACCAACAGTGTGAGTATGCACACATGGCAAGCTTTGGTTCTGCCAACGTCAACAAAACAGACGAAGGTAAACATTTACCATGCTACCACATTTTTATACACAGACATGTTACCATCATACTTGAATTGCAATTACCAACTATGTTGTTTACAACTATCACATTCACCATGCATCAGTTCACAATCACCAAGCTTAATGCACACAAGTTACCATGAAATTTGGTACAATTACCACACTTACTGCATACGAATTATCATGCAATCTGTATTACAATTACATGCTTTCAGTTTACAACTACAAAAACATCTTACTACAGGCAAGTGGAGTACAAGTTACCACACGTTTTGGCATGCAGAAATATAACACAAACTAACAACTTCAAAAACATTACAGGTGCTACATCTAGAAGCAACCCAATGGTCCGAGAGACAAGCAAAGAACCGACTACTAGCAGCATAGGGGGGAGAGAAAGCTTCTTTGATCAGTCAGTCAGCGAGCCAACGAGTCCAGAAAAAGAAGGAGAAAATGCTGATCAGGGAGACAAAAACACCAAGGAATACTCCACACCGAAGCCTCCTGATGAAACGATGAAGTTTGATACTTATGAGGAAGCTTATGATCACTACAAGCAATATGCGCTCAGACATGGGTTTGGGATAAGGCTGGAATACAGAAAAACAATTAAAGACGATACTGTAAGCAGAGTCCTCTTGGTTTGTGGGAAAAGCGGCAAGCCAAAAAAAACAAGGAGGAGACACAGGATGTGTTGAACCCAAAAGGCATCGTGAAGAAGAGGAAAAGAGGGAAGGTTGTGAGGTTGGGATGTCCGGCCCACCTTTACATCACCCACACGGATGCGTGGTGGAGAGTGAAACGCTTCAACGACGACCACAACCACCCTCTAATCAGAAAGCCGTCCTTGACAAAGTTCCTATCATCACATAGGAACATTCCCAAGGATGAGCAGGACTTCTTGAAGATATTGCACGGATGCAACATAGAGACAGCAAGACAGATGCAACTAATGTCATGGTTCTACGGGTCTCCTAAAGATGTACCATACACGACAAAGGACATCGCAAACCAGCAAGCTAAATTCCGCATGGAGTACCGTCATGCTGATGTGGAGAGCACAATCTCATACTTCCAAGATATGAAGGCACAAGATCCAGATTTCTATTGGAGAATAAAGCTTGATGATGAGGACAGAGTGGAAAATTTGTTCTGGATAGATGGTGCGTCGCGCAGGGCATATGCTAGATACAATGATGTCATCTCATTCGACACAACATACATGACAAACATGTACAAGATGCCATGTGCGCCCTTCATTGGCATTAATAACCATGGGCAGTCAATCCAGTTTGGTTGTGGATTTGTTCGAAACAAACTATCTGGTAACTTTGTGTGGTTGTTTAATGCATTCTTGCATGCAATGGGTGGAATTGCGCCAAAGAACATAATAACAGATCAAGATTTTGCAATGAGGAGTGCTATTGATGAGGTGTTCATCGGGATAGTACACAGGAATTGCCACTGGCACATAATGAAAAAAGCACAGGAGAAGCTTGGGAAGCTGATGGCTGACGATGAGCCACTAAACAAGGCATTCAAGGATTGTGTTGACAACAGCCTGACTGGTATTTTACTTCCCACCCTCACTACCTTAAACACAAGAAATGGGTTTACATGCCTGATATCAACAGTTACCATGTATGAAGGTGACAGGTTACCAGAGGATTATAACAAAATTACCTCCATTCATTATTTTCTGTACTGAACCTATCATGTTTGTTGCACACATTTCGGTTGTACGCCCCACTAGTTACAAAATAACTTTTCAATCACCAACTAGTGGTGATTGATAGGAATCTTGATTTTTGCTAGTTAAAAATGATGCTTGTACTACACACACCGAGCGGTATTCGTCGTGGACAAAAAATCATTCCATGTGCAAATGTACTTACCATGATGCTTGAACTAAAATAACCAATTGAGGGTGATAGAATTATCAACAACTATAATGTTCTAGTTACCAACATGTCTGAACTAAGGTTACCACCATTCAATACCTGATGTTACCATGTTTCTGTTATGAATGCAGTTGAGGAGTTTGAACACAAGTGGTGGGTGATGATGGAAGCGTATGGCCAGACCGACAACGAGCATTTCAATTGGCTATGGGAAAACAGGAAGTGTTGGGTCCCGGCATACTATATGCACGATTTTTTTCTGTTCTTGCAGACCACGGCAAGAAGCGAGGGTTTTAACTCTGTGCTCAAGAAGTATGTCAACCCAAACAACTCACTGGTCGAATTCGCACAACAGTACACTGCGATACATGATAAGGTGATGGCTAGCGTGTCAAAAGAGCAGTTGGAAACAGTGTACAAAGAAACCGAAATGTACTCGATGAACCCGCTGGAGATGCAGGTGCGGGGGCTGTACACGCATAACCTGTTTTGCAAGTTCCAGGTGGAGATGAAGGTGAAATCAGCCTACAGATGCGACACACTGGATGATGGTACCTTCAAGGTCAGCTCAGTGCGGGGGATAATACCAAAATATGAGGACAGGGACTACCATGTGCAAGCAAACATGGATGAAGAGACATACTCGTGTTCTTGCTGCAAGTTTGATCGTGACGGACTACTATGCGCACACGTACTACGAGTGATGGACCAAATTGGGGTTTACGAGATACCTGAAAAGTACATCCTAAAGAGGTGGACTTGGGATCCAGAGGAGGATCTTATTCAACCTGATTTTGAACAGCCAACAGTTAAGAAGTCGATGCCAGAGGAGGGGAAAAGTGTCATGCGATATACGTCAATTCTTAAAGAATTTAAGGCATCAGCCAAAGACACTTGCCTAACAGCTGATGGAACCAGATTGGCAAGAAAACACCTGTATAATTTCAAGGAGGAGCTTGAAACCCTGAAGAATGATCAACTTAAAAAAGCAAGAAAGGAAAAAGAAGAAGCAAAAGGATCGTTTCAAGGACAGTCGGATCCCTGCTCAATACCTGTGGGGCGGGTGAATGAAGACAACTCCGCCACACAGCACCAAAACGCCCCCGATGCAAAACAACAGGAGAACCCAGCCACACAGCAAACAAGTGCCACTAATGTGCAGCGACAGGAGAACCCCGCCACACAGCAAGACAGTGCCACTAATGTGCAGCGACAGGAGAACCCCGCCACACAGCAAGAAAGTGTGCGTGTGACGATACATGCTAGCAAAAACAATCATGCTTTTGTCATCCAGCCCCCACATCCTGATGCAGCTCCGTCCTCAAACACAAAGATGATACTAGACCCTCCCAAGACTACAACGAAGGGGCGGCCAAAGTCAAAAAGGAAGCAGTCAGGTTTTGAGATTGCGAAGCCCAAGCCAAATAGGAAATGTGGTGTGTGCGGGAGTCTGGATCATGACAAACGCAAATGCAAATCTCCCCTGGCAAGATAAATGGAGAAGGTGCTATGAAAAGGGAAGATGGTGGATACATTCTTTTCATGGACCATAATGTGCAAGCTACCAACCCCATACCATTCCAGTTATCAACATTGTATGATGGAGTTATCATGGCTTTGTAATGCAAAAAAGTTACATCTATATTTTATGCAAGCTATCAGCACCCTACTATGCCAGTTACCAGCACTGTATGATGAAGTTGTCATGGATTTGTAAATCCAAAAAATTTATATCTACATTTTTGTAGGCTACCGGCACTGCATTGTATTACTTATGAACAAAAAATTACGCCTGCTTGGACTTCTAAAAATTATAAGCAAGTAATCCCGGTCTTCGACCAGAAGATTATTGCAGTTATCAAATAAAATGTGATCCAAATTATAATGACAACAATGAATTTATCATCTGGTCAATGAATTTGGAATTTGTATACTATAGTAAAACAGCATGACAACACTTTGCTCCATGACATTGTCATGACAGATTCATGTAAAAAAGTTATCAGGACAGTTTGGTAGAAGTTATCACACTGTCATAACAAAAATCTCACCTCATCACCCACTGCCAAATAGGTGATAACGCCACTGCTTGCATTTGTTTTGATCATGATCTAACCACCTCAATGTCAAAATTTTCCGGAGAGCTGGAATTTGTTCATGAGTTAAGGCCGGAACATTTTTCCCATCCCACGCCTCAAGATACGTGCAGGCGAAAAATCCACAATCAATGCTGAAACATTTGTGATGAAAAAAACAAGCCACAATCAGTTTAATTGGAGTTTTGTGACTGGATCAATAAACAGGGATCAGAACGTATAGTGGGGTGTTAAAAAGAGAGTGAATAATCCACAACTAACCCATTATCCTGTTTCAACACATCAATGTACACAAGTTCATAGTCCTGAATTTGCTTATGCGAGTCCTTGTAATTTATCAACCAAGCTTTCTTTATAGCGTTCATGTATCTTGTCGCATGCTCGAGAAGAGAAGGACTATCTTGTTCACGCAATGAATCTAGAACTTCGAACCGCTTCGCCCTGAGATTTAGTGACAACACATACCAATGCCCGTCATTTGGACCGAGACCCAACTTTTGCAAAGCAGGGAATAGTAGCTGCAAAAAATAAAAAGGCAGTAAGCTTGGCAGGGCAGAAAGAACAAAATTACCAAGATAAAAAATGATACTGAAATTCACATGGGAGGCAACTAAAAAAAATTATCAGGGCATAAAGGTCAAAGTTGCCAGTGTGCATGAAAGAGGCTATCATGACATGAAGAACAAACAATATCAGGGTAAAAAAAAGAGTACTGATATTAACAGGAAGTTACCAAGACACTAACTGTAAAGTTACCAGATCCAGCAAACATAACATACCTGATCCTGGTGACTAAGAATGTAAAACTGGTCCCGTCGGAAATGCTTCAATACACACTTGCATTTGAAGTCTCCTATCAACAGATACACAGACAACAGCCAAGGGAAGATGAGCATGTTTGGGGTTTCCTTATACTGAAGAATGCGAACATGTAACTCAGCAATGCTGGTTGATAGTTGCCCAATTCCCTTCACACAGTTGGCAAGCTCACCGAGGGTGACCCACCTACCATCAATGTCGATAACCCTAACACTACAATACAAAAAGATTTAAAAAATACATTTCAAAAGATGGCACACAAATAATGATTTATGTTAAAAAATGAGAAGAAGAGGGAAACAAACTCTTTAATCTTGGAGTTAGAATCAGTAGTATGCTTGATAACTTCATTGTAAACAAACTCTTCCTCCTCGGTCGGTGTGAGGGTGGCAAAAGGCGGGAGCAGGTATTTGGACGGGTGGGTGACCCTAACTTTCCGAATAAAGGATTTAGGGGTTGCACTGCGTACTAAATGCTCTGTGCGAGGTGGTAATTCTGGTGTAACAAATGTTGGACTTTGAGGGTGGTCTAGTAAAAACAGAAAAACATAACTAAGATGTATAATGTAACAAGGACATGAGTAAGCAAAGTCAAAAAAAACATTGAAACATAAGTTATCAGCAGAAGGGTGAAAGACTTATCAAGTGGTGGGGCATAACTTATGAACTGTCACATGTTTTTCATATTTGAAAAACAAAGAAAGGGATTTATGCAGGGGTTGCAATGTTCAGGGAGCAGAAAAAAATCACCTATTTGAACATTCGATTTCCCTTTTAATGCTGGATTGTCATGTTCAAACTCTTCCCACCACATGAGAACCTCATCATCGTCAATCTCGACATCATACACTTGCACACGACCACCTTCCGGTGTTACATAAATAAAAAAAGAGGGATGAGGACATGAACAGTAGTGATAAGCAAGATAATATATTGAAAGAAACAAGTATTAAGAATTGAGACAATATACATTAAGTTATCAGGCCCACATTACAGAAAATACCAGGTAATGTGAATGTGGATTACCAGCACACTGGTATGGGCTTTTTAATAAACATATTAGATAACATTGGTGCATAATGAGGAGCAGGTGTGATAACATCAAAACATGTATTAAAAAAGAAGACCAAAAGAACTTTATAGCCCAGAATTGGTAATGAATATATCTGGCTGGAGTTATCATGTCCATGGTACACAAATTATCAGGATTTGAACATTTGAGTTACCAAGATAGTGGCAAAAGACTTATCAATATAATTAAAAAATGAGGGAATAAGAAAATTTCAGATGAAAAGGAGTACACACCTGCTACTACCAGTGCAGTCATGTTAGGTAAGCACGACAAAAATTAAGGAAAATAACTACGCAATGATAGGAGATGTATGTATCACGCGCTTAATAAAGTTAGTAACAGATAAAAGTGGTTCAGTTACCAGGCCCATGGTTGGTGTGATAACAACAGCTTTCAAAACTGACAGAGTTACCAGGGGGATAGAGGTTGGAGTTATCACCAGGGGGAGGGGTTACCAGAAAAGGAACATATTGTATGTTATCATCTAGGCTAGCGTCGTACAAAATATTTTAGGGAACACAACAGAAAATATATTCCGGGTACTGAAAGCACAAATGTTCATTTTCATCACACAAAGCATAGAAGTCGTCTTACATTCATCCATACACACGAAAGCATAAAAAATTCCAAACACATAAATAATGGGAGCACACCCAACCACAAACAAAAGGTATACACTGACATATTTCAATCCATCACTCTCGCTGCAGAAAAGCGAAGACGCAAGGTCTTCACTTACCAGAGTTGCGTGGCGGAGCCCAAGCAACCGGTTGCGCGTCGATAACTTTCCATCCTTTCTTGCCCTTGAAGTCAGCAGCAACAGGAGATGCAAGCCCTAGAACCGCAACAGGGCTAGTAGCTGGTGTTGCAGGTGGTACTTGATCCGATGCCGCCGCCGCCGATGCTTCTGGTGCTGCAGGTGGAACTTGAGCCGATGTCGCCGCCGCCGATGCTTCTAGTGCTGCAGGTGGTACTTGAGCCGATGCCGCCGCCGATGCTTCTGGTGCTGCAGGTGGTACTTGAGCCGATGCCGCCGCCGCTGAAGCATCTGGTGATGGAGGTGCAGCTTGACCCGTAGGAGCCAATGCTGGTGCAGCTTGAACCATTGGAGATGCTTCAGTCGATGGTGGCACTTGTGGAGTCGCACCAAAGATGGCATCAAGCCCAAGAGAGCAGCTGGGAGGTGTAAAATCACCATAGGCTATATGCACATCGGCGTCTTCTCCAGCTCCAGGGGTGCTCGACTCCAACACAGGGTCAACTACTGCAATAAACACCAAAAGTAACACACAAAATGGAAAAAGGCATCAGATAAACATGAAATGGACATTGTATTTGTTAATGTCAGAACAATAACATGAGTTACCATGGCTTAAACAGACAAGTTATCAATAGAAAATAGTGAAGTTACCAACCTGAGGCTGCTTTCTCTTCATTAACATTGTTCGTTACCGCAGGATTCTGGGCATCATGCTCTGACCTTCAGCTATTGCCGTATCAATAGGAACATTGACTCGGGTACCTCCAACAACATCTTCAATGACACGAACAGTTGCAGCGGAAAAAGAATGAACACATCGTCAACATAAATCATCACTATATACAAGAAAAAAAAGGTGATGGGAGATAGAAATAACCTATAGCTTCACCTTCATCATGCCCTACATTGGCAACGACTTCATCTTCAACTTCAACAGCCGCAGCCGCGCTGGCGATATCTTCAACAACAGCAGTAATAGTAGCCGCTGCAGCGAGCTGAACTACAGGGTCAGCAGAAACACCATCGGATGTCGCCGCAACAGCATCAGATGCGCCCAAGCTAGCTGCTGCTGCTTCATCAGAAGCTAACAAACCACCCGTCGCATCAATATCTTCGACCGCAGACGGAGACGTCGCCGTGGGCGATTCATCAAGATGGATAACTTCTATTGTCTGCGATGATGTTGTCTGCGATAATGCTGCCTTTAGACGTGGAGAAGATCTGGTCTTGGCGAATTGCACCTTTTTCACAGCGGTTTTATCTTTTGAACGACTGAAATATGGGTACACAAGAGGATTAGTGAGATTACACATGTCGTTAAACTTAAGTTACCACATGTTATCAACACAAAAAGTTGTCACATACTTCAGGTATAAAAAACTTCCAGGAAAAAAATTACTAAGTTATCAATGATTAGTAATATAAAGTTATCAAATGATATGAACAAAAAAACCAGCATTTTGTTTTGTATAACTATAAACAGCAAATAACTCAGTGCAATGAATAAGAATATACGGGAGAAATGCAAACAAGAAAGGTCTGTAAATACCTTTTTCCTGATACACTTGGCGAAGCCTTAGCAGTAGCAACTTGTTTCATAGGTGCACTGCATGAAAAAAATTAACCAAATGTTACAAGCACAAACAATTACAAAAGCTTGGTAGGTGTAAATTATCAGGGAAGCCTAACTGAGTTATCAATGTTCATCAAAATAAGTTATCAGACAAAAAGAACAAAATTACCAGCATGTTGGTAGGTGTAAACCTAACTATAGTTTCAGTGCACATGAGACAGTACACAAAAACAGCAAAGAACTACTGAACATAAACAAAAGTAAGAGGCATAAAAAAGAATGGGAATACATTTTTACTGGTGCAATCGGTGAATCCTTAGCAGCAGCAGCTTGTTTGCCAGGTGCCTTGCAAGGGAAAATAAGGTTAATCAGAGCAAAAAAAAAGAGAGAAGGTGCTAAAAAATATGAGAAAGCTAATTATCAGGATGAAACTGCCCAAACTACCATACTCAAACAACTGGAGTTACCATGTTGTATCAGGCACAACATTAATAGAAAAACCATGGAAAAATAACAAATTCACCTGCGTGGAGCCTCCTTCCGCTGGGTGGATAGTGGGACGGCGACACCAGTTCCCTTTTCAGCCACACGGATACCAAGCTCTTGGACCACAACTTTCTTCACAGCTAAATGAATTTCAGCTGCTGACGGGGCATTTGGTGAAGATGCCCTTTGCGATGGGCTGGGCGGCACAACTGGTGAAGTTGGACGGGGCGGCACAGTTGGTGAAGCTGGACGGGGGGTGATGGTAGCCTCAGATTCTTGCGCCTCTGGTAAGCCAAATTTTTCAGAAGCTGAGAACCACACCGCTTGATAGAAGATTCAGTGGCCGCCTCAACTTGCGTGTCTGTCAAATCTCGCTGGCTAAGCCCTCCATCACCTGATCCGACTGATGCTGCATGAGAGGTGCCAGTGAGCATGATCTGAGACTCATTAAGGTTCTCATCGCCAGGGCGGACAGGCGTGCCTTCAACATTTGCTGCTCTGCTCTCATGAGCTTCGACAGTTGCATCCTCCGGATGTGTGGTGTCATCATCAGCTGGCCCGCTGCCCGTAGCTACATTCGCGGTACCACTGCCTGAAGCAACGAAAGGATCCTTACTGCGACGACGAACAACTCGATAATACATATCATCACCATCATCATCATCATCGGAGTCAGCATCAGAATCAGCGTCATTGCCTCCGTGGTACTCGTCATCACTATCAGAATCATCAGCAATGTTCTTTCCAGGGCTTTCTGGCCGCCTGCCTTGCGATGAGCGCGTGGTCCTTGCCGTAGTACGAGCAGCAGAAGAAAGAACATTCAATCCAGCGTCTAGCTGACGGGAGGCATCTGAATGGCCCTCATCATCCAAAGAGGTGAATGATTGCACAAGATCGCCTAGTAGGCCAGCCATGGCGGACGTGAATCGACCAACTATCTGAGTATATTTGGCAAGTTTCTGCTCAATAGAAAAAAATACAAAACAAAATAAGATTATTCAAATGCTAAGTGGATGAAAAAATTCAGATCGTGAGACCAAAGAATTACAGTAAAACACACACATGTAAAACCACACAGTACGTAGAGTGTCATAAGTTATCACCAAAAGGCAACAAAAGTTATCAGGAGTTCACAGAAAAGCACACACATGAACAATACCAAACAAATGTATGGGGTCGTTGCAATAAACACATGAATGTATTCATGATTTAGCAAACATTCATTCACCAAGAAAATGAAGAACAATATACGAGAAAGCTAAAATAGCACAATTAGATATCAACAAAAACTTAAGTTATCAAAGCCTTTACAAAAAGAATCATCACAGGAATGCAACCAAGTTATCAAGATATGTGAGAACATATGCTGTCATGAAAAATAAAAAAAACATGATGGCATGAGTTTCACATCACAAAGTTATCAAGGCATTATAATAAGAATTATCACAAGGTTGCAACAAAATTATTATCCTTTATAGAGCATATGCCACATTGGAAACAAAGTACAAAAATATATGATAGCATTAGTAAGTAGCGTAAAGTTGACAGCAAAAGAGAGTTACCACATTGAGTGCAACAAAAAGTTATCAGCCTATATAAAAACATAGAATAACATGAAAATAAAAACCAGGTTACATGCACACCTCCTCACTGCAGCTTGGGGCAGCATGAACACGCATAAATTTATCAAGACCTTCCAGACCACCAAACAGACAGAAATTCATGCCAAACTCAGGCTTCAACTGGAAAAAAAATGTAGTGATAAGTCAGATAAGTAACAACCAAAAACAATGAAAAAGAATGCAGTTGCAAGCAGTGTGTGAACTGAAAACATAGACAATATAGATAGATTACCGGTAGTTTCCCGAAAGAAGCTTTGTCAGCTTGAACATCCTTGTTTAGGACAAGAGTTATCAGCTTCTTCGTCCAGACATTGATAGGAAAAGGACCATCAGGCAATACGATGCCGAGACCAGAAAGATCAATCGCATGAATGTACAATAGCTGATAAGAAAAATACAAGCGTCATGGTAAACACGAACAACATCAGAGACAAATGACAAAAACATGACAAATAACAAAAAAGAAGGTAAAAGGAAAGCAGCATCACTTACATTGTAGAAGAGAAGGCAACCCCTGGTAGGCTTGCGTTTCAGCAACGCCTTGTGTAATTCATCAGCAATGAATTTGGACCAATTGATATTTTTAATACTATCAACGTCCCGCTGCAAGTTGAAAACAAAGAAACTGAAGTTCACTGAATGGAACACAAAAAATATGAAAGTTACCACACTGACATACAGTAAAGTTATCAGGCACACAAGAAAGAAAATGACAGAATTACATAACCACTTACCAGCACAGCATACCACCTAGGGCTGACTTTGTTGGAGGTGGTCAGCGCAATGAATGTATTGCCCGCAAGTAAAAGCCACATACGCTTGAAAGTATCATCAGCATTTGCAGAACCCTTTATGAGATCAACAAGATCAGTCATTTTAGGGGCATATCCAAGTTCGCCAAACAACTCAAGCCCTAACTCAATATCAGCTTCAGTAGGGAGGTTGTAAGGGACATCCTTCCCTCCATGCGGCACACCCATAACACAATGCACATATTCCTCATTAACTGGAAACCTACCCCGCCCTGGTACGACCACCTCACGGGAATCGGGATTGTACAGGTCAGCAAGCCACACACTGAGATTGTTGAAGAGATGGTCACACTGGATATTCCGAAGGCTTGTGAAGTCCATCTCATCAATGGCAACCTTCCGGTCATCATTCATGTCTTTGCATGCAAGAAGAAGCGAACTGGGTGAGGCTCTGTTCCACGGAGGAGGGCGCTTCGCCTTTTTCGAAGGAACCTCATCAATCCCATCACCATCTCCTTTGCGCTTCCTCGGCATTGTGTCCCTGTCACATACGAACGAAAAGATAGCGAATGAAACCAATTAGATGACTTATGAAAAACTGATATCGCAATTAATAGCAAAATTTATAGACTGGTGTTTGACAAAGTAAAAATACAGTTGATAAACATATCATTGTGGTTCATGGGGACACAAAAAAAGATTATCATGACCATGATAAAAAAAATCAAGCAATATGCACTTGGTTTACAGAAAAAATAAACTGGTTAAAAACACAAAGACTGTGCCACACCTGCTAAAATATAGCAAAACAAAATGACACAGGTAACTTAAAGCAATGTGCAACTGATAACTAAGGCACAATTATATTGGTAAGTGATAAAAACGGCATCAATTTGATGATGTTCAGCCAATTTACTGATAAATTTGGCATTGACACATGGTCATTAATAAATCACAAAAAATGATGCCGGCAAGCACACAAAAACTACCAGACCACTGACTATGAGCATTGTGCTGGTAAGTACAGTAGCATGATCATGGTAAGTACAGTAGAATGATCATGGTAATTGCTTGCACATCATTATTGGTCTGGTAGAGTACAAAAAATACTGATAAGTACAGTAGCATGATCATGGTAAGTACAGTAGCATGATCATGGTAATTGCTTGCACATCTTCATTGGTGTAGTAGACTACAAAAAAACTGGTAAGTATAGTAGCATGATCATGGTAATCGATTGCACATCACCATTGGGGATATCCAAAAAAAAAGCACAAAGCATAAAAATCACAAGGCTGCAGTACAAAAACACAACATAATGTGAATGTACCTATCTGAAAACCAATTGCTAATCAGAGCGCGATTGCCCCACCCCCCGTTAAGAAATTAAGAATCACTGATAAAATTAAGCAAATATGGCCATGATTAAAAAATTGAAAGCCAGAATATCTGAAAAAACAAAAAGCACCACACATACAACAACATATAAACATGATGAACATGGTAAATAAAGCACTGAACTCATGATAAAATCGGCCAAAGGTGCTGCCAGTAAGCGCAAAAACAACATACTAACTGATGATAAACCTAGAAATGTTCCCACGGTAACTCAAACACATTCGTGCTGGTAGGTACAAAAAAATACCAACCACTGAAATTGTATGCACATATATCATCACTGGTGAAAAACAACACTGTTACACTACTGGTAATTTGGGCACATTGTCACTGGTAAGTACAATCCCACGATCATGATAATTAATAGCACATACAAAAACTGGTGAAATAAGCACTGTTGGGCTACTGGTAATTTAGGCACAATGACACTGGTAAGTACAGTACCATGATCCTGATAATTAATAGCACAACAACACTGATAATCGAAGTATTGCAGATATGGTAATTAGAGCAGCATGACCCTAATCAACAAACACTACATATATCCGACATAAGGGCATCTAGTGGGGAAATTTCAGGGTTGCTGTTCAAAATACACATACACTACTGCACATCATAATCCACAACAACAATGTCAACAGAACGAAAACCCATGGGAAAAATCCATGGAAAAAAATCTGCAATCCGCCACGAAAACCTATACACCACCCACCCGCCGACCAAATCCGCGCAATTTGAACCAAAATCCGAGCATGCTTCTACAAGTAAGACTATACGGATGACCTAATCCAACCTAATATCATCAACAACCCGCGCGGATTCGAAGGGGAAACGGATAAATCCGCGGTGGGACGAAGGGGATAAGCAACAGGGAAACAGAGGGCACGGGGGAATGCGTCCCTCACCGCCGAATCAGACGACGCCGCCGAGAACCAGACCGCGCCGCCCCCAGGAGACGTTGCGGACGACGGAGAGAAGAGGAAAGGGAGAGGGGAGAGCGTCGAATGCCAACCGCAATGCGCGAGAGGGGGAGAAGTAATGCGGGCGATGAGGATGGGGGAGTGGAGTTCGTGCGCATTGGGCGAGAGGGACGGTTTCGATCGGCCCCACTTGTCATCGACGCAGAAACAGTAACGGCTATGGCCAGGAATCCGCGACGCGCGCTTCGCTCGCGCTGATATGCTGCGAACCGTTGGATCCAAAACGTGTGGCATCCGATTCGTGCGGATCTGTTGCAATTTTCCAGTCAGCAGGAATTTAGCTTTGTCGTTCTTTTATTATACATATAACAATATATCAACAGACGGTTATATATAACGACCTAAGTAATCCGTTGTAAATCGAGTCGGACATGGCCGCACGGATGCTAATACGTTGTCTCGTATAGAAGACCTCAACCGGGTACAGATATGCGTCACAAAGGGCAACGCAAACAGGACAGTTTGGATGCATTACGAATCAATTTGCTTCTTTTAAACCGGGAGTCCTTAGGCTCGATCCTTTCATTAAGAATAAAAAAAACTATCGCCAGTTTAATCGTCTTAGTTTTAAATCATAGACTATGTGTTTGCACCTCGTGATTGTAATAAAGTTGCTGCATTGGGGAGTATTGGCCAGGTTCCTCACCGACCGTGGAAGGACGCTCTGCCGAATGATATAAGAGCATCTACAGTCAGACCTCTTAAACCCGTCTCATACGTTTGAACGGGCCATTCGGTCACTGTCTGGTCATGATTTTTTGACTCAGACGGACTCCTCAGACGGCCCTCAAACGCTCGGGCTGACCGGCACCCCCCATATTCAAGGCAAATATGGGGCGGATACGGGGGCGCACAGGCACGCCCGTCACATCGGACCCGACAGCCCGACCCCTCCCAAATTGCATCAAATCCACCGCGAAGACCAGCCGAATCCATTTGCCATCTCCTCTCTTCTTCCTCCTCCGCGCCGTCCTTCTCGCGCTCCGCCGCCGCGCCCGCTCCGCAGCCGTTCCCAGGCTCTCCGTCGCCAGCTCCGGAAGAGCGCTCCCGTCCTCGCCGCGGTGGACGTCGTCGCCGGCCCGAACACCACCGTGGTACCTCCGGCAACTCTCTGGCTCCGCCTTGCGCTTGATGTGTTCGACACGTTGACCGACCGGAATTATTGTGATTTTGTTAGGTAAATGATGAATTTCGATGCTTCGTCGGACGAGGAGTATGGACGAGTTTGACCAAATGATTCAAGATGAGTTCTTCGATTCGTCGGATTCGGACGAAGAAGTGAACATGATCATGCTCATGAGCATGCAAGAGGAAATGGACCGGCAAGTGGAGCATATTCTCAACTTCAAGGGCTCAATCAAAGGGAGAAGAGTGATCAGCCGGGACAGGGTGTCCGGTACTATCTTGCCGATGGTATCTATCCTCAGTGGGCGGCGTTTGTGAAGACCATATCTGAGCCGCGTGGCAATAACCAGAGCCACTTTGAAACAATGCAGGAAGCGGCTAGGAAGGACGTGGAGAGGACATTTGGTGTGCTTCAGCCTCGTTGGGAAATTGTGCGGAGCACTGCAATGATGTGGGAATCAGAAACTTTGTGGCAACTGATGACATATTGTGTTATTCTGCACAATATGATTGTCGAGGATGAGGGTGATGGTGTAGCCCAAACCCATGATTTCGAAGCACCCGGAGAACAAGTTGAAATCCCGGAAGATCAAGATGCAGCTCAGCTTATGAACTTTCTGCAGATGCATCAGAATCTTTGAGATCAGTAGGTGCACACGCAGCTACTCAATAATCTTGTGGAGCATATGTGGATCCATAATGGCAACCAAGGAGGCAATGTTTGAGTTTGGCACTTCAAATAAATTTTATGTAAACGATATCTATGCTTGATACCAACAATTGCTATTTACGTGCGACATTGTGTTGCATGATCGACGTGCATGTATTTGCATGGATTTGAGAGTCCGGATTTAAGATATGTGGATGCCTGGAAGGAAATATGAGGGCCCGTCCGAATGTGTCCGCAGGCGTTTGAGGGGCCGGATTTGCCAAGTCCGGCTGTAGATGCTCTAAGTGCGTTGGTGGCCAGCGATGTTGCTGAGCCAGTTGAGTAATGGAATCCAGGTTGTTTCAGGTAAAAAAAGAAGAAGAAAAAACTTGCATGATTAATTGTGAAAAACTAGACTAAAACCAATAATACCGTCCTGGGCATTGAAGGCACCACCGTCCAACGTAGTACACAACAAACACCATACACATGGCCGAGAGAAGCACAGACGAGGGCCTCTCCAGTCAAGTCCATCTTTAAGATGAATTCCACGAGGGGTGCACGACACCGAGGGTCGCCATCATCTGATCCGGGCATACCCAGACCTAGGGAAGCATTACGTGAGGGAATCCGAGGACTGCATCTCGACGTCTTCAATAAGGATTGAAGCAACGCTCGCAGATGTCGCAGTTGTTGGCTCTGGATATAGCCGAAGTCTGGTTTTCACCATAAGCCAAAAAGGCGCTATGAAGGGAACTATACAGGATTGATGCCACAGAAGATCACCAAGCCAGACCATCCATCGCCCATCATTGTCACCATAGTGACCCCGTTGCGCAGCTGACTCCACCGCAACAAACAGACCATGGCGATACCACGGACATGCCAAGAGCTAACTACCATAGACTTGGCGCGCCCCTGACCTCGCGGATCCACATAGTTGTTGTCAGATGAGCCACAAATGGCCACCACATTGGCATGCAAACAACATGATAAACCACCACCAACCATCATTCTCGTCAGCCAAGTCCGTCATCAAGACGATTCCCCCAAGGGGTGCGCGACACTGAGGTCGCCATCACATGATCCTGGTAGACCCAGACCTAGGGTTTCCCTTGGAGCATTCCACGAGGGGATCCGAGGACTCCACCTCAGCGCCTTCAACAAGGGAGCGACACCTACAGGTGCCGCCAGTGTTGGCTCTCTCTTGCTCACTCCCCCAAATGAACCTCACTTCTCCACCACGCCCATCACCATCGCTAACCGGACCACCATGGAAGTAGGTCACCCAAGCCCATTGGTTTTGGGGCCTGCCACCCCCAGATTTGAGTCTTAGATCTAGGGTTGTGAGGTCCCGCACCTCACGACGGGAGAGATTGGGGCGAGCTGGAGCAGCCTCGGGGAGGATGGAGTAGGCCACACTGCCACCTCCCCATACCATCAAGAGTCGTATATCCAGCGCCGAAGGAGGGCCGCCGCACCTGGCTCACCATGCCGCAACGTGGGACTCCGCACTGAGATGCAACACCAATAGGGGAGGAGGCCGCAAACACGGGGCCTGTACGGAGGGTGATATTTGATGAATAGATCGGAAGTTTTTCCCGCAAAAAAAAAACAAATTTCTACATTGTGGTTGATCACTATCTTGACTTCCGTCGCGCTCACATCGACGGCGCGGCCCAGAAACGACGCGCGCTAAATTTCGCGCTATACACGCACCCACGACGGCCCTATTTGTTTCGGATTCTGCGACCAGATTCAGCTTTGCCAGTGAAGCCGAATCTAGAATCTGAAACAAACGGCTATCTGAAATCAGCTTTGCCAGTGAAGCTGAATCTGGATTTATGTCATTTTTAGTGCAATTTTCTGAAGCACCTTAAAGGCCCTGTTTGTTTGAGCTTCAGAAAACAGATTCAGCTTTGCCAGTGAAGCTGAATCTGGAATCTGAAACAAACAACTATTGTGAATTAGCTTTGCCAGTGAAGTCAGCTTTGTTAGTGAAGCTGGATCTGGAATCTGAAACAAACAGTTATTTCGAATCAGCTTCGCCAGTGAAGCTGAATCTGGATTCAGGACATTTTTAGTGCAAGTTGCTGAAGCACCTCAAAGTGTACTTTGGTGGCGAAGCTGATTCTGCGAATCAACTTTACCACTGAAGCGAATCTACATGTGATTCGAATCTAATCAGAGCTGAAACAAATAAGGTCTTATATAACTGTGAATCCGCTTTGCTACCGAAGTGAATCCCCAGATGATTCAAATCAGATCAAAACTGAAACAAACAGGGCCAAAGTGTACTTCGGTGGCGAAGCTGATTCCCAGAATCAGGGCCAGTTCTTTTCGGCGATTCTCCCAAAATCACCCCCCTCCCCAACTTCTCCCAGAATCGCCATTCCATATTTTTTTTACAATCCTAGCTAATTAGACCTTAATTAGTTAGGATTGTAAAAAATATATGAAGTGACGATTATGGGGGAAGCTGGGGAGAAAGGCGATTCTCGGAGAATCACCCAAAAGAACTGGTCCTCAGTTTCGCCACTGAAGCGAATCCACGGGTGATTAAAATTCAAGCGAATCTGAAACAAACAGGGCCGAAAGGTTACGGGCTGCGGCGCTAGCTCGGTTGGGCCCATCGGTCAGCGAACGGTGCGGGGTGGCTTTCTCTTCCTACCACTGTCTCTCTCTAGAGCGACGATTCAAAATTTCGTGAACTGCGCCGGGGAGTGAGAGGAGGGAGAGGTGCGCCCGGCGCCGTCCCCGTCCCCCACCCCCACCCCCACCCCACCCCCAAATCCACTCCCCTCCACCTCCGCACCCTCACCCCGCCGCCGTGTCTTCGCCGGCCGGCCTGCTGCTGCTCCCCTCACGCGAGACGCCGCGCAGTCGTGGAGGGGAGGCGCGACTCCGTCGCTGTCGGAGCACGGGAAGGAATCCGTCGGAAATCCGCAGGTAATCGCTGTCTCTCGTCACGCGGCTAGGGGTTAGCGCCATGCGCGAGCTCGCGTAGGGGAACGACGCGTCGGCGACCTCTAATTTCTGGGGATTTTGTTCTCACACGGTCACTGCATACTGCTCTGCACGCAGCCGGATCGGGAGGAGAAAAGTACGGGGGCGGGGGCGAGGAGCGGTAGATCTCTAATCCACGCCGGAATTTTCTGCATCAGGTTAGCGCCCCAGCTCGTCCTTCTACCTCATGTTCCCCGTCGACTCCACAGACCACGCCGACTCTGATTTTGCTTTCGCATCCGGACTGTCGTGTTTCTCAGTTATTTCTGATTCGACAAGGGAGATGGGCGGAGGCGGATCACTGACTCGAGCAGATGTTTTTTCGGTGATTTTTTCAGGTTGGACAGGTCTGGATTTACAGGCTACCCTCTCGTGGGCGTCAGGTGTTTGCTGATCCGCTTCAGGGTTAGTGGATGTGTTTCCCTGCTTCTATACGTCTTTGCTTGTGTGGTGACGATGTACTTTCAGTTGCTACCTAGATGTATGCTAGTTATAAATTAGATTACATAGGATGTGTCTTATCTCATGGTTCTCTTGCGACAGATGATATGTTTGGTGGCTGCTTAATTTCAGCTGCAACCTAGATGTATGCTAGTCATAGTTTAGATTACATAGGATGTGTCTTATCTCCTGGTTTTGTTGCGACGGGATGATATGTTTGGTTGCAACGTAGTTTTAGTTGCAACCTAGATGTATGCTAGTCATAGTTTAGGTTACATAGGATGTGTTTTTTTGCTTAGTATTTGTATGCGAGGGGATGTACTTTTTCTATGCTATGTCGCAAGCAGGTTACATGCTCTTTGTGTTTTGCACCCTATGCAGTAATCTTTTTGTTAGTTGATGTAGATGCAGGGGGAATGCAGCATCAGTTTTCCTGTTGTTTTTAGCACCCAGGTATAGTCCTTTGGTCTCATGGCAGGAGTTTTGTGGGATGGGGTGGGGATATACTAGGGGTTGGTTGATGGGGGATGTACTAGTTGGGGACACGCTTCTCTACATCCATGCATGTACATGTGTTCATCCATGCAGATGTAGATGCACGTGTTATCCATGGGGTTTTCTAGCATCGGCGATTTCGTCCAAGCGAAGGAACAGGAGGGGGACAGGAGAGGGGTGGGTGCATCGGCAATTTTTTCTTAATGTGTAAAATGTAGCTGCGCTTGCTGATTTTGTTTGTGGTACGATCTGTTTGATGTCAGAAGCGGGATTACATTCATGTACTGGATGTAGATGTTTTAAGGTGGTAGGATATTATCGTGAACTTTTACGGTACGAGCTTGTACACACGCCATAATAGCATGCTATTAATCCTGGATGTAGATGTTTCAAGGTTGAAATTCGTTCTGATTTTGTTTGTGGTACGAGCTTGTTTGGATATTAGAAGCGGGACTACGTTCATATATTGGGTGGGTGCCATCGGCGTTTCAGTTTTTATGCCTGTCGTTCTTATGGGGTATGTACAGAGCTGTAAGAGTATGACAATATCTTTGATATAGGATCAACAACACGCATTATTTTGACACCTTTTGCGGAGAAGCTTTAGAAAACTTCACTTGCTCTAATTGATTATTGACTCACTGAAATAGAGCAAACAAACCTACTAAAAACATGTTATTTGTAGTAAGTCTTAAATTGGAAGATGATGCATTTCATAGTTAAGGATACTCTTTGTGGGGTTATGCCAGAGCATGGGTTACCTGTCTTCAGCAGAGGCTGCATATTATGCTTGTGGGTCTGCATCAGAGCTTGGTTTTATCCTAGCCTTTGATCTTTTATTTGCGCTTTCTGTATGACTTGGAACTCAGTAATAAAGATGGCTGTGTGCATCAAACAATGCAGAGGCTGGTGGGTTGCCCTCCTTTTCAAAAAAAAAAAAACTGATCATGGTTTAGTTGTCTACTGCCACACGAATCCCAAGTTCTCTAATACAGCAAATGTTATACCTGCAGGCTGCAGCCAAAAAAAAGGAAAGATGTCTAATCATCAGAAGTATGGTGTCCGTTTGCTCCAAAGAACCTTGGATCTGCAGAGATTTCCTATGGGAAGTGCACCAATGTGTATACCTGTCAATACTGGTCCTCCGATTGTTCATAGACCTACATAAGGTAACATCACCTTTCCCAGGAAAGCAGGTGAGGAAGGCAAATGGAGTCATGCCTGAAGAGACTGCATCAAGTGTCTATTCTGATGGTAGGCATGCTCCAAAGAATGAACACTTGAGGATTTCTGGACCTTGGGGGCAGTGTGATGAATCTGATTGCATAGATTGCCCTCCTGCCTCTAAGAACAAAATGCATTTCCATAGAAGTTCAGCTCCTTTCGGTAATGAGGTGATATTTTCAATCTTGGTCAGTAATATTTCTATCTGCTTGGACATTCCTTTACCTTGTATCCTTGATGATCTGGATAGGGATAAGCTGGGAGCTCCTTTTGTTTTAGATGAGATTAGAGCATCTAGCTTCAGTTGACTTGTTTGTGTTTTATAAACTTTTTGCTGAAGGAAACTTACAATGACAGAAGGTATATGTATACACTTGCAGCACACAAATTTCCTTAGAGTTCATTAGCTATAGGTGGTGTATTTTAAGTTTTTAAGTACACAAACCTGTGAACTGTAAATAGTTGGAGGTAAATATTTTGTAAACCTGACATCTTCTACATATTCATGGGGAATGGGCTATATATTTGTTGCAATTATTTCTTCCTTAAAATTTGTTCATGCAGTTTTGTATCTTCAATTTATTTATGACTATGGCTTTAACATGTATATACTATATAGTAAAATGGTTATGTACTCCTGGTTGTATGTACTCCCACTCACCATATTTTTGTGTATGGCCAGGGTGGTGGGTGGAAGAAGCAGATTGGGTCTTCCCTTCCAAACATTCCAATTATAAACCCACATGCTAAGGCTGTTCGTCGATGGAACCAGTTTTTTGTGATATCATGCTTGATTGCCATTTTCATCGACCCTCTGTTTTTCTTCCTAGCTTCCATGGACAAGGTAAGTTTACATCCTTTTTCTCCAAGCTCGGAGCTCTGTTAACGTCTGCAGTAGATCTAGGGCATCCACATTGTTTAGTGGCCACTTAGCCTCTAAGTTGGGTCCCACAAGACGGCCTCTAATTTTTTACCGAAAAATGCTGTAATTTTTAGATGATATTTTCCTCAAAATGGACCCCATATTTGACTTAAATAAAGCGGAAGCTAAACCATTCCTACTGGCAGGTGGGCACCTGTAACCATTTTTGTAGTTCATGGATGGCTGGAAGCAGCCTCCATGCTTGGAAGTGACTAGCAAATTTTGCATGGTGTCCATGTTTTGAGCGTTTGGCAGCACCTAGGCAGTCTTTCCTCAGGGGCTGCATTTTCACAACATGCGATGTCATGGAATCCATTTATATTTGCTTCTTATGATCAATTGATCATGCGACCAATGCAATTTGGGCTTGTGAGCTAGTGCCAGACATACAACCAAAAGAGTTCATGTCAACTTTACAAATTCTTGAAGTGCTTGATATATGGAACAATGCAGTTTTAAAATCTTTTTGTCTATTTGACAGCCTGAAACTTATTCCCCTTTTGTCTCTTTTCACTGTAAGACATAAAGTTACATCATCTGATTTGATGGGCCCTGTATTGGATCTCTGGTGAAATTACTGTGTGTACATCAAGATTGTTACTTTCTGAATTCTGAACAATATAGCCTTGACCGAAATTACCTATAAGTGTCCATGTTTATTTTTTGCGGTGCAGGATAACAAATGCATAGTGTTCAGTCGGCATTCGACAGCATTAACTGCGGCAAGAAGTGTGACAGATGCAATTTATGTTCTTCACATGCTTCTTCAGGTGAATATTGTCACATAATTCGTTCTATTTGTAATCTTCCGTGTCTATGAAATGGCTATGCAACTCCTGCATTTTAAGAAAAAAGGGTTTTCATAAATAGGTGGCAATCAATGGAAATAGTCACCTTTTGTAAGTTCGAAATGTTTGTTGAGTGTTCCATAGGCTTGTTTTATTATTATGAATTAAAAGTATTGCCATTTATAAAAATGAAAACTCCCACTGACAGATTGAACCAGCTTCAGAGCAGTATTTTGGTTTTAAAATCTGGTACAATGTGGTGAAAATCTCAAATCCAGTTCAACCTGTCATTTGTATGAAATGCATGGTCAAATGCAGGATCCACATTGGAATTTACTCTTTACTCATTAGCTACTATTAAATTTTGCATATTTCCTTTAAAGTTATTCTTGTAAGTACAACTTCGGAATTCCCTTCTATTAAGCTTGATATGAACTTACTTTCCTTAAGACAACACGACAATTCCCTTCTACTCCCTCCGTCCTAAAATAAGTGTCTTAACTTTGTACTAACTCTAGTACAAAGTTGTACTAAGCTTGAGACACTTATTTTGGGACGGAGGGAGTACTATGTAACCAGAATTCTCGCGAGGGGTCATCCTTTTCTGTAAACTGTTCATATTTGCAGAGTTTGTGTAAAGTTGCTTCACTTCCTTGTAAATTGTGCCTGCAAAGTTACAATCAGTGCATCATGATATAAAGGTTCTTCCATGTTTAGAGACTATTTAGTTTGTTGCCACACTTGTCGCAAAATTTGTAGAGAAATAATGTTAGCGAGTCAAACACTGATTGAATGAAAGTTGGCTAGCTTGAGTGTGACCAAGGCAAAACAGCCTGTTATTATACTAGCGAAACATGGCTGCAGAAAAGAGGTGGTTCTCCTTCTCTGTTATCTCGATATATTTCGATGTAGACAAAAGTCAAAAACACAAAGTTTGATGGACATGCTTAAGCAAATGTCCAGTTAAGCTTTGCTCTATCTCTTTTCAGTTCTAAAGCAATTCTTTCATTAGCATCTGCTGCTTCTTTTTTGCCCTTCTGTTGTTTGTTCGGTAGTAGCTGTAGCTTTAGTCTGCAGCATACACACTCATTCCGTTTGAGCTTGCTTTGACTCAGAAGGTCCCATTCATCATGGTGATTTGCATTTATGTTGCTTAATGCTTACGGGCGAAGCTTCAATAATATTTTACAACCAAATTTGTGCTACAAAAATCTAAAATGCACCTGTCAACTCAATCTTTATTTGTGTATAACTAGCAACCTTTGATACCTAATTCTGTTATTCCCATTTAGAAGGAGGGGTCAGGGCCCATCCTGGCTTTCTAAGCTCTGCTTTGTCATAACAAATTTCAGTTTTCAGAACTGTGAGTATTTTTTGTTCGCTCCAAGGACTCAAGAATAGGGATCAACATGCATGAGATGTGTTTCTTGCAGTTTAGGATGGCCTATGTGGATCCAGAGTCAAGAATAGTGGGGACAGGAGATTTAGTTGATGAGCCTAAGAAAATTGCTATGCGCTATCTTCGTGGTGCTTCCATAGTCAACTTATCTCTTATGCTTCCACTTCCTCAGGTACTGTGTGTTTTGTTTGCTTGAATATAAGTTGCTTATATTAGAAGTGAGTAAGTTGCCTTTTTTAAATTATGTGGCCAACACTTAATTTTGCTTACAAAAATCACTGTCCATGTTTTCCTCGGAAATACTTTGTTTCTTCAAGTTCTTAACATTCTTTGTTTCTAATGGAGGGCCAGTAACTTAGTATTAGGGTCTAATAAGAGCCTCAGTTTGTAGTCTAATAAGAGTCTGGTACAATCCTAAGCACTATAACTCTATAAATAATGACGAGAATGCACATTAGAGTCGTTAGTGTGTTGTTTCGTATGATCTGTGGTCGTTGAGAGTTTATGTGGCTTGATGCAGGAGGTTCAGGGCATGGTAGATAGGCCCTGTAATGAGGGGGGGGGGGGGGGGGGGGGGGGGGGGGGGGGGGGGGATGCTGGTGATATTGAAATCAGTATCAACGGTGGTGAATGTGGTAGTGGGCTTGGAGGTGCCAGCGGTGGTAAGCTCAATGGTGATCATGGTGGCTATGGAGAGGTCTTTGTGGTGGTCCTGTAGATGGAACTATTAGAGAGGTCTAGGAGGGTGATTGAACTTGGGAGAGGTAGCCAGGTGATAGAGGTGGAGACCAGACTAGTGGTTGTGTTGGTAAGAGTTGGAGCATTGTATTCTGATAGAGGCTAGGGTGGAGGTGGTGATCATAGTGGCTACAGTGGTCTATCGTGAATTCGTGATATTGGCATGTGAGTATACAGTACAGTAATCTCATATTTTACTTCAGTCATGACAGCTGAAGCAAGCCTCGAGTGGAGGCCTTGGTGGTATTGGGACGAAATCACTGTTCTGACCTTATACCGAAAGAATTGCACAAAATGAACTCGTCTGGAAAGTATTTCACGATCTGACTCTTTTAGCAACGCCAGAACCCGTGGCGTTTCATTCCAACGTAGAAACGCCGAGCTAGCTAGCGTTGCTGCCCTAGACCGAGCACGCGCTGCTCGCTGACGTGGCAGGTCAGAAACGCCAAGCTAGCTAGCGTTTCTGGTCTAAATAAATTGCAAGGAAACAATCAAAGAAAAATATTCGCATGTTGGCCAGAAACGCCAAGAGACATGGCGTTGCTAAACTTCATGAAAACGCCATGATGCATGGCGTTGCTGGCTTGCATAGCACAGCATAAAGCAATTCGACAGTACTGTATTAATCCAGCAACGCCAACGGTCATGGCGTTTCACGTATGGGCAGAAACGCAATCTAGCTTGGCGTTTCCATGTGGCGATGCAACACAGTCTAGCTCAGCGTTTCTAGGTTGTGAAGAAACGCCACGGGTTCTGGCGTTGCTAAAAGGGTCAGATCGTGAAATACTTTCCAGACGAGTTCATTTTATGCAATTCTTTCGGTATAAGGTCAGAACAGTGATTTCTCCCGTGGTATTGGCTGTGCCTTTGATTGTTGGTTAGGTGACTTCAGTCAAGGAAGAGTCTTAGTGAGTCTATTGCAATATGTTTGAAGATGGGCATGATTGCATCAGGCCCATATTGAGGGGAGTGTTGGATTGTTAAGAGTATGTACTAGAGTCCGTTGCAATCCTTAACACTATATATAAAGGGCATGTAGTCTCGGGGGACAAAACATCCTTTCAGCTATGCATGCCGTATTTCAATTTTCCTCTTAAAATTTCCTCGAAGCACTTTCAGTCTTAGTTATCCATGCTAGTCTCGACAACCAGATTCTAGTTCTTGAGCCTATTTTTCAGAAGTAAATAAGAATATTCTGCTGGTTGGCGTCACAAAGTATTCAGAGGCTTCTACACTACAATTTGAGAGTTTCAAGAACTCGTGTACAATTAGCATTGCAGATATAACTCAGTTTTTCTAACGATGTTGTGTTAGATATTGTACTAGTTGTGTGTTTGGTCTGTTATACAGTGACTGCTTTGCTTAGTTCCCTACAATTCTACATGAACATGCACTGTGAACATGTGTTGCCTTTGGCTCATTGGAAGAGAGATCTTCACCCGCAAAAAAAAGAAGAGAGTAAGATCTACTCCAACAAGCTGGTTCATACATAGTGTTTCCGTAACTGGTCTGGTTGGAGTTACAAAAAGCCACAAGATTTTACAATGTCGTAGATTAATATGTCGTTGGGAATATGTTACCAACATTTGACACTTTTTCTCCCTCAGGTGATGATATGGCTAGTTATACCTAAGTACATTGGGGTAACCAGTGCAAACTATGCGAAGAATTTGTTGCGTGCCACAATTCCTGTTCAGTATGCCCTACGCATCTTCAAATTTGTGCAATTACTTGGTGGGCAATCTGCTAATGGATTTATTTTTGAATCAGCATGGGCTAATTTTGTGATCAATCTTTTGGTATTTGTTTTGGCTGGGCATGTGGTTGGTTCACTTTGGTACCTCTTTGGGCTACAGGTCAGTCACTCATCACATCACATATCATTTTTAAATTTTTTCATGTGTGCTTCAAATCCAACATATAAAGCGTATCCCTATTTTTGAAGACAATAACAGATTGCCCAACTGTATATCAATTATGTATTTATGTCATAGGGGATTTAGTAACCCAACTAGCAAAAAATAAATGGTGCAGGGTGTGGTGTTCGAGATATACTAATGGAAGTTTTTGATGTAGTATAAAAAAGAGAACCATGATCTTGTACTGTTCATATGCACTTAGACTGTCAACTCATCTTATTTGATCTGATATCAGGGATACCTTTGAATTTTTGTACTTAATTATGTTCTTCAATTTAGGGGTTTATTTCTCCACTATGGAAAGTGTTGCAATCCGATTGCTTGTTTAAGTTTTTATCATTAGTAGTTTGATTCCCCAATCCTCTTACGTATTGATAGCATGTCTCCTTCCACATTTTATGCAGAGTGTTAATCAATGTCTATGGAATTCTTGTTCTGCGCTTAATATAACCTCATGTGCTCAGTTTATAGACTGTGGGTATGGCATTGGTGGGCAGGACAGAGTAAAGAGACAGCAGTGGTTTAACGACTCGATGTCGCGAACCTGTTTTGATACTGCAAATGGTTTTTTCAAATATGGCATCTATGAACAATCCGTGTTGCTAACCACAGAACTTGCTATTAACCGCTATGTATATTCGTTATTTTGGGGGTTCCAGCAAATAAGTACTTTGGCGGGTAATCTGGTCCCAACCTATAATGTATGGGAAGTTCTATTCACAAAAGGTATCATTGCCTTGGGGCTATTGCTTTTTTGCGTTACTTATCGGTAACATGCAGATTTTTCTGCAATCACTTGGAAAAAGGTAAGTTGTTGTGACGTTCCCGACTCAATCGTGCACTAATCATACACGCAAACATGCACGATCAAGCACAGGGACTTACGGGAAGATATCACAACACAACTTTAACACAAATAAACGGAGATCCACAATATTACAGATCCGGGATCACGAAGATCCGAATACATAAGTCAGTCATATAAATAATATTTGAGTACAGACATAGTTAGACAAGTTTTGTCTTAAGAAGGCTAGCACAAACAACGACTCTAAATCGAAAGGCGAAGGCCTCCTGCCTGGGAGCCTCCGATCCTACTCTTGGTTGGCTGGTTCGATCCAGTAGTACATACCGTCTGGACCCTCTTGGTAGTAAGCTTCTGTGGTGGCATCTGGCTTCGGGGCTTCATCGTCTGATGTATCATCAAGTAGGGGAATATGGGGAAAAAGAGGAAGCAAAGCAACCGTGAGTACTCATCCGAAGTACTCAGCAAGCAAGAATCTATACTACATATGCAACATTATCAAAGGAGAAAAGGCTGTATATGTGGACTGGGCTGAAGAAATGCCAGAATAGAGAGAAGGCCTAGTCCTACCGAAAACTAGCATCTTCAAGCATCTTTACGAAGCCACCATCTTGCAGCAAAAGAAGAGAGTAGAATAGCATTTTACTAAGCAAATATGTTGAAGCAAGCCTAGAGATCCTTCCTCGACTCCCAGCGAGAAAGCGATCCCGAAGCTTCAATTAAGTAACAAGTATCCAGTTCAAGTAGTTGATCGGGATATACAAACTGAGCGTCCTTTACCATAGGACCGGCTATCGATAGATTATTCATCACTGCAGGGGTGCACTACTGTTACCCAACACGCTCGATCAACTCTGGCCGGACACACTTGCTGGGTAATGCCCGGCCTCGGTAGATCAACACGAAGCAACGCCCTACCTAGGCTCAGCAGAGAGGTCAGCACGCCGGACTAACCTATGCACCCAGGTCTTGGGCCATCGCCCTGGGCACCTTGCGCGTTGCGAGACTGGCCGGGGTGCAGGCGCGACACTGAACTCGTCAGTGAAGTATCCAGCCCAATCCCAACAATCAGCCCGCACGGTGAACCGTGACGTCTGAAGAGCTTTCGGGAGAAACGTACGACGTAGAGGGCCCCATAAACCATAATCCCGCGTGGTGGTAGTGCGTATAGGGCACGTCGACCCACTCAGATCAACACCCAAATCCGATAGGTTGATTTAGTAACACGCGGAGACAATCAGAGTTTCTGAAGCTCCGCCACAATATCACACTCGAGTGCCCTTCCGACACACCCGACAACATAGATCCACTGCGGGCACCCATCAGGGTCGACCCGCCTGTAACAAAGGTCAAAGTAATCGTGTGGTCATAACATCAAGGGGGAAACCCCGAGGAATCACCCTTGGTGAATTCCACTCGATAAAATCATCAAGGTGAACGTAGGAGGCATCACCCTTGAGGTTCACACTGAGGGGTTGCACGACAGAGTCGTATCGGAAGTGGAGAAGGAGGAATCACCCTCGATGACCACGACCGAACAGCTACACTGGAGAGTATTCTTCAGGAGTGCGTTTCGAGGTATCACCCTCGGTACTCGATAGTAACTATGCAGAGTCGTACAACGAAGGGGGTGAAGTGATGTGTCGGTCTCTGGTCGACGATCACATTGATCGAGTCGTCGATGATCAAGCAGGGGCAACAAGGGTAAGGTGGTGGGGGTCACTGATGGTTCACTACCAACCTATACTAAACAGTTTGACATAGGCAGGTAAGGTAACAATAAACAGGTTACAAAAGCAGGCTATGCATCAGAATAGGAGCAAACATTAACAGTAGCAAAATCTAATGCAAGCAGGAGAAATGGAATGGGCGATATCTGGATGCTCAAGGGGGGGGGGGGGGGGCTTGCCTGGTTGCTCTGGCAAGAGAGGGATCGTCAACGGGCTGCTCGTCTGGAGCGTAGTCGTACCCGGCTGCAACGTCGTCGGTCTCGGCGTCTATCGAGAGAGAAGGAGGGGGAGAGAAACAATAAATTCACGGCAATAATGCAAACAATATGTACGATGTAACACCCCTGTGTATTAGTCACTGTGATCAACTGCTAATAATGCCAAGTCATATCATTTACAGTGCCTAGTCATAGTGGTTAACCAAAACAATTCAAACTCAATTATAAAATTCAACTCAAATTCAAAAGTGCCAAATAAATTTGCTCAAACTCTATGGGAAAAATGTTCACTAAATAGCAAATATTCCAGAAGCAATCATAAAAATATAAACAATGATGATGGAGTTAATTAAGTAACTCAAACCACCTGTAACAGTACCAAAACAGCACTATTTAATTCATTTATAATTAAATTCAAATCCAAAAGAAATTCAACTTTGCCCAAACCAGTTTTTGATGAAAGCCAACATTGCACAATAATATTTGGGTCAACTCTCACATTTTATAAAAGTGCACAAGTGGCCTAACTAATTCAAAACAGAAAAGAAATAAAAGAAAAATCAAAACAGAAACAGAAATAAAAGGAAACGAGGCACTGTGCACTGGGCCTAAGTGCACAGTGCCCCTGGACTAGCCCACCAGGCCCATTACCTTCTCCCTCCTCCCCGTGTCGGCTGCGCCATGGCCGCGCGCGCGCGCCAGCCGGTCGGTGACACGCCGGTGCTCGCCGACACTACAGGAGCAGAGGAGGAGATAAGGAACTCCTCATCCATCCCCCTGCCTCCTCCGTCACTCCCCCGTTCTCTCCCTCGCTCGCTTCGCCTCTCCTCCTTCCTCAGATCCATGCCAGAGCGCCGTCGTCGTCACGCTTCCGTCGTTGCCGCGGCCACCATCGTCGCCTCGAGCCGCCGAGATGCCGTAGAGGTTCGCCCACGTCTGCCTCGTCGACTGGTGGTCCCAGTAGGAGCGAGGAGGCCCTGCAGCTGCCGTTTGGTGTCGTTGTCTTCCCCGGACTCCGGTGATCCCCTTTCCTCTCTGTCAAGCTCTGCTGCTCCAAAGCCGTCACGGATCTTTCTTGATCGCTCAGTGAGTTCCACGCCTTCCTTCCCTTTCCTCCGCGCTGCCTGTCATCGTCCTTAGCCACTGCACCACTCACAACCGAGCGCGTCGCCGCTGACGAGCTCGTCGCCGTCGCTACGGCCACCGACACGCTCGCCTGAGTCGCCCACCGTGCTCGTGGGGCTCGTGCGAGTCCAACGCACAACCGCACGTGCTTCCCGTGTCCTCTAGCACCTATCACGGCGAGTGCCCGAACGCGCCACCGCATTTGATCGACGCCGGCGCCCTTCCGGTGACCTTCTGGTCATGGGCTTGCACCCGTTGCCCTTGCCGCGCCGCGTAGATACTCACCAACCTCCCCGTTAGCTCGCTAGCTCGCCGTAGCTATTTCTCCGCCGAGGACCCGAACGTGCGGCCGCCAAAGCTCGTCGCCGGCCCCCTTTCCGGCGACCATTTGGTCCGATACCACCGCAGATCGACGCGGAACGCTCTCGCGGTTCGAACACAAGTTGTTGCGCACGGTTTGGCGCTCCGTAGCGAAATTCCGACGCCGGCCGCGTCCCTCCGCCGCGTTTTCGGGCTCGCCGGCGTTTAGCCGCCGGCCGCCGACGTGGCAGGGTGGGGCCCAACCTCCTGAGAAGCTGCCAGTGGGCCCCAGCGCCTCGGTTGACCACGTTGACCTGGTCAACGTGGTGACTGTTCACCCACAGTGGATGACATGTGGGCCCCTCTGCGCTAATTAAAGTTAATTAACCTTTAAAATTAATCTGTTAACTAATCAGACACTGACAACTGGGGCCCACACCCCCTAATTAGCTCTGTTAGTTTAATTAATCCACAGTTAGCCCAACAGAGACTGACATGTGGGTCCCACTGGACCCACATGTCAGGTTTGACTCTAGTCAGCCGCAGTTGACCTGCTGATGTCACAGTGACGTCATGCTGACGTCATAAATCATTTCTGTTAATAAAAATAATTCCAGAAAATCATTTAAACTTTGAAAATTAATAACTTTTAAACCGTAGCTCAGATTGAAAAACTTAAAACATGAAAGTTGCTCAGAACAACGAGACGAATCTGATTGTGTCGTCTGTTTCATTGCCGGAACCCCCTACATAGGAGAAACCGTAACTTTTAGTCCGATTGCGTTAGATGAATAGTGCATACCTACCGGTTAATAAATCCAACGTTGATCCTAAAATAACCAAAATGACTTAGACATATCTTTAGGCAACCCTGCACTGCATTGTAGCATAGCATGCCCCATGTTGCATTTGATTGCATTATGTTTACCTGTTTCCTCCCCCTTTTCTCTCTCGATTAGACCCCGACGTTGACGTAGCTCCTGAGGCAGACGCCGCTCCGGAGTACGACTACGTCCCCGACGACCAGCCACTTTCCCCAGAGCTTGCAGGCAAGCACCCCCATTTTGAGCATTCCGATATCGCCCACTCTCTTCTCCCTTATGCTTGCATTAGAAGTTACTACTGTTACTGTATCCTATATCTGCTGCATAGCCTGTTTACTTGTAACCTGTTTTTGATACTTACCTGTTATCCTAAACTGCTTAGAATAGGTTGGGTAGAGACCATCAGAGACCCCAATTATCCCGACTGCCCCGCTGGATGATCAGAAGACCCGTGCAACGGGATTGAAGACCAGGCCCCGACACCGCACGTCACATCCCCCTTAGTTGCCGACACTGCTGGGTTACTATCGAGTGCCGAGGGTGATACCTCATCAGCACTTCTGATGATAACCTTGTAGGTTAGTTATTCGGTCGTGGTAAGCGAGGGTGATTCCTCCTACACCACCCCCGATAACGATGTCGTCGTGCAACTCCTCAAGTGTGGACCTCGAGGGTGATTCCTCCTCCGTTCACCTTGACGGTAACATCAGAGGGAATTCCATCGAGGGTGATTCCTCAGGGTTCCCCTTGGTGTCAGACACACAGATACTTTGGATACTATGACTGAACACTGAACCATGATACTAAAGACGGGTCGGCCCTGAGGGGTACCCGCGCGAGCTTATTAGCGAAGTGATGTGGGATCGGGTGGACCTGGATGGTGCCCGAGGGTTGAATACGAGGCGTGGCCGGGCATTCCTCGTCCTTGCCGCAAGTCCTCGAGACGGGGCGACGGGGTCACATCTTTCATGAGTCTCTGCTCGTTTCCGCACTATCAACACACTAACGGTTTGGATATTTGATCCGAGGGGCCTCTGGCCTAATAGCACTAACCATCACGTGGGCATAGTATGGGCGTTCTGCGTCGTATACATCAGCCGAAGCTCTATTGACGTCAGCGAGGAGCGGCCCGCTTTGGATTGGACTGGGAACACAACCGCGCTTGTATAAGGGGTTGCTAGGTTTGCTTTCGGAGCGTCCTCGCAACGTCCAGGGTTCCTAGGGCGAAGGCCCAAGACCCCTGGGGGCATAGGTTAGTCCGGCGTGCTGACCTCTCTTTAGAGCCTAGGTCGGGTTGCGGCGTGTTGCTTAGCCGAGGCCGAGCATGACCCAGAAAAGTGTGTCCGGCCAGAGTTAAGCGAGCATGGTGGGTAAGTTGGTGCATCCCTGCAGGGAAGAACTAATCTATCGATAGCCTGTCCTACGGTAACGGACGCTCGGAGTTGTATCCCGATCGGTACAACTAGAACTTGAGATGATAACTGGATAGTATGGCTCTGGGATTGCTCTCTCACAGGGAGTCGAGAAAGGATCTCTGGCTGAGGTTGATGATACACTACTACTACTTTACTTTATGTTAATCTGTACTCTTCTAATGCTGCAAGACCGATGAAGATGAATGAAGATGCTAGTCTTTGATAGGACTAGGCTTTCCCCCTCTATTCTGGCATTTCTGCAGCCCAGTCCACATATACAGCCCCCTTTGAAAATGATGCATATTTAGTGTAGATCCTTGCTTGCTGAGTACTTCGGATGAGTACTCACGTTTGCTTTATTTTCTTTTTCTCCCATACCCTTTTGACGCCGCCAGATGACGGAGCCCCTGAGATAGCAGCCCCCGTCGACGACTACGGCTACTACTACTACCCTTCCGGTGAGTACTACTACGAGGAGCCGACTGACGACCAGGAGTAGGATTCGGAGGATCCTAGGCAGGAGGCCTACGCCTTTCGATCATAGTATTTTATTTTGCCCCGCCTTTATAAAGGCTTATCTCTGTTCCTGTAATATATCTGTACCCAGATATCTGATGCTTCCGCTGACACTTGTATGCCATCGAGCTATGTATTCGAGCCCTCGAGGCCCTGGCTTGTAATATAAAGCTTGTATGACTTTATTTATGTTTTAGAGTTGTGTTGTGATATCTTCAAGTGAGTCCTTAGGCTTGATCGTGTGCATTTGCGTGTATGGTTAGTGCACGATTAAGCCGGGGTCGTCACATACGACATGACTAAATGATATGCCGGGGTGTTCTACGGCCTAACTAAATGATTTAGTTAATTTAGGAATTTATCCGGATTTTTTTAGTTAAGGTTGGGCACTATTCATTTATTGAAATCGGTCTAAAAGTTCCATGTTCAGGTAGCTAGGGGCATCTGACAGGAATACGGAGGGCGTATTCGGGTTTGTATCGAAATTTTGAGCAGCTTTCATATATAAATTATTTTCATCGGAGTTACGGTTTAATTTATATGATATTCTAAAGTTTTAATTGATTTTCTGAATTTAATTATTTATTTAATCCAACATTATCCAAAACAGTGCCCGATGACATCAGCGTGATGCAGAGGTGACGTCAGCTGGTCAACTGGTCGGTTGACCAGTCAAACCAGACAGGTGGGTCCAGTGGGACCCACATGTCATTGACAGGGGCACTAACAGAGGGGTTAGACTAACTAAATTAGGTTAGTTAGCGGGTGGGCTCCAGTAGTCAGTGACTAATTAGTGATTTAATTAACTAATTAACTAATTATCTAATTATTGTTTTTATTTTAATTCGTTTATTGGGCGGGACCCACATGTCAGTGAGACAGGGGCGCCCAGTCAGTAGTTGACCTGGTCAACAGGTCAACTGGGGCCCAGGGGTCAGTGGCACGGGGCGGGGCCCACCAAGGCCAGGTCAGCGCTGGCCGGAGACGCGCCGGAGTTAGCTCCGGCGAGCCAAAACGCGGCGGCGCGCGTCGGGATGGGCTCGGGTTTCTTCCACAGGGGGTCTCAGGGGTTGGGGTTGGGCGCGTTCGACGCGGCTCGACGTCGCGCGTCGAATGGCGGCGGTGCGGGGTGCTGGGGAGGCCGGAGTCGAGAGGCACGAGCTCGTCGGCGGCGAGGTTCTTCGGGCGAGCCACAGGAACGACAAAACATCATGCGTTCGAGCGATCTAAAGGGCGAAGCGTGGCCTACGCGGTGCGGTGAGTGCGTTGGTCACGCGCGGGTGACCAAATGGTCACCGGAGAAGCGCCGGCGAGCAAACGAGGCGGCAGTGGGTTCATGCTTCGTCGGAGCAGTGGCTACGGGCGGCTAGAGGGGCAAGGGAAGGGCGCGTCACGCGCAGGAGCTCACCGGGGAGGCGTGGGGACTGGGCAGTGGGCTCGGGGTGGACCGGTGGCGCAGATCGATGGCGAGGTCGTGCGGTGTCCGAGACGAAGGCGAGGTCGAATGCGGCGTCAGCGTTGCTTCCCGGTCCCAATCCGGTGTCGAGGAAGAAGTGGGAGACCACGCCGGAGCTCCTGGACTTGACGGGGCGTCGAACGGGTGCCGGTGGCCATGGCTAGGCCGGAGCCATGGCGGCGACGGCGTTCGGCTGCGACGGGGGAGCGAGGGGGAGGGCGAATGGAGCGGCTAGGGTTCGTCAAGGGGGTGCGGGGGTTGCTCTTATCCTGCCACGGCGGGCGCAGGGTCGCGCGGTGTCGAGCAGAGGCGAGGGGGGGCCAGGCGCGGCGTGCGCGCGCGCGGCGACAACGAGGGGGGGGGGGGGTGAGCAGTAGGAAGGAGACGAGCGGGGTGGGCTGGCGCGGCGCTGTAGCCAGCAGGCCTAAGTGCACAGTAGCGCTTTAGGCCGTTTTCTATTTTCTTTTTCTGTTTTCTTTTCTTTTCTGTTTTGCTAATTGTTTGGGCCCTAAATGAATTTTGTAAAAAGTGTGACCTAGTCCATAAATCACAGTGCATTGTATCCTAACACCAAAAACTAGTTTGGGCAAAACATAATTTCATATTTAATTTAGATCAAATAAAAGGCTATTAAATATTGTTTTCAGCCACTGTTAGAGGATGTTTGAGTTACCTAATTAATTTATTAAATGTTGGTTACAATTGTAGAATAGTCTCTGGAATATTTGTTATTTATTGAACATTTTAGTTTCTGTGTTTGAACAACTTTTATTTTCCACTTTAATTTAATTTGAATTTGAGTTAGGAGTTGAAATGCAACATGATGCAAATGATGATTTGGCACTGTTAATCATGCTGACTTGTCATTATCAAAAGTGATTACTGTGGCTAATGACACGGGGTGTTACAGTTGTTGCACAACTACTTTATCCTTCTTATGGACTGGGTTTGTTGCCAACTGGAAAGTAATTCATAGGACTATTTTCTTACTCACAGGAGAATGGAAATGCAACTCAGGAGGCACGATATTGAACAATGGATGAGCCACAGGCAACTCCCAGAAGATTTGAGAAGGAGGGTTAGACATGCAGAAAGGTTTAGTTGGGTGGCTATGAGAGGCATTAACGAAGAAGAGCTTTTGAGCAGCTTACCAGAAGATATTCAGATAGATATACACCACCACTTTCATAGATTTCTTAACAAGGTTTGACATAATCATTTTTTACAACCACTTGACTTCCCCCCAGATCTATAGTCAAATGAACTTTTCTCTGGAAAAATGACTCCTGCTTATCATATATAAATGGGAATTTTTTTTGGACGAGGTGGTGGAAGCTCCCGCCCTAATTCAGTTTGAGTAGCAATATGACAAGATATGGCATCTTTTGAAAGCACCTTTTGCATTGATATGGCATTTTTTTTCCTGCCTCTCCACTAGCCTCAGGTCTTCTCTTGGTCTACCAGCAGACCTTTCTAGCTTTTGACAATCATTTCACACCCAAGGTCAAATTTTGGCCATCGAGTCTTGTCACCCATTGGAGTAACTCCAAAATGATAAGCCATCTTGAACCTCTACTGAATTGTAATCGTCTACAAAGTTCTCAATGTTAAGTTGTCTAACTTTTCCAAATAGAGCTATAGCATGAGTGCATGGTTTTCCATAAAGCTGCCAATGTCCACACCACAATTTATATCAACCACAACTCTCCAATTCTCCCCTTTTGTGAAGGAAATATGCCCTAGAGGCAATAATAAAGTTGTTATTTATATTTCCTTATATCATGATAAATGTTTATTATTCATGCTAGAATTGTATTAACCGGAAACTTGATACATGTGTGAATACATAGACAAAACAAAGTGTCCCTAGTATGCCTCTACTAGACTAGCTCGTTAATCAAAGATGGTTAAGTTTCCTAACCATAGACATGTGTTGTCATTTGATGAACGGGATCACATCATTAGGAGAATGATGTGATGGACGAGACCCATCCGTTAGCTTAGCATAATGATCGTTAAGTTTTATTGCTATTGCTTTCTTCATGACTTATACATATTCCTTTGACTATGAGATTATGCAACTCCCGAATACCAGAGGAACACCTTGTGTGCTATCAAACGTCACAACGTAACTGGGTGATTATAAAGATGCTCTACAGGTGTCTCCGAAGGTGTTTGTTGGGTTGGCATAGATCGAGATTAGGATTTGTCACTCCGAGTATCGGAGAGGTATCTCTGGGCCCTCTCGGTAATGCACATCACTATAAGCCTTGCAAGCAATGTGACTAATGAGTTAGTTACGGGATGATGCATTACGGAACGAGTAAAGATACTTGCCGGTAACGAGATTGAACTAGGTATAATGATACCGACGATCGAATATCGGGCAAGTAACATATCGATGACAAAGGGAATGACGTATGTTGTTGTGCGGTTTGACCGATAAAGATCTTCGTAGAATATGTAGGAGCCAATATGAACATCCAGGTTCCGCTATTGGTTATTGATCGGAGATATGTCTCGGTCATGCCTACATAGTTCTCGAACCCGTAGGGTCCGCACGCTTAACGTTCGATGACGATTTGTATTATGAGTTATGTGTTATGGTGACCGAAGATTGTTTGGAGTCCCGGATGAGATCACGGACATGACGAGGAGTCTCGAAATGGTCGAGAGGTAAAGATTGATATATTGGAAGGTAGTATTCGGACACTGGAAGGGTTCCGGAGTGTATCGGGTACATACCGGAGTACCGGAGGGGTTACCGGAACCCCTCGGTGGAAGATATGGGCCATATGGGCCATAGGAGGGAGGCTAACCAGCCCACAAGGGGCTTGTGCGCCCTCCACAAGGGAGGAGGCCGAATTGGACTAGGGAAGGGGGTGGCGCCCCCCTTTCCTTCTCCCTCTCCCTCTCCTTCCCTCTTTCCACCTCCGGAGAAAGGAAAAGTGGGGGGGGGGGGGGCGAATCCTACTAGGAGTGGAGTCCTAGTAGGACTCCCCCCCATGGCGTGCCCCCTTTGGTGGCCGGCCTCCTCCTCCCCTCCTTTATATACGGGGGCAAGGGGGCACCCAAAAGCACATCAGATATTCTCTTAGCCGTGTGCGGTGCCCCCCTCCACAGTTTACTCCTCCGGTCATATTGTCGTAGTGCTTAGGTGAAGCCCTGCGCGGATCACATCACCATCACCATCACCACACCGTCGTGCTGACAAAACTCTCCCTCGACACTTTGCTGGATCAAGAGTTCGAGGGACGTCATCGAGCTGAACATGTGCTGAACTCGTAGGTGCTGTACGTTCGGTGCTTGATCGGTTGGATCACGAAGACGTTCGACTACATCAACCGCGTTAAGCTAACGCTTCCACTTTCGGTCTATGAGTGTACGTGGACACACTCTCCCCCTCTCGTTGCTATGCATCTCCTAGATAGATCTTGCGTGATCATAGAATTTTTTTGAAATTGCATGCTACGTTCCCCAACAGTGGCATCAGAGCCAGGTCTATCCGTAGATGATATGCACGAGTAGAACACAAAGAGTTGTGGGCGATAATAGTCATACTACTTACCACCAACGTCTTATTTTGATTCGGCGGTATTGTTGGATGAAGCGGCCCGGACTGACATTACATGACCGCGTTCATGAGACTGGTTCTACCGACATGCTTTGCACACAGGTGGATGGCGGGTGTCTGTTTCTCCAACTTTAGTTGAATCGAGTTTGACTACGGCCGGTCCTTGTTGAAGGTTAAAACAGCACACTTGACGAAAAATCGTTGTGGTTTTGATGCGTAGGTAAGAACGGTTCTTACTAGAAGCCTGTAGCAGCCACGTAAAACTTGCAACAACAAAGTAGAGGACGTCTAACTTGTTTTTGCAGGGCATGTTGTGATGTGATATGGTCAAGACATGATGTGATACACCTTATTGTATGAGATGATCATGTTTTGTAAAAGTTATCGGCAACTGGCAGGAGCCTTATGGTTGTCGCTTTATTGTATGAAATGCAATCGCCATGTAATTGCTTTACTTTATCACTATGCGGTAGCGATAGTCGTAGAAGCAATAGTTGGTGAGACGACAACGACGCTACGATGGAGATCAAGGTGCCAAGCCGGTGACGATGGAGACGGTGCTTTGGAGATGGAGATCAAAGGCACAAGATGATGATGGCCATATCATGTCACATATTTTGATTGCATGTGATGTTTATCTTTTATGCATCTTATTTTGCTTAGTACGGCGGTAGCATTATAAGATGATCCCTCACTAAATTTCAAGGTATAAGTGTTCTCCCTGAGTATGCACCGTTGCGACAGTTCGTCGTGCCGAGACACCACGTGATGATCGGGTGTGATAAGCTCTACGTTCACATACAACGGGTGCAAGCCAGTTTTGCACGTGCAGAATACTCGGGTTAAACTTGACGAGCCTAGCATATGCAGATATGGCCTCGGAACACTGAGACCGAAAGGTCGAATGTGAATCATATAGTAGATATGATCAACATAGAGATGTTCACCATTGAAAACTACTCCATCTCACGTGATGATCGGACATGGTTTAGTTGATATGGATCATGTGATCATTTAGATGACTAGAGGGATGTCTATCTAAGTGGGAGTACTTAAGTAATATGATTAATTGAACTTTAATTTATCATGAACTTAGTCCTGATAGTATTTGCAATCTATGTTGTAGATCAATAGCTCGCGTATAGCTCCCCTGTTTTATTTTGATATGTTCCTAGAGAAAACTAAGTTGAAAGATGATAGTAGCAATGATGCGGACTTGATCCGTAATCTGAGGATTATCCTCACTGCTGCACAGATGAATTATGTCCTTGATGCACCGCTGGGTGACAGACCTATTGCAGGAGCAGATACAGACATTATGAACGTTTGACAAGCTCAGTATGATGACTACTTGATAGTTTAGTGCACCATGCTTTACGGCTTAGAACTGGGACTTCAAAAATGTTTTGAACACCACGGAGCATATAAGATGTTCCAAGAGTTGAAATTGGTATTTCAGACTTATGCCCATGTCGAGAGGTATGAGACCTCTGACAAGTACTTTGCCTACAAGATGGAGGAGAATAGCTCAACTAGTGAGCATGTGCTCAGAATGTCTGGGTACTACAATCGCTTGAATCAAGTGGGAGTTAATCTTCCAGATAAAATAGTGATTGACAAAGTTCTCTAGTCACCATCACCAAGTTACTAGAACTTCGTGATGAACTATAATATGCAAGGGATGACGAAAACGATTCCCAAGCTCTTCGCGATACTGAAATCGGCGAAGGTAGAAATCAAGAAATAGCATCAAGTGTTGATGATTAACAAGACCACTAGTTTCAAGTAAAAGGGCAAGGGAAAGAAAGGGAATTTCAAGAAGAATAGCAAGCAAGTTGCCACTCCCGTGAAGAAGCCCAAAGCTAAACCCAAGCCTGAAATTGAGTGCTTCTACTGCAAAGGAAATGGTCACTGGAAGCGGAACTGCCCCAAACATTTGGCGGATAAGAAGGATGGCAAAGTGAACAAAGGTATATTTGATATACAGATTATTGATGTGTACTTTACTAGTGTTCATAGTAACCCCTAGGTATTTGATACCAGTTCAGTTGCTATGATTAGTAACTCGAAACAGGAGTTACAAAATGAACAGAGACTAGTTGAGGGCAAAGTGACGATGTGTGTTGGAAGAGATTCCAAGGTTGATAAGATCACCATCGCATACTCCCTCTACCTTCGGGATTAGTGTTGAACCTAAATGTTATTTGGTGTTTGCGTTGAGCATGAATATGATTGGATCATGTTTATTGCAATACAGTTATTCATTTAAGTCAGAGAATAATTGTTGTTCTGTTTATATGAATAAAACCTTCTATGGTCATACACTCAATGTGAATGGTTTATTGAATCTCGATCGTAGTAATACACATATTCATAATATTGATGCCAAAAGATGCAAAGTTGATAATGATAGTGCAACATATTTGTGGCACTGCCGTTTAGGTCATATTGGTGTAAAGTGCATGAAGAAACTCCATGCGGATGGACTTTTGGAATCACTTGATTATGAATCATTTGATGCTTGCGAACCATGCCTCATGGGCAAGATGACTAAAACTCTGTTCTCCAGAACAATGGAGCGAGCTATAGACTTATTGGAAATAATACATACCGATGTATGCGGCCCGATGAGTGTTGAGGCTCGCGGCGGGTATCGTTATTTTCTGACCTTCACAGATGATTTGAGCAGATATGGGTATATCTACTTAATTAAACACAAGTCTGAAACATTTGAAAAGTTCAAAGAATTTCAGAGTGAAGTGGAGAATCATCGTAACAAGAAAATAAAGTTTCTACGATCTGATCGCAGAGGCGAATATTTGAGTTACGAGTTTGGCCTTCATTTAAAACAATGTGGAATAGTTTCGCAACTCACGCCACCTGGAACACCACAGCGTAATGGTGTGTCTGAACGTCGTAACCGTACTTTATTAGATATGGTGCGATCTATGATGTCTCTTACCGATTTACCACTATCGTTTTGGGGTTATGCATTAGAGACAACTGCATTCACATTAAATAGGGCACCATCTAAATCCGTCGAGACGACACCGTGTGAACTATGGTTTGGCAAGAAACCTAAGCTGTCATTTCTTAAAGTTTGGGGTTGCGATGCTTATGTGAAAAAGCTTCAGCCTGATAAGCTCGAATCCAAATCGGAGAAGTGCGTCTTCATAGGATACCCAAAAGAAACTGTTGGGTACACCTTCTATCACAGATCCGAAGGCAAAATATTTGTTGCTAAGAATGGATCCTTTCTAGAGAAGGAGTTTCTCTCGAAAGAAGTGAGTGGAAGGAAAGTAGAACTTGATGAGGTAGTTGTACCTTCTCTCGAATTGGAAAGTAGTTCATCACAGAAATCAGTTCCGGTGATGCATACGCCAATTAGTGAGGAAGTTAATGATGATAATCATGAAACTTCAGATCAAGTTACTACCGAACCTCGTAGGTCAACCAGAGTACGTTCTGCACCAGAGTGGTACGGTAATCCTGTTCTGGAAGTCATGTTACTAGACCATGACGAACCTACGAACTATGAGGAAGCGATGATGAGCCCAGATTCCGCGAAATGGCTTGAGGCCATGAAATCTGAGATGGGATCCATGTATGAGAACAAAGTGTGGACTTTGGTTGACTTGCCCGATGATCGGCAAGCCATAGAGAATAAATGGATCTTTAAGAAGAAGACTGACGCTGATGGTAATGTTACTGTCTACAAACTCGACTTGTTGCAAAAGGTTTTCGACAAGTTCAAGGAGTTGACTATGATGAGACCTTCTCACCTGTAGCGATGCTTAAGTCTGTCCGAATCATGTTAGCAATTGACGCATTTTATGATTATTAAATCTGGCAAATGGACGTCAAAACTGCATTCCTCAATGGATTTCTTAAAGAAGAGTTGTATATGATGCAACCAGAAGGTTTTGTCGATCCTAAAGGTGCTAACAAAGTGTGCAAGCTCCAGCGATCCATTTATGGACTGGTGCAAGCCTCTCGGAGTTGGAATATACGCTTTGATAATATGATCAAAGCATATGGTTTTATACAGACTTTTGGAGAAGCCTGTATTTACAAGAAAGTGAGTGGGAGCTCTGTAGCATTTCTAATATTATATGTGGATGACATATTGTTGATTGGAAATGATATAGAATTTCTGGATAGCATAAAAGGATACTTGAATAAGAATTTTTCAATAAAAAGACCTCGGTGAAGCTGCTTAAGTATTGAGCATCAAGATCTATAGGGATAGATCGAGACGCTTAATAGGACTTTCACAAAGCACATACCTTGACAAAATTTTGAAGGAGTTCAAAAAGGGATCAGTCAAAGAAAGAGTTCTTGCCTGTATTCAAGGTATAAAGTTGAGTAAGACTCAAAGCATGACCACGGCAGAAGATAGAGAGAGAATGAAAGTCATTCCCTATGCCTCAGCCATAGGTTCTATAAAGTATGCCATGCTATATACCAGACCTATTGTGTACCTTGGCATGAGTTTGGCAAGGGGGTACGATAGTGATCTAGGAATGGATCACTGGACAACGGTCAAAATTATCCTTAGGTACCTAAAGAGGACTAAGGAAATGTTTCTCGGTTATGGAGGTGACAAAGAGTTCGTCGTAAAGGGTTACGTCGATGCAAGCTTTGACATTGATCCGGATGACTCTGAATCTCAATCTGGATACATATTGAAAGTGGGAGCAATTAGCTAGAGTAGCTCCATGCAGAGCTTTGTAGACATAGATATTCGCAAAATACATACGGATCTGAATGTGGCAGACCCGTTGACTAAACCTCTCTCACAAGCAAAACATGATCACACCTTAGTACTCTTTGGGTGTTAATCACATGGCGATGTGAAATAGATTACTGACTCTAGTAAACCCTTTGGGTGTTAGTCACATGGCGATGTGAACTATGGGTGTTAATCACATGGTGATGTGAACTATTCGTGTTAATCACATGGCGATGTGAACTAGATTATTGACTCTAGTGCAAGTGGGAGACTGAAGGAAATATGCCCTAGAGGCAATAATAAAGTTGTTATTTATATTTCCTTATATCATGATAAATGTTTATTATTCATGCTAGAATTGTATTAACCGGAAACTTGATACATGTGTGAATACATAGACAAAACAAAGTGTCCCTAGTATGCCTCTACTAGACTAGCTCGTTAATCAAAGATGGTTAAGTTTCCTAACCATAGACATGTGTTGTCATTTGATGAACGGGATCACATCATTAGGAGAATGATGTGATGGACGAGACCCATCCGTTAGCTTAGCATAATGATCGTTAAGTTTTATTGCTATTGCTTTCTTCATGACTTATACATATTCCTTTGACTATGAGATTATGCAACTCCCGAATACCAGAGGAACACCTTGTGTGCTATCAAACGTCACAATGTAACTGAGTGATTATAAAGATGCTCTACAGGTTTCTCCGAAGGTGTTTGTTGGGTTGGCATAGATCGAGATTAGGATTTGTCACTCCGAGTATCGGAGAGGTATCTCTGGGCCCTCTCGGTAATGCACATCACTATAAGCCTTGCAAGCAATGTGACTAATGAGTTAGTTACGGGATGATGCATTACGAAACGAGTAAAGAGACTTGTCGGTAATGAGATTGAACTAGGTATAATGATACCGACGATCGAACCTCGGGCAAGTAACATACCGATGACAAAGGGAATGACGTATGTTATTGTGCGGTTTGACCGATAAAGATCTTCGTAGAATATGTAGGAGCCAATATGAGCATCCAGGTTTCGCTATTGGTTATTGATCGGAGATATGTCTCGGTCATGTCTACATAGTTCTCGAACCCGTAGGGTCCGCACGCTTAACGTTCGATGACGATTTGTATTATGAGTTATGTGTTTTGGTGACCGAAGATTGTTCAGAGTCCCGGATGAGATCACGGACATGACGAGGAGTCTCAAAATGGTCGAGAGGTAAAGATTGATATATTGGAAGGTAGTATTCGGACACCGGAAGTGTTCCGGAGTGTATCGGGTACATACCGGAGTACCGAAGGGGTTACCGGAACCCCCCGGTGGAAGATATGGGCCATATGGGCCATAGGAGGGAGGCTAACCAGCCCACAAGGGGCTGGTGCGCCCCCCACAAGGGAGGAGGCCGAATTGGACTAGGGAAGGGGGTGGCACCCCCCTTTCCTTCTCCCTCTCCCTCTCCTTCCCTCTTTCCACCTCCGGAGAAAGGAAAAGTGGGGGGGGGGGGCGAATCCTACTAGGAGTGGAGTCCTAGTAGGACTCCCCCCCATGGCGCGCCCCCTTTGGTGGCCAGCCTCCTCCTCCCCTCCTTTATATACGGGGGCAAGGGGGCACCCTAGAGCACATCATATATTCTCTTAGCCGTGTGCGGTGCCCCCCTCCACAGTTTACTCCTCCTGTCATATTGTCGTAGTGCTTAGGCGAAGCCCTGCGCGGATCACATCACCATCACCGTCACCATGCCGTCGTGCTGACAAAACTCTCCCTCGACACTTTGCTGGATCAAGAGTTCGAGGGACGTCATCGAGCTGAACGTGTGCTGAACTCGGAGGTGCCGTACGTTCGGTGCTTGATCGGTTGGATCGCGAAGACGTTTGACTACATCAACCGCGTTAAGCTAACGCTTTCGCTTTCGGTCTATGAGGGTACGTGGACACACTCTCCCCCTCTCGTTGCTATGCATCTCCTAGATAGATCTTGCGTGATCGTAGAATTTTTTTGAAATTGCATGCTATGTTCCCCAACATTTTGTTATTCCTGAAATCTCAGCTGACATTGCTCTACTCTTCTGGATTTCATGGTGCAGCCCTCAGCTCTTCATGTTCAACTCATATAACACACTTGGCAGGATAAACCCTTCCATTCTATTGGTTATCTCTTGCCTTGTGTAAATATTCTCCATGATCTTCTTCCTTATCTTATCCATCTGATCAACAACCGGAAGGTCTTTGTAGTCTTTAATCCAACTGTTGAAGCATTATGAGATGTTGTTATCCACATAATCAGCCTTGCACACACTTTGGAGAATCTTCTCCATAATTGCCTTAGGACTAGTTGTTGCAATTTTCGCCATACCATACCGGGAAAATATCTGGTACTCCCATCCTTGGGGTACTCCCGGTGCTCCAAGATAAAAAACAAATCTTAAATGTTTCCAAATTTTTTGAAAAAAATGGGAATGTTCGCAAGGAATGTGGCTACAAGCCCTAGAAATTTCAGGTCCAAACTCGAAATGTACATTGAGAAACAAAAATGTGAAATCCAGATGTAAATAGTGTCAATGTTAATTTTGTCTTTTTCTTACACTATTCATGCCAGATTTCACTTTTTTGTTTCTTGATGTACATTTTGAGTTTGGACCTAAATTTTTTTGGGGTTGTAGTTACATTCCTTGCGAACATTCACCTTTCTTTCTGGAAATTTTTGAAATATTTATGTATGTTTTTTTAAACTTGGAGCACCGGGAGTACCCCAAGGACAGGAGTACCTGATACTTTCCCATACCATACCATACCTATGTTCTGTACATGCCCATGCGCAAGGCCACATATACTTCAGCACATCACCCCTAAATATGTTTCTGGAATTAGCTATGAGATGCCTGAAACACCCACGATGCTTTTTTTTTTCCGAGTAATACAGTGCGTGTTTGTCTGCCTGAGCCTGGTTTGTGTTGTGTTGTTTTTGCACAAGGGCAAAATCCGAAATCATAAAATATTTAACCGATTAGAAAAAGAGAAGTAGCAATGAGAGTAACAGAAATAAACAGAATGGTAGATGGCTATAACGTTGCGATCTTTTGATGGTATATATCTAATGATAGGTTCTTTTGATTGTACAAAACCAAATTTCCCTATATTAATCATGAGAACCATGCTGTGTTTATTTGTAGATTCGGTTATTCGGTTTGAAGGATTCTAGACTTTGCGAGGCTGTCTGTGACAAATTGAAGCATAAGTTATATGTTAGGGGAAGTGACATTCTTTCTCGGAATCAGCTTGTTGAAAAAATCATCTTTGTAGTGCGGGGTAGAGTTGAAAGCATCAATGTAGATGGAAGCAAATCTCCATTACATGAAGGAGGTGTGTGTGGGGAAGAGCTGCTTACATGGTGGTTGGAGCAGCAAGCTTTAGGTTTGCAGATATTTACCTTAGTTTATTGCTTGTATTTGTTTTTTTAGTTCATCGGATCTTTTGTTATATTCTTGTCTATATTACATCATCCAAACTTCTATCAGATGGGGAGAGGATGAAGGTGCACTGGAAAGCAATACGTACCATCAAATGCGTAACAAATGTAGAAGCTTTTGTGCTGCAGTCCACTGATTTGGAAAAAGTGACTCTGGAGTTCTCAACACTATTGCAAAATCCACGTGTTATTGCAGCAATCAGGTATCGTCATTAAGTTTCTGATTGGCTGAAATATGTACACATTAAGTTTTCGGTTGATGCAAGGCCCCATCTTAGTTTGTCCACTGATGCTTGGATCATGCTGAACAGGTACGAATCATCGTCCTGGAGGACCGCTGCGGCAATCCATATCCAGGAGGCATGGAGGCACCATCAAAGGTGAAAGAAGGGAGCTGCACTGTTGCAAGGTTAGTGATACTAGATTCAGCATAATTTAATGTCATTGTTTGCTATGTGGATATGCTAGAGCTTGAGCTACTGGGAACCAAATCACCATACTATTTTAGCAAACAATGTAACAACACAAGTCATGGTATTAACTAGTTTGTAGGGCACAACCGTATACTAATGGAGGTTAGATTCGAAAGGAGGACTGGCATGCTCATGCTACATTCACTTGTTCCTTATTGGTGGGTATCATGTAGCTTCAAAACCCAGAGGAGCGTTCTGTGCTTTCTACTTAAGAGTTGTAGAACATTGCAACTCCAATGCTAAATTGTTGATATCGTTTCTGTTATGCGTTGGATTCCTGTTACGAGGATTCCCTACCTGTTATATGCTCTCTTTGCATGGATGTTGAAGTTCTCATTGTCATGGGAAAACTTGCACACTGTTTGTTGGTTTGTCAAGGGGCAACTGTTTCATGGAGCGTTGATGAATGTTGATTATAACGAGAATTTCCTTCTTAAAACTCCACCAGACGAACTGAAAGTTCTATAGTTTGTTGGATATTGAGAAGCCTTGAACCGAATGTGTAAGTAGCAGCCATAAATGTATTTGTGGTGTGCAGCCATAAATGTATTTGTTGGATATTGAGAAGCCTTGAACCGAATGTGTAAGTAGCAGCCATAAATTGAATGGCTTTTCTTACAACTGAATATCATTTGGACAAATGCCTTGTGCTCCTCTCGTTGTAGTGTATGAACTTTAGTTGACAGAAGTCATGCTTTGACTAGTTGCATTTGCTTATTCACAGTTGTCCCTTGTGAGAATCATGTGCGGAAACGTTCTGTCCCTTGTGAGAATCATGTGCGGAAACGTTCTCTGTGTATGTACAATCCTTCCTTTCTGTTGGAATGTGCATGCACAGTTCTAATTATAACCTTTTAGGATTCATTTAGGAAGGCTGTTTGTCGCAACTTTCCTGTTAGGACTTTTGATATATGCCATTACACATTTGTACTTGATTCGCAAAAAGTCTCAGTAACTTTATGTGATGCTGAATATTTTTCAGGTGATCTGTAGCATGGCCATATGCAGTGTATTTGTTTACATGTATCTATATCCCATTGCTTTATCTCATATTTATTGATTTGTGCATATTTTATTTCATTGGCCTCTCGTTGTTGGTTCCACCGTGCTATCTGAGGTCTTAACTTGATTTTCCATTCTTATTTTTGGTCCAGGAATGTAGCCTCAACTAATTGCCCCCTGACCACACCATCATTTGACATACCAGATGTTGAAGATCTTTTTGCTTCCCCATCTCTCCTTCTTACAGAGGTTTTGCTGCTATGCTGGGAAGTTTCACAAGGAAAAGAGAATCAAATGTATCTGCAATCCAAGATCCACATGTAAATTTCCAGGGGCCCTGTCAGCACAATCTCGTGGTGCCAGGAATGCTGCTGCTTAAAACGATGTCGTGACCTACAATACTCGTTGAGCTGCTTTCGCTGAAAATACTTTTTCCAAAGAAGTGATGCGAGTGAACTAACATGAGTGTTTTGCCAACTGTGTTGAGAAAACTTCTTCCACGTTGTATATTAGCATTTGATGTCCCCGAATAGTGTTTGCCCTTTTGGCTTTGACAGGAGTAACGTTGTTAGATGTGTGCAAACTGTTGACAGATGATGTTGTTGGCTCTCGTGGACAAGGGTCGTCGTAAATCTTTTGATATGGAATGCTCTCTTTTCTGACATTTGTTTGGTGTTCGCCTGCTTTTTGGTTGCAATGGTGATACATGCTCTGTTAACTCTGTTGGGAGTTAGAACCAGTAGATAACGTTCACTCTACAAGGAGAGACTAAATATGTCATTTGTCTTCCGGTTAATAGTGAATGGATGGATTATGGGGGGAGTGTGGCTTTCATTTGAAAATTGCAGGTGTACGATTCATCTGTGCTGAATGACCTTGTTATAGCCAGGTGCAGTTTCAATATGTAAAGGAAACCACAAAACCCAAAATCTTTCAAACACATTGCAAAGACACGTATGGATTTTAGAACAGCCTAGCTAGATCTTGCAGAATATATCTATGACTGCAGGGACAGAATTGTAGCTGGCAATTCTAGAGCAAGGATTGATGGCTTTCCTGGTGAAAACTACGATGCCGCTGAGCACCCTCTTGATCGTCAACAGTTGAAAATGTGAAGAGTGAAGTCTGTTTTAAACCACTACGGCCTTGCATGTCAGTGAGAGGAGGCAGGTAGCGGACCCGCATGTCAGAGAAGCTACGCCATGCCTCCGCGGCTTTCGTTAATGCCAAGCCAGTGTCCTGCTATAAAACAAGCCCAGCGCCACCATTGCCGCGAGCACGAAAAGCTTTCTCCTCTCGGGGTTGGTTGGTTGTAGTGTAGCCTTTGTCCTCTCTCCTTGCATAGCGCAGGTGTGCTCTCGTGCGAAATACATCTGCATTCCCATGTGCAAACACGAGTGTGCTCTCACTGACAGTGCAAGTGTGCTTTTCGTGATAGAGCACAACCAACCCATAAAAGGGAAAACAAAGGAGGTGTCCTCCCACCGACAGCACAGTTGTGCTCCCACCGGCAGCATAGTTGTGCTCCATGCATGGTGGAGCACATCGACACAAGAAAGGAAAAATGAAAGATGTGCTTCCACAAGAAACACACCTATGCATCCATGGGCGACGCAGTTGTACTCCCAGCGGTGCAACACATCAAACCACGAAAGGAAAAAAGGAAAAAAGAAACCTGCACGACAACCTCACCTTCCGCCACGTGTCGAACACAAAGCGCACGGAAGATCGACCTTGTCACGTGATGTCGTGCCACTTGTCACACGAATAAGTAGGCGCTGATATGTATCGCCTACATCTCGGTCGCTAGCGTGTGGGGTAACCCATTGGCGCACACCACGAATCGCTAGCTCCTTGCACAAGTTGTGGTTTCTTTTTGCCTTTTGTTTTTTCCCACTATGCACGGTTTAAAAATGTTCATGAATTTTAAGAGTCTTCACCAATGAAAAACTTATTCATGAATTCAAAAAAAATTAGTAAATTTTAAAAACTAGTCACAAAATGGGGAAAAAGTTTAAGAATTAAATAAATGTTTGTGAAATAGGAAAAATCCACAAAATTCAAAAAATGTTCACCTATTTTAAAAATGTTCATAAACTCAGAAAATGTTCATGGATAAAAAAATATTCGTGGATCTGAGAAAAATGCCATGAATTGAAAAATGTTCACAAATTTAATAAATGTATGTATTTGATTTTTTTAAATGATAAAAAGAATAAACCAAAGAAAACCAGAACATAAAAATTAAAAATAAAATAAAACCAAACATAAGGTTCTGGAACCTTCAAAACCATGCTACTCCATACACTTCTGCTACCGCACTAATGGGTCGACACTGAAGGGTACAAACTGGTTTTACACCCTTCCATGCGGGTATTTCCCTTATTTTTCTGTGTTTCTTCATGGTTATCTTTGGTTTTTTCTTTTTCCCTTTTCCCTTTATCATTTAAAAAATGCATATCTACCTTTTCAATACATGTTGTATATTTTTTGTATACATGTGGAACATTTTTCTGATACACGTTGAACATATTGTAAATACATGATGAAATTTTTTCCAAATACATGTTTGAACAATTTTGTGAATACATGTTTAACATTATAAATGCATATTGAATATTTTTTTTGAATGGCAGAAGCTCTTTTTAATTACGCAATTTTTTTTATATTGTATAAATATTTTTTAAATTGTCACTAAACATATTTTTTCAATCATATGGCCATTTTATGAGACATTGTTAAAATTATCTTAAAAATTTAAAACTGCATAAAAAATGTTTTTTACAAATAAGAAAAAAAAACTAGTGAATGCTTATAGATGTCGCGAGAATTATTTTTTAAAACATAGTGAGCAAAACCTTTACACTGCATTAAATTTTCCTAAATAGCAGCGGACGTTTTTAAATGTTTATGTAATATAGGTTCTAAAAATATATATTACAATATTTGAAAATTTTGAATAAAAATAAAAGAAAAAATGAAAGAAAAGAAAGAACGAATGGAGCTACTGGATCGACCAATAGCAACGACCCTAGGTGCCCCCGAGCTAAACCGGCTAAATGCTATATGTCGCCTATACTGATTCGAAGGAAGTCTTGCTTCTTAAGCTCAGGTAATGGCCCGGCGTGATACTGTAGCTCATTTGAGCTGGTTCGGCTTGTTTTTCTTCTCCTTTTGTGTTGTTTGTAACTGTTTTTGACAAGTTTTCTACAGTTTTCTGTCTTTCTTCACCATTTTGTCTTCAGTTTGCTTTTTTTTTTCTCCTTCGTTTTCTTTGGATTTTTGTTGTTGTTTCTTCAGCACTTTTCCCTTTCCTTTTTCTTTTTTCTATGTTTATCTTCGTTTCTTCTTGGGTTATTCATGATTTTCGTTTTTTCCTGTTTTCCTTTATCAGTTGATGGTCTTCGTTTCAATAATTTTCTTTTGTTTATATTTAGTTGTCACCTTTTTTTCCTTTTTCTTCAACACATGTCTAGCCTCTCCCGTTGGCATCGCTATAGGCAGTGTATAGCCGCGCCCACTCAACGGGAGAGGCTGTGTTCCTCCCTCCACTAGGCACAAGCACACGTCGGCCGCAAGAACGGCATTCCCTATACCCCTTGAAGGAAAACACGCACCCCCCTTCCGCTCGCGTACGTGTTTTGGGCCGGCCCAATAGCGCAAATCACACTGTTTTTTTTGTTTTGCTTTCGGTTTTTTTCCTTTTTCCTTTACTTCTTTTTTTTCTTTTTTTATGTTTTTAATTTTGGGAACATTCTTGGAAACAAGCGAACAATTCTTGTTCATCGAAATCAGAAAAGGTACATAAATTTCAAAAAATGTTCATAAAATTCAAAATTTGTTCATCCAATTCAACATTTAAAAGTGTAAACTTTTTGTAGAAATTCGCTTAGATTTTTAGAAGCAGTGAATATTTTTCTTAAAATTGTGAACATTTTGAAATCATGAATATTTTCCAACTTCGCGAACATTTTTACAAGGCATGGGCATTTTTAGAAATTGTGTTATTTAGAAATCAACAATATTTTTTCAATTCACGAACATTTTTCTGGAACCCATGAAGAATTTTTGAATTCGCAATTACTTTCTAATTCCTGAATATTTTTTAAAAATTCGGGAATATTATTTGAATTCACGAACAATTATCAAAATCACAGACATGTTGTGAATTTGTGTATATCCTCTATAACACTAAGCTCCATAGTTTTAAAGAGCCTATATTCAGTTGAGGTCTCTAATTGGAATTGGATCACCCGATTTTGACCGGGTCAACAATTTCTTAAAGCTCTCTTATTCAATTCCTTTATACAATTTTTTAAGGCCTCACAATCAATAGAAGTCTCCAATTAGAATTGGGTCACCCGATTTTGACTGGGTCAAAAATTTCTCAAAGCTCTCTCATTTAATCTTTTATACTATACACTATGTTTTCTAATTTTGATAGCCTCACAATTAACTGCAGTATTTAGATTAGAATTGGGTCACCCAATTTTGACCGGGTCAACAATTTCTCAAGGAGCTATTCCATTCAATTTTTTTAATTCACTATGTCCAATAATTTTGAAGCCCTTTCATTCGATTGAGGTATTCAATTTTGGATTATGTTTACAATTTTGATCGGTCCCACAATTTTTCAAATCAATCAGCAGCAAGCGATCTATAAAAATATATTAATCCCTCACACCGTCTCACCGCCTAGAAAAAAGAAGCCTCTATAACACTAAGCTCCCTAGTTTTAAAGAGCCTATATTCAGTTGAGGTCTCTAATTGGAATTGGATCACCCAATTTTGACCGGGTCAACAATTTCTTAAAGCTCTCTTATTCAATTCTTTTATACAATTTTTATGGCCTCACAATCAATAGAAGTCTCTAATTAGAATTGGGTCACCCGATTTTGACTGGGTCAACAATTTCTCAAAGCTCTCTCATTTAATCTTTTATACTATACACTATGTTTTCTAATTTTGATAGCCTCACAATTAACTGAGATATTTAGATTAGAATTGGGTCACCCGATTTTGACTGGGTCAACAATTTCTCAAGGAGCTATTCCATTCAATTCTTTTAATTCACTATGTCCAATAATTTTGAAGCCTGTCATTCAATTGAGGTATTCAATTTTGGATTATGTTTACAATTTTGATCGGTCCCACAAGTTTTCAAATCAATCAGCAGCAAGCGATCTATAAAAATATATTAATCCCTCAAATCGTCTCACCACCTAGAAAAAAGAAGCCTCTATAACACTAAGCTCCCTAGTTTTAAAGAGCCCATATTAAATTAAAGTCTCCAATTGGAATTGGATCACCTGATTTTGACTGGGTCAACAATTTCCAAAGCTCTCTTATTTCATTCGTTTATACTAGTTTTAAGGCCTCGCAATCAATAGAAGTCTCCAATTATAATTGGGTCACCCGATTTTGACCAGGTTAACTATTTCTCAAAGCTCTCGTTTAATATTTTATACTATACACTATGCTTCCTAATTTTGATAGCCTCACAATTAACTGAGGTCTTCATATTAGAATTGGGTCACCCGATTTTGACCGGGTCAACAATTTCTCAAGGAGCTCTTTCATTCAATTCTTTTAATTCACTATGTCCAATAATTTTGAAGCCCTTTCATTCGATTGAGGTATTCAATTTTGGATTATGTTTGTAATTTTGATCGATTCCACAATTTTTCAAATCAATCAGCAGCAAGCGATCTATAAAAATATATTAATCCCTCACATCGTCTCACCACCTAGAAAAAAGAAGCCTCTATAACACTAAGCTCCCTAGTTTTAAAGCTCCCATATTAAATTGAGGTCTCCAATTGGAATTGGATCACCCGATTTTGACTGAGTCAACAATTTCTCAAAGCTCTCTTATTTCATTCGTTTATACTAGTTTTTAAGGCCTCACAATCAATAGAAGTCTCCAATTAGAATTGGGTCACCCGATTTTGACCAGGTTAACTATTTCTCAAAGCTCTCGTTTAATCTTTTATACTATACACTATGCTTCCTAATTTTGATAGCCTCACAATTAACTGAGGTCTTCATATTAGAATTGGGTCACCCGATTTTGACCGGGTCAACAATTTCTCAAGGAGCTCTTTCATTCAATTCTTTTAATTCACTATGTCCAATAAGTTTGAAGCCCTTTCATTCGATTGAGTATTCAATTTTGGATTATGTTTACAATTTTGATCGGTCCCACAATTTTTCAAATCAATCAGCAGCAAGCGATCTATAAAAATATATTAATCCCTCACATCGTCTCACCACCTAGAAAAAAGAAGCCTCTATAACACTAAGCTCCCTAGTTTTAAAGAGCCCATATTAAATTGAGGTCTCCAATTGGAATTAGATCACCCGATTTTACTGGGTCAACAATTTCTCAAAGCTCTCTTATTTCATTCGTTTATACTAGTATTTCCAATTCACGAATAATTGTTCGAAATCATGAATATTTTCTGAATTCCTGAACATTTTCCAATTTGAGAACATATTTTTTCGAACTCATGGACAATTTTTTAATTCAAGAACATAACTTAAAATCAGGAATTATTTGATATACGATTTTATTTGAAATCCAGAATACTTTTAAAATGAAGCAAAATAAACAAAAAAGTGAAAGGAAAGAAAAACAGGGGTACCTTGCCCCCAATTGGACCGGCCAAAGTTTCGCCTGGCCGAGCGAGTGGTGTGCGTTACCTCGCGTGGGTTGAGCGCTCGGGCTACGTCTCCCCTTCCTAATAAGAATTGCCTACGGCCAGAATACTACGGCCCGCCCATTAGCTGGGTCGCTCATTGCCTTTGCTCGCCCGTGTCTGGTCGCTCAGTTCGATCTGTTTTTTTTTGCTTTTACGTTCTTCTGTTTTTATTTTTTCTTCATTATATGCTTTCGGTTTTCTTTGGTATTTTCTTCTCTTTATACTTTATTTTTCTTTGTTTCCTTCTTGAGGTTTTTGAGTTCCGTTTAATTCTTCACTTTTCTTTTTGTTACTTTAATATATTTCTACTTTTTCATACACATTGTAAATTTTTGTATACATGTAAAACATTTTTTAATATTTTTTGAACATTTTTGAAATACATGTATAACATTATACAAAAATATTTTGAATACAATTATTAAACATGTTAAAATCTTTTCCAAATGATATTTTTTTGAACTATGAGATATATTTGTACATCGTACAAACATTTTCTGAAATTGACATGAGCACATTTTTGAAACATGAATATTTTTTAAATGTGGCGTACATATTTTTAAACTATGTGACATTTTTTTAATTGTCACAAACATTTTTCATAAACAAAGTTTACATTTTCTGCTTTTTACATATACATTTATGTTTTTTATAGATCAGAAACATTTTCCTAAAGTTTAACATTTATTAAATACATGATTAACATTTTTTAAAATATGTTTAACATTTTTTAAAATGTGACATACATTTTAATTACATGAACATTTCTACAAACATTTTTTCAATGTCATGTACATTTTTAATGACATGTGCGACATTTTTTTTGATGTAATGTACATTTTTAATGACAAGTGTGACATTTTCTAGTATGTAGTGATATGCTCTCTTAGCTCTTTTAGAGAATGTATAGATTTATCACCATCTTCCATGATAGAAATGCTATTCTTTCTTTTCCTTTGTTTTTTTCTGGAAATAAGCAGTGTCCCTGTAGCAGCCACTCAATGCTCACCTCCTCTTTTGTACCAATATAACTCTTCCATCTCACAAATTTGGACCAATTGGGCTTTCAATTCATATCTTAGCCTCCATTCATTAGTTCCAGCTTTGCTATCAATGACAAACATATAGTAGTAATTAGATTGGATTTACTTCTTCTATTGTCAGTAGCATCTTTTGCCTTCCACCCTCTCTAGAACTTCCTGAAGCCCTAAGACAATTGTTGCCAACAGTCCGGAATGGAACATTTGCAACAGTTCTTGTAGGCCATTTCTATAACAACATATCTCTAAACCCTTCCGGGGATGGTTCAAAGCGAAACTTAGTGGCAGTCCATATCTTCCCCAGAGTCTAGAAGTAAAGGACTATGATTTGAACCTCCTTGCAAGAGGAATAATAAAACTTTGGAAATAAATCCTCACAAGTTGAAGAAACCAGAACGCTATCCAAAATTGGGTCATGCTACTATTAGAAAGGGAAAGGGATAAGTAAATAAACAAGAGAAGCTAGTGTTTAGTCAAAGTAAAGAGCTAGGCCATCATGTCAAGCAAAGGAAAGGCTTTCCGTACATGGTAGCGAAGAAGATAAGGGCAGTCACCAGATCTTTGCCAATGGCGACAATGGATGGCATGGGCACATCTACAAACCGCAAAAAAAAAACCCACACAACCAGCTGGTATAGTTTCCAATATTGATATGTAGTAGTACTAGTAGAAGGTAGTTCACTTTAGAGTTCTAGCAATGCTAATGATAGGAACACAAAAAATTAATCCCCATTTGCGTTGATTTTGTAGGACATTCTAGTATTTAATCTAGCCGACGTGGATCCTAATCCAGGTACAAGGAAGCAAATTGATGAGTATGCAACCCCAGAAATACGAGGGATGTTGTAGGTGTGGTGAGGTTTCTCCTTTTGCAAGGTCTAGCTTTTCGCGGGCACGATGCGACTAGCACATCCAAGATCAGGGGCAATTTCCTTCAGATGTTGGATTGGTATGCGTCAAGATGCAAGGATGTTGCCGATGTGGTCAATGAAATGTTCCTGGCAATCATCCAATGACTTTTCATATGATCCAAAAAAATTGTGCAGGAATGTGCATAAGTGACTACAAAAGTGATAGTGAATGAGTTTCGCGATGGTAATTTCTCTCTGTGTGTGGACGAGTCTCGTGATGTATGGTTAGACAGCAAATTGTTGTAATTGTGAGGTTAGTTATTTGGCTTTTACACTTCCATATCATTACCATCCCCTTGCACATCTGTTCTAAGTTATATGTTGTTGATTGTAGGCTCACGAACCAAAATGGGGAGTCTTTGAAAATGTTGCTTGGTGTTGAGCATGTTGTTGATACTACATCCGCTTCTTTGTAAAGATCATTGGATGAAATATTTACTAAACATAATTTATCCATGTCAATATTGAGAGGACAATGATGTGATGGTGCCTCAAATATGCATGGAGAACTTAATGGTTTGAAGAATTTGATTCTAGATGCCAACCCTTATGCTTTTATGTGCATTTTTTGCGCATCAAGTTCAATTGGTGGTTCTTGGTGTTATTAAAGGAGTTCTAGCTGTTAGTGATTTCTTTGGTTATACAAACAAGATTTTCAACATGGTTAGTGCTTCTTATGAATGATTATAGTTTGCAAATCCAAATAAATGAATGCATTCAACCATTATACAATTCTAATTGCACATACTCTCTTTTTTAGGTAAGTGCCTCATATAGGTGGAAAGATGCATTGTCGAGGAATCATCATAACAACTTGGTTTCACAATTAGAGAGAGGGGAGATTATGCCAAGGAAAGGCCAATATAAAGAGAAAATTTTAGCAAGACCCGGTGATATACGTTGGGGGTCACACCACAAAACTCTAATCCAGATCTTTCAAATGTGGAATTATATAGTTGAAGTGCTTCATGGTATCACTATGAGAGTGATTGAGGTTTGGCTTCATGCTATATGATAAACATGGAAACCTTTTAATTTGTTTTTATCTTGCATTTGATGCTTCTAGTGCTTGGTCTAACTAATGATCTGCAAGAAAAATATCATAATACAAATGGTGCTATAAGCATGATTGTCTCGGTGAAGAGTCTGTTACAAAAGTTGAGAGATGATGGGTGTGGGAGCCTCTCTTGATGGCTACTACTAGCTTATGTGCTGCAGAAATTTTGTAGTGCCCAATATGGATGACAAGGTTTCAGCTAGAGGTTGTCCAAGAAGCTCAAGCAAGATAGTTACTTGCTTCCATCATTACAAGGTGACCATATTCAATGAGGTGTTGGATAGAATCATAGTTGAGATGAATAATTGATTTAGTGAAACTTCTATGCGGTTGTTAAAGTGCATTGCCTGCCTTGATCCTAGAGACTCATTTAGCAAATTTGATCACTATAAGCTAGTTGAGCTTGCAAATATGTACTCTATTGATTTCTCTTCTCAGGAGTATTATCCCTTAATTGATCAACTCAACATATAAATTGAGGTGGTGAAAAGAAGTCCTGAATTCTTGGCTTGTGATAGTTTGAGTTTGCTTGCTCTCAAGTTGGTACAAACTAGACACCATTTGGTATTTCCATTGGTTTATCGCCTCATTACACTTGCATTGATATTACCGGCAGCAACAACATCAATTGAGAGTGTTTATTCGGCCATGAATATTATTGAAACCAATCTTTGAAATAAGATGGGTGATGAATGGCTCAATGATCTTATTGTTTGCTTTGTTGAGTGCGAGATATTTGCCAAAATCAATGATGAGCAGACTATGGCACATTTTCATGCTTTGAAGCAACGTCGAGGCTAGCTATCTCGACCGCCTTGTGTGATTTCTACAACTACATCTTAGAGATATTAGTCCAATCTTATCAAAAGCTACAACTCGCTTATCACACTCGTGCAAAGATTTAGATTCTATTTTTTGCTTCACATGTTGTAGGTGTCACTTGGCATCATGTTAGTAGTTTCGTAGATATTTTTTAAGCTTTTCCATATATTTTGTATGTTTTATCATCCTTATGTAATTGAATTCCATGAGTTATTTTTACGGTAAATTCCACGAGTTTTAGTTCAATAGACTTATGATATGTCTCCAACGTATCTATAATTTTTTATCGTTCCATGCTATTAGTATCAATTTTGTATGCTTTATATGCCATTTTATGGACTAACCTATTAACTTAGTGCCCAGTATCAGTTCCTGTTTTTTGCCTATTTCTTTATTTCGCAGAAAAACCATACCAAACGAAGTCCAAACACGATGAAACTTTACATTATTTTTTTGGACCAGAAGATACCCTAGAAGCTTCAGGGAGAGACCAGAGGACTCCCAAGGGAGTCACAAGCTCAAGGGGCATGCCCCTGGGGGGAGGGGCGCCATCAGCACTTGTGGCGCCCATGTGTCTCCGTTTGATCTAATTCCTGGTCTATAAATTCCCTAAATCCAGAAACCCCCAGAGTGAGACCCGAAACAATTTTAACACCGCTGCAAGCCTCTGTTGTTCCGCGATCCCATGTAGAGGCCTTTTTCGGTACCTTGCCGGAGGGGAAAACCATTGGGGAGGCAATCTTCATCAACATTGCTACCTCCATGATGACGTGTGAGTAGTTCCCACAGGACCTATGGGTCCCCTCCATAGTAGTAGCTAGATGGCTCTCTCTCTCTCTCTCTCTTTTTGATCTTCAATATAATGACCTCTTCCGAGATCTATTCGATGTAACTTTTGCGGTGTGTTTGTTGGGATCCGATGAATTGTGGGTTTATGATAAGATTATTCATTGAAAATATTTGAGTCTTTTGTGAGATTTATATATGTGTGATTTTATAGCCTTGTATTCCTCTCCAATCTATCTATCTCTTTTGGCCAATTAAATTGATTTATCTTCAGTGGAGAGGTGCTTGGTAGTAGGTTAAATCTTGCGGTGTCCTTACTCTGTGACAGGAGGAGTTGCAAGGTAGTGTTGCTACTAAGGGTAAAACGATCGGGCTAGAACATATTAATTGATCTTGCTTTGTCTACATTATGTCACCATGCTTCAAGCATTACTCTGTTTATTATGAACTTAATACCTTGCGATGCATGCTAGATAGCAGTCAAGGGGTGGAGTAATAGTAGTAGGCATCAGTAAGATTAAGGGTCTACTTATCACGGACGTAATGCCTATATATTGATCATGCCATGAAGAATCATCATAACTATGCGCTTTTCTATCAATTGCCCAATAGTAATCTGTCTACCCATCATTGATATGCTCATGAGAGAGATGCCTCTAGTGAACCTATGGCCCCTGGGTCCATCTTTCATATTTACTAAAACCCTAAAAATACTTGCTGCAATTTATTTCCTTCTTATTTTGCTTTTATTTTATTTTATCTATCTACCACTATCAAATTTAATCCTTACAATTGGCGAGAACAAGGGGATTGACAACCCTCTTGCATTTGTTGGGTGCAAGCATTTGCTTTGTGTGTGTGTGTGTAGGTACTGTTTACCATGTTTGTATGGTGTCTCCTACTGGTTTGATAAACCTTAGTTCTTAACCGAGGGAAATACTATCTACTACTATACTACATCACCCTTCCTCTTCGGGGAAATCCCAACACTATCACAAGTAGCAAAAGAATTTCTGGCACCATTGCCGTGGATACTTCACCAAACAAATACAGGTTCCTTCGCTCACATTTATCATTTGCTTTTTTGCTTTCTTTGCCACTTGCCTTTTTATCTGCCTTCTCTTTCGCATCTCTCCCAACTTATCTAAAAGAATTAAAATAACAAAAATATTTAGGTTGCTATCGTTGCTTGAATCACCACCATGTCTACTCAAAAAATACTAAGCTGTGCAATTTCTCAAATACTAATAATAATGATTTTATTAGTAAACCAATTGCTCCTCCCGCCACTAGTGCAGAGTCATATGATATAAAAGCCGCTCTGTTAAATCTTGTTATGAAAGAACAATTTGCTGGAAATCCTAATGAAGATGTTACATCCCATCTTAATACTTTTGTTGTATTATATGATATGCAAAAAAATGAAAGATTTGGATAATGATATTATGAAATTTAAATTATTTCCTTTCTCACTTAGATGTCGAGCTAAAGCGTGGTTTTCATCTTTACATAAAAATAGTATTGACTCATGGAACAAGTGTAAAGATGCCTTTATTGCTAAATATTTTCCTCTCTCTTAGATAATATCTCTTAGAAATCAAATTATGAATTTTAAGCAACATGAGCAAGAACATGTTGCACAATCATGGGAGAGAATGAAATTAATGATTAAAGATTGTCCCACGCATGGATTAAGTTTATGGATGATAGTGCAAAATTTTTATGCGGGAATAAACTTTGTTTCAAGAAACCTTCTAGACTCAGCTACAGGTGGAACATTTATGAGAATAACACTTGGAGAGGCCACAAAGCTTCTTGACAACATGATGGAAAATTACTCTCAATGGCACACTGAATGCGCTCCAACTGGTAAGAAGGTAAATTCTGTTGAGGAAGTGTCCTCTTTGAGTGAGAAAATTGATGCTATCATGACTATGCTTGCTACTAAAAATGCTCCAATTGATCCAAATGATGCTCCATTGTGTACTTTAATTGAGAAAAATAATAATGATATTGATGTGAATTTTATCTCAATGAATATTTTCAATAATAATGCTTATAGAGAGAACTTCCATAATCCTAGATCGTACCCCGTTAATCCCTCTAATAATTATGGTAATTCCTACGGTTATTCATATAATAATAATAGGATACCTTCTGAACTAGAGAACAATATTAAAGAATTTATTGGTTCTCAAAGGACTTTCAATACTATGATTGAAGAAAAATTGACTAAAGTTGACAATATGTCTAGAAACAAGGATAGACTTGTGCATGATGTGGATATTCTTATAATTAAAAATTTGCCACCTGATAAGGATAAAATATCTAAATCTTTAAAAGCTATCCAAGTCTCCATTGATGAAAGTAGAAAAAGAACTGAAAGGCTAAGAGCTAGACATGAATTTCTAGAAAAGAAGTTTGCATCCGTTTTCGATGATAACAATAATGAAGAAGTTAAAATGATTGGTGTGTCATCTATTGAGTCTCTATTTACTAATATCAAACTTGATGATGAAGGGACTGGAGATGAGTCAACTTTAATTAAGAGGTGTCCCGATAATTCGGAGGGTGATGATCATAATGTTAAAAATAATAAAAGTGGGTTTGAAGAGGTTAAAACTTTAGATAGTGATGTGCCCACTACTTTGTATTACAAGGACTTCCATTTTGATAGATGATCTTTAATTGAATATATTTCCTTGTTGCAATCCATGATCAATTCACCTAATGCCTATGAACAAAACAAAGTTTTTACTAAACATATCGTAGAAGCTCTTATTAAATCTCATGAAGAGAAACTTGGACTAGAAGTAGCTATATACCAAGAAAGTTGCATGATGAATGGGAACCAACAATTAAAACTAAAATTAAATATTATGAGTGCAATGCTTTGTGTGATCTAGGATCTAGTGTTTCTACTATGCCAAAAGCTTTATATGATGTCCTAGGTTGCACTAATATGGATGAATGCTCTTTAAATTTGCACTTAGCGGATTCTATAATTAAAAAGCCCTTGGGTAGAATTAATGATGTGCTCATACTTGCTAATAGGAATTATGTACCCATGGAGTTTATTGTGCTTGATATTGAATGTAATCTGTCTTGTCCCATTATACTTGGTAGACCGTTTCTGAGAACCATAGGTGCAATAATGGGTATGAAAGAAGGTAATATATGATTCCAATTTCCATTAAAAAAGGAATGGAAAATTTCCCAAGAAAGAGAATTAAACCTCCTTATGAATCTATAATGAGAACCACCCATGGTATTGCTTTGAAGGATGACAATACATGATACTATGCATTATGCCTAGCTAGGGGCATTAACAATAGCGCTTGTTGGGAGGCAACCCAATAGTTATCTTTACTTTTATTTTATATTTTTGTGTTTAAATAAGATTATTGCTACTATAATGATTATGTTTGTATCTTTTGTTATGAATTTTGTACCAAGTAAAGCCTTTAGGATGATTTGGATGATTGTTGATTTGATCCTGTGTAGAAACAGAAACTTCCTCATCCAGTATTGGAATTATCATTCTATACTGGAATGTGATAAAATCCTAAAAAAATAAACATTATTGAACTTCAAATTTTTTACATTTTCCTAATTTTTCAGAATTTTTGGAGTCTTGGAAGTATGACTAAAATTTCCATCATTACGTACTATTCTGTTTTAGACATATTCTGTTTTTATTGCATAGTGTGCTTGTTTTGATATTTTTATGGATTGTATCGGGGGTATAAGTCATGGAGATGATAGAATACAGTAGTTATTATGCACGAACAATTATGAATATATTTATGACAGTACCTAAGTTAATGATTTATTTTATTATACTAATGAATCTCATAAGGTTTTGTTGAGTTTTGTGTGCTTGAAGTTTTCAAGTTTTGGGTGAGATGATGATGGATGAATTAAGGCATCCCCTCTTTTGTTTAGTTTTGTGGCAAGACCCTAAGCTTGGGGATGCCCAAGGCACCCCCAAGGTAATATTCAAGGAATATTCAAGCATCTAAGCTTGGGGATGCCCCAGAAGGCATCCCCTCTTTCATCTCCAATCCATGGTACTATCACTCGGATTATTCATCATCTGATGTGTGTTTTTCTTGGAGCGTCGTGCATTTTTGTTTTATTTTGTTTGCTTGTTTCCACAATCATTGTTCCCTAATCACACCAATTATGAGAGACACACATTCATCACAATTTATATAATGCTCATTGAACTTCACTTATATCTTTTGAGTTGAGGCAATTACTCATGTTCTTCACTTATATCTTTAGAGCACGACGATACTTATATTTTATAGAAATCAATTGCATTCTCATTCTTCACTTATATCTTTTTAGAGTTGAATAGGTAGTGGTAATTTGCATGAGTTATATGGTTAGTCAAAAAATGATAGGTATGCAAGAGTGGTATAATAAAAACTTTCATGTAGATAACTTAATATGATGCGTTTGATTAGCGATATTGAGGTTATAATATGAAGGTTTACTAGTTGATAAACATTGGTTAGTAAAAATATTGGTGTTAAGGTTTGTGATTTCTATCTCATTAAAGTGTCGGTTATGGCATGTGCTACTTCTTGAGCTTGCGTTGATTTTTCCCTTGAAGAGGAATGGGTGATGCAGCAAAGTAGAGATAAGTATTTCCCTTAGTTAAGAACCAAGGTATCAATCCAAAAGGAGGCACAAGCAAGTCTCCAATATATGCACCTACACAAACTAACAAACACTTGAACACAACGTGAAAAAGGGGTTGTCAATCCCTTCACGGACACGAACAAGAGTGAGATCTAATAGAGATAGGTATAAAAGATAAATAAAAGAGCAAACTAAAGTAAATATAAATAAATTGCAGCAAGGTATTTTTGGGTTTTTTGGTTTATAGATCTGAAAATATATGATGGAAAATAGACCCGGGGCCATAGGTTTCACTAGAAGCTTCTCTCTTGAAAGAAAACATACGGTGGGTAAACAAATTACTATTGGCAATTGATAGAAAAGTGCATAATTATGACGATATCTAAGGCAATGATCATGAATATAGGCATCACGTCCGTGATAAGTAGACCAAAACGATTCTGCATCTACTACTATTACTCCACGCATCGACCGACTCCTACCTGTATCTAGAGTATTAAGTTCATAAGAACAGAGCAACGCTTTAAGTAAGATGACATGATGTAGAGGGATAAACTCAAGCAATAAGACATAAACCCCATCTTTTTATCCTTAATGGCAACAATGCAATACGTGCCTCGCTACCCCTTCTGTCACTGGGTGAGGACACCGCAAGATTGAACCCAAAACTAAGCACCTCTCCCATTGCAAGAAAAACCAATCTAGTTGGCCAAACCAAACCGATAGTTCAAAGAGAAATACAAAGATATCTTAATCATGCATAAAAGATTTCAGAGAAGACTCAAATAATATTCGTAAATAATCTGATCATAAATCCACAATTCATCAGATCTCAACAAATGCACCGCAAAAGAAGATTACATCAGATAGAACTCCAAGAACATAGAGGAGAACATTGTATTGAAGATCAAAGAGAGAGAAGAAGCCATCTAGCTACTAGCTATGGGCCCGTAGGTCTGTGGTAAACTACTCACGCATTATCGAAAGGGCAGCAAGGTTGATGTAGAGGACCTCCGTGATCGAATCCCCCTCCGGCGGAGTGCCGGAAAAGGCCCCAAGATGGGATCTCATGAGAACAGAGGCTTGCGGCGGCGGAAAAGTATTTTGGTGGATGCTTCTGATGTTCAGGGAATATTTGAGAACATATAGAGTTGGAATTAGGGTTAGAGGACCTCCGAGGGGCCCACAAGCCAGGGTGCCCCCCTGGGGCGCGCCCTAGAGGCTTGTGGCCTCCTCGGTACTCCTCTGGCCCTCTCCCCAAGTCTTCTGGTCCAAGAAAAATCATCGTAAAGTTTTATTCCGTTTGGACTCCGTTTGATATTCCTTTTATGTAAAAGTCAAAAACAAGAAAAAAAAAACAAAAACTGGCACTGGGCTCTAGGTTAATAGGTTAGTCCCAAAAATAATATAAAATAGCATATTAATGCATATAAAACATCCAAAACAGATAATATAATAGCATGGAACTATAAAAATTAATAGATACATTGGCGACGTATCAGCATGGCGTGGAAGTTGGAGTGTAATTTATCCTTGATTGATATCCATTGTGTTGTTGGATCGAGGGCGCGCGATGGTTAAATCCTACCAACCTCCTCCCTAGGGCATGCAAGTAGTACTTTGCTTCAAGGGCTTCTAGATTTTCACATTAAGTATATGAGTTCTTTATGACTGATGTGAGTTTGTGGACTATAAGCACTTCCACCATTCCATAATTTGCTAGCCTCTTCAGTACCGTGCATTGCCTGTTCTCACCTCGAAACTTGGTGTAAACTTTGCCGGTGCATCCAAATCTCGTGAAATGACTCGCTCTTTCACACATAAGATTATATATCCTTCCTCAAAACAGCCACCATACCTACCTATCATGGCATTTCCATAGCCATTCCAAGATATTTTGCCATGCAACTTCCACTGTTACCATTCACATGACTTGAGCATTCATTGTCATTTTGCTTTGCATGATCATATAGAGCTGGCATGATATTTTGTGGCAAAGCCACCATTCATCATTGTTATACATGTTACGCTAGATCATTGCACATCTTGGTACACTACCATAGGCATTCATATGTAGTCATATCGTTCAGTTTATCGAGTTGTAAGTAAATAGAAGTTTGATGATCATCATTATTAGAGCATTATCCCAGTAAGGTAAAGAATGATGGAGACATATGAGTCCTTGAAAAAGTGGGGATGAGGTTCATGATATTGTTCTAAAAAATGAGAGAACAAAACAAAAAAGAAAAAGAGAGAAAGGGCAATGTTACTATCCTTTTACCACACTTGTGCTTTAGGTTAGCACCATCTTCTTCATATAGAGAGTCTCCATGATTTGTCACTTTCATATACTAGTGGAAATTCTACATTATAGAACTTGGCTTGCATATTCTAATGATGAGCTTCCTCAAATACTCGAGGTCTTCATGAGTAAGCAAGTTGGATGCACACCCACTTAGTTTCATATAGAGAGCTTTCATACACTTATAGATCTATTGCATCCATTGCATGGCAATCCCTACTCCTTGAATTGATATCGATTGTAAGGCCTCTTCATTGCGTAAGGATCCGCCGAGTTGATGTGAGACTTCCTCATCTTTTGTCTTCCCTTTTAAGCCCCTACCATCATTCTCTTTGCCATCCAAAGTGCTAAGTCCATGGCTCACGCACATGTATTGAGTGGAGCTGAAAAAGCTAAAGCAAGAAAAAGTATGATACAATTGCTTGGTTTGGCACTGGGGTGTTCATGATTTATACTTTATGTTAGGAAGACCGAGCTATGCCATGCTTACATGATTAAATGAGTAGGAATAACGTTCTTTAGCACTCTTTATTTTGAAGGGTGATGATTATTTTCTAGCATTCTTGCATATTATATTTTTATATCTATTAAGTCATCGCTTCCCGACATTCATACCGAAATGAATTACACTATTAAGACATGTTAGTTAGCATTTCACATCAAAAATTCTGTTTTTATCATTTACCTGCTCGAGGACGAGTAGAAATTAAGCTTGGTGATGTTGATGCGTCTCCAATGTATCTATAATTTTTGATTGTTTCATGCTATTATATTATCAATATTGTATGATTTATATGCCATTTTATTTTATTTTTGTGGACTAACCTATTAACTTAGTGCCTCGTGCCAGTTCCTATTTTTTTTACCTATTTCTTTGTTTCGCAGAAAAATCATACCAAACAAAGTCCAAACACGATGAAACTATACGGTGATTTTTTTGGATCATAAGAGACCCTAGAAGCTTCGAGGAGAGACCAGAGGACTCCTGAGGGCGTTAAAAGCTCAAGGGGCATGCCCCTGGGGGTGCCATCAGGACTTGTGGGCCCCTCGTGGCTCCGTTTGACCTAATTCCTGGCCTATAAGTTCCCTAAAATCCAGAAAGCCCCAGAGAGAGAAATAACACAAATTTATCGCCGCCGCAAGCCTCTGTTCTTTCGCGATCCCATCTGGAGGCCTTCTCCGGTACTCTGCCGGAGGGGGGAAACCATTGGGGAGGCAATCTTCATCAACCTTGATTCCTCTATGATGATGTGTGAGTAGTTCCCACAGGACCTACAGGTCCATAGTAGTAGCTAGATGGATTTCTCTCTCTCTTTTTGATCTTCAATATAATGGTCTCTTCGGAGATCTATTCGATGTAATTTTTGAGGTGTGTTTGTTGAGATCCGATGAATTGTGTGTTTATGATCAGATTATTCATTGAAAGTATTTAAGTATTTTCTAAGATTTATATATGTGTGATTTTATAGCCTTGTATTTCTCTCCGATCTATCTATCTCTTTTGACCAATTAGATCGATTTATCTTCAGTGGGAGAGGTGCTTGGTGGTAGGTTCAATCTTGTGGTGTCTGTTGGGGATATAACCCCGAGGTGTGACCCGCCCAGGAGGGGCGGGTTACATTGTTGGCGACTCAATGAAGAAGGCCCAGTTAGGCCCAAGAAGATGAAGCGTAAAGACGGTGGCTCATAGAGGCGGGCCTGGTGGTGGCCCAAGACCCGGACGTGTGAACCACCATACGGTGGCTTGCCTGGTAAGGCAAGGCGACTTAGTAACCGGGCCGGTCACATTGTATGATCCGGCTCGGACTCTTGTAAGCCTTGGGCCTCGACCTGTGTATATAAAGGCGAGACCCGGCGGCGGGTTAACTCAAGAAACGACTGATTGATAGCTAGGTCAAGGGTGATCGCTCCCTTGTAATCGAAACTCAAGCAATACAACTAGAAGCAGGACGTAGGCTTTTACCTCGTTGTGAGGGGCCGAACCTGGGTAAACCCTTGTGTCCTTTGTCCCATCCAACCCCTTCGAGCTAATCTACGTTGCGATGGCTCCACACCTAAGTCCTTTCACAAGGGCATCTGCCGGGTTAAAACCACGACAGTTTGCACCCGCCGTGGGGCCAGAGCACGGTGGTTTCGAGTTCTTGAAGGGCAACTTCTCAGGGATCGAAGGATGCGCCGTGGGTCGGATGACTAAGAGTCGCCACGGCAAGATCTACATCGACGATGCTGGCTGGGGCCCCGAGGCCGACTCAATCGAGTATGGATACGGGGCCCCCTTTGGTGGAATTCACATCTTCATCGGCAAGATCGGCGAGTCAGAGGCTGAGCCGGACACCTGTATCGATGTCATCGAGATGGCTCAGCGCTCGCGACCCGCCAGGGTTCAACCCGGCCGGAAGCACGTCTTTGTTGGCTTTGTTCATGGGGCGGATCTTGAGGAAGGTTCTGCATCGGCTGGTGAGACGGCCATCTATTCAGGTGATGAGTCCTCAACCGGAGAAACCAAGTCAATCTATCAGCTTCAGGATGGCAGGCTTGGGGGCTATTCTGATGGTGACAGTATTCCGGACCCTTATGAGCCGCCGAGCAGGGCTGCTATTTTTATGGCAGGTACGCAGCCGGTTCTGAACTCATCAACAGCTGCTGCTATGACATCCGGTTCAACTGCTGCTGCGATGGCTGGAGCGAGCGGTTCAGCTCGGCCGCTGGCTCAAGTCTTGTCTGAGCTCTTGGGCACTATGACGACTCTGTTGGCTACAGAGGTGACTCCGACGAATCAAGCACAACATAATGCGGAAGTTGCAAAGGTGCGAGATGAGGTGGCTAAGGCCCAGGAGGACCTGAATGCGGAGAACGCCAGGATGGCAATGGAGTGAGCTGCGATGGATGCCGAGTCACAGCGGATAAGAGCAGAAGCTTTTCATCTGAGTCTGGATCAGAACGCGTCCAATGCTGTCCTTCAAAGGATACACCAGAGCCGCCTACCTTCACAGTTCGAGGGACGGAATCTTTTTAATACACCCGGGGCAGGAATGAGTAACCCGCCCGTCATAACCCGGGCTGCTGAGGCGCCAGGGACTGGAGCGGCGGCCCAACCTCATGTCCCAGACCCACCTCGTAGGGATCGGACACCACCTCAATGGGTTCCAACGCCCTCTGGCCATTATTCTAATCCGGTGGATAACATGATAGCTGCGGCTACACGGCTGGCGGCTATCCCGATCGAAGGCGAGTCTCCAGCGGCGATAGAGACCCGGAACGCGGTGGAGCTTCTTCAGACGGCTGTAGCACAGCATGCAGCTTATTCATACACTCGTGAGCGTGTTCATTCAACTCCCCGCCCAAGTCGAAGCTATAGCCGGCGCATTGAGTCGCCGGCGGTTTCCAGCAGTGAGCGGCATCATAACCCGCCCCGTGATGATAATAATGCTCAGGACCTTGTGGATCAGGCTAGAGCCTGCTGTGAGGCGGAATTGGCGGCTCAATTGGGCACTTATCAGCAGCCCCCGGTGAACACTTCGGCCTCACTTGAAGCGGGGATGACATCTAGGACAGTTGGTGTGCCATGTCTGGTGCCGGCTCTACGCAATGAACATTTGCCCAAGGATTTTAAGGGCCCTCGTAAGGTGCCTAATTATACAGCTGATCTCCCACCTGAGGCTTGGATTGAGAGCTATGAGCTAGCGATGGAGATGCTAGAAGTTAATGATGTTGTATGTGCCAAGTATTTCACCATGATGTTGGATGGACCGGCTCGAACCTGGTTGAAAGGCTTACCCGCCAATTCCATCAATTCATGGGCTGAGTTGAAGGCGTGCTTCATTCAGAACTTCAAGGGAACGTGTAAGCAGCCTTTGATGATTATTGATCTGGATAACTGTGTGCAGCGCGAGGATGAGTTGGCCCACCATTGGGTCCGCAGGGTCTCAACTATTATTCATTCATCAGATAGCATTGCGGTGGGTTCAGCTGTTCTGGTCTTGGAGAAGAATTGTCAATTTACACCCCTTAAGCAAAAGCTTGGGCGGCTCAAGCGTCACTGTAAGGACATGGGAGAGCTCATGGCAGCTCTCATTAAGTATGCCGACTCTGATACTACCTGTCGGTGCAACAAACCCTAGGTGTGTTGCCCAGACTGTACACAGGCTCGAGAACAAGGTTGCAGCGTCCAAGACAAGACCAAGCAGAAGAGATGAGCTCTTTGAGAAATCAAAGGGCAGATCAAGAAGACCAAGGCCAACCAAAGGAGCAAGATACCACTAAGGAAAAACCTCCCTTGCTGGGCAGGCGAGCCTGGTGGGGACGAGGTTGCCCCGAAGACAAGTCTCCAGATTGCCCCGGCAGGCTTGCCGGGGACGCCGAGGGCGGATTACCCCGCCAAGACTCCACCGCACCACCTCACAGCAACGCAAGTCATCGATCGGTGCAGTGTCGAGCCCCTAGGTGACTAAGTGGCTGTTATTTGGCACGTGGCAGCCACTTCCGAAGGAAATCACCTCCAAATGACACCCGTCCAGAGACGTGTCACGCAGGCAGGTGAGAAGGTGGCCGGACGGCACGGCAAGGCTTGCCGGGCTACGCTACGATGTGACACTAAGCGGCGCATTTAATGCGCTCTGTCCCGTCTGCAGAGTTAGGCATGATAGCACTGTTTGCTATCTAATCAGTATGCAATGACTGATTTGCCATTGTGGTGACCCCTTGATCTATAAAAGGAGGGCCATGGCAACCTTAGAAAGGATTCGGACCCTTGTACACTCATACGCGCGTAGTTGCTCTCACCCCGAGGCGACCCTGCCGAGCTAGAGCGCTGCATCTCCACCTCGGTCCTTTCATCAATCCACAAAGCAGGAGTAGGGTTTTACGCCTCACGGCGGCCCGAACCTGGGTAAAAACTGCCCGTGTGATCACTGTCGTGCTGCTCCGCGCCCTTCGGTCTTTGTGCAATGCGTCCTTCCCCACTGCCAAACCACAAGGGGCTGATGGCCCCATAGGTGGCCGTGTTTTCCCACGACATCTTTGGCGCGCCAGGTAGGGGGAAGCGCTTGCGCGAACCCGAGAGCGTACGCAGTGCATCATCTTCATCATCATTCTCTTCATCGACGGCCTCATCATCCATGGCGCCCAAGAAGAAACCCGGTGCCGCAGCTCACCTGTCCACCTCGAAGGCCCCTTCGCACGCGGCCGCCGACGCCGTGGGGGCTACGGAGGTGCACGGGAACATGGACGCTATGGGGGATGTGGCTGGCGCAGGCGGCGTCATCACCACCTCACCTATGGCCGAAACGGGAGCGGGAGGCACCGAAGAAGGACAGTGCCAACAACTTCCCAGCGGCCACGCTCCACAAGGTGCGGGTGGAGAGATCATCCTATCTGCGCCTCTCCGACCCACCGAAGGACGCAGCCACAGCGGTGGCGCTCGCCCTGGGGCGAACCGCAACCCTCCGGCCGCCCCCGCTGTGGGTGCGGCCGCAGGGCACGTGCCTCCCCCGGAACGGGCTGGCCAAGCCGATGCGCCGAACGGAGCCGCCGATCCCCAAGCACAACCATCTCGTCACCACGCCCCCCTGGCGACTGGCTCACGGCGACAAGAGCACAACGCAGCCACTACCGACACCGTCAGAAGCCAGGCGGCGTTACGGTCTACATCGTCATCCATGCCGAGCACTGCTTCGGAGGCCATGGCGTGGGCCCAACTCCTGTTGAGATTTCCGCCGGGGGCCGATCAAATGGATGAGTGGAGAGCCACCATTCAGAGCCTGATTGGTTTCGCCGAGGCGGGAGGATCACAACGAGCTGGCCCGTCACGGCCTCCGCAGGCAGCGACAACGGCCGGAGCCGCTGGCCGTACCGAAGGGGCCACCCCCATGGTGCAATCCCCTCCGCGGCAGCAATCGCCGGGGCCGTAGCCAAAGCCACGCGACCAAGAACCCGGAGAAGTGTGTGTTTGGCGTTCCTTCCGGCAAGCTACTTGGCTTCTTCGTGTCCCATCGGGGGATAGAGGCCAACCCCGACAAGATCAAGGATATCGAGCAGATACAAGCACCCAAGACAGTTAAAGACGTGAGGCGTTTGACTGGATGTGTTGCCGCGCTGAGCAGGTTCATTTCCAAGTCCGCCGAACGTGCCTTGCCTTTCTTCAAAATCTTGAAGAAGGCAGGACCCGTGGAGTGGACCCCGGAAGAGGACGCTGCGCTACAAGATTTGAAGACCTACCTTTCCTCTGTTCCCACCTTAGTCGCTCCTAAACCATAAGAGCCGTTGCTGCTATATTTAGCAGTGACCAATCAAGTGGTTAGCGCAGCACTGGTGGCATAGCGGGAGGTAGATGACGCAGTAGTCGCCACCGCCGTCCCCTCTAGAGAGGAAAGTGAACCCGTCCCGGCAAGGTCAGATGCAGTTCAAGACAAAGAAGAGCAAGGCAACGGAGACAGTTCCAAGATCACGACAAGGAAGAATGTGGTGCAGCGCCCAGTGTACTTCGTCAGCTCCCTGCTGCAGGGGGCTAGGTTGAGGTGCTCTGGCGTGCAGAAGTTGATTTTTGGCCTCATCATGGCCTCAAGGAAACTGCGCAACTACTTCCAAGCCCACGAGATCACGGTTGTCACCCGCTTCCCCTTGCAACGCATACTTCGAAACCCTGAGGCCACTGGCAGGATCGTGGAATGGGCTTTGGAGTTATCCAGATTTGGTTTGAAGTTTGAAAGCACGTCAACTATTCAGAGCAGAGCACTGGCAGAGTTCATTGCGGAGTGGACGCCGACCCCTGATGAAGAAGTACTGGAGACAGTCATCCCCGGCAAGGAAGCGCCCCAAGAATGGATTATGTATTTTGATGGCGCCTTCTCCCTACAAGGTGCAGGAGCTGGCGTGCTTCTCGTTACTCCCACCGGGGAGCACCTTAAGTACATCGTTCAAATGCATTTCCCCCGGGAGAAGGCTACCAACAATACTGCAGAGTATGAAGGGCTCCTTGTCGGGCTCAGAATTGCGACAGAACTTGGAATCAAGAAGCTAATTATCCGCGGAGATTTACAACTGGTGCTGAGACAAGTGAACAAGGATTATCAAAGCCCATTGATGGAGGCATACACCGAGGAAGTGAGAAAGTTGGAGGAGCGCTTTGACGGATTGCAAACAGAGCACATACCGCGTGCGGAAAACAACATTGCTGATCATCTGTCAAAGTACGCTGCGCAAAAACTCCCTGTGGAACCAGGGACTTTTGTTCTCCATCTAACTCAACCCTCCGTATCCCCAGCAACAATGGCCAGCAAGAGGAGGAAATTGAACTCTGGCAAGCCTCTCCCGGCAGAGCTTCCCGAAGTCCCCGGCAGAGAGCTTGGCGGGAATAACTCCCCTTCGATCAGTGAGCTGCACCCTCCCGCCGAACTACCAGTATTTGCGGTCGAGGCATGCGCTCCCATCGACGGGGAGGTGCCGCTAGTCCTTGTTGCCGAGCCCCAGGCTCCAACTTGGGCGCGACACATTGTTCATTTCCTCCAAACAGGAGAACTTCCCGAAGAGCAAGAAGAAGCTGAAATAGTAGCCCAGAGGGCCAGTATGTACCAGTTCGTTGATGACACGCTATACAGAAGAAGGCCCAATGGTGTGAAATTAAAGTGCATTTCCCGGGAAGAAGGAAAGGAACTGCTGGCAGAGATACACAAGGGTATGTGTGGCTCCCACATCGGATCAAGGGCCTTGGTTGGGAAAGCTTTCCGGCAAGGCTTCCACTGGCCCACAGCCCTCCAAGATGCAATTGAGCTAGTCACCAAGTGTGAAGCTTGCCAGTTCCACTCCAAGAATATCCATCAGCCTGCTCAAGCTCTCCAAACAATCCCTTTGTCATGGCCATTTTCTGTCTGGGGGCTCGACATCTTGGGCCCCTTCCCCCATGCTACCGGGGGCTTTGAATTCTTGTTTGTCGCAATCGACAAGTTTACAAAGTGGCCGGAAGTAGAGCCCATGAGAAAGGTGACCGCGCAGTCAGCTATCAAGTTCTTGAAAGGATTGGTGTGCCGCTTCAGGGTACCTGCCTGAATCATCACCGACAATGGCACCCAATTCACAAGCTGCGCCTTCATGCAAGACGTTCATGCCCTCAGAAGCAAGGTCTCATTTGCCTCTGTGGCCCATCCCAGAAGCAACGGGCAAGCTGAGAGGGCGAACGCTGAAGTGCTACGAGGTCTTAAGACAAGAACTTTTGATCAGCTGCAGAAGTGCGGCGGGCGATGGATCGACAAGCTGCCGGTGGTTCTTTGGTCCCTCTGTACGACACCAAATCAAGCTACCGGGCAAACTCCCTTCTCCCTAGTCTATGGGGCAGAAGCAGTTATCCACACGGAACTCATATTCGAGTCTCCTCGAGTGCTTGCCTATGATGAAGTAGTGCAGGAACAGCACCGGTGTGACGACGCTGTGCTACTTGAGGAGAACCGTCTCTGGGCTGCTACGCGTGCTGCACACTACCAGCAAGCCCTGCGTCGCTATCACAACCGCAGGGTTCATGCCCAGAGTTTTGAGGAAGGCGACCTTGTCCTTAGGCGTGTTCAGTCCGCCAAGGGTGCAAACAAGTTGACGCCAAAGTGGGAAGGCCCTTGCCGGGTAGTACGAGTCACCATACCTGGCGCAGTTCGTTTGGAGACCGGAGATGGCATTCAATTGCAAAACTCATGGAACATTGAGCATCTCCGTAAGTTCTACCCGTAAGGCGCGGCTGTCGGGCCCTGTCCGGTAGCCACCCTTTTGTACAAGCTTTGCCGAAGTTGCATGTAACCCTTTGTACAAAGCTAGGCGCAGACCCTGAGCAACAGAGAAATAAACGAAGCGCTGGGGGGCCCCTAAAACTTGCATGCATGCATAAGCATAGCATGATCATGTAGATGAGGTCGCATGTGGCATTGTTTTCATCTGCACTATGTTGCAGTGTTCTTGCCGTGGACTTGGTCCCGAATAGAATAAATGAAGACGAGCCTATGTGACGATCCCCGGCAGACCAAACAGATAAGTTCCTTCTTATCCATACCTGTTCTGTAATTTGAAAACTTGTGCATATGAAAACCTCGCCACCTTCGAAACATAGGTGCTCCTACCCTTTGACTCGAACGCTGCTTCGGTTAGGGTGGTCGTAGTGGCCTTTGGCGGAAAAGGTTCGGCGGGGGGCTAGTCCCTTTTTACGGTTTTTTGCCCGGCAGGCCTAGTCCCGCGGCAACAAACTGAGGGCACCAAAAGGATAGCCTGCTAGGGAAACTTGTTTACTTAAATGTATAGAGGCATTTCACCTCTGCATGGATATGGTACATGCACAAGTGCCCGACAAAGCTTGTCTTTTTCATTAATATGCTGATAAGCAAGTACAGATCTTACATAACACAAACATGGATAAAGAAGTTTACATTATTTAGACTAAAGTTTGGCCGATGCCTGCACATTTTAAACTGAAAAAAGATAAGTGCCCCGTGATGCCTTTGCTCCGTCCCTCTCCTCCTCGAAATCGCAGGGGAAGACAAAGAAGATGGGGGGAAGGCCTGGCTGGGATTCGGCACCTCCCCAGGATCAGGAGGGTACCGTTCCTAGGCTGGGAGGAAGAAACCAGAGGGCAGGTGCGGATGGTGGCGCTGCTGAGGCCCAGCCGGTGATGATGGTGCTGCCGGCAATCATGCCATGTCGGAGCGGTCGTCCTCGCTTTTGACGCGTCGTGGGTTGCCGCCTCCCTCCTCGTCGCTGTCGCTTGAAGAGGCGAGCCTACCGTCGCATGAGCCCCCGTCACGGCGACCGGGGTAGGTGCCAAATGCCCCGGGAGATCCCACGGAGAGCATGGTTGTCTCCATCGACCCGAAGCTAGAAAGATGCCGTCCCCTGAAGAAGCATGCACGGGCACAAGGAACCCGCCCGTACACAAGATAAGCAGCACCCAAAAAGGGGAGATCTGCCATAACCAATGGCGAATCACTTGCACGATCTCCCTCCAACATCATGAACGAATGGAGGATAGGCCATGTTCGACTACCACGCTTTGTGCCTATTATGGACTTTGGCATGGTGTTGCCCACATGCCCCCTTACTATGTTTGGGACCGCGGACGGAACGGTGGAGAGCACGCCGGGGTCGCTACCCCCGGTGCTACTGCCGCGCCATCCGCACGCCCACCTAAGGCCTTCTCCACCCACACTGAGCATCGGGCCGCCACTCCAAGCCGGACGCTTTGTGCAGGGACGGGGAGGGGACCCTATCTCGACAAAGGCGCGGCCGCGCCCTTCTTCCCCTCCCCTCGCCATGATGAAGACACGACGCCAGAAGGCGGGGGATGGGGAGAAGGGGTGCGTGGATGAGCACTTCCGCTCCCCCTCATCCCCTCTTCTATAGGCAGGCTAGGGCTGGGGGCTGATCCCTCGACGGGTAACCGCCACCCCTCTCCACCAACCCAAGAAGAACGGGCCCCTGCCATGATGCCCTCTACCGCACCACGCGCCTCCATTACCTACCCCACTCAATGCATGCAGCATACATGGCAAGGGATAAGAACATGGTGGGAAGAGTGAATTGGCAGTTACTCACCCGTGCGTTAAAGTCATTCACGGGCCATTACAGGGATGACCCCACTGCAATTGGTGTTACACGACGCGCGGGAAAACCGGAAACTGACTCAAGCTCAGATTAATGAAGAAGCAAAGAAGATCTCAAAGGGTGAGCTACCGCAGCCTCCCCGCCTGTGTACTAGACAGGGCCTACCCCGATGACGCTCGACAGCGCATTCGGGCCAGGCCCGGGGGCTCCTGTCGGTGCAACAAACCCCAGGTGTGTTGCCCAGACTATACATAGGCTCGAGAACAAGGTTGCAGCGTCCAAGACAAGACCAAGCAGAAGAGATGAGCTCTTTGAGAAATCAAAGGGCAGATCAAGAAGACCAAGGCCAACCAAAGGAGCAAGATACCACTAAGGAAAAACCTCCCTTGCCGGGTAGGCGAGCCTGGCGGGGACGAGGTTGCCCCAAAGACAAGTTTCCATATTGCCCCAGCAGGCTTGCCGGGGACGTCGAGGGCGGATTACCCTGCCAAGACTCCACCGCACCACCTCACAGCAACGCAAGTCATCGATCGGTGCGGTGTCGAGCCCCCAGGTGACTAAGTGGCTGTTATTTGGCACGTGGCAGCCACTTCTGAAGGAAATCACCTCCAAATGACACCCGTCCCGAGACATGTCACGCAGGCAGGCGAGAAGGTGGCCGGACGGCACGGCAAGGCTTGCCGGGTTACGCTACGATGTGACACTAAGCGGCGCATTTAATGCGCTCTATCCTGTCTGTAGAGTTAGGTATGATATCACTTTTTGCTATCTAATCAGTACACAATGACTGATTTGCCATTGTGGTGACCCCTTTATCTATAAAAGGAGGGCCATCGCAACCTTAGAAAGGATTCGGACCCTTGTACACTCATACGCGCGTAGTTGCTCTCGCCCCGAGGCGACCCTGCCGGGCTAGAGCGCTGTGTCTCCACCTCGGTCCTTTCATCAATCCACCAAAGCAGGGGTAGGGTTTTACACCTCGCGGCGGCCCGAACCTGGGTAAAAACTGCCCGTGTGATCGCTGTCATGCTGCTCCGCGCCCTCCGCTCTTTGTGCAATGCGTCCTTCCCCACTGCCGAACCACAAGGGGCCGATGGCCCCATAGGTGGCCATGTTTTCCCACGACACTACCAAAGATCCTGGATCTGATAATGAAAAGTCCAACAAGGGAAAGAAGAGTGGTAATGGTAAGGGTCAGCAGCAGAACATGACAGGGCATAATGGTCACAACCAGGGTAACGGTGGTAAGCGCAGACATCCCGATGGCGGGTCAGATCTTGTAGCTAACACCAACACTGGATATAAAAACCAGCGCCATGGTAAGCAGGCCTTTGGAGGGCCAAAATTTAATATTGAGGCGATGATGAATGAACCTTGCCCGAAACACAGTCTCCCCAATAAACCGGCGGCTCATGCTTGGAAAGACTGTTTCATCATGGAAGAGTACAGGAATTTTAACTTCAATCAGAATCATGGCAACAATAATGGCCCGCCTGGCGGGTCAGGATCCGGCTCACAGGGGCCCGGCTTTGGTGGTTGCGGCTCAAATTCTGGGTACCAAGGACAGGGCAATCAGGGTGGTTATAGCCAACAGTCTGGTCAGGGTAACCAGCAGCATCAGTCAGGGTACCAGAGTAATCCAAAGTAGCTTAACAATGGCCAGTACCATGTTTTTACCGGAAGTCTCTGTAAATGAGATCAGAAGGTTCATAAACGCGCAGTTAGTGCGATTGAGCCGGCGGTGCCTCAATACTTACGGTGGTCAGAGCAACCAATCACATGGAGTCGAGAGGATCACCCGCCCCGGGTTGACAATCCGGGTCAACTAGCATTGGTGGTAGCCCCTCAGGTTGGGGGTTATAAATTCACTAAAGTGCTCATGGATGGTGGCAGCAGCATCAATATCCTTTATTATGATACCTTTCATCGGATGAATTTAACTGATAAGGAGCTTAAGCCATCTTCTATAGTTTTTCATGGTGTAGTACCTGGTAAGTTGGCGTATCCAGTTGGTAAGATTGCCTTGGAAGTGGCTTTTGGTGATGACTATGACTATAGAGCAGAGACATTATGGTTTGAAGTGGTTAAGATCAAGAGTCCTTATCATGCCTTGTTCGGATGGCAGGCTTACGCCAAATTTATGGCACGACCCTGTTATGTTTATTTGCAGCTTAAAATGCCAGGACGTAAGGGAACTATTACGGTCCATGGTAATCGAAAGATTGCTTTGGAATGTGAAGGAGATGCTGCCTATGGTGAATCATCCTGTGCTACTGAGGAGCTAAAATTTTATAAGGATAATGTTGACCCGACTGACATGACCCCTTTGAAGAAGCCCACCACAGAGCAAGACCCTTTGTTGAAGTTTAAGTCCGCTGATGATACTAAGCAGGTTGACTTTGTCCCTGGCGACTCATCTCAGCAGCTCACAATAGGGGCTAACATGGATCCTAAATAGGAAAGCGCACTCATCGAGTTCATCCGTGAGAATCGAGACATCTTTGCATGGAAACCTTCTGACATGCCGGGTGTACCGAGAGAATTCGCTGAGCACACTCTTATTGTTTATCCTAAATTTAAGCCGGTCAAACAGTTCCTTCGTCGTTTCAACGAGGAGCGGCGTAAGGCTATTAGAGAAGAGGTGGCCTGGCTCTTGGCAGCTGGGTTCATCATTGAAGTCTTTCACCCTGAGTGGTTGGCTAACCCGGTGTTGGTACTTAAGAAAAACGACACCTGGCGTATGTGTGTTGATTACACTGATCTTAACAAGACTTGTCCAGCTGATCCATTTGCTCTCCCTCGCATTGACTAGATTATTGATGCTACAACGGGGTGTGAGAGCTTATATTTCCTTGACGCTTATTCTGGTTATCATCAGATCAAAATGGCAGTTAATGACCAAGATATGACGGCTTTCATCACGGCTTTTGGAGCTTTCTGCTATGTCTCTATGCCTTTTGGGCTCAAAAGTGCCCAGGCGACTTATCAACGCTGTGTTCAGAATTGCTTTCACAATCAAATTGGGCGTAATGTGCATGCCTATGTGGATGATATTGTGGTTAAATCCAGGAAAAGGGAGACGCTCTTGGATGATCTAAGGGAGACTTTTGACAACCTCCGAGTCTATAAGATGATGCTTATCCCGGCCAAGTGTGTTTTCGGTGTACCTGCAGGCAAGCTCTTAGGTTTTTTGGTCTCAGAGAGAGGTATTGAAGCTAACCCAGAGAAGATTAAGGCTATTACTTCATTGGCTAAGCCGGAGTGTGTCAATGATGTCCAGCGCCTGGCGGGTCGTATTGCAGCTTTGAGCCGGTTTATAAGTCGCCTGGGAGAGAAGGCTATTCCCCTATACTAGATGATGAAGAAAGCAGATCATTTTGTCTGGGGTGATGCTGCTGATAAGGCGTTTGAGGAACTCAAAAAGCAGTTAGCTGAGCCGCCTGTCCTTGCGGCTCCTATTGAGAAAGAACCTTTGCTCCTGTATGTGGCGGCTAATAGTAAGGCTGTCAGTGTAGCGATTGTTATGGAGCGCAAAGAGGCGGGTAAGGAATACCCAGTCCAGCGGCCGACTTATTATGTCAGTGAGGTGTTGATTGAATCCAAGCAACGATACCCACATTGGCAGAAACTGGTGTATGAGGTGTTCATGGCGAGTCATAAGATGAAGCATTATTTTCTTGGTCATCCTATCACTATAGTCAGCTCTGCTCCTTTAGGAGACATTATTCAAAATAGAGAGGCCACAGGCCGGGTTGCTAAGTGGGCAATAGAGCTCGGGCCTCATGGTCTGAAGTATGTGCCAAGGACAGCTATCAAATCTCAGGCTCTGGTGGATTTCATCAATGACTGGACAGAGTTGCAGACGTCTGAGGAGAAGCCTGATAACACATATTGGACAATTCACTTTGATGGGTCCAGGCAGCTAGAAGGCTCGGGGGCTGGGGTTATATTGACCTCCCCACGAGGTGACAAGTTTTGCTATGTTTTGAGGCTAATGTTTCCTTGTACTAACAATGCAGCTGAATATGAGGCCTTACTCCATGGCCTTCGAATGGCCAAAGAGATGAATTTGAGCCGGGTCAGGTGTTTTGGCGACTCAGACCTTGTGGCTCAGCAAGTTTCAGGTACATGGGATTCCAAAGACCCGCTCATGGCGGCTTATCGTCGAGCGGTTGATAACATTGCTGGTCACTTCAAGGGTTATCAAGTGGAACATCTTGATCGACGAAAAAATGAGGCGGCTGATTCCTTAAGCCGGCTCGGATCTTAATGTAAGCCGGTACCTTCTAATGTATTTCTTGATGTATTGCATAATCCTTCAGTCAAGTTACCATCAGAAGAGTACCTTGCTATTCCTGACCCGGAGGCGCAGTTGGTGGCGGCTCTCCATGCTATTCCTGATTGGACACTTCCCTACTTGGCTTATATGACCCGGGGCGAGTTACCTGAGGATGAAACTTTGGCAAGGCAAATCATCAGGAGATCCAAGTCCATGACTATTGTTAATGGTGAGTTACACCGATGCAGTGTGACAGGCGTGTTTCAACGTTGTGTTTCTCCTGAGGAGGGCCGTGAGATTTTAAAAGAAATCCATGAAGGTGATTGTGGTCATCATGCTGGCTCTAAGTCCTTAGTGGCTAAAGCTTTTTGTCATGGGTTTTATTGGTTAACGGCTCACGTTGATGCAGAGGATATCATCAGTAAGTGTGATGGATGTCAGAAATTTTCTTGACGGGCTCATGTGCCGGCTCAAGAGTTGACGATGATTCCAATTACTTGGCCATTTGCAGGGGGCTTGATATGGTTGGACCTTTCAAGAGGTCTAAAGACAGGAAAACCCACCTCTTGGTGGTGGTTGATAAATTTACCAAGTGGGTTGAAGCAGAGCCGGTCAGCAAGTGTGATGCAGTGACTGCAGTCCAGTTTGTCAAAAAACTGATCTTCCGTTTTGGTTACCCTCATAGTATCATCACTGACAATGGCACTAATCTATCTAAGGGTGCTATGAAGGAGTTCTGTCAATGAGAGCATATTCGTCTTGATGTTTCTTCCGTGGCTCATCCACAGTCCAATGGTTAAGCTGAGAGGGCTAACCAAGAAATCTTGAGAGGCATAAAACCCCGGCTCATGGTCCCTTTGAAGAGAACACCGGGTTGTTGGGTTGAGGAGTTATCTTCAGTACTCTGGAGTATCAATACCACCCCCAACAGGTCAACAGGCTATATGCTTTTCTTCATGGTTTATGGTGCAGAGGCGGTTCTTCCAAGTGATATCCGTCATGACTCGCCTCGTGTGGCGGCTTATGTTGAAGCTGATAATGAAATAGCATGTCAAAATGCACTCGATGCTTTGGATGAGGAGCGTGACCTTGCGGCGGCTCGTTCGGTGATATATCAACAAGACCTGCGTCGCTATCATAGCCGCAGAGTCAAGACCCGGGCGTTTCAAGAAGGCGACTTGGTACTCCGGCTCATCCAAGATCAAACAGATATGCACAAGTTATCCCCACCTTGGGAAGGACCCTTTGTGGTCAGCAAAAACTTGAATAACGGGTCTTATTATCTCATTGATATACGAGAACACAAGGATTCACGCAAGTCGGAGGAGGAGACCCGCCGGCCCTGGAATATTGCTCATCTTCGGCCTTATTACACCTGAGCCACCATCTCTTGTCTTTGTACATACATTTGTTAGTGTATATATATATATATATTTTATGATCAATATAATAAAGCCGGCATCCCTGATAATTCAGGGCCTCTGTCGTTTCATTTCTGTGTATCCGAGTCTTTATTATTTGGTCATAAGGTCACTTGGGGGCTTCCAACCCAACGTGTTTAGCTTTCATACCCTCTTGACCAGGCGTGGACGCCAAATCCTGAGTTATCCTGCCTGTTTGTAACTTGCTACTCTACCAGGTGACCCACCGAACTCTTAACAGTCAATCCTTTTCAAGACCCTGAACTTGTTAAGGTTAAAACAGCGGCTTGTGTCACGAGAGAGTCGGCTTACAGTGAGCTAGGATTAACTCAAAGGCTATGCGGCCTTTGAAAGCACATGGCCTTGCGAGCCAATTTGTTTGGTCGTGCTTTGGTAAGCCGGCCAGGCAATTATTTGAGATTTTTTGAGCCTTTTGGATTTGTGTCTCCTAAAGATTTTTTCTGCTAAGTGTATTTTTTACAATCTAGGTCATGAAGCTCCGATTGTGTGACTCATGTTTGAGTATTTTGGGTTTGGTAACCCGCCCTGACTATGGACTTTATAGTCGCCAGTATGCTTTGGTTTGAACAATTGAGGTCATGATATTGCAAGTGTTTGGGTTGTTACCCGCACTGGATATTGAGGTGTAAGCCGGCAGTATGATCCAAATCTACAGGTATGTTTTCAATTGTTATATGAATATTCGAGGTTTGGTAACCCGCCCTGGCTTTCAACTTTAAAGTCGCCAGTATGTTTTGGCTTGAATGGCCTTAATTCTAGTCTTTTCCGTAATTGCATAAGACTATATTATGTTTGGGTTGTTGCCCGCCCTGGCTTTTGACGTTAAGTCGCCAGGGCATATGTTGTTTAAACTTTGTGCAGGACATGCAAAACTTTCAATGGAAATACGAGTACTGGCATGGCCTATATAAGTGAGTACATCAGGCAGGTCATAAATATTAAATGGGTGGCTCAAAAGTCAAAGATTAACATGCATGAAGGCATGACATGGCAGATCATTGTTTTCAACTATCCTATTACAAGGCATTGCTTTGAGCCAGCAAAAGTTTTCAACTTCAAATGTTTTTGGAACTGCGCTCCCTTACCCCGGCCTGAGAGCCGTCTGGATCATCATCTCTGTGATCAGCTTTCTTCTTGTTGCCTTGATGATTGTGGATCATCCTGCGCCGGTTCTTCTTCGTCGATCATCTGAATATCAGCCGTTGTCCAGTCGATGCCGGTTAAAGCTTCAAAGGTGATCGAGTATAACAGAATGTTCAATGCCAGGGGCGAAGATATGCTTACGCCGGGGAGGAATAAGGTTGACAACATCATGAACTGGGGGCTTAATCTTCTGGTTCTTCTTGTCGTAAGCCGGCGTGTAGTGGTTTAAATCCAGATCTTCAATTAGCTTGCAAGCGACGGGTCGCATCTCTCTGACGCAGTTGTTGAAGTCTTGTTCCTCAAAGGCAGACCCGTCATCCTTGAATTCTGGGCAACTGGTGGCTATTTCCACCGGGTCAAGTTCTGACTGCCACGCCTTGGCTCGGCCTAGTGCACAAATGGCTCTGGCTCGGGCGGCTGATAGTTCATATTCCATAACTTGAGCCGGCGCTATTAAGAGTTGATCCAGCACGGTCTTGATCTACTTTGGAGGTCTTTTCCCACCTGATAAGGCCACAAGGCTTCACAAAGTTCCAGCGTATAGCTGCTCAGTCAATGAATATACTACCTTGAGCTTCATCAACATATTTTTGCCAAAGCTGGCGCTTCTAGGGCCTGTTTATAAGTTGCCATGCGAGTTAAACACCATGAATTGAGATCCACCAGGCGGTTTAACATAATATTCGCACAGGCGTTGAAGTGCATATGAGTCTTACCAAAGATGGTGGCTGTCATACGGGTGATATGTTGTCTTAATTAAGCCGGCAAGCTCATCAGCAACCGGCTTAAGTTGTGCTTCCGCCTCTTCAGATCTCTTCAAAAGTGCAGTCTTGTCAGATTCCCAGGCGGCTCTCTCCGTACCAAAACTTGCTTTAAGCGTCTTGACTTCCTCCAACGAAGTTTTCAGTTCTAGCTTGGCCTTGGAAGTTTCTGCCTGCTGCAACTTTATATTCTTCCTCAAATCGCCCACTTGCGATTCCTTCATGCTCAATTCGGCCTGAAATACAATGATAAAGTAATGGTTAAAAAGCAAGGTTGAACTATTAGTGATGATATTCTGTTAAAGTCCCAAGCACACTACAAGTACTCTACTTGGCACTTGGGGGCTAATGTGGGTCAATTCACTTTATTGATTGAGACCCGGCGGCTCAACTTGTCAGTTTAAGCCGGCCCTTGGGGGCTACGTGTTTGGATTTCTTAAGTGACTGTAAAATCCCGGCTCAACTTGTCAGTTTAAGCCAGCCCTTGGGGGCTACGTGTTTGGATTTCTTAAGTGACTATCAGTCCCAGCTCAACTTATCAGTTAAAGCCGGCCCTTGGGGGCTACATATTTGGATTTTAAAGGATAAGTTGGCCCTGAGAGGCTACAGTTTGAAGATTATTCTGAAGTCTACAACATACTCAACTTTTCCTATCCTCTAGACTTGGCGGCTATATGAATACATATGGAAAGAGGTTAGCAACATACCTCATAGCGCTCCTTCATAAGGTTCACTAAGCCGGCTTCCAGATCACGGCTAGTGTGGAGGCGGGTTAGATAGCCTGCGTGGATATCACTTGCGCTGAAGCCAGCATAGCTCTCCAGATCCAACTTCAATTTACCCTTGTTGGCAGCTAATGGCTCTTCTTTGGCGCTGTGCTTTGCCAAGATAGTAGGATTTCCGGGCTCGGTATAGCCTGTACCAGTGATGATGACATCATCGGTGATCTTGTCAGAAGGGGCCTCTTCAGTAGTCTTGGCAGGGCTGGGCGGTTTAGGACTTGGCGGGTTACGCGTAATTGCCGGGTCAACCTCAGTGTGCAGCGGTTCTGAGACTGTGATATCAACTTGTGGTGGCAGGTCATTGATAAGACTGTCAGGATTTTCTGACGCCTCTGTTGCTGCTGGTGTTTGTTTCTCCGGCTCAACAGTTTGGGGATCCTTGGAAGAACCGCCCACCTTCTGTTTCTTGCCTGCTTTGGCCACACCGCTGCAACAAGAGAACATGAATTCGTAAATATATTATTGCAAGTTATGTATGAAACAAGTATAAAAGCTTACCCAGGGGCAACTTTGAAGATAGGTGTCGGTGCAACAAACCCTGGGTCTATTCACAGGCATGAGAACAAGATTACAACACCAAGGCCGTGTCAGGATACAAGAGACCAAGATCTTCGAAGAACCAGCATGCAGATTAAGAAGGCCAAGACCAAGACAAAGAAGCGAGACACTCCCAGGAGAAAATCCTCCCTTGCCGGGCAGGCGGACCTGGCAAGGACAAGGGCTCCCCCAGAAGAAAGCATTCAAGACATCCCGGTAGGGCCTGCCGGGACTCACGAGGGCAAAGACACCTCACCAAGCCATCTCACCACGAACCACGTCATTGATCAATGCGGTGTCAAGCCGCAAAGTGACTAAGTGGCAGCATTTGCCACATGGCGGCCTCTTTCTACAGGAAATACCTACAGATGACACCCGTCCTACGATGTGTCAAGCAAGCAGGCATGGAGCTGGCAAGACGAGCCCAGCAAGGCTTGCCGGGTGAGCAACGATGTGACGTTGAGTGGTGCATTTAATGCACTCTATCAGCCTACAGAATTAGGTATGATAGCACTGTTTGCTATCTTATCAGTGCATAATGACTATTTTGCCACTGTGGTGACCCCTTAACCTATAAAAGGAGGCCCATGGCAACCGTAGCAAGGGTTGGAAAGTTGAACACCCCCACGCTCGTATGCGCGTAGTCACTGCCTCCCCAGGGCGAGCCTGCCGGGCAAGTGTACTACGCTCCACCACCACTTTTCCACCATCAATCCACCAAAGCATGAGTAGGGTTTACGCCTTGCGGCGGCCCAAACCTGGGTAAAATTGCCCGTGTGATCTCTGCCGTGCTGCCCCATGTTCTTCTGCTCTTTGTGCAATGCGACATCCCCCCTGCCGAACCAGCAAGGGGCCCCTTGGCCCCATAGGTCACCGTGGTTTCCCACGACATCTTTGGTGCGCTAGGTAGGGGGATCGCTTGCGCGAACCTGAAAGCGTGTGCAGCGTGTCATCTTCATCACCATATTCGTCTTCGACGGCGCCGTCGGCAATGGCGCCCAAGAAGAAGCCCGGTGCTGCTGCTCACCCATCCACCTCGAAGGCACCGCTGCCCGTAGCCACCAATGCTGCGGGGGACGCGAAGGCGCATGAGAGTGTGGACGCCACTGGGGCTGTGGTCGGGGCAGGCGGCACCGTCACCACTTCCCCTGCGGTCGAAGCAGGAGCAGGAGATGTCGGAGGAGAGCAACATCAGCAACACCCCGATGGCCATGCTCCGCGAGGTACGGGTGAAGGGGCTACTCAATCCACACTCCTTCCCCTCGCCGACGGGCACAGCCGCAGCAATGGCGCTCGGTCCGGGGCGAGTCGCCGCCCTCCGGCCGCCCCCACCACACGGGCAGCCGCAGCGCGTGCACCTCCCCCGGGACGAGTCGACCAGGCTGCTGCGCCTAGTGGAGCTGCTGACCCTCAAGCGCCATCACCGCGCCACCATGACATCCAGGTGGCCGCCCCACAATAGCGGGAACATGATACGGTCGCTGCTGGCCCCGTCAAGAGCCGAGCGACGGCGCGATCTGCGTCATCATCGCCCATACCAAGTACTGCTACAAAGGCCATGGCACGGGCTCAACTGCTGCTGAGGTTTCCGCCAGCGGCCGAGCAGATGGATGAATGGTGTGCCACGATCCAGAGACTGCTCGGCTTCGCCGAGGCTGGGGGCTCGCAGCGAGCTGGCCCGCCACGGCCTCCCCAAGCGACGACAATGGCCCGTGCTGCTGGTCGTACGGAAGGGGCCACCCCCATGGTACAATCCCCGCCACGGCAGCTAGCGCGGGCGCAGCGGAATCAAGAACCTGATGGTGTCTTGACAGCTTTTTCTGACCCTCGAGCGCGTCTAGGCCGGCAGCGTGCCCCGGAGGACAGGCGGAGGGGAGACGCGCGCGTTGTCATTGAGCAACGCCGCGATGCCCACCGCCGGGCCAATGGGTGTGACGGTCCCGACGTCGACGAGCCTGCACTCGATACTGGCGGGTACCTACCTTTCGAGGTTGGGTGCCCTGCCTTTACTCGTGAGCTACGGCAAGTCCGTTGGCCGTCCGTCCGCACGTTCAAGCCAGAGATACCCGAGAAGTACGATGGGAGGCTGAACCCGGCAGAGTTTCTGAGCATCTACACTATCGCTGTTCAAGCTGCCGGGGGAAGAGATGAGAAAGTATTCGCCAACTACTTCCCTTTGGCTCTCAAGTCCAATGTGAGGTCTTGGCCGATGCACCTGCCAGAGAACTCCATTTCGTCATGGGCTGATTTGTGCCATGAGTTCATTGGCGCCTTCACTGGCGGCCATTAAGAACCAGGTCGCCCCAGGGATCTGTAGCTTCTTCAGCAGAAAGAAGGAGAGACTCTTCGGAAGTATTTGCAGAGATTTAGCAGAGTCCACAGAAACATCCCAAATATCCATCCAGCAGCTGTGATAGCCGCCTTCCAGTCCAATGTGCGCAACCGGAAGATTCGTTCCAAGATGAATGTATGGTTGCCCAAGACTGTGAAGGAACTTTACACCTTGGTGGATAAGTGTGCTCAGATGAAGGAGGGAAGAAAACTGCCCGGAGAGGAGGATTGCATTAATGTTGATTCAGAGGATGATGACGAGTCCACCAGTCAGAAGAAGAGCAAGAAGCGCAAGGATAAGACGGTAATGTCTGTTGAAGGGTCGGGTATCCCTAGTACCAGAAAGAAGGTTAAGGCCGAAACCCCTGGCAAGGAAGCTACCGTGTGCTCTGACTGCCGGGAGGCCGCAGCCGCCGAAAAGGTCGGGAAAGGTGATGGATCGTACTGCAAGATCCATCGGACCAAGGGCCACGACCTTCAAGAGTGTTATCAGGTTGAGCAGCTTGTTAAGAGACAGAAAGCAGAATATGAGAAGCGTGACAAGGAAAAGGGACAGAATGTTGCTGTCAATAAGGGTCGTGGCGATGAAGTAAATCGCCCCGGCAGACCTCTTCGGAACAAAGGAAAACCCGCCAGGGATCAAGAGAAGGAAGCCTGCGGTGATGAGAGTGATGAAGGGGATGAAGAGGAAACCAGTGAGCAGGAGTTCCAGAAGGCCACTGACGCCCTGTGCATTGACGGGGGTGCGTCCCTACACGCCTCTTACCGCCAACTCAAGCGGTGGGCGTGTGAGGTTAATGCCGTGGAACCAGCGCCAGGGGCCCGGAAACCACTCAAATGGTCATGTACGCCCATCATTTTTGACGAAGAGATTCATCCTGACCGCACCACCGCGGTAGGATGTTTGCCGTTGTTGGTCTCTCCAACAATCCGCAACCTCAAGGTCACGAAGATGTTGGTGGACGGCGGGGCCGGGTTGAATCTGATTTCCCCAAAGGTTATCAGCAAGCTTCAGATAGCAGAGGATGAGTTAAAAGTCACTGGCACGTTTCAAGGAGTTAATCTCGGCAGGAGTCATCCTAAGGGAAAGATCACATTGCCTGTGACGTTTGGGGGAGAGCTGAACTACCGGACTGAAAATATTGTGTTTGATGTGGTTGACCTCCCCTTGCCGTACAATAGAATCCTTGGACGCCCAGCCCTGGCTAAGTTCATGGCGGCATCCCACTATGCCTACAACGTCTTGAAGATGCCAGGGCCAGTTGGAGTCATTTCCGTCCCATCAGATGAGAAAGATGCAATCATTTGTGTGGACAAGATGTACCGGGACACAGTTGCGGCAGAGGCAGCGGCAGCGGTAGTTCCCGCCAAGGAGAACAGAGGGAAGAAGAAGGATAGTAAGGGCTCCGGCAAGGAATTCGGGAAGCGCGCCTCTTCGGAGTGCGCTGCGCCTGTTGATGACTTGCCAGAGAGTTCCAACAGCAAGAGATCCAAGGTTACTGCTCCACAAGTGAAGAAGGTCCCAGCAGGGCTGGCTGGCGTTGATGGTACTTTCACCATCAGCGCCACCCTTGATGACAAATAGGAAAGCGCGCTCGTTGCCTTCCTGCGGGCGAATATTGATGTGTTTGCCTGGCAACCATCTGATATCCCCGGTGTTCCCAGGGAGGTAATTGAGCACCACCTTGCTGTCTGCCCACATGCCCGACCTGTCAAGCAGAAAGTCCAGAAGTAGGCCTTGGAGAGGCAGCAGTTCATTACAGTGGAGATCAAGAAACTTGAGGCAGCTGGTTTGGTCAGAGGAGTGCTGCATCCAATGTGGTTAGCAAATCCAGTGGTTGTCCGGAAGGCCAATGGGAAATGGAGACTTTGCATAGACTTCACAGATCTCAACAAGGCTTGCTCGAAAGACCCATTTCCCTTGCCGCGCATCGACCAGATCGTGGACTCCACTTCAGGCTGTGATTTGCTCTCCTTTTTGGATGCATATTCTGGGTATCATCAAATATTCATGTCCAAGGAAGATGAAGAGAAGACCTTGTTCATCACCCCGTGTGGTACACACTATTTTATCCGCATGCCTTTCGGATTAAAGAGTGCCGGGTCTACTTTTGCAAGGGCAGTCCAGATTGGTTTTGGGCCACAGCTGCACAGAAACATTGAGGCTTATATGGATGATATTGTGGTCAAAACCAAGGACAGATCAACCCTTATCCAGGATTTGGAGGAGACATTTGCCAATTTGTGCAAGATCAACTTGAAGCTCAACCCGAAGAAGTGTGTATTTGGTGTTCCCTCCGGCAAGCTGCTCGGGTACTTTGTATCCCATCGGGGGATCGAAGCCAACCCCGACAAGATCCAAGCCATCGAACAGATCCAAGCACCAAAGACGGTCAAAGATGTAAGGCATCTGACAGGGTGCGTTGCCGCGCTAAGCAGATTCATTTCCAAGTCTGCCAAGCGCGCCTTGCCATTCTTCAAAATCTTGAAGAAGGCGGGGCCCATGAAGTGGACTCCAGAAGCAGAAGCGGCTTTGCAAGAGTTGAAGGCCTACCTATCTTCTGTGCCCACCTTGGTTGCTCTGAAACCGCAAGAGCCGTTGCTGTTATACTTGGCAGCAACCAATCAAGTGGTTAGTGCAGCCTTGGTGGCGCAGCGGGAAGTGGATGAAACAGAGAGTGAGCAAAGACCGGCAGAGTCAGATAGGGATCAGGACAGAGATAAGCACGGCAGAGAAGACAACCCCAAGGACACGGCAAGGAAGAAAGTGGTGCAGCGCCCAGTGTACTTCGTCAGTTCCCTGCTATAGGGGGCTAGATCGAGGTACTCTGGCGTGCAAAAATTGATCTTTGGCCTCATCATGGCCTCAAGGAAACTGTGCCACTACTTCCAAGCCCATGAGATCACGGTTGTCACTCGCTTCCCGTTGCAAAGGATACTCCGGAACCCTGAGGCTACTGGTAGAATAGTGGAGTGGGCTTTGGAGTTATCCAGTTTTGGTTTGAAGTTTGAGAGCACATCAGCAATCCAGAGCAGGGCATTGGCAGAGCTTATTGCAGAATGGATGCCAACCCCTGACGAGGAAGTGCTAGAAACAGTTATCCCCGGCAAGGAGGCACCGCAAGAATGGATAATGTATTTTGATGGTGCTTTTTTCCTACAAGGTGCAGGGGATGGAGTGCTTCTCATCGCTCCCTCCGGGGAACACTTGAAGTACGTCGTCCAGATGCATTTTTCCTGGGAAGAGGCAACCAACAATACAGCAGAGTATGAAGGGCTCCTTGTCGGGCTCAGGATTGCCGCAGAATTGGGAATCAAGAAGCTGATCATTCGAGGAGACTCACAGCTTGTGGTGAGACAAGTCAACAAGGATTACCAAAGTCCATTGATGGAGGCATACATTGAGGAAGTGAGAAGATTGGAGGAGCGCTTTGACGGGTTGCAAACAGAGCACATACCTCGTGCGGAAAACAGCATAGCTAATCACCTGTCAAAGTGTGCTACCCAAAAGCTTCCTGTGGAACCAGGAACTTTTGTTCTCCAGCTTACTCAGCCCTCCGTATCCCCAGCAACAATGGCCTGGAAAAGGAGAAAGCTGGACTCTGGTAAGCCTCTCCCGGTAGAGCCATCCGCTCCTGGCAGGGACCCTGCCGGAAACAACTCCTCACAACCTGCCGGACCGCACCCTCTAGCCGGACCCATGGTCCCTGCAAACGAGGAATGTGCCCCCACAGTTGAGGAGGTGCCGCTAGTCCTTGTTGCCGAGCCCCAGGCTCCAACTTGGGCAAGGCACATAGTCCACTTTCTCCAAACCGGAGAACTCCCCAATGACCAAGATGAGGCTGAAAGAGTAGCCCAGATGGCCAGTATGTACCAGTTTGTCGATGACACTCTATACAGAAGGAGGCTCAACGGTGTGAAATTGAAGTGCATCTGCCGGGAAGAAGGGAAGGAACTGCTGGCTGAGATACACAAAGGCATGTGCGACTCCCACATTGGATCAAGGGTGTTGGTTGGGAAAGCATTCCGGCAAGGATTCTATTGGCCCATAGCCCTCCAAGATGCGGTTGAGCTAGTCACCAAATGTGAAGCCTGTCAGTTCCATTCCAAGAAAATCCACCTGCCTGCCCAAGCTCTTTAGACAATCCCTTTATCATGCCCATTTTCGTTCTGGGGGCTCGATACCTCGGCCCTTTCCCCCGAGCGATCGGGGGCTTTGAATTCTTGTTCGTTGCTATCGAAAAGTTTACAAAGTGGTCAGAAGTTGCTGCTGTGAGAAAGGTGACTGCTCAATCAGCTATCAAGTTCTTGAAAGATTTGGTGTGTCGTTTTGGAATCCCAGCAAGGATCATTACCGACAACGGCACCCAATTCACGAGCCATGCCTTCATGTAATATGTCCATGCCCTTGGAAGCAAGATCTCGTTTGCTTCTGTCGCACATCCCAGATGCAATGGGCAAGCTGAGAGGGCGAATGCTGAAGTGCTGTGGGGACTCAAAACAAGAACCTTTGATACGCTGCAGAAGCACGGCAGGCGGTGGATCGATGAGCTGTCGGTAGTTTTATGGTCCCTCAGAATGACACCAAATCGAGCTACCGGGCAGACTCCTTTTTCCCTGGTCTATGGGGCGGAAGCAGTTATCCCCACGGAACTCATTTACGGGTCGCCTCGAGTGCTTGCCTACGACGAAGTAGCGCAAGATCAGCACCGGCGTGACGATGCTATGCTACTCGAGGAGAACCGTCTCCTGGCTGCTATGCGTGCTGCACGCTATCAGCAAGCCCTGCGTTGCTATCATAGCTGTAGGGTTCATGCCCGCTGTTTTGAGGAAGGCGACCTTGTCCTTAGGCGCATTCAGTCCGCCAAGGGTACAAACAAGTTGACACCAAAGTGGGAAGGCCCTTACCGGGTAGTACGAGTCACCAGACCTGGCGCAGTCCGTCTGGAGACCGGAGATGGCATTCAATTGCAAAACTCACGGAATATTGAGCATCTCCGCAAGTTCTACCCGTAAGGCACGGCTGTCGGGCCCTACCCGGCAGCCACCCTTTTGTACAGGCCTTGCCTCAGTTGCATGTAACCCCTTGTACAAAGCCAGGCAATAACCCTGAGCACCAGATAAATAAACGAAGCGCCGGGGGGCCCCCGACCAAGTTGCATGCATGCATAAGCATTCCAAGAGCATTTGCATAAGCATTTCATGAGCATTTGCATATGCATATAGAGAGGATCACATCCTGCATCATTCTCATCTGCATAAAGCTGTAGGTTCCTGCCGAGAACTCGATTTCTGCAAGAAGATAGGGAGATGAACCAACGCTGCAATCCCCGCTGAACCAAACAGATAAGTTCTACATCTTGTCCATAAGTGTTCTGTAAGCTAAAACTTGTGCATAAGTAAACCCCGCCACTCTTCGAAACTTAGGTGCTCCCATCCCTGGCTCGAACGTTGCTTCGGCCTGGATGGTCGTAGTGGCCTTTGATGAAAAGAAGTTGGTGGGGGGCTGGTCCCTCTATTTCTTGCCGGTAGGCTCAGTTCCCCGGCAACGAAGAAAGGGTATCGGCATGATAGCCTGCCGGGGAAAACTCGTTTATTTAAAATAAAGAGGCATTTCACCTCTGCGTGGACATATACATGCACGAGTTCCCGGCAAGGTTCATCTTTTTCATTAATATGCTGGTCATACAAGTACAAACCTTACAGAACACAGACATGGACTCGAGAGATTACATTATTTGAACTAAAATTTGGCAAATGCCTACGAGTTTAAGATTGAAAAAAGATAAATGCTCCGTAAACTCCTCTCCCTGTCCCTCTTATCCCAGGTAGTGCGGTGGGAAGAGAAGAGGATAGGCACCGCATCGACACAACACCACCCCGATCCCCGTCAGGGGCTGCCGAGCACAGCCTGACGAGATCGGGAGTGGCGAGGCTGCGAAGGAGGAAGACGTACGGAGCACCTAAGCGGCTCCCTGGTCACCACTTCTAGAACCAGGTAGAAGGCTCCAGCACAGGCGCCGGCAGAGAGGGGCGCCGGGGGTCGGCCAGGAGACCACTGGAGGAAGCGGAAGCGCCAGGGGAGCAACCCTTTCCCTGGTCACCAAGAAAACGGTGATGACGGTACCGAGGAAGGGGAAGGGAGGACGGAGGGATAAGGCAGCAGGTCGCCAGTACGAGACGAATGCGTCGATGCAGTCGTGCTCCTACTGGACGGCCTGCCTCCCGCCTTCACCGTCTTCCCCAGCTTCATCTTCATCAACACCGCTCCGGGGGAGCGCCAGGACTCCAGCCCGACGCCTTCCCTGGAGAGACGGCGAGTGACCAAGATGGTCAGGGGGCTCGGGACACGCCCCTCCCCGCCTTGGCGGGCAGGAAGGCGCGCCTCTCGTCGACATCATCCCCGCGGCTCCCAGATGGGGCAGTGCTGGGTTTATCAATGATTCCCAGCCCTGCCTCCCGGGCACACCCCAGAGACGGCAAGGACCCAATCGCTAAGACCACGAGCGGCGGTGACCCGAGGCTGGAAACCACACTACCCAACGGGCAAACGACCGTGGCAAAAGGACCAAGCATTCCCTCACAACGGGAGAGCTTGGTATCTCCTGCACTACGAGCAGCCCGTCCACGACGCCTTCTCCGAGCATGGACCAGGCTCACTCCCCGAACGCCAACACCCAACAACTCTAGGAGCAAGCTGGAGCCCGGAGCTTGGCCCCGGGCCCTTCTCTTCAACATGACCAATGAAAGGCAGAAACAGGGGAAGAAAGGATCCGGAGATGGATGGCTCGGCTCTCCCTCCGCCCCTCCTTTTATAGGCGGAGCAAGAAAGGGAGCCGCTCCCTCAACAAGCAATCGCTGCCCCTCTCCGCCAATTCAAGAAGACCGGGCCCTCGCCTTGATTCTCTCCCGTGACACGCGCCTCCGTTACCTACCCCGCGCGATGCATGCCACATACGTGGCTAAGGATAAGGGCATGGTGGGAAGAGTGAATTGGCAGTTGCTACCCCATGCGTTAAAGTCATTCACGGGCCATTGGAAAGATGGCCCCACCACGATTGGCTTTACAAGACACGCGGGAAAACCGGAAACTGGCCCAGAGTCAAGATTAATGAAGAAGCAAAGAAGACTCCAAGAGATCAGCCTCTTCAGCGCCCCTGCCTGTTCACTTATTAGGACCTACCCCGACGACGCCCGGTAGCGCGATTGGGGCAGGCCCGGGGGCTTTTGTCGGTGCAACAAACCCTGGGTCTGTTGCCTTGACTGTGCATAGGCACGAGAACAAGATTACAACACCAAGGCCGTGTCAAGATACAAGAGACCAAGATCTTCGAAGAACTAGCAGGCAGATTAAGAAGGCCAAGACCAAGACAGAGAAGCGAGACACCACCAGGAGAAAAGCCTCCCTTGCCGGGCAGGCGGACCTGGCAAGGACAAGGGCTCCCCCGAAAGAAAGCATTCAAGACGTCCCGGCAGGGCCTGCCAGGACTCACGAGGGCAAAGACACCTCACCTAGCCATCTCACCACGACCCACGTCGTTGATTAATGCGGTGTCAAGCCGCAAAGTGACTAAGTGGCAGCCATTCGCCACATGTCGGCCTCTTTCTACAGGAAATACCTACAGATGACACCCGTCCTGCGACGTGTCAAGCAAGCAGGCATGGAGCTGGCAAGACGAGCCTGGCAAGGCTTGCCGGGCGAGCAACGATGTGACGTTGATCGGTGCATTTAATGCACTCTGTCAGCCTGCAGAATTAGGTATGATAGCACTGTTTGCTATCTTATCTGTGCATAATGACTGTTTTGCCACTGTGGTGACCCCTTAACCTATAAAAGGAGGCCCATGGCAACCGTAGCAAGGGTTGGAAAGTTGAACAACCCCACGCTCGTACGCGCGTAGTCACTGCCTCCCCAAGGCGAGCCTGCCGGGCAAGTGTACTACGCTCCACCACCACTTTTCCACCATCAATCCACCAAAGCAGGAGTAGGGTTTTATGCCTCGCGGCAGCCCGAACCTAGGTAAAATTGCCCGTGTGATCTCTGCCGTGCTGCCCCATGTTCTTCTGCTCTTTGTGCAACACGACATCCCCCCTGCCGAACCAGCAAGGGGCCCCTTGGCCCCATAGGTGGCCGTGGTTTCCCGCGACAACAGGCATCTGAGTCCCAGTAGACTCGCTAGATGATGAATGAGGTGTTCCCTGATAGTTTGAATTGGAAGAGTTAAGCGGTTGACGAATGAGACCCGCCTTTGGAAAGGAGAGGGATGGATTATGTGGCACCTCATTTTGGCGCTTGCGAGGGGCAGGCGTGTTGGGTAAGCCGGCTGCAAGGTCTCCGCCACTGCTGCTCCGGGTTGTATGTTTTGCCTCGTGCTGCTACATTTTCAAAAGAAAATTGGGGTCCAGATAAGCAAGAGGATGGGAAAATCTTACTTTTCGGGAGACCCGCCTAGTTTTCTGTCTTGGCAAAGATTCTGAGTCGGAGGAGATTGTGGTTACCTCTGCTGCGTCTGCATGGCTGGTCTCCGCATCGTCCTGAGAGGAGTTAGCATCAATAAGTTGCATAAAAAGAAAGCCAAGAGAATCAAGTTCTACCTCCGACTCATTGTCAAGGGCAAATAAGTCTTCAACGTCCTGTTTCTTCCCTTTGGTCTTTTTTGGAGCCCGAGTTTTTACTTTGGCCTTTTTGGCCGGCTTGTCTTGCAGTTTTTTGTTCCAGAAGGAAGAGCCAGCCTGAGAACATAAAGGACAATGAGAAGATGTGCAGTTTATGAGAGAATGATAAATGAGTTAAAGAACGACTTAAAACACTTATGTCGGGAGCCGGATTAAGAGCGCAGAAGGGGTTCAGTCCCGTTTTATTGCAGCTTTCTAAGGTCTCCCCGAGTAATGTCTTGGTCATTTCATTGATTTGCCGATCTTCAAGTTGTACTTGGCTATACCGCTGCGGGTCCTTTACATCACATGTATATTGGTACATTAAGCCGGTGCGGCGGCTCAAAGGCAAAATCCTCCAGGCGACCCAGCAGTGGACCAGGTCAACTCTGGTTAAGCCGTTGGCTAATAAGGCCCGTATTTTTGAAAAAGTAGGCGTGGACTTGGCCCATTCTGCAGCAGTGATCCAGTCAGGAAGTTCATGCCTAGGGCTAAGCTGGAAGGAGTGGAAACCCGGCAGAGGGTTTTCATCAGCAGGAGAGGTATCTTGGCAGTAGAACCAAGTCTGGTTCCAGTCCTTGGGGTGACTGGGTAGTGAAGCTGCAGGGAAAATGGCGTCTCTCCGCCTCTGGATAGAAATCCCACCGAGTTCAAGGCTAGGCCCGTCTATCATCTCGGTCTGGCGGTTCAGGTAATAGTACTCTCTGAATAAATCAACGCTGGGCTCTTCTTGAAGGTACACCTCACAGAAGACTTAAAAGTCGCATATATTGGAAACAGAGTTGGGGCCGATATCTTGGGGGTGTAGCTTGTAGAAGTTCAGAACATCACGAAAGAATTTTGACCCGAGTGGTGAGAAACCATGGAGGAGGTGATCTGCAAAGACTACAACTTCACCCTCTTTAGGTTGAGGTTTAGTTTCAGCCCCTGGAACTCGCTAGTGAATGATGTTTTTTGCTAGTAAAACACCCATCTCAACATATTCATTGAGAGATTGCTCAGTGACAGTGGAAACAACCCAATCGCAAGAGGTGGTGGATTTAGTCATTTTTGACTGTGGATGCCTGAGAATAAAGAGTTGACTGACGGGTTAATATTATGATGTTAAACCGCTCCATGATCAACGACTGGTGATAAGGTGCAAAGTCCGTCACAATGATGAGTAAAAATAAACCGCCCAAATGAGTCAGCTATATAATGGCGGGTTACAAGTCCTGATTATAAGGGACAATCATATAGGCGGGTCATGGAAAAGTTTATAAGCTACATGGATAAGCCGGAAAGAGGCCGGCGGGTTATTGGTTTATGATTAAAATCAGATAAGTATTAGCGGAATGCAAGGTTGCCGCTATAAGTCGCCTGGGCAAGGGATGGTGGATAATGATGGCAAGGCTATTGAAATTTTCGCTAACTATGGATAAAACAAATTTCACAAATTGTGGCTACAAGTGTAGATCTACCGCAGTTCAGAAAAAAAGAAGAAATTTAGACCTAAAACATATGGCCGCGGAAGAACTGAGGAACTATATGTTGACTGTAAAGGGAAAGGGATCTACCTGAGATTGAAATAGCTAAAGCGGATACCGCTATTGATTCTCCAGGAGTACGGATTGAACTATGTTTTCTAAGTAACGTTGGATGAACTTGGAGGAGCTTGACGGTGAAGGAAATATGCCCTAGAGGCAATAATAAAGTTGTTATTTATATTTCCTTATATCATGATAAATGTTTATTATTCGTGCTAGAATTGTATTAACTGGAAACTTGATACATGTGTGAATACATAGACAAAACACAGTGTCCCTAGTATGCCTCTACTAGACTAGCTCGTTAATCAAAGATGGTTAAGTTTCCTAACCATAGACATGTGTTGTCATTTGATGAACGGGATCACATCATTAGGAGAATGATGTGATGGACAAAACCCATCCGTTAGCTTAGCATAATGATCGTTAAGTTTTATTGCTATTGCTTTCTTCATGACTTATACATATTCCTCTGACTATGAGATTATGCAACTCCTGAATACCGGAGGAACACCTTGTGTGCTATCAAATGTCACAACGTAACTGGGTGATTATAAATATGCTCTACAGGTGTCTCCAAAGGTGTTTGTTGGGTTGGCATAGATCAATATTAGGATTTGTCACTCCGAGTATCAGAGAGGTATCTCTGGGCCCTCTCGGTGATGCACATCATATGAAGCCTTGCAAGCAATGTGACTAATGAGTTAGTTGCGGGATGATGCATTACGGAACGAGTAAAGAGACTTGCCGGTAACGAGATTGAACTAGGTATGAAGATACTGACGATAGAATCTCGGGCAAGTAACATACCGATGACAAAGGGAATGACGTATGTTGTTGTGCAGTTTGACCGATAAAGATCTTCGTAGAATATGTAGGAGCCAATATGAGCATCCTGGTTCCGCTATTGGTTATTGACCGGAGATGTGTCTCGGTCATGTCTACATAGTTCTCGAACCCGTAGGGTCCGCACGCTTAACGTTCAATGACGATTTGTATTATGAGTTATGTGATTTGATGACCGAAGTTTGTTCGGAATCCCAAATGAGATCACGGACATGACGAGGAGTCTCGAAATGGTCGAGACATAAATAATGATATACTGGACGATATAATTCGGACACCGGATGAGTTTCGAGAGGTACCGAGTAATTATCGGAGTGCCGGAAGGGTTACCGGAACCCCCCGGGGAAGTAATGGGCCAACATGGGCCTTAGGGGAGAGAGAGGGCAGGCCACGAGGAGGTGGCACGCGCCCCCCTTGGGGAGTCCTAATAGGACTAGGGGAGGGGGCGCGGCCCCCTTTCCCTCGCCCTCTCCCTCTCCCTTCCTTCTTCCCCCTTCCACCAAGTGGAATCCAACTAGGACTTGGAGTCCTAGTAGGACTCCTCTCTCTTGGCGCGCCCTTCAGGGGCCGGCCGGCCTCCCCCTCTCCTCCTTTATATACGGAGGCAGGGGGGCACCCTAGAACACAACAAGATAAATTGGCTTAGCCGTGTGCGGTGCCCCCCTCCACAGTTTAACACCTCAGTCATATCGTCGTAGTGCTTTGGTGAAGCCCTGCACTGGTAACTTCATCATCACCGTCGCCATGCCTTCGTGCTGACGGAACTCCCCCTCGTCCTTAACTGGATCAAGAGCTCGAGGGACGTCATCGAGCTAAACGTGTGCAGAACTTGGAGGTGCCGTACGTTCGGTGCTTGATCGGTTGGATCGCGAAGACGTTCGACTACATCAACCGCGTTAAGCTAACGCTTCCGCTTTCGGTCTACGAGGGTATGTAGACACACTCTCCCTTCTCATTGCTATGCATCTCCTAGATAGATCTTGCGTGAGCGTAGATTTTTTTTTGAAATTGCATGCTACGTTCCCCAACAGTGGTATCAGAGCCAGGTCTATGCGTAGATGATATGCACGAGTAGAACACAAAGAGTTGTGGGCGATAATAGTCATACTGCTTACCACCAACGTCTTACTTTGATTCGGCGGTATTGTTGGATGAAGCGGCCCGGACCGACATTACATGACCGCGTTCATGAGACTGGTTCTACCGACGTGCTATGCACACAGGTGGCTGGCGGGTGTCTGTTTCTCCAACTTTAGTTGAATCGAGTTTGACAACGGACGGTCCTTGTTGAAGGTTAAAACAACACACTTGACGAAAAATCGTTGTGGTTTTGATGCGTAGGTAAGAACGGTTCTTGCTAGAAGCCCGTAGCAGCCACATAAAACTTGCAACAACAAAGTAGAGGACGTCTAACTTGTTTTTGCAGGGCATGCTGTGATGTGATATGGTCAAGACATGATGTGATATACGTTATTGTCTGAGATGATCAAGTTTTGTAAAAGTTATCGGCAACTGGCAGGAGCCTTATGGTTGTCGCTTTATTGTATGAAATGCAATCGCCATGTAATTGCTTTACTTTATCACTATGCGGTAGCAATAGTCGTAGAAGCAATAGTTGGCGAGACAACAACGACGCTATGATGGAGATCAAGGTGTCAAGCCGGTGACGATGGAGATCATGACGGTGCTTTGGAGATGGAGATCAAAGGCACAAGATGATTATGGCCATATCATGTCACATATTTTGATTGCATGTGATGTTTATCTTTTATGCATCTTATTTTGCTTAGTACGGCGGTAGCATTATAAGATGATCCCTCACTAAATTTCAAGGTATAAGTGTTCTCCCTGAGTATGCACCGTTGCGACAGTTCGTCGTGCTGAGACACCACGTGATGATCGGGTGTGATAAGCTCTACGTTCATATACAACGGGTGCAAGCCAGTTTTGCACATGCAAAATACTTGGGTTAAACTTGACGAGCCTAGCATATGCAGATATGGCCTCGGAACACTGAGACGGAAAGGTCGAACGTGAATCATATAGTAGATATGATCAACATAGAGATGTTCACCATTGAAACTACTCCATCTCACGTGATGATCGGACATGGTTTAGTTGATATGGATCACGTGATCATTTAGGTGACTAGAGGGATGTCTATCTAAGTGGGAGTTCTTAAGTAACATGACTAATTGAACTTTAATTTATCATGAACTTTGTACCTGATAGTTTTTGCATATCTATGTTGTTGTAGATCAATGACCCGTGCTACCGTTCCCTTGAATTTTAATGCGTTCCTAGAGAAAGCTAAGTTGAAAGATGATGGTAGAAACTACATGGACTGGGTCCGTAACTTGAGGATTATCCTCATTGCTGCACAGAAGAATTATGTCCTTGATGCACCGCTAGGTGAAAGGCCTGCTGCAGGAGCAGATGCTGATGTTATGAACGTCTGGCAAGCTCGATCTGATGACTACTTGATAGTTCAGTGTGCCATGCTTTACGGCTTAGAATCGGGACTTCAAAGACGTTTTGAACGTCATGGAGCATATGAGATGTTCCAAGAGTTGAAGTTAATATTTCAAGCAAATGCCCGAGTTGAGAGATATGAAGTCTCCAACAAGTTCTATAGCTGCAAGATGGAGGAGAATAGTTCTGTCAGTGAACATATACTCAGAATGTCTGGGTACCATAACCACTTGACTCAGCTGGGAGTTAATCTTCCTGATGATAGCGTCATTGACAGAGTTCTTCAATCACTGCCACCAAGCTATAAAGGCTTCGTGATGAACTATAATATGCAAGGGATGGAAAAGACAATTCCCGAGCTCTTCGCGATGCTAAAGGCTGCGGAGGTAGAAATCAAGAAGGAGCATCAAGTGTTGATGGTTAACAAGACCACTAGTTTCAAGAAAAAGGGCAAAGGGAAGAAGGGGAACTTCAAGAAGAATAGCAAGCAAGTTGCTACTCCCGGGAAGAAGCCCAAGTCTGGACCTAAGCCTGAAACTGAGTGCTTCTACTGCAAAGGGACTGGTCACTGGAAGCGGAACTACCCCAAATATTTGGCGGATAAGAAGGACGGCAAAGTGAACAAAGGTATATTTGATATACATGTTATTGATGTGTACCTTACTAATGCTCATAGTAGTACCTGGGTATTTGATACCAGTCCGGTTGCTCATATTTGTAACTCGAAATAGGGACTACAGATTAAACAAAGATTGGCTAAGGATGAGGTGACGATGCGCGTCGGGAATGGTTCCAAGGTCGATGTGATCGCCGTCGGCACGCTACCTCTACATCTACCTTCGGGATTAGTTTTAGACCTGAATAATTGTTATTTGGTGCCAGCGTTGAGCATGAACATTATATCTGGATCTTGTTTAATGCGAGACGGTTATTCATTTAAATCAGAGAATATGGTGGTTCTATTTATATGAGTAATATCTTTTATGGTCATGCACCCTTAAAGAGTGGTCTATTTTTGTTGAATCTCGATCGTGGTGATACACATATTCATAATATTGATGACAAAAGATGCAAAGTTAATAATGATAGTGCAACTTATTTGTGGCACTGCCGTTTAGGTCATATTGGTGTAAAGCGCATGAAGAAACTCCATGCTGATGGGCTTTTGGAATCACTTGATTATGAATCATTTGATACTTGCGAACCATGCCTCATGGGCAAGATGACTAAAACTCTGTTCTCCGGAACAATGGAGTGAGCTACAGACTTATTGGAAATAATACATACCGATGTATGCGGTCCGATGAGTGTTGAGGCTCGCGGCGGGTATCGTTATTTTCTAACCTTCACAGATGATTTGAGCAGATATGGGTATAACTACTTAATGAAACATAAGTCTGAAACGTTTGAAAAGTTCAAAGAATTTCAGAGTGAAGTGGAGAATCATCGTAACAAGAAAATAAAGTTTCTACGATCTGATCGCGGAGGCGAATATTTGAGTTACGAGTTTGGCCTTCATTTAAAACAATGTGGAATAGTTTCGCAACTCATGCCACCTGGAATACCACAGCGTAATGGTGTGTCCCAACGTCGTAACCGTACTTTATTAGATATGGTGCAATCTATGATGTCTCTTACCGATTTACCACTATCAATTTGGGGTTATGCATTAGAGACAGCTGCATTCACGTTAAATAGGGCACCATCAATCCATTGAGACGACACCATATGAACAGTGGTTTGGCAAGAAACCTAAGCTGTCGTTCCTTAAAGTTTGGGGCTGCGATGCTTATGTGAAAAAGCTTCAACCTGATAAGCTCGAACCCAAATCGGAGAAATGCGTCTTCATAGGATACCCAAAGGAGACTGTTGGGTACACCTTTTATCACAGATCCGAAGGCAAGATATTCGTTGCTAAGAATGGATCCTTTCTAGAGAAGGAGTTTCTCTCGAAAGAAGTGAGTGGGAGGAAAGTAGAACTTGATGAGGTAATTGTACCTTCTCCCGAATTGGAAAGTAATTCATCACAGAAATCAGTTCCCGTGATGCCTACACCAATTAGTGAGGAAGTTAATGATAATGATCATGAAACTTCGGATCAAGTTACTACCGAACCTCGTAGGTCAACCAGAGTACGTTCCGCACCAAAGTGGTACGGTAATCCTGTTCTGGAAGTCATGTTACTAGACCATGACGAACCTACGAACTATGAGGAAGTGATGATGAGCTAAGATTCCGCGAAATGGCTTGAGGCCATGAAATCTGAGATGGGATCCATGTATGAGAACAAAGTGTGGACTTTGGTTGACTTGACCGATGATTGGCAAGCCATTGGGAATAAATGGATCTTCAAGAAGAAGACTGACGCTGACGGTAATGTTACTGTCTACAAAGCTCGACTTGTTGCGAAAGGTTTTCGACAAGTTCAAGGAGTTGACTATGATGAGACATTCTCACCCGTAGCGATGCTTAAGTCTGTCCGAATCATGTTAGCAATTGCCGCATTTTATGATTATGAAATCTGGCAAATGGATGTCAAAACTGCATTCCTTAATGGATTTCTCAAAGAAGAGTTGTATATGATGCAACCAGAAGGTTTTGTCAATCCTAAGGGTGCTAACAAAGTGTGCAAGCTCCAGCGATCCATTTATGGACTGGTGCAAGCCTCTCGGAGTTGGAATATACGCTTTGATAGTGTGATCAAAGCATATGGTTTTATACAGACTTTTGGAGAAGCCTGTATTTACAAGAAAGTGAGTGGGAGCTCTGTAGCATGTCTGATATTATATGTGGATGACATATTGTTGATTGGAAATGATACGGAATTTCTGGATAGCATAAAAGGGTACTTGAATAAAGAATTTTTCAATGAAAGACCTCGGTGAAGCTGCTTATACATTGGGCATCAAGATCTATAGGGATAGATCAAGACACTTAATAGGACTTTCACAAAGCACATACCTTGATAAAGTTTTGAAGAAGTTCAAAATGGATCAGTCAAAGAAAGGGTTCTTGCCTGTGTTGCAAGGTGTGAAGTTGAGTAAGACTCAATGCCTGACCACTGCAGAAGATAGAGAGAAAATGAAAGTCATTCCCTATGCCTCAGCCATAGGTTCTATCATGTATGCTATGCTGTGTACCAGACCTGATGTGTGCCTTGCTATAAGTTTAGCAGGGAGGTACCAAAGTAATCCAGGAGTTGATCACTGGACAGCGGTCAAGAACATCCTGAAATACCTGAAAAGGACTAAGGATATGTTTCTCGTTTATGGAGGTGACAAAGAGCTTGTCGTAAATGGTTACGTCGATGCAAGCTTTGACACTGATCCGGATGACTCTAAGTCACAAACCGGATACGTATTTATATTGAATGGTAGAGCTGTCAGTTGGTGCAGTTCCAAGGAGAGCGTCATGGCGGGATCTACGTGTGAAGCGGAGTACATAGCTGCTTCGGAAGCAGCAAATGAAGGAGTCTGGATGAAGGAGTTCATATCCGATCTAGGTGTAATACCTAGTGCATCGTATCCAATGAAAATCTTTTGTGACAATACTGGAGCAATTGCCTTAGCGAAGGAATCCAGATTTCACAAAAGAACCAAACACATCAAAAGACGCTTCAACTCCATCCGCGATCAAGTCAAGGAGGGAGAGAAAGAGATTTGCAAAATACATACGGATCAGAATGTTGCAGACCCGTTGACTAAGCCTCTTCCACGAGCAAAACATGATCAGCACCAAGACTCCATGGGTGTTAGAATCATTACTATGTAAACTAGATTATTGACTCTAGTGCAAGTGGGAGACTGAAGGAAATATGCCCTAGAGGCAATAATAAAGTTGTTATTTATATTTCCTTATATCATGATAAATGTTTATTATTCATGCTAGAATTGTATTAACCGGAAACTTGATACATGTGTGAATACATAGACAAAACAAAGTGTCCCTAGTATGCCTCTACTAGACTAGCTCGTTAATCAAAGATGGTTAAGTTTCCTAACCATAGACACGTGTTGTCATTTGATGAACGGGATCACATCATTAGTAGAATGATGTGATGGACAAGACCCATCCGTTAGCTTAGCATAATGATTGTTAAGTTTTATTGCTATTGCTTTCTTCATGACTTATACATATTCCTCTGACTATGAGATTATGCAACTCCCGAATACCGGAGGAACACCTTGTGTGCTATCAAATGTCACAACGTAACTGGGTGATTATAAAGATGCTCTACAGGTGTCTCCAAAGGTGTTTGTTGGGTTGGCATAGATCAAGATTAGGATTTGTCACTCCGAGTATCGGAGAGGTATCTCTGGGCCCTCTCGGTGATGCACATCATATGAAGCCTTGCAAGCAATGTGACTAATGAGTTAGTTGCGGGATGATGCATTACGGAACGAGTAAAGAGACTTGCCGGTAACGGGATTGAACTAGGTATGAAGATACCGACGATCGAATCTCGGGCAAGTAACATACCGATGACAAAGGGAATGACGTATGTTGTTGTGCGGTTTGACCGATAAAGATCTTCGTAGAATATGTAGGAGCCAATATGAGCATCCAGGTTCCGATATTGGTTGTTGACCGGAGATGTGTCTCGGTCATGTCTACATAGTTCTCGAACCCGTAGGGTCCGCACGCTTAACGTTCGATGATGATTTGTATTATGAGTTATGTGATTTGATGACCGAAGTTTGTTCGGAGTCTCGGATGAGATCACGGACATGACGAGGAGTCTCGAAATGGTCGAGGCATAAAGAATGATATATTGGACGATATTATTCAGACACCGGATGAGTTCCGAGAGGTACCGAGTAATTATCGGAGTGCCGGAAGGGTTACCGGAACCTCCCGGGGAAGTAATGGGCCAACAAGGGCCTTAGGGAGGGAGAGGGCAGGCCACGAGGAGGTGGCGCACGCCCCCCCTTGGGGAGTCCGAATAGGACTAGGGGAGGAGGCGCGGCCCCCTTTCCCTCTCCCTCTCCCTCTCCCTTCCTTCTTCCCCCTTCCACCAAGTGGAATCCTACTAGGACTTGGAGTCCTAGTAGGACTCCTCTCTCTTGGCGCGCCCTTCAGGGGCCGGCCGGCCTGCCCCTCTCCTCCTTTATATACGAAGGCAGGGGGGCACCCTAGAACACAACAAGATTAATTGTCTTAGCCATGTGCGGTGCCCCCCTCCATAGTTTAACACCTCGGTCATATCGTCGTAGTGCTTTGGTAAAGCCCTGCGCCGGTAACTTCATCATCACCGTCGCCACGCCGTCGTGCTGACGGAACTCTCCCTCGTCCTCAACTAGATCAAGAGCTCGAGGGACGTCATCGAGATGAACATGTGCAGAACTCGGAGGTGCCGTACGTTTGGTGCTTGATTGGTTGGATCGCGAAGACGTTCGACTACATCAACCGTGTTAAGCTAACGCTTCCGCTTTCGGTCTACGAGGGTACATAGACACACTCTCCCTTCTCATTGCTATGCATCTCCTAGATAGATCTTGCGTGAGCGTAGATTTTTTTTTGAAATTGCATGCTACGTTCCCCAACAGACGGAACGATGATGAACTCGACGAACTAGGGCATTATAATGTGGATCTGAGAAGAAGATGGGATAATACCTGATGGAGTTGATGGAGAGCGGGAGTGCGCCATGTTTTTCTGGTTCATTCAGGTTGATGCAGCGGCCCTTGTTGGAGTCACCGGTGAAGGTCTGCCGGAGTGGCAGAGCTCTGGCGGCGAAGGTCGCGAGGAGGAAGAAGAAGTGGAAGCGAAAGGGGGTAAAAGTGAAAAGGAAACCCCCTCAGGCCTATTTATAAGGAAAAAGGTGGAACAGTGAAATGGCAGGAGCGGGAATCAAGGAGATGTCATGATTATCTAAACACTAGAAGCGCCTCGATTCTCGGATGACCAATTAATGCGAAAAGATCAGTTGTGATGTCATGGATTTTCTCTGTATTTATTTTGCATGACGTCATGGCGGGTTATATGATTTGTTCAATATTAAACTTTGAATAGAAGAATCGCCAACTTGAAGCAGTGAAGATTGACATGAACAAGCTCAAATCAATCTGGGGCCTAATGTTGGGGATATAACCCCGAGGTGTGACCCGCCCAGGAGGGGCCGGGTTACACCGTTGGCGACTCAATGAAGAAGGCCCAGTTAGGCCCAAGAAGATGAAGCGTAAAGACGGCGGCTCATAGAGGCGGGCCTGGTGGTGGCCCAAGACCCGGACATGTGAACCGCCATATGGTGGCTTGCCTGGTAAGGCAAGGTTGCTTAGAAACCGGGCCGGTCATGTTGTATGATCCGGCTCGGACTCTTGTAAGCCTCGGGCCTCGACCTATGTATATAAAGGCGAGACCTGGCGGTGGGTTAACTCAAGAAACGACTGATCGATAGCTAGGTCAAGGGTGATCGCTCCCTTGTAATCGAAACTCAAGCAATACAACTAGAAGCATGACGTAGGCTTTTACTTCGTTGTGAGGGGCTGAACCTGGGTAAACCCTTGTGTCCTTTGTCCCGTCCAACCCCTTCGAGCTAACCTACGTTGCGATGGCTCCACACCTAAGTCCTTTCACAAGGGCATCTACCAGGTTAAAACCACGACAGTGTCCTTACTCTATGACAGGAGGAGTTGCAAGACACGTATTTGTATTGTTGCTACTAATGGTAAAACGATGGGGCTAGAACATATTAATTGATCTTGCTTTGTCTACATTATGTCATCGTGCTTCAAGCATTACTTTGTATGTTATGAACTTAATACGTTGTGATGCATGCTGGATAGCGGTCAAGGGGTGGAGTAATAGTAGTAGGCGTCAGTTGTTGGGGAACGTAGTAATTTCAAAAAAAATCCTACACACACAGGATCATGGTGATGCATAGCAACGAGAGGGGAGAGTGTGTCCACGTACCCTCGTAGACCGAAATCGGAAGCGTTAGCACAACGCGGTTGATGTAGTCGTACGTCTTCACGATCCGACCGATCCAAGTACCGAACGCACAACACCTCCGAGTTCAGCACACGTTCAACTCGATGACGTCCCGCGAGCTCCGATCCAGCAAAGCTTCACAGGAGAGTTTCGTCAGCACGATGGCGTGGTGACGGTGATGATGATGCTACCGACGCAGGGCTTCGCCTAAGCACCACTGCGATATGATCGAGGTGGATTATGGTGGAGGGGGGCACCGCACACAGCTAAGAGATCAATGATCAATTGTTGTGTCTATGGGGTACCCCCTGGCCACGTATATAAAGGATGGAGGGAGGAGGAGGCCGGCCCTCACAGGCCGCACCCAAGGTGTGGAGTCCTACTAGGACTCCCTAGTCCTAGTAGGATTCCACCTCCCACATGGAATAGGAAAAGGGGAAGGGAGAAGGAGAAGGAAGGAAGGGGGCGCCCCCTTTCCCTAGTCCAATTCGGACCAGTCCATGGGGAAGGGGCGCAGCCACCCTTGAGGCCTTTCTCTCCTTTCCCGTATGGCCCATTAAGGTCCAATACGAATTCCCGTAACTCTCCGGTACTCCGAAAAATACCCGAATCACTCGGAACCTTTCCGATGTCCGAATATAGCCTTCCAATATATCGATCTTTACCTCTCGACCATTTCGAGACTCCTCGTCATGTCCCCGATCCCATCCGGGACTCCGAATAAACTTCGGTCATCAAATCACATAAACTCATAATACCGATCGTCACCGAACTTTAAGCGTGCGGACCCTACGGGTTCGAGAACTATGTAGACATGACCGAGACACGTCTCCGGTCAATAACCAATAGCGGAACCTGGATGCTCATATTGGCTCCCACATATTCTACGAAGATCTTTATCGGTCAAACCGCATAACAACATACGTTGTTCCCTTTGTCATCGGTATGTTACTTGCCCGAGATTCGATCGTCGGTATCTCAATACCTAGTTCAATCTCGTTACCGGCAAGTCTCTTTACTCGTTCCGTAATACATCATCCCGCAACTAACTCATTAGTTACAATGCTTGCAAGGCTTATAGTGATGTGCATTACCGAGTGGGCCCAGAGATACCTCTCCGACAATCGGAGTGACAAATCCTAATCTCGAAATACGCCAACTCAACAAGTACCTTCGGAGACACCTGTAGAGCACCTTTATAATCACCCAGTTACGTTGTGACGTTTGGTAGCAGACAAAGTGTTCCTCCGGTAAACGGGAGTTGCATAATCTCATAGTCATAGGAACATGTATAAGTCATGAAGAAAGCAATAGCAACATACTAAATGATCAAGTGCTAAGCTAACGGAATGGGTCAAGTCAATCACATCATTCTCCTAATGATGTGATCCCGTTAATCAAATGACAACTCATGTCTATGGTTAGGAAACATAACCATCTTTGATTAACGAGCTAGTCAAGTAGAGGCATACTAGTGACACTCTATTTTGTCTATGTATTCACACATGTATCAAGTTTCCGGTTAATACCATTCTAGCATGAATAATAAACATTTATCATGACATAAGGAAATAAAGGAATAACTTTATTATTGCCTCTAGGGCATATTTCCTTCAGTCTCCCACTTGCACTAGAATCAATAATCTAGTTCACATCGCCATGTGATTTAACACCAATAGTTCACATCACCATGTGATTAACACCCATAGTTCACATCGCTGTGTGACCAACACTCAAAGGGTTTACTAGAGTCAATAATCTAGTTCACATCACCATGTGTTTAACACCCAAAGAGTACTAAGGTGTGATCAAGTTTTGCTTGTGAGAGAAGTTTAGTCAACGGGTCTGCCACATTCAGATCTGTATGTATTTTGCAAATTTCTATGTTTACAATGCTCTGCACGGAGCTACTCTAGCTAATTGCTACCACTTTCAATATGTATCCAGATTGAGACTCTGAGTCATCTGGATCGGTGTAAAAGCTTGCATCGACATAACCTTTTACGACGAACTCTTTTATCACCTCCATAACCGAGAAATATTTCCTTAGTCCTCTTAGGTAACTAAGGATAACTTTGACCGCTATCCAGTGATCTATCCCTAGATCACTATCGTACCTCCTTGCTAAACTCATAGCAAGGCACACAACTGGTCTGGTACATAGCATGGCATACTTTATAGAACCTATGGCTGAGGCATAGGGAATGACTTTCATTCTCTCTCTATCTTCTGCCGTGGTCTTGCTTTGAGTCTTACTCAACTTTATACCTTGAATACAGGCAAGAACTCTTTCTTTGACTGATACTTTTTGAACTCCTTCAAAACTTTGTCAAGGTATGTGCTTTGTGAAAGTCTTATTAAGCGTCTCGATCTATCCTTATAGATCTTGATGCTCAATACTTAAGCAGCTTCACCGAGGTCTTTTATTGAAAAATTCTTATTCAAGTATCCTTCTATGCTATCCAGAAATTCTATATCATTTCCAATCAGCAATATGTCATCCACATATAATATCAGAAATGCTACAGAGCTCCCACTCACTTTCTTGTAAATACAGGCTTCACCATAAGTCTGTATAAAACCATATGCTTTGATCACCTTATCAAAGCATATATTCCAACTTCGAGATGCTTGCACCAGTCCATAGATGGATCGTTGGAGCTTGCACACTTTGTTAGCACCTTTAGGATTGACAAAACCTTCTGGTTGCATCATATACAACTCTTCTTTAATAAATCCATTAAAGAAATGTAGTTTTGACATCCATTTGCTAGATTTCATAAAATGCGGCAATTGCTAACATGATTCAGACAGACTTAAGCATCGATACGAGTGAGAAAATCTCATTGTAGTCAACACCTTGAACTTGTCGAAAACCTTTTGCGACAATTCGAGCTTTGTAGATAGAAACACTACTATCAGCGTCTGTCTTCCTCTTGAAGATCTATTTATTCTCAATGACTTGCCGATCATCGGGCAAGTCAACCAAAGTCCATACTTTGTTCTCATACATGGATCCCATCTCAGATTTCATGGCCTCAAGCCATTTCGCGGAATCTGGGCTCATCATCGCTTCCTCATAGTTCGTAGGTTCGTCATGGTCTAGTAACATGACTTCCAGAACAGGATTACCGTACCACTCTGGAGCGGAACGTACTCTGGTTGACCTACGAGGTTCTGTAGTAACTTGATCTGAAGTTTCATGATCATCATCATTAGCTTCCTCACTAATTGGTGTAGGCATCACTGGAACTGATTTCTGTGATGAACTACTTTTCAATTCAAGAGAAGGTACCACTACCTCATCAAGTTCTACTTTCCTCCCACTCACTTCTTTCGAGAGAAACTCCTTCTCCAGAAAGGATCCATTCTTAGCAACAAATATCTTGCCTTTGGATCTGTGATAGAAGGTGTACCCAATAGTTTCTTTTGGGTATCCTATGAAGACGCACTTCTCCGATTTGGGTTCGAGCTTATCAGGCTGAAGCTTTTTCACATAAGCATTGCAGCCCAAAACTTTAAGAAACGACGCTTAGGTTTCTTGCCAAACCACAGTTCATACAGTGTCGTCTTAACGGATTTAGATGGTGCCCTATTAAACGTGAATGCAGCTGTCTCTAATGCATAACCCCAAAACGATAGTGGTAAATCGGTAAGAGACATCATAGATCGCACCATATCTAATAAAGTATGGTTACGACGTTCGGACACACCATTACACTGTGCTGTTCCAGGTGGCGTGAGTTGCGAAACTATTCCACATTTTTTAAATGAAGACCAAACTCGTAACTCAAATATTTGCCTCCGCGATCAGATCGTAGAAACTTTATTTTCTTGTTACGATGATTTTCTACTTCACTCTGAAATTCTTTGGACTTTTCAAATGTTTCAGACTTTGTGTTTCATTAAGTAGATATACCCTTATCTGCTCAAATCATCTGTGAAGGTCAGAAAATAACGATACCCGCCGCGAGCCTCAATACTCATCGGACCGCATACATCGGTATGTATTATTTCCAATAAGTCCGTAGCTCGCTCCATTGTTCCGGCGAACGGAGTTTTAGTCATCTTGCCCATGAGGCATGGTTCGCAAGCATCAAATGATTCATAATCAAGTGATTCCAAAAGTCCATCAGTATGGAGTTTCTTCATGCGCTTTACACCAATATGACCTAAACGGCAGTGCCACAAATAAGTTGCACTATCATTACTAACTTTGCATCTTTTGGCTTCAATATTATGAATATGTGTATCACTACGATCGAGATTCAATAAACCATTTACATTGGGTGTATGACCATAGAAGGTTTTTATTCATGTAAACAGAACAACAATTATTCTCTAACTTAAATGAATAACCGTATTGCAATAAACATGATCCAATCATATTCATGCTCAACGCAAACACCAAATAACATTTATTTTGCAATAAACATGATCCAATCATATTCATGCTCAACGCAAACACCAAATAACATTTATTTAGGTTCAACACTAATCCCGAAAATAGAGGGAGTGTGCGATGGTGATCTTATCAACCTTGGAATCTCTTCCAACACACATCGTCACCTCATCCTCAACTAGTCTCTGTTCATTTTGCAACACCTGTTTCGAGTTACTAATCATAGCAAATGAACCGGTATCAAATACCCAGGGGCTACTATGAACACTAGTAAAATACACATCAATAACATGTATATCAAATATACCTTTGTTCACTTTGCCATCCTTCTTATCCGCCAAATACTTGGGGCAGTTCCGCTTCCAGTGACCAGTCCCTTTGCAGTAGAAGCACTCAGTTTCAGGCTTAGGTCCAGACTTGGGCTTCTTCCCGGGAGTAGCAACTTGCTTGCTATTCTTCTTGAAGTTCCCCTTCTTCCCTTTGCCCTTTTTCTTGAAACTAGTGGTCTTGTTAACCATCAACACTTGATGCTCTTTCTTGATTTCTACCTTCGTTGATTTCAGCATCACGAAGAGCTCGGGAATCATTTTTGTCATCCCTTGCATATTATAGTTCATCACAAAGTTCCAGTAACTTGGTGATAGTGACTAGAGAATTCTGTCAATTACTATCTTATCTGGAAGATTAACTCCCACTTGATTCAAGCAACTGTAGTACTCAGACATTCTGAGCACATGCTCACTGGTTGAGCTATTCTCCTCCATCTTGTAGGCAAAGTATTTGTCAGAGGTCTCATACCTCTCGACACGGGCATGAGTCTGAAATACCGATTTCAGCTCTTGGAACATCTCATATGCTCCGTGGCGTTCAAAATGTTTCTGAAGTCCCGATTCTAAGCCGTAAATCATGGCGCACTAAACTATCAAGTAGTCATCATATCGAGCTTGCTAAACGTTCATAACGTTTGCATCTGCTCCTGCAATAGGTCTGTCACCTAGCGGTGCATCAAGGACATAATTCTTCTGTGCAGCAATGAGGATAATCCTCAGATCATGGAACTAGTCTGCATCATTGCTACTATCATCTTTCAACTTAGTTTTCTCTAGGAACATATCAAAATTCAAAGGAACAGTAGCACGGGCCATTGATCTACAACAGCATAGACATGCAAAATACTATCAGGTACTAAGTTCATGATAAATTTAAGTTCAATTAATCATATTACTCAAGAACTCCCACTTAGATAGACATCTCTCTAATCATCTAAGTGATCACGTGATCCAAATCAACTAAACCATAACCGATCATCACGTGAAATGGAGTAGTTTTCAATGGTGAACATCACTATGTTGATCATATCTACTATATGATTCACGCTCGACCTTTCGGTCTCAGTGTTCCGAGGCCATATCTGCATATGCTAGGCTCGTCAAGTTTAACCCGAGTATTCTGCGTGTGCAAAACTGGCTTGCACCCGTTGTAGATGAACGTTGAGCTTATCACACCCGATCATCACGTGGTGTTTCGGCACGACGAACTTTGGCAACGGTGCATACTCAGGGAGAACACTTTTAGCTTGAAATTTAGTGAGAGATTATCTTATAATGCTACCATCAAACAAAGCAAAATAAGATGCATAAAGGATAAACATCACAAGCAATCAATATAAGTGATATGATAAGGCCATCATCATCTTGTGCTTGTGATCTCCATTTCCGAAGCACCGTCATGATCACCATCGTTACTGGCATGACACCTTGATCTCTATCGTAGCATCGTTGTTGTCTCACCAACTATTGCTTCTACAACTATCGCTACCGCTTAGTGATAAAGTAAAGCAATTATAGGGCGATTGCATTGCATACAATAAAGCGACAACCATATGGCTCCTGCCAGTTGCCGATAACTCAGTTACAAAACATGATCATCTCATACAATAAAATATAGCATCATGTCTTGACTATATCACATCACAACATGCCCTGCAAAAACAAGTTAGACGTCCTTTACTTTGTTGTTGCAAGTTTTACGTGGATGCTACGGGCTGAGCAAGAACCGTTCTTACCTATGCATCAAAACCACAACGATAGTTCGTCAAATTAGTGCTGTTTTAACCTTCACAAGGACCGGGCGTAGCCACACTCGGTTCAACTAAAGTTGGAGAAACTGACACCCGCTAGTCACCTGTGTGCAAAGCACGGCGGTAAAACCAGTCTCGCGTAAGCGTACGCGTAATGTCGGTCCGGGCCGCTTCATCCAACAATACCGCCGAACCAAAGTGTGACATGCTGGTAAGCAGTATGACTTGTATCGCCCACAACTCACTTGTGTTCTACTCGTGCATATAACATCTACGCATAAAACCAGGCTCGGATGCCACTGTTGGGGAACGTAGTAATTTCAAAAAATTTCCTACGCACACACAGGATCATGGTGATGCATAGCAACGAGAGGGGAGAGTGTGTCCACGTACCCTCGTAGACCGAAAGCAGAAGCGTTAGCACAACGCGGTTGATGTAGTCGTACGTCTTCACGATCCGACCGATCCAGGTACCGAACGCACGGCACCTCCGAGTTCAGCACACGTTCAACTCGATGACGTCCCGCGAGCTCCGATCCAGCAAAGCTTCACAGGAGAGTTTCGTCAACACGACGGCGTGGTGATGGTGATGATGATGCTACCGACACAGGGCTTCGCCTAAGCACCGCTGCGATATGATCGAGGTGGATTATGGTGGAGGGGGGCACCGCACACGGCTAAGAGATCAATGATCAATTGTTGTGTCTATGGGGTACCCCCTGGCCACGTATATAAAGGATGGAGGGAGGAGGAGGCCGGCCCTCACAGGCCACGCCCAAGGTGTGGAGTCCTACTACGACTCCCTAGTCCTAGTAGGATTCCACCTCCCACATGGAATAGGAAAAGGGGAAGGGAGAAGGAGAAGGAAGGAAGGGGGCGCCCCCTTTCCCTAGTCCAATTCGGACCAGTCCATGGGGAAGGGGCGCAACCACCCTTGAGGCCTTTCTCTCCTTTCCCGTATGGCCCATTAAGGCCCAATACGAATTCCCGTAACTCTCCGGTACTCCGAAAAATACCCGAATCACTCGGAACCTTTCCGATGTCCGAATATAGCCTTCCAATATATCGATCTTTACCTCTCGACCATTTCGAGACTCCTCGTCATGTCCCCGATCTCATCCGGGACTCTGAACAAACTTCGGTCATCAAATCACATAAACTCATAAAACCGATCGTCACCGAACTTTAAGCGTGCGGACCCTACGGGTTCGAGAACTATGTAGACATGACCGAGACACGTCTCCGGTCAATAACCAATAGCGGAACCTGGATGCTCATATTGGCTCCCACATATTCTACGAAGATCTTTATCGGTCAAACCGCATAACAACATATGTTGTTCCCTTTGTCATCGGTATGTTACTTGCCCGAGATTCGATCGTCGGTATCTCAATACCTAGTTCAATCTCGTTACCGGCAAGTCTCTTTACTCGTTCCGTAATACATCATCCCGCAACTAACTCATTAGTTACAATGCTTGCAAGGCTTATAGTGATGTGCATTACCGAGTGGGCCCAGAGATACCTCTCCGACAATCGGAGTGACAAATCCTAATCTCGAAATACGCCAACTCAACAAGTACCTTCGGAGACACCTGTAGAGCACCTTTATAATCACCCAGTTACATTGTGATGTTTGGTAGCACACAAAGTGTTCCTCCGGTAAACGGGAGTTGCATAATCTCATAGTCATAGGAACATGTATAAGTCATGAAGAAAGCAATAGCAACATACTAAACGATCAAGTGCTAAGCTAACGGAATGGGTCAAGTCAATCACATCATTCTCCTAATGATGTGATCCCGTTAATCAAATGACAACTCATGTCTATGGTTAGGAAACATAACCATCTTTGATTAACGAGCTAGTCAAGTAGAGGCATACTAGTGACACTCTATTTTGTCTATGTATTCACACATGTATCAAGTTTCCGGTTAATACCATTCTAGCATGAATAATAAACATTTATCATGACATAAGGAAATAAAATAATAACTTTATTATTGCCTCTAGGGCATATTTCCTTCATCAGTAAGATTAACGGTCTACTTGTCACGGAAGTAAAGTCTATATATTGATCATGCCATGAAGAATCATCATAACTATGCGCTTTTCTATCAATTGACTAACACCCTATTTGGATGTAGGAAAAACTACTTGGAATTGGCAACCAGGAATTGCCAGACCAAATTCTATTGTTTGGCGTGGAATAGGATTTAGGCTTGGAAAAGTTGGCCCAATTCCAAGTGATCCACCCACGCACATCCGCCCCTCGCGCAAGGTTTCCGAGCGGACGAGCTCGGAAAGGCTCGGAAATGCCCCACAGCCCCCACCCCACTGATACGTCTCCAACGTATCTATAATTTTTGATTGTTCCATGCTGTTATATTATCATTATTGGATGTTTTACAATCATTTTATAGCAACTTTATATCATTTTTTGGGACTAACCTATTGACATAGTGCCCAGTGCCAGTTGCTGTTTTTTACTTCGTAGGAAATCAATACCAAACGGAGTCCAAATGCAGCGAAACTTTTTGGTGATTTTTTCTGGACCAGAAGACACAAGTTGGGCCAAGAAAGTACCTGAGGGGGGATCCGAGGGGAGCACAACCCACCAGGGCGCGCCTGGGGGCCCAGGCGTGCCCAAGTGGGTTGTTCCCACCTCGGCCACCTCCTGCACCGCCTCTTTGCTCTATAAATACCCCAATATTCCAGAAACCCTAGGGGAGTCGACGAAAATCAATTCCAGCCGCCGCAAGTTCCAGAAACCACAGATCCAATCTAGACACCATCACGGAGGGGTTCATCATCCTCTTTGGTGCCTCTCCGATGATGCGTGAGTAGTTCATTGTAGACCTACGGGTCCGTAGGTAGTAGCTATATGGCTTCCTCTCTCTCTTTTGATTCTCAATAAAATGGTCTCTTGGAGATCTATTTGATGTAACTCTTTTTGCGGTGTGTTTGTTGGGATCCGATGAACTTTGAGTTTATGATCAGATCTATGTTTTTATCCATGAAAGTTATTTGAGTATTTTGATCTCTTATATGCATGATTACTTATAGCCTCGTATTTCTTCTTCGAATCTTTGGTTTAGTTAGGCCAACTAGATCGATTTTTCTTGCCATGGGAAGAGGTGCTTTGTGATGGGTTCGATCTTACGGTGCTTGATCCCAGTGACAGAAGGGGAACCGACACGTATGTATCGTTGCTATTAAGGATAATAAGATGGGGTCCATTTCTACATAAATAGATCTTGTCTACATCATGTCATCGTTCTTATTACATTACTCTGTTTCTCCATGAACTTAATACACTAGATGCATGATGGATAGCGGTCGATGTGTGGAGTAATAGTAGTAGATGCAGGCAGGAGTCGGTCTACTAATATTGGACATGATGCCTATATAATGATCATTGCCTGGATATCGTCATAATTATTTTAAGTTCTATCAATTGCCCAACAGTAATTTGTTTACCCACTGTATGCTATTTTTCTCGAGAGAAGCCACTAGTGAAATCTACGGCCCCCGGGTCTATTTTCTCATCATATATTTTCATATCTATTTTGCTATTTGCCTTTTTATTTATTTGCCACTTTTATTTTTATATCTATATTTCTAAAAAAACCAAAAATATTTTTCTTCACTTTATTTTATTCGCGATCTATTTATCCAATCTACTACAATTTATCTCACGTCCGTTTGCCAATTTCTGGCGCCGTTACCCGAAAGGGATTGACAACCCCTTTAACACGTCGGGTTGCATGTATTTGTTCTTTGTGTGCAGGTGCTGTTTATGTAGTGTTGCTTGGTTCTCCTACTCGTTCGATAATCTTGGTCTCATCACTGAGGGAAATACCTACCGTTGTTGTGCTGCATCATCCCTTCCTCTTTGGGGAAAAACCGACGTAGTTCAAGCCAACATCAAAAGGAATTTCTGGCGCCGTTGCCGGGGAGACATGATAAACATCTACCAGGTTCCTAATCACAAATCTCATCTCCTTGCAATTTACATTATTTGCCATTTGCCTCTCGTTTTCCTCTCCCCCACTTCACAAAAATTTGCCGTTTTATTCGCCCTCTTTTTCGTTTGCCGTTTTCTCGTCAGATCTGTTTTTGAGTGCAATCTTGTTGCGTAGTCATGATGACTCAAGAGAACACCAAGTTGTGTGATTTCTCCAATACCAACAACAATGATTTTATTAGCACTCCGATTACTCCTCCCGCCACTAGTGCGGAGTCTTGTGATATTAATGCCGCTTTGTTGAATCTTGTTATGAAAGATCAATTTTCCGGTACTCCTAGTGAGGATGCTGCGTCCCATCTTAACACATTTGTGGAATTATGCGATATGCAAAAGAAAAAAATATGTGGACAATGATATTGTGAAGTTGAAATTATTCCCGTTTTCTTTGTGAGATCGTGGAAAAATTTGGTTTTCTTTTTTGCCTCGCAATAGTATCAATTCTTGGGATAAGTGCGAAGATGCTTTTATTACTAAGTATTTTCCGCCCATGAAAATTATTTCCCTTAGTATGCAAATCATGAATTTTAAGCAACTTGAGCATGAACATGTTGCGCAATCTTGGGAAAGAATGAAATTGATGCTAAGAAATTGTCCTACTCATGGTTTAAATCTTTGGATGATCATACAAAATTTTTATGCGGGATTGAATTTTGTTTCTAGAAATCTTTTAGATTCCGCCGCGGGTGGTACTTTTATGTAAATTACTTTGGGTGAAGGTACTAAATTGCTAGACAATATTGTGGCAAATTATTCACAATGGCATACCGAAAGAGCTCCTACTAGTAAAAAGGTTAATTCGGTTGAAGGAATTTCTTCTTTGAGTGAAAAAGTTGATGCTCTTATGAAATTGGTTGCTAATAAAAGTGCTCCTATTGATTTTAATGATGTGCCTTTGTCTACTTTGATTGAGCAAAATAGTGATGCCGTAGATGTGAATTTTATCTCTCGAAACAATTTCAATAACAATGCTTATAGAGGTAATTTTAATCCTAGGCCTTTTCCTAGTAATTCCTCTAATAATTATGGTAATTCCTATGGTAATCCTTCTTATAATAATAGGAACACCTCTGATTTTGAGAATAATATTAAAGAATTTAAAATGCTCAAAAGAATTTTAACACTACGATGGAAGAAAAATTGAGTAAGATTGATGATTTGTCTAGAAGCGTTGATAGAATTTCTCATGATGTAGAAAATCTCAAGATGAAAATTTTTGTGCCTAAGGTTGAAGAATCAATTAAAGCTTTATATGTTTCTATGGATGAAAGTAAGAAAAGAACCGCTATGCTTAGAGCTACAAGAGAATTTTTAGAAAAAGCATTTTCTAGTGATTGCTTTCACAAAGATGATGAAGATCTTAAAGTGATTGGTGTTTCTTCTATTGATTCCTTGTTTATTAAAATTAAAATTGATTAAAAAGGGACTGAGGAATAGTCAACTTTAGCTAGAAGGTGTCCCGATAATTTGGAGGGTGAAAATCTTGTTGAGAATATTGATAAAAGTGGGTTTGGAGAGGTCAAAAATTTAACCAGTGATGTGCCCACTCTTTTGGATTACAAAGACTTTAATTATGATAATTGATCTTTGATTGATTTTATTTCTTTTTTGCAATCCATGATAAATTCACCCCATGCCTATGAACAAAATAAAGCTTTTACTAAACATATTGTTGATGCTATGATGAAAGCTTTGGAAGAAAAGTTGGAATTAGAGATTTCAATTCCTAGTAAATTACATGATGAATGGGAACCTACTATCAAAGTCAAGATTAAAAAATTATGAGTGTTTTGCTTAATGTGATTTGGGTGCTAGTGTTTCTACAATTCCGAAATCTTTATGTGATGTGCTTGGTCTTACCGATATTGAAGAATGTTCTTTAAATTTGCACTTGGCGGATTCTACTATAAAAAAGCCTATGGGAAGAATTAATGATGTTCTTATTCTTGCGAATAGGAATTATGTGCCCATAGATTTTATTGTTCTTGATATTGATTGCAATCCGTCTTGTCCAATTATTCTTGGTAGACCGTTTTTGCGCACTATAGGTGCCGTGATTGATATGAAAGAAGGGAACATAAAATTCCAATTTCCTTTGAGAAAGGGTATGGAACACTTCCCTAGAACAATAATTAAGCCACCATATGAATCAATCATGAGGGCATCTTATGGATCTAGAAACAAATATGACAATACTTAGATCTTTGCATTATGCCTAGCTAAGGGCGTAAAACGATAGCGCTTGTTGGGAGGCAACCCAATGAATAAAATTTATTTTCGTCTTTTTCTTTCTGTTCTTGGGTGTTTGCACAATTATGCTACTGTTATGATTGTGTTTTTTGTGTTTTAATTAGTGTTTGTGCCAAGTAAAGCCTTTAGGATAGCTTTGGTGGTAGTTGATTTGATCTTGTTGGAAAACAGAAACTTTTGCGTCCAGTAATTTTTTTTTTAAAATTCATAGAAGCAACGAAAAATTCTGAATTTTTTACACAAGATTGATATACAAATTTTCTCTGTTGTCCTAAGTTTCAGAATTTTTATAGTTACAGAGGTATGAGAACAATTCGTATCTTTGCAGACTGTTCTGTTTTTGATAGATTCTGTTTTCTTTGCATTGTGTGCTTATTTTGATGAATCTATGGTTTGTATTGGAGGTTATGAGCCATGGTAAAGTTAGAATACAGTAGATATAATGCAAGAACAAAATTTGAATGGGTTTTCTACAGTACTTAAGTAAAGATTGGTTTTCTTATACTAACGGATCTCACGAAGGTTTTGTTGAGTTTTGTGTGATTGAAGTTTTCAAGTTTTGGGTGAGATCACGATGATGAAGGAATAAGGAGTAAGAAGAGCCTAAGCTTGGGGATGCCCCACGGCACCCCAATCCATTATCCAAAGAGAAGCAAGCAACTAAGCTTGGGGATGCCCGAGTGGCATCCTCTCTTTCTTCTAATGACCATCGGTATTTTCCTTGGAGCTATATTTTTCTTCGTCACATATCATGAGTTTTGCTTGGAGCGTCTTGTATGATATGAGTCTTTGATTGTTTTGCTTTTTATTTTAAGTCATGAATCCTTGCTGGACACACCTATTTGAGGGAGCCAAAATTATGCTATGAGTTGTTAGAATTGCTCTATATGCTTCACTTAAATCTTTATGAGCTATGGAATTGCTCTAGTGCTTCACTTATATCTTTTTGAGCACGGTGTGCTTTAGTATTTTTTAAGAAATGCTCTCATGCTTCACTTAGATTTATTTGAGAGTTAGTAATTTTTTTTAGAAATTCTCTCTTGCTTCACTTAAATTATTTTGAGAGAAGAAAATTTTTATGCTCACGTTCTTCACTTAGATTTGTTTAAGATATCAAAAACAACAAATGAAATTAGTACCAAAGTGATAGATATCCAAGAGGGATATAATAAAAACTTTCATGAAGATCATTGGACAAAATAAACTTGATTCCTTGTAATAGTTTTGCGATATGTTGATATAATATGTGAGTCATGTTGATGAGTAATTATGCTTTAGTAAGAATATTGGTGTTAAGGTTTGTTATTCCCTATGCAAGCACGAAAGTCAATAGTTATGCAATGAAATTACATCCTACTTGTGGTGCATTATTCGGTGTTAGTTATGCTTAATGCTAGCTTATGAGATTTTTCCTTTCTTGGTTGGATGCTTCTCAATCTTTTGCTAGCCTTCATTTGCACTAAGTATGATCACTACTTGTGCATCCAAAATCCTTAAACCAGTTTTGCCATCTGAGTCCACTATACCTACCTATATGCGGTATTTCCGTGCCGTTCTAGGCAAATTTGTATGTGCCATCTCTAATTTCAAAATAAATTTCTCTTTTGTGTGCTCGTACCGCTCATGAAACGGTAGGGGGTGGCTGATATATTTCCATGCTAGATGTGTTATTCTCAAGATGAGTGTTTATTCACTTGTCATTGCATGAGAATATGGCAAAGGTATTAGGGGTGCCCTGTCCCGAAATGAAAAATGAATTTACTTTATGTTGTCAAATAATAAATTCCATGGAAAGTGTTGGTATGGAGGGCACCCGTGGATACGGCTAGCCATGGAAAGTGAAAGTATGGTGGAAAAAGGAATAAACTTTATTTTCTGTTTGGGAACCGCCTATGATATATCTAGCATGGAAAGTATTGGGAACTACTCGATCATTTTCATTAACAGGAAAAGCATGCCACCCAAAATGTTTTATCTCTACTTTTTTCGCTTTGAGCTCTGGCACCTCTACAAATCCCTACTTCCCACTGCGAAGGGCCTTTCTTTTACTTTATGCAATTTTTATTTTGAGTCTCCATCTTCTCTTAAAAAGCACCAACTAAGGGGCACTATAATCGTACTGGAGCATTGGGTGTAGCTAATATGCGAGTGTGTTTCATGAATGGATCAATGATAGAGCATAATGGGCTAGGGATAACTTGCTTTAGTGTTGATATTTTGAAAGACATGGTTGCTTGTTGATATGCTTGAGTATTGAAATCTTCATGTCAAAACTAGACTATTGCTTTGAATCATATAAAAGTCCAAATGTCCATGCTACAAGAAAAGAATATGTGATGAACACGTTAGGCAGCATTCCACATCAAAAATTCTGTTTTTATCATTTACCTACTCGAGGACGAGCAGGAATTAAGCTTGGGGATGCTGATACTTCTCCAACGTATCAATAATTTTTGATTGTTCCATGCTGTTATATTATCATTCTTGGATGTTTTACAATCATTTTATAGCAACTTTATATCATATTTTGGGACTAACCTATTGACATAGTGCCCAGTGCCAGTTGTTGTTTTTTGCTTGTTTTTTACTTCGCAGGAAATCAATACCAAATGGAGTACAAACGTAGCGAAACTTTTTGGTGATTTTTCTGGACTAGAAGACACAAGTTGGGCCAAGAAAGTACCTGAGGGGGGCTCCGAGGGGAGCACAACCCACCAGGGCGCGCCTGGGGGCCCAGGCGCGCCCAGGTGGGTTGTGCCCACCTCGGCCACCTCCCGCACCGCCTCTTTACTCTATAAATACCCCAATATTCCAAAAACCCTAGGGGAGTCGACGAAAATCAATTCTAGCCGCCGCAAGTTCCAGAAACCACAGATCCAATCTAGACACCATCACGGAGGGGGTTCATCATCCTCATTAGTGCCTCTCCGATGATGCGTGAGTAGTTCATTGTACACCTATGGGTCCGTAGGCAGTAGCTAGATGGCTTCCTCTCTCTCTTTTGATTCTCAATACAATGGTCTCTTGGAGATCTATTTGATGTAACTCTTTTTGCGGTGTGTTTGTTGGGATCCGATGAACTTTGATTTTATGATCAGGTCTATGTTTTTATCCATGAAAGTTATTTGAGTCTTTTGATCTCTTATATGCATGATTACTTATAGCCTCGTATTTCTTCTTCGAATCTTTGGTTTAGTTAGGCCAACTAGATCGATTTTTCTTGCCATGGGAAGAGGTGCTTTGTGATGGGTTCGATCTTACGGTGCTTGATCCTAGTGACAGAAGGGGAACCGACACGTATTTATCGTTGCTATTAAAGATAACAAGATGGGGTCTATTTCTACATAAATAGATCTTGTCTACATCATGTCATCGTTCTTATTGCATTACTCCGTTTCTCCATGAACTTAATACACTAGATGCATGCTGGATAGCGGTCGATGTGTGGAGTAATAGTAGTAGATGCAGGCAGGAGTCGGTCTACTAATCTTGGACGTGATGCCTATATAATGATCATTGCCTGGATATTGTCATAATTATTTGAAGTTCTATCAATTGCCCAACAGTAATTTGTTTACCCACCGTATGCTATTTTTCTCGAGAGAAGCCACTAGTGAAATCTACGGCCCCCGGGTCTATTTTCTCATCATATATTTTCAGATCTATTTTGCTATTTGCCTTTTTATTTATTTGCCACTTTTATTTTCATATCTATATTTCTAAAAAAACAAAAATATTTTGCTTCACTTTATTTTATTCGCGATCTATTTATCCAATCTACTATAATTTATCTCACGTCCGTTTGCCAATTTCTGGCGCCGTTACCCGAAAGGGATTGACAACCCCTTTAACACGTCGGGTTGCAAGTATTTGTTCTTTGTGTGCAGGTGTTGTTTACGTAGTGTTGCTTGGTTCTCCTACTGGTTCGATAACCTTGGTCTCATCACTGAGGGAAATACCTACCGTTGCTGTGCTGCATCATCCCTTCCTCTTTGGGGAAATACCGACGTAGTTCAAGCCAACATCACCCGCGTACCTGTTCGCTCGTTCCCTGGATGAGCTGCTCTCGCTCCCGACTCCCCTGAAGCAACCGCCGCCGGCGGCAGTCAGTTCTCCGACCCTCCTCTCCCTATCCCTCCCCCTCCCCCATCCGTCCCCTCCCTCCTCTCCCTCCCATCCGTCCCCTCATCCTCTTCCATGGTTCTCTGGCCATGGCGTGACCTCCTCCGGCTAGGCCCTCAAACCCTATATTCTGTAGAAGGGGATTTACGGCGGGAATAGGTCGTCCGCAGGGGAACGACGGTGGTAGTGGAACGATGGCGTGAGTGGCGCCATACCCTCTCGTGTGGAGCTCGAATTTTTGTGGTGTCCATAGGGGAACTCGAATTTTTGTGGTGTTCACTATACCTCCTCAGATGCAGTCCAATGCCTCGAATTTAAGAGCTCGAATTTGTGTGTTGCTAAAGTATGATTTTTTTGAACTATGCAGGTTCCCAGGGGATTTAGAGCTCAAATTTCCGTGGTGCCAAGGTATATTATCTACTCCTACTTCATGTTTGTACTGTGATTTTGTATTTTCATTTATACACATGTTGTTGCGATGGTTTATTATGTATCAATGCTCTGAATAACTCATGGACAAATGGTGTGTGCATTGTAGCTTTTTTCGTCATGTCTCAACAAGAGTTGGTTGCCTACATTACCGAAGAGAACAAAAGAAGAAAAAGAAAGAGGGTATTGTTGACAAAGCAGCATTTCAAAATGTCATGTCTACCATTTGCTTATCTCAGTTCTCAGAGGGCATCGAGGAATTTCGGATGCTTCGATGATGATTAGGAAAAGGTTGCATATCGGAAGTATATATTGAAACAAACTTATGAGGGATCCGAGACAACTTGCTATGACAAGCTACGCTTAACTAAAAGAAACTTCCATGATCTTTGTGCTATGTTGCGTGAGAAGTGTGGTCACTTTTGTGACGGTAGAAGAAAGTGTTGCTATGTTCTTACAAGTTGTTGGACATGGACTTAAAATGAGGATGTTGGGTGGCATGTACCAGCGTTCTTTAGAGACTATCAGTAGGCATTTCTCTACTGTGTTATCAGCCATCCTATCTCTAACTGGGGAGTTTATCAAGCTTCCTGATCCTTCTATCACCCCTCTCAATGATTACAAGTGGAAGTGGTTTCCTAATGCACTTGGAGCACTAGATGGGTGTCATATTCCTGTGTTTGTTAATGCTGCCGACAAAGGGAGGTATAGGAATAGGCACCAAGATATCAGCACTAACATGCTAGGTGTGGTTGACTGGAACATGAAATTTCTCTATGTTCTGCCTAGTTGGGAGGGTTCGGTATCGGACTCGAGAGTGCTAAAAGATGCTATGAGAATCGATCGCGAAGATGCATTTTTTGTACCACAGGGTACGACTCTTCCTATTTGCATTTCATTTCTCATATTTAATTGTTAACTAACTTATGTACTTGTCAATAGGAAAGTACTATCTTGTTGATGCTGGCTATACCAATGGACCTGGATTTCTATCTCCATTCAGATCTACTCGATACCACTTGAAAGAGTGGGTTGCAAGTCAACAACAACCCCAAAATGAAAAGGAGTTGTATAACTTGTGCCATGCTCGTGCTAGAAATGTTGTGGAGAGAACCTTTGGCTTATCGAAGAAAAAATGGGCCATCTTGCGTTCTTATTCTTTCTTTGACATAGAGGACCAGGTAACACATTTCCATTTGATTGTTCATATGGGCCATCCCGTGTTCCTTCTTTGACGATAAACTAAATATTTGCAAATTTGACTTATTAATGCGTGTTGTGTGTTACACAACTATGCAAGGGATAGGCAGGATATGAGAGATAATTTGTTGCTTCCGGAAGTCGACGCTGAGCTAGCGGCTATGACTCTAGAACCTGCAGATGATGCTACTTTAATTAGAAGTGTCCAACAAACAAATGCATGGTCCAATTTTAGGCAGCAAATTGCGGACGAGATGTATGTCGAGTACCTTGTAGCGCATGGAGAACTAGAGATCGAGTAGATAAGTAGTGATGGAGTACAGAGATAGCTGATGGTGCCTTTTTTGTGCTAGCTTGGTGATGGTGCCCTTTTTTGTGTGGTAGCATGCTGGCCGTGATGGTGCCTTGTGTGTGATATTTTGTACATGCTTCATCTTTTGTTCGTACTAATATATATGTTTTACCTTACTCGTACTTGCTCTTTTAATCTTACTTTTAGGCACATACATTTATTTTACTTGCAGAAGCATGGCAAAAAAAGGAAAAAAAATAGAGTTTACCTTACATGGACTCCTGAGATGGACACGACATTGTTGGCCGTCCTTGTTGAGCATCACAACAATGGTGACCATGCTCAAAATGGTTGGAAGCCACATGTGTATAATGCTTGCATTAAGCATGTCAAGGATACATGTGATGTTGACATTACGAAGGAAAACATAATATGAAGAATTAAAACATTTGACAAGCATTATGAGATCATTACCAAGATGCTTGCTCAGAGTGGCTTTGGATGGGATTGGGTAAAGAACATGGTGTCGGTTGATAGTGACGAAGTGTGGTCTCGATATGTGGAGGTACCTAATAGCAAATTTATTTTTTGGTTATTTTTGCAACTTCAATATCATCTCTAACATTTGTGTGCTTTGTGTAGACTAACAAGGATGCACGTGCCTATAGGAACAAGGTAGTGCACAATTGGGAGTCTATCAACACCATATATTCAAAAGATCATGCGACCGGTGCAAGTGCTAAGACAGGAGCTGAATGTGTTCAAGACACACCCGTTGTTGAAGAAGCTCCTGAGGTGCCTCAGAAGAGGCAACACACTGGGGATGCTATCTTGTGCATGATGGGAAAGATGAAAATGTCTTTTGATGATGCTTTGAAGACAACCGAGCCACTTCCTATGCCAAAGGTGACTCCTCCAACTGAAATCCTTGATGCACTAAAGAAGATACCAAATTTGGAGGACAGTGATATGCTGAGAGCTTATGGAAAATTGATCGTCAATGAGCGCTTGTTTGAAGCACTCATGGCGCTACCAGAGGAGTTAAGGAAGCCATGGCTCTTGACCTTGGATTGATTGTTACTTTCCTGTTTGGTTCATGTATGGACTACTATGTACTTTGTTGTTTGTGAACTACCCACTTGTGCTATGTGTAAGAGACATAAACTACCAAAATTATTATCCATGTTGTGTTCTTGGTACTTAAAAACTATTTTGTGTCATGCTTCCATTTTCCATATTTATTTCTACTTGTGTTATTGTTTTGACCTTATTTGATACATTAATGTTATTATGTGTGTAAAATAATATATATATATATATATATATATATTCAAATATACACATAATGCTATTTTGCATACATGTACAGAAGTTTATATTGTCCAAACACAAAAAAAATATAATTCCATGGTTTGTACATCCAAACAGCATTTGGAATTGGGTGCTACCCCGTGATTCCAACAGTAAATTCCATGCACAACCAAACAATAGAATTCGAATTGGAGCCCATTTCCTTTCCATCTTGGATTTGGAATTTCCAGTCATATTCAATTCCAAGCAGTTTTTCCTACATCCAAACACAGCTTAACAATAATTTATGTACCCACCGTTGCTATAATCAAGAGAGAGATGCCTCTAGTGAACCTATGGCTCCCGGCTCCATCTTCCATGTTTACTAAGACCATAAAACTACTTGCTGCAATTTATTTTATTTTATTTTATTTTATCTATCTACCACTATCAGATTTAATCCTTGCAATTGGCGAAAACAAGGGGATTGACAACCCTCTTGCCTTCATTGGGTGCAAGCAATTGTTGTGTGTGTGTGTGTGTGTGTGTTTGCAAGTACCGCTTACCTTGTTTGTGTGGTGTCTCCTACTGGTTCAATAGACCTTGGTTCTTAACTTAAGTAAATACTATCTGCTACTATACTACATCACCCTTCCTCTTCAGGGAAATCCCAACACTATCACAAGTAGCAACTTGCATTTGTACCAAAAAATATTAGACCTTAAATGTTTGTCCCAACTAAGTTCTCCATATATCTATGTTGTGAAATGTAGTAAAAAATTTCCCTCCCTATGGATCAAGAACCAGGATCACTATGAAGACGCATACAAGGTTAGATCTCATCGTTGCCAACTTTGAGTTGCAGGAAAATAAGAGTTGGTGTAGATCGTTCTCGATGTCCCTCAAACCGTCCCATGCACGATCTTTCTATGGATTTCATACGTACAAGATCGATGATCCATCAGTGTTTCGCTTCTAGAGCTAGGTATCATCGGAGAACTGGAGGAGGGAGGATCCACCTCATGGCGTCTCAGATTTTTTTTGGAGAACTAGAGAGAGAAGAGGCACCCGAGATCACGGGAGAAGTTGTGTCTCTAGGGGGTGCCTCCTTGGGTATATATAGGTGGAGGGAGGGGGAGGCGGACTTGGAGGATGGGCCTCCCTCCCTTTGTGGTGGCGGCTAAGGGGTGGGCCCCATCTCGTAGGGTAATGCAGCAGAAAACAAAAAAGAATTTTGTCATACGCACCAGCCCAGGACCATTATGAAGATGCATACAAGGTTTGATCTAACCGTTATCAACTCATAGTGCAACATAAGTAGAGTTGGTGAAGATCATTGATGCAGATCCCTACAGCTAGCAATTTACAACCTTTCAACTGCGAGGATTTTCTCCCTCGGACAGTCCCTCAGACAGAACCTCGGACAGTCCCTCGAACAGAATATCAAACATACGACCTCTCTACCGGGTTGCACACATACGATGTCACCCTATTCAGTAGGGCTTCACTGTTCATAATTAATTCCTACCAGAGACTCGACAACCTTGTGGCAGTACGAAACTATTTCGTCGAGGAAAGAAAGAGAGGCAGCTCATTGCATGGCATGTGATGAGAAACTTGAGATGAAGTGGAGATCCCTCTCCACCCCTATTTATAGTGTGAGGAAGTGGTGGAGGGAGGCATGAGGATGAAATCCCAAAGGACCCCCCCCCCTTCACAAAGCAACACACCAAAGGCTGGAGGAAGCCCCATGGGGGGCGGACACACGTTGGCCAGCTAGACTTGGGCTCCCTCATGGGGGGTCTCCACCTCCACCAAAACATGCTCCACCATTTTGTGTGTGTGTGTGGGTGGGGGGGGGGGGGGGTTCCCCCAGGAGAGCCCCCCAACCATCACCCACTAAAATAGCGCCCCCATAAAACACTCCCCGCGATCCGGGGGATCTTGTCCCCCATTCAGGGACACTTTGTTTTTCGCGCATATTTTCTCCAGAAATTTTTTGGAAGGTCCTAGAACATTTCTGGCACCCTCTAAAATAATTCTAGACGTGTTCCAAACATTTCTGATATGATGGTTTTACTCCAAAACAATTTTTGGTTTTTCCGAAACACTTCCAGTTTTCTCTCCGAAACTTTTTCTTTGTCTCCGAAACATTTTCGATGACTTTCTCTTAGACTCCCTATCTTGTACTCAGAATATAGATGACCCTTAAGTGTGTGACCCTGTAGGTTTGGTGAAGTATAGACATGACCAGACACCTTCTGATCAATGATCAACAGAAAACTATGGACATCCATATTGACCACTATACCCACATGAATGAATATTTGAGTGAACCTTTAGTTATCGTGTGCTATTCTTGTTGCTTCACGATATGTTGCAAATACCCGAGGTGAGATTTATCGACATCCCCGTGAATCAATAACTTGTTCACTATGCTAGTTTCCTCGGTACCAGTTTTGTTATCTTTTCTCGTTCCGGCATCCCTGTGATCAAATCACACCGTGTCTGGCCAAATGATGATGGATACTGTAACATCGAGAGCGCCCCAAGAATATCTCTCCATCGTCCGAGGAGAAAATCCCAATCTTGAGTTATCTAGTCCCTTATCATACTTTTCTGTGAACCCGTAAGCCACCGTAATAGCCACCCTGTTAGAGATGACATTTAACAAACCCCAAAGTTCACGAAGCAAGTATGAAGGAAATCGATACTCTCATGGTCTAAGGAATTATGCAAACGTTTAACTTTCTATGTGTTATAAACCATTAACTGCAAATGTATCTAATAGCATAACAACAATTGGGTCAATTCAACACAAGTGTTCTTCTAACATTGTGTCCTCAAATTTGTCGGCATACTCATGCCCATGATCAGGAAAACATAACCATCATGCAACACTTGAGCTAGTCTTAGAGGCACGACTAGGAATACATTTTACCGTTTATTATTCCACACATGCTATGGGTTTTCCTCTGATCCTTTATGGATATACGGGCTCAAGGACCATTGCAGTTATAGCACAAAACATAAACATTAATTACAAACATGGAGATAAATAATAGTTGTTATTATTGTCTCTAGGGCATTTCTCATGCACACCCCTCCAACCCCAGCCGCACCAAAATTGGACTTGGTGGCCAATGCTAAGGAGGGGGGCGCCACCTGTATGGGCCTTAAGACCCATCTTGCCCCCTAATAGTCCTAGCCTATTTTGGGCGAGTTAATTGCACAGAAGTACCACAATTGGGGCATCACGTGCAGATTCGTACCAAGATTGCTAATTTTTGCATGTCAGTACCAACATTGTGCCAGGCCGTTGCAAATAAGGCTAAACCTGTGTTTTATACGTATTGACGCTCGATCTAACAGCTTGGGCCCACCCGTCAGGTGCCACGGTGGCCAATCAGCGTGTGCCCGCGCGCTGACGAGGACGAGCCGCTCTCTTACCCCGGTTTGGTCGCACCGGTTCGTCCCCCACCCCACCATTCCCCTCAAACCCTAGTCCCCGAGCGCGGCCATGGCATCAGCGACTTCGGCAAGCGGCGGTGACCTACCTTTCTATCGTAGTGGCCCGGCTGGCATTATGTACGGTGACGGCGGCGACGACTCCAGCTCCGCGTACTCGACTGACGACGACGATCTCTTGGAGCCGTTATTGTCCATGGAGCAGTGGTTGCGGTTGGCGCAGTTGTGGGTGGCGAACCCTAGCAGCAGCCATGATTTGACGCATGGACTTGGCGGTGTGCTGTAAGTATCCCCATCCCCCTCCTCTGATTTATGCAATTGGGGATTTTTAGGGTTTGTTCATCCTCTGCTTTATGCAATTGGGGATTAGGGTTTGTCCAATTAAAGTGAGTATCCTAGTACAATTACAGTAACCTAGTAACCTAGTGTAGTGCACTGCTTCCTCTCTAATTATTTCAATTACAGTAACAATTAGGGATTAGGGTTTGTCCAATTTAAGTATTCTATCCTTGTCTTTTTCCTTTAATTTGCTAGTGTTCTATCAAATTTTCTAGGGTAGTGCACTGCTTCCTCTCTAATTAGTTCTGAATAGTATTTAAGAATCCTTGTGTTAGTCTCAATTTTAGTAGTGTTAGTTTAATAGATTTATCTTACTGTTAACTGAAATAGGAAACTACATTGATTCATGTTCTGTTAACTGTAATAGTAAATTTATTTGAATTTTTCCTTCATTTGTTTCCTGTTCTGTTATGTTATACTCAAATTGTAGACTTACTGCAAAGTTACTTCAAATTTTCCTTTACTCTACTGTTGCTCTCCAAATTTAGAGTTAGGGTAATGAATACATGAAATTTCATTTGTTGTGCAGTTTGGATGAAGACATTTGGGAAGTAAGGATCCATTTTGATGCAAGAGAACCATTGGAGAGGAAGCTATGCAGTTCAGATATTACTTATCTGAATTTGGTTGCACTGATGGAAACACAAGGATTTAATGCATATGATTGTTTGTATCACATTGAAAATCCATCTTTAGGAGAGAAAGGGCTGGATTTGGTAGATAGTAATGCTGAATTACAGATGATAAAGAGGAAGATCCAGGATAATTTGGTGCTTAATTTGCTAGTTAGGGCTTGTCCACCCCCTGTTAGTGAATTTGAGAGGCAGCAATGTGAAAGGCAAGAATTGTCCACTGTTGTGTACCAAGAGCCTGTTGTGTTTGATCCGAGTGAGACTCCTATCTTAGCTATTGATCAACAAGGAGTAGTTTTTGAAAGTCAGCGTAGCAGCTCTACCACACCTCATCCTCCTGGTGGTTGCACACAAGAAAGCAAGAATGTAAATGCCAAGTTGAAAACTGTTTTGGAAGAAGAAGAAGAGGGATATCAAGGATATGAGGTATATGAGGACATTGATGCTTGTGCCTCTGATGAGGATGGTCAAATTGGAAGTGACCCTTATTATATGTGTGATGATGAAGATGTAGAGGTGGAAGAGGGAAAGAGACAAAGAGAGCAAGAAGTACAAGAGGAAGAATCAGATGATGAACAATCAGAGGAGGAAGAAGTGCTGCATTATGAGGGAGACACTGAAGTTAAGGACCCATTTGAGGTAGAGGAAGATAACACATTGGGATCATAAGAAGAACAAGCTATAGCTGTACCTGTAAAGAAGAAGCAGAAGCTGCCAGTTAGAAGAGGACCAACAACAAGGTCACATTCCAGTAAGTTACCAGAGGTTGAACCTGATTTCAGACCTTCATCACATGAAGAAGAGAAGGGTTTGGTGAGGGAGAGTGATGATGATGGTTTTGAGCCACTCTCATTTGTCCTACCAAAGAAAAGGAAGAGTAGGGCAAAGAAGAGGCCTGCTAGGAAGTGGTACAATGAGAAAATGGACCAACCACATGAACAACTCTGTCTAAAGTTGTGTTTTAGGGATCAACATCAATTCAGAGATGCTTTGTTGAATTTGCACATCACTCAGAGCAGGAATTTCAAGTATCACAGGAATTCAGATCAGAGGATAATTGTTGAGTGTACAGATAAACAATGCTAGTTCTTTATGGTGGCAGCAGTTATAAAAGGGGAGAAAACCTTTGTAATTAAGAAGATGAGAGACTAGAGCACACTTGCCCTAGTACTACTGAGACCACCAGGGTGAGTGCTAAGTGGCTAGCACAGAAATATGAGCACCTCTTCAGATCAGATATAACTACTGGCATTCAGACTATAATTGATGCATGCATGGAAAAATATGGTGTAGATGTGCCCAAGTGCATGGCATATAGGTCAAAGAACATAGCTATTGAAGCTATGTGAGGAGATCACAAGAAGCAATATCCTAGGCTTAGAGACTATGCTCAGACTATCATGGACACAAACCCTGGGAGTAGAGTAATAGTCACTACTGTTACTCCAATACCAACTGAACAAATTCCCCACACAGGCCCAAGATTTCATGCCATGTTCTTTTGCATCAATGGAGCAAGGGAGGGGTTTCTCAAGGGGTGCAGGCCATTCATTGGTTAGTTTCTGAACCTTGTGCACCACTTACATATTGTATCTCATTTAAATGTATTTAATTTTTGGAAATGTTGATCATGCAGGTGTTGATGGATGCTTTATTAAGCTCACTACAGGTGCTCAACTCCTTGCTGCCACAGGTAGAGATGGCAACAACAATATATATCCACTGGCATTTGGCATAGTTGGACAAGAGGACACACCTAGTTGGTGTTGGTTTCTACACCAACTCAAAATTTGCCTAGGGGGAGAAGTGAGACAGTTTGGACCATATACTATAATGTCAGATAGACAAAAGGTACGTGTATGCATATTTCATTTTGTTTTGCACAAGTGTTTACATTGGCTTGCAACACTTCAATTTGGTATCTTTCTTCTAGCTTGTAGCTTAGACTTGTTAAATTGTGTGTATCAGGGGTTACTGAATGCAGTGAATGCTTTGTTTCCAAACTGCAACCAAAGATTCTACCTTAGAAATTTATATGCAAATTTCCAAAATGCTGGGTTTAGGGGTGAAGATCTTAAGAAGTGCATGGATAATTCTAGCTATGCCTACAATGAACACAAATTTAATATTGCAATGAATGATCTCAGAGCTGAAAGTGAGAAAGCTTGGAAGTGGCTTAGTGCAATACCAAAAAAAGCATGGGCAAGGCATGCATTTGACACAAACTGCAAGACTGACTTGGTAGTGAACAACTTGTCTGAGGTGTTCAACAAGTACATTCTAGATGTTAGGAGAAAACCTATAAGGACAATGTGTGATGGGATAAAAGATAAGCAGATGGTGAGGTGGCACAGGAACAGAGAGAGTGGAAAGGCAGCAAGTTGGGAGATAACACCTCATTACAGCGAGAAGCTAAAGGTTGAGAAGGAGAGGGCCAGATACTGCAAGCCAATACAAGCTGGGGTGAACTTATGGCAAGTTACAAGTGGGCAGCAAACACATGCTATCAACCTGGAACTTGATACTTGTGGATGCAGGAAGTGGGACCTTAGTGGCATCCCATGCAACCATGCCATCTCTGCAATAAACAAGGCTAAAAGGTTTCCAGAGGATTATGTCAGGAAATTCTTCAAGAAACAAATTTATGTGGCAGCTTATGAACCAATGATCTTTCATGTTCTTGGTGAGCATGATTGGACAATGACCCCTGGTCCAGACATAGAACCACCTGCATTCAAAGTGAAGAGAGGAAGAAAGAAATAAAAGAGGATCAAGGGCAAATTTGAAGTACCAAAGCCAAAAGACACTTCAAGAATGGGGACTATAACATGTGGCAATTGTGGTCTCCAAGGGCATAGGTACACAAACTGTCTTAAACAGTTGAAGCCTGAGCTAGCTTTGAGGAAGAACAAACATGTGGTAAGAATGTTTCACCTTGAAGTATACTACTTTTTCCTTTCTTGTACATTTATTTCCAGTATTATTAACTGCTTTCCCTGTGAATGCAAGGCTACTCCAAGCAACTCACAGCCAAGAGCTGCTGGTCCTGCTCCTACACCACCATCAAGACAGGCAAGAGCTGTTGCTTCTGCTCCTACAACACCAGCAACACAGCCAAGAGCTGCTGCTACTACTACTACACCACCACCATCTGGAAGAGAAGGAGCTAGCAGAGGAGGAGCTGGCAGAGGTGCTCCAAGGCCATTCACTGCCCCTAGGCAATCTGCTACCTCCACTTCTGCTGCTATTCTTACTGATGGTACACACACTGGATGGATGGCCTACTTCACTGCTAGTGGTGCTGGCAGAGGAAGATCTGCCATGTAATGTTGAACTAATGTGCTGTTATTTTGGTTCATGCTACAATGTGCTGTTATGCTACAAAGTGATGCTAGAATGACTCATTGATGCATATGTGGATGCATATGTTGATAATTATGTTATGCTACAAAGTTTGAGAACATGATTTGATGCCTCTGTTGTTTTCTTTTGTTATGTGGATACACTTGATATATTGATGATCATGACCATGATATGATGCCTCTAATGTTTCTTTAACATGACTGAACTTGATATATTGATGATCATATTAAAGGATATGTTGTTATTTGTCCAAGGATATGTTAAAGGATATATTGATAATCATATATTAATGATTATGTTGATGGATATGTTGATGATCATATATTGATGATTATGTTGATGGAACCACCTAAACCAACCATTTAGGGTTTAGGGTGGCTCGGGGTCGACGAAACCACCTAAACTAACCATTTAGGCTTTAGGGTGGCTCGGGGTCGACGGTACCACCTCAACTAACCATTTAGGCTTTAGGGTGGCTCGGGGTCGACGAAACCACCTAAACTAACCATTTAGGCTTTAGGGCGGCTTGGGGTCGACGAAACCACCTCAACTAACCATTTAGGCTTTAGGGTGGCTCGGGGTCGACGAAACCACCTAACCTAACCATTTAGGCTTTAGGGTGGCTCGGGGTCGACGGAACCACCTAAACTAACCATTTAGGGTTTAGGGTGGCCCGGGGTCAACGGAACCACCTAAACTAACCATTTAGGGTTTAGGGTGGCTCGGGGTCGACGGAACCACCTAAACCAACCATTTAGGGTTTAGGGTGGCTCGGGGTCGACGGAACCACCTAAACCTACCATTTAGGCTTTAGGGTGGCTCGGGGTCGATGAAACCGCCTAAGCCTACCATTGAGGCTTTAGGGTGGCTCGGGGTCGACGGAACCACCTAAACCTACCATTTAGGGTTTAGGGTGGCTCGGGGTCGACAAAACCACCTAAAATAACCATTTAGGGTTTAGGGTGGCTCGGGGTCGACGAAACCACCTAAACTAACCATTTAGGGTTTAGGGTGGCTCGGGGTTGACGAAACCACCTAAACTAACCATTTAGGGTTTAGGGTGGCTTGGGGTCGACGGAACCACCTAAACTAACCATTTAGGCTTTAGGGTGGCTCGGGGTCGACGGAACCACCTAAACCTACCATTTAGAGTTTAGGGTGGCTCGGGGTCGACGGAATCACCTAAACCTAGTCTTCCAATCCATGATATAGCATAAGCATATAATATTGATATATCTTCCACTGCTAACATAAGCATCTAACAATCTTCCAATGCTAACATAAGAATCTAAGCATATACTATATCTGATCCATCTTCAAATGCATGATATCATCACTTATAGTGTAGCAATCATAGCAAACAATACTTACTGGAGTTCAACAGATTATAGGCATACACATCCATTTCTAGTCTAGCAATCATAGCACATAATACTTACTGGAGTTCAACAGATTATAGGCATACACAACCATTGTTCACAATAGATACTGGAGTTCAAGTTCAAATGCATAGTTCATCCTTTTCTCACAAAAGGATGAATAGCATAACTACTACATACATACACAACCATAGTTCACAATTAGTACAACCATACAGTACACAACCAGAATTCAAAGTTACTAGGTCATTACACAACCATCATTCCCAAAAGGTCAGCAATGCCCACTAATCACATATTCATCTTGTTCACTTCTGTAAGATGGCCTGGATCCCCTTGATCTTCTCCTTCAGCTTCTCCTGTCCCTTCATGAGCTCAGCAATCTGAAGCTCTAACTGGCACTTCTCTGCACTATGCTTTTCCTTTCCCTTAAGCAGATCAGCAACCTGAAGCTTCAACTCTAGCTTCTCTTGGGTGAGCTTCTCCTCACACTTTGTGAGCTCTGCATTCTTCAACTCCAAATTCATCCTAGCTTCACTCAGCACTTGCTTCTCTTTCATATTGTTCAACTTCAAGTTCTGGATGACTGTTGCTTGAGCTCTTGTCAGGTTAACTAGTAGTTCATACTTCTGATTAAGCTTCTGGGTCTCTGCATCTTTCTTTGCCATCTGAGTTGCCATCTCTGTCTTCATATCAGCCACCAGTTCACTTCTGCACTGCTGTTGATATGTAAGGTTAGACTGCAGATAACTGAAATCAATCACCCTTTCCTCCTGGAAATTCATAAGTTCATGCACATGTTGGACTAACTTGTCATAGTTGGCCTCTAGCTTGTTCTTCTCTTCTGTCAGATGATGAATAGCTAAAGCACTTTCAAGATTATCATTCACCCTAGCACTCTTACTATATTCAACCATTGCCCACAGCTTCAACAATGCATTCTGCATTGTTGGGGGCCATTGGTGATCAACCCATTCAACAAAGCCACAATTATGACCTTCCTGCAAAAACAGCAAGAAGAGCAACAGAGTTCATACCCCAAGTAAATACAGAAGAAGAGCAAGATCACTGCAAAAACAGCAAGAAGAGCTACATTGGTATTTCTACCTACCCACAAAATAATAGCATGTGCAAACCAGCATTCAGCTAAAGATTTTGGTACTCGGCTACAAAACTAGAGGAATCTCCTACTTCAACAGCAAATGCACTACATTTTTAACTAGTCAAGCTAAATTGTACATCGTTCAACACTCTATTGGTAATCAACTCCAACTGTAAAAGCATATGCACTACATGTTGTCAAGCAAAATAGCAAAATATTTAGCATCAGAACAAGAGCATATACACTAAAAAATAATACTACCATTGCACTAATTTTTTTTGCATCACTACAAGAGCATATCCACTAAATAGTGTCAAGCCAACATTAGCCTCCCGTACATGCACTCCTCCTCCAACATGTACCAATGCAAAACACCTCTGAATTCAACTACAAGAGCTTATGCAAAACCAGGTTTACTGACATTACACTAGATAAGCTACTGCATGTTAAATATGCCATTGTACTGATCTTATACTAAATAAGCTACTCGAGTACCACTATCAACCAAAACAACTATGCCATTGTACTCCAGTTAAATATGCCACTGTCAAACTAAGAAAAAAACAACTATGCCTACAATTCATACCGGCTCTGCACATGCTAAAAACCTCCTGCATGTGTCTGTTCCTTCAAAGGCAACAAGCCTCTCAGATGCCTTGCCGTGCTTTTCACATGGGGACATCAGATCCAGCTCAAGCCCCTTGTAATCTGGATCTTCAAGGCTGAAAGAGACCTGCAGAAGCTCGTACAAACACAATCGCCAAATCAAAACCCAGCTAAATCAACCAAATCAAGAAACCCCAATTCTGAAACCCTAACCCTAAACCTAGCTCAACTGTACTGACCTGGTTAAGCCCATCAGTGTAGGAGGAGGAGTGCATGTACGGGAGGCTAGACTGGTCGTCGCTGCTTTCGTCCTCGAAAACCATGGCGTCGGCAGCGCGGTGCGGCGGCCGGCGGTCGGGAACATGGGCGGCGGCGAGGGAGGAAACGAGCGAGGAGGAAGAGGGAAGAAGAATGGTGGGGTGGGGGACGAACTGGTGTGACCAGACCAGGGTAAGAGAGCGGCTCGTCCTCATCAGCGCGCGGGCACGCGCTGATTGGCCACCGTGGCACCTGACGGGTGGGCCCGAGCTGTCAGATCGAGCGTCAATACGTATAAAACACAGGTTTAGCCTTATTTGCAACGGACTGGAACAATGTTGGTACTGACATGCAAAAATTAGCAATCTTGGTACCAATCTGCACGTGATGCCCCAATTGTGGTACTTCTGTGCAATTAACTCATTTTGGGCAGACCATGGCACCTATAATAATTCCAGGGGCTCCCGGTAAGTCCCGGAGCCCCTCTACATAATTATTTACCCTCTTGGAACTTTTCCACCTATCCGGTTTTCTCCAAAATGCTGCTGGTTTCCCCAAAACACTATCGTCTCTCTCTGGAAACAATTTATGTTATTTCCGAATTTTAGCGATATTCTCTCAAACTCCTAACTCCAATAGTATTCAAAAAATCATAAACCCTTAAGCGTGTGACCCTGCAGGTTCAGTGAAATATAGACATGACCGAAACACCTTTCGTTCAATGATTAATAGCGGAATTTGGGACATCCATATTGATCCCTATATTCACATAAATGGTTATCGAGTGAACCTGTAGCTACCATATGCTATATCTTTTGCTTCATGATACTTTACAAAACCCGAGGTGAGATATATAGGCATCCCATGAATCAAACACATGATCACTATGACGTCTCCTCGTGACCGGTTTGTTCTCTTTTCTCATTCTCGTGTTTTGGCATCCCCGTGAGAATGTCACATTGTGTCTGGCCGGACGTTGATGAGTGCCGTCACACTGAGAGGCCCATAGGAATATCTCTCCATCACTAAAGGAGCAAATCCAAGTCTGAGCTATCTAGTCTCTTGGCATACGTTTTCGATGAACTTGGAGGTTGTCGTTATGATCACCTTGTTGCAGTTGGCGTTAGAACAACCCCAAAGTGCATCGTCTAGTATGAAGTAATTCGATACTCTCATGGTATAAGGAATTATGCATACGTTAACTTACCATATTATGGACTATAGACTTGTTACGAAATCAGATCCTGATACGACATACAACTTGGGTCAATTCAACACGAGTGTTCTTGTAACATCATGTCCACAATGTTGTCGGCATCATCGTTACACTTAACTCATGCCTTTTTTATCAGGAAAATAGAACCATGATGCAACACTGAGATATTCCTAGAGGCAATACTAGGAATCTATATTTACCATTTATAACTCTATACATGCATATGAGTTTTCCTATGAGCCTCTTGGTTTTCGCAGACTCGAGAACCATAACAGTTATAGCATAGGATATAAACATCAACCATAAACTTGGAATTAAATAATACATTCTTTATTTCCTCTAGGGCATATTCCAATTTCCAACAATCTGAACATATTGGAGCAATGTAGAGAAGACCCTCACAAATAGCAGGGTTTAGAGATAAAGTGGACGTGTGCAACCTTGTTAACCTTGGCTATAGTAGGAGGGGTTGGACTTACGAAAAGAAGGTGCCTGGAGGCTCATATTGTCATGTCCTCTTGGACCGAGCCCTTACTAGTACTACATGGCTAAACATCTTCCCCCATGTAGCACTTTATCAAGAGACGACAACGGGATCAGAACACTCTCCTATCTGGCTCAAAATGATGGTGCGGGAAGCTAGAAGCAATGTACGATCTTTGTTTCGGTATGAGTTATGAAGGAAATATGCCCTAGAGGCAATAATAAAGTTGTTATTTTATATTTCCTTATTCATGATAAAGGTTTATTATTCATGCTAGAATTGTATTGATCGGAAACTTAAATACATGTGTGAATACATAAACAAATACTGTGTCCCTAGTAAGCCTCTACTAGACTAGCTCGTTGATCAAACATGGTTAAGGTTTCCTAACCATGGACATGTGTTGTCATTTGATAATGGGATCACATCATTAGGAGAATGATGTGATGGACAAGACCCATCCGTTAGCTTAGCATAATGATCATTCAGTTTATTACCATCGCTTTCTTCATGTCAAATACATATTCCTTCGCCTATGAGATTATGCAACTCCCGGATACTGGGTGATCATAAAGATGCTCTACAGGTATCTCCGAAGGTGTTTGTTGAGTTGGCATAGATCAAGATTAGGATTTGTCACTCCGAGTTTCGGAGAGGTATCTCTGGGCCTTCTCGGTAATACACATCATAAGCTTGCAAGCAAATGACTAAGGAGTTAGTTACAAGGTGATGTATTACGGAACGAGTAAAGAGACTTGCCAGTAACGATATTGAACTAGGTATGAAGATACCGACGATCGAATCTCGGGCAAGTAACATACTGATGGACAAAGGGAATTACGTATGTTGTCATAACGGTTCGACCGATAAAGATCTTCGTAGAATATGTAGGAGCCAATATGGGCATCCAGGTTCCGCTATTAGTTATTGACCGGAGAGGTGTCTCGGTCATGTCTACATAGTTCTCGAACCTGTAGGGTCTGCACACTTAACGTTCGTTGATGATATAGTGTTATATGAGTTATATGTTTTGGTGACCGAATGTTGTTCGGAGTCCCGGATGAGATCACGGACATGAAGAGGAGTCTCGAAATGGTCGAGAGGTAAAGACTGATATATAGGACGATGGTATTTGGACACCGGAAGTGTTTCGGGACGTACCGAGAAGTAATCGGGTCACCGGACAGGGTTCCGGGCACCCCCCGGCAAGTTATGGGCCTTATGGGCCAAAGGAGGGAACAGACCAGCCCACAAGGGGGCTGGTGCGCCCCTTCCCTTGGTTTGCCAGTCCTATGTAAGGAAAAGGCGGAGGGCTAGCCCCTCCTTCCTTTCCCGCTCATGGGAGAAAGGAAGGGGGGGGGGCGCCACCCTCCCTTGCCTTTCCCCACGCTCCAAATAAGGAAAGGGGGGTGCGGCATGGGAGAGACCCCAAGTAGGATTCCCCCTACTTGGGCGCTCCCTTGGCTGCTCCTCCCTCCCTCCCACCTATATATATGTGGGAGGGGGGCGCCTAGCACATAACAGACAATTGCCTAGCCGTGTGCGGCGCCCCCTCCACCGTTTACACCCCCGGTCATATTTTCGTAGTGCTTAGGCGAAGCCCTGCGGAGATAACTTCACCGTCACCATCACCATGCCGTTGTGTTGTCGGAACTCATCGACTACCACGCCGTCTTGCTGGATCAAGAAGGCGTGGACGTCACCGAGCTGAATGTGTGCTGAACGCGGAGGTGCCGTACGTTCGGTACTCGATCGGTTGGATCGCGAAGAAAGTTCGACTACATCAACCGCGTTGTGAAACACTTTCGCTTATGGTCTACGAGGTTATGTAGACACACTCTCCCCTCTCGTTGCTATGCATCTCCTTGATAGATCTTGTGTGGGCGTAGGAATTTTTTTTTTGTTTTCATGCAACGTTGCAGAACAGTGGCATTCGAGCCAGGTCTATGCGTAGATGATATGCACGAGTAGAACACAAAGAGTTGTGGGAGGTGATAGTCATACTGCTTACCACCAACGTCTTATTTTGATTCGGTGGTATTGTGGGATGAAGCGGCCCGGACCAACCTTACATGTCCACGCACATGAGACCGGTTCCACCGACATACATGCAACTAGTTTTGCATAAAGGTGGCTGGCGGGTGTCTGTTTCTCCTACTTTAGTTGAATCAAATTTGACTACGGCCGGTCCTTGAAGAAGATTAAAACAACAAACTTGATGAATCACCGTTGTGGTTTTTGCCGTAGGTAAGAACGGTTCTTGCTAGAAGCCCGTAGCAGCCACGTAAAACTTGCAACAACAAAGTAGAGGACGTTTAACTTGTTTTTGCAGGGCATGTTGTGATGTGATATGGTCAAGACATGATGTGATATACATTATTGTATGAGATGATCATGTTTTGTAAGTTATCGGCAACCGGCAGGAGCCTTATGGTTGTCTCTTTATTGTATGAAACGCAAATGCGATGTAATTGCTTTACTTTATCACTATGCGTTAGCGATAGTTGTAGAAGCAATAGTTGGCGAGACGACCACGACGCAACGATGGAGATCAAGGTGTCGAGCCGGTGACGATGGAGATCATAACGATGCTTTGGAGATGGACATCATAACGATGCTTTGGAGATGGAGATCAAAAGCACAAGATGATGATGGCCATATCATGTCACATATTTTGATTGCATGTGATGTTTATCCTTTATGCATCTTATTTTGCTTAGAACGGTGGTAGCATTATAAGATGATCCCTTCACTAAATTTCAAGATAAAAGTGTTCTCCTAGAGTATGCACCGTTGCCAAAGTTCGTCGTTTCAAAGCACCACGTGATGATCGGGTGTGATAGACTCTACGTTCACATACAATGGGTGTAAGACAGTTTTGCACATGCATAATACTTGGGTTAAACTTGACGAGCCTAGCATGTACAGACATGGTCTCGGAACACTGGAGACCGAAAGGTTGAACGTGAGTCATATACTAGATATGATCAACATAGAGATGTTCACCATTGATGACTGCCCCATCTCACGTTATGATCGGACTTGGGTTAGTTGATTTGGATCACATATCACTTAGATAACTTAAGGGATGTTTATTTAAGTGGGAGTTCTTTAGTAATTTGATTAATTGAACTTCAATTTATCATGAACTTAGTCTTAATAGCTTTGCATATCTATGTTGTAGATCAATAGCTCGCGATATAGCTCCCCTATATATATTTTGATATGTTCCTAGAGAAAACTAAGTTGAAAGATGATGGTAGCAATAATGCGGACTGGGTCCGTGATCTGAGGATTATCCTTATTGCTGCACAGAAGAATTATGTCCTTGATGCACCGCTAGGTGACAGACCTGTTGCAGGAGCTGATGCAGACGTTATGAATGTTTGACAAGCTCGATATGATGACTACTTGATAGTTTAGTGCGCCATGCTTTACGGCTTAAATCGGGGCTTCAAAGACGTTTTGAATGCCATGGAACATGTGAGATGTTCCAAGAGCTGAAATTGGTATTTCAGACTTATGCCCGTGTTGAGAGGTATGAGACCTCTGACAAGTACTTTGCCTACAAGATGGAGGAGAATAGCTCAGCCAGTGAGCATGTACTCAGAATATCTGGGTACTACAATCACTTGAATCAAGTGGTAGTTAATCTTCCAGATAAGATAGTGATTGACAAAGTTCTCTAGTCACTATCACCAAGCTACTAGAGCTTCGTGATGAACTATAATATGCAAGGGATGACGAAAATGATTCCCGAGCGCTTCGCGATGCTGAAATCGGCGAAGGTATAAATCAAGAAATAGAATCAAATGTTGATGGTTAACAAGACCACTAGTTTCAAGAAAAAGGACAAAAGGGAAAGAAAGGGAACTTCAAGAAGAATGGCAAACAAGTTGTCGCTCCCATGAAGAAACCCAAAGCTAGACCCAAGCCTGAAACTGAGTGCTTCTACTGCAAAGGAAATGGTCACTGGAAGCGGAACTGCCCCAAATACTTGGCGGATAAGAAGGATGGCAAAGTGAACAAGGGTATATTTGATATACATGTTATTGATGTGTACTTTACTAGTGTTCATAGTAGCCTCTGGGTATTTGATACTGGTTCAGTTGCTAAGATTAGTAACTCGAAACAGGAGTTGCAGAATAAACAGAGACTAGTTAAGGGCGAGGTGACGATGTGTGTTGGAAATGATTCCAAGGTTGATACGATCACCATCGCACACTCCCTCTACCTTTGGGATTAGTGTTGGACCTTAATAAATGTTATTTGGTGTTTGCGTTGAGCATGAATATGATTTGATCATGTTTATTGCAATACGTTTATTCATTTAAGTCAGGGAATAATTGTTATTCTGTTTACATGAATAAAACCTTCTATGGTCATACACCCATTGTGAATGGTTTATTGAATCTCGATCGTAGTGATACACATATTCATAATATTGATACCAAAAGATGCAAAGTTGATAATGATAGTGCAACATACTAGTGGCACTGCCGTTTAGGTCATATTGGTGTAAAGCGCATGACGAAACTCCATGCAGATGGACTTTTGGAATCACTAGATTATGAATCATTTGATACTTGCGAACCATGCCTCATGGGCAAGATGACTAAAACTCCGTTCTCCGGAACAATGGAGCGAGCTAATGACTTATTGGAAATAATACATACTGATGTATGCAGTCCGATGAGTGTTGAAGCACGCAGCAGGTATCATTATTTTCTGACCTTCACAGATGATTTGAGTAGGTATGGGTATATCTACTTGATGAGACACAAGTCTGAAACATTTGAAATGTTCAAAGAATTTCAGAGTGAAGTGGATAATCATCGTAACAAAAAAATAAAGTTTCTACGATCTGATCGCGGAGACGAATATTTGAGTTACGAGTTTGGCCTTCATTTAAAACAATGTGGAATTGTTTCACAACTCACGCCACCCGGAACACCAGAGCGTAATGGTGTGTCCGAACGTCATAACCATACTTTATTAGATATGGTGCGTTCCATGATGTCTCTTATCGATTTGCCACTATCGTTTTGGGGTTATGCATTGGAGACAGCCGCATTCACGTTAAATAGGGCAGTGTCTAAATCCATTGAGACGACACCGTATGAACTGTGGTTTGGCAAGAAACCTAAGCTGTCGTTTCTTAAAGTTTGGGGTTGCGACACTTATGTCAAAAGGCTTCAGTCTGATAAGCTCGAACCGAAATCAGAGAAGTCCGTCTTCATAGGATACCCTAAGGAAACAATTGGGTACACCTTCTACCACAGATCCGAGGGCAAGATCTTTGTTGCTAAGAATGGGTCCTTTCTAGAGAAGGAGTTTCTCTCAAAAGAAGTGAGTGGGAGGAAAGTAGAACTTGATGAGGTAATTGTACCTTCTCTCGAATTGGAAAGTAGCACATCAGAGAAAACCATTCCCGTGATGCCTACACCAACTAGAGAGGAAGCTAATGATGATGATCATGGAACTTCGGATCAAGTTACTACAGAACCTCGTAGGTCAACCAGAACACGATCCGCACCCGAGTGGTACGGGAATCCTGTACTGGAAGTCATGTTACTAGACCAAGGCGAATCTACGAACTATGAAGAAGCTATGATGAGCCCAGATTCCGAAAGATGGCTTGAGGCCATGAAATTTGAGATAGGATCCATGTATGAGAACAAAGTGTGGACTTTGGTGGATTTGCCCGATGATCGGCAAGCCATAGAGAATAAATGGATCTTCAAGAAGAAGACTGACGCTGATGGTAATGTTACTGTCTATAAAGCTCGACTTGTCACAAAAGGTTTTCGACAAGTTCAATGAGTTGACTACGATGAGACTTTCTCACCCGTAGCGATGCTTAAGTCCGTCCGAATCATGTTAGCAATTGCCGCATTTTATGATTATGAAATCTGGCAAATGGACGTCAAAACTGCATTCCTTAATGGATATCTTAAAGAAGAGTTGTATATGATGCAACCAGAAGGTTTTGTCGATCCTAAAGGTGCTAACAAAGTGTGCAAGCTCCAGCGATCCATCTATGGACTGGTGCAAGCATCTCGGAGTTGGAATATACGCTTTGATGAGGTGATCAAAGCATATGGTTTTATACAGACTTTCGGTGAAGCCTGTATTTACAAGAAAGTGAGTGGGAACTCTGTAGCATTTCTGATATTATATGTGGATGACATATTGTTGATTGGAAATGATATAGAATTTTTGGATAGCATAAAAGGATACTTAAATAAGAATTTTTCAATGAAAGACCTCGGTGAAGCTGCTTACATATTGAGCATTAAGATCTATAGGGATAGATCGAGACGCTTGATAAGACTTTCAATGAGTACATACCTTGACAAGATTTTGAAGGAGTTCAAAATGGATCAGTCAAAGAAGGAGTTCTTGCCTGTATTACAAGGTGTGAAGTTGAGTAAGACTCAAAGCTCGACCACGGCAGAAGATAGAGAGAGAATGAAAGTCATTTCCTATGCCTCAGCCATAGGTTCTATACGATATGCCATGCTGTGTACCACACCTGATGTGTGTCTTGCCACTTATCTGGCAAAGAGGGTACAAGAGTGATCCAGGAGTGGACCACTGGACAGCGGTCAAAATTATCCTTAGGTGCCTTAAAAAGGACTAAGGAAATGTTTCTCGGTTATGGAGGTGATAAAGAGTTAGTCATAAAGAGTTACATCGATGCAAGCTTTGACACTGATCTAGATGACTCTAAGTCTCAATCTGGATACATATTGAACATGGGAGCAATTAGCTAGAGTAGAGCATTTGTAGACATAGAAATTTGCAAAATACATACGGATCTGAATGTGGCAGACATGTTGACTAAACTTCTCACACAAGCAAAACATGATCACACCTTAGTACTCTTTGGGTGTTAATCACATGGCGATGTGAACTAGATTATTGACTCTAGTAAACTATTTGGGTGTTGGTCACATGGCGATGTGAACTATGGGTGTTAATCACATGGTGATGTGAACTAGATTATTGACTCTAGTGCAAGTGGGAGACTGAAGGAAATATGCCCTAGAGGCAATAATAAAGTTGTTATTTTATATTTCCTTATTCATGATAAAGGTTTATTTTTCATGCTAGAATTGTATTGATCGGAAACTTAAATACATGTGTGAATACATAAACAAATACTGTGTTCCTAGTAAGCTTTTACTAGACTAGCTCGTTGATCAAAGATGGTTAAGGTTTCCTAACCATGGACATGTTTTGTCATTTGATAATGGGATCACATCATTAGGAGAATGATGTGATGGACAAGACCCATCCGTTAGCTTAGCATAATGATCGTTCAGTTTATTGCTATCACTTTCTTCATGTCAAATATATATTCCTTCAACTATGAGATTATGCAACTCTCGGATACCGAAGGAATACCTTGTGAGCTATCAAACGTCACAACGTAACTGGGTGATCATAAAGATGCTCTACAGGTATCTCCGAAGGTGTTTGTTGAGTTGGCATAGATCAAGATTAGGATTTGTCACTCCGAGTTTCGGAGAGGTATCTCTGGGCCCTCTCGGTAATACACATCATAAGCTTGCAAGCAAATGACTAAGGAGTTAGTTACAAGGTGATGTATTACAGAATGAGTAAAGAGACTTGCCGGTAACGAGATTGAACTAGGTATGAAGATACCAACGATCGAATCTCGGGCAAGTAACATACCGATGGACAAAGGGAATTACGTATGTTGTCATAACGGTTCGACCGATAAAGATCTTCGTAGAATATGTAGGAGCCAATATGGGCATCCAGGTTCCGCTATTGGTTATTTACCGGAGAGGTGTCTCGGTCATGTCTACATAGTTCTCGAACCCGTAGGGTCCGCACGCTTAACGTTCGTTGACGATATAGTGTTACATGAATTATATGTTTTGGTGAACGAATGTTGTTCGGAGTCCCGGATGAGATCACGGACATGACGAGGAGTCTCTAAATGGTCGAGAAGTAAAGATTGATATATAGGACGATGGTATTTGGACACCGGAAGTGTTTCGGGACATACCGGGAAGTAATCGGGTCACCGAAAGGGGTTTCGGGCACCCCCCGGCATGATATGGGCCTTATGGGCCAAAGGAGGGAACAAACCAGCCCACAAGGGGGCTGGTGCGCCCCTTCCCTTGGTTGGCCAGCCCTAGGGAAGGAAAAAGGGGAGGGCTAGCCCCTCCTGCCTTTCCCTCTCATGGGAGAAAGGAAAAGGGGGGGGGGGCACCCTCCCCTGCCTTTCCCCGCACTCCAAATAAGGAAAGGGGGCGCGGCTTGGGAGAGACCCCAGGTAGGATTCCCCCTACTTGGGTGCCCCCCTTGGCTACTCCTCCCTCCTTCCCACCTATATATATGTGGGAGGGGGGCGCCTAGCACATAACAGACAATTGCCTAGCCGTGTGCGGCGCCCCCCTCCACTGTTTACACCCCCAGTCATATTTTCATAGTGCTTAGGCGAAGCCCTGCGGAGTTAACTTCACCGTCACCGTCACCACACCGTCGTGTTGTCGGAACTCATCCACTACCTCGCCGTCTTGCTGTATCAAGAAGGCGCGGACGTTACCGAGCTGAATGTGTGCTGAACGCGGAGGTGTCGTACGTTTGGTACTCGATCGGTTGTATCGCGAAGAAAGTTCGACTACATCAACCGCGTTGTGAAACGCTTCCGCTTACAGTCTATGAGGGTACGTAGACACACTCTCCCCTCTCATTTCTATGCATCTCCTTGATAGATCTTGCGTGGGCGTAGGAATTTTTTTTTGTTTTCATGCAACGTTCCCCAACAAGTTACACTTGGAGAAGCATGGGGTTCCCGTGACGCACTTGAACAACATTGGAATGACTTCCGAGAGGCCCACTCCGTGGCTGACATGAGCAGGAAGTTGTCCATTTTTCCAGGTTCTTTGGTACACTGGTGTGGACAGAATATTGGATATGCAAGGAGATTAAGAAGCTAAAGAAAGAGTTGGAACTTTTGCAAAATACCCCTTATGGTCAGGGACATCACATGCAGAGACAAAGGTGAATGATCGCCTTGTCAAGCTCTATCACATAGAGGAGATCTTGTGGCGCCAAAGATCATGGATCGAATTGTTAGTTTCTAGAGAAATACAAAAAAAAAATCAACAATGAGCTAGCATGAGAAGAAGAGAAAACACAAAGAATTGTGTCGGCATGATTGCACGACCACGGATGATCCACTGGAGATGGAGGCTCTTGCAACATCCTACAATAAGGTTTTGTTTGAATTTGATGGCACTGCTGGCATGGAGGATGTAATTGACACGGTCCTGGTCAAGGTGACGAAAGCAATGGATGCTAAGTTGTTGGAACCATATTGCAATGATGAAGTTAAAACCACTCTCTTCCATATGTTCCCCACAATGCACCTGAACCTGACGGCTACCCGACACACTTCTTCCAGCGACACTAGGGTCTATGTGGGGAGGAGGTTACGACGATGATCCATCCTATCTTGAACGATGAGATAGAGCATAAACCAAACCATGTTGGTTCTAATTCCTACAGTGAATGACCCCACTCTGCTTTCTCAATTCAGGCCCATAAGTATCTGAAATGTTTTCTGTAAGACTACTTTGAAGATTATCTCTAATTGCCTCAAAGTAATTCTTCCTGAGATCCTTTCGAGGAGCAGTCTGCTTTCGTTACAGGGCGGCTTATCACTCATAATATTATCTCTGCTTACGAGTGTCTCCATTTTATGAAGAGAATAAAGCTAAGGAAAACAGATTTTGTGCTATCAAGCTGGACATGATGAAGGCGTACGACCGGGTTGAGTGGGATTACTTACAAGCTATTATGACTAAGCTAGGGTTTGCACCAGCTTGGGTTTCTTTGGTAATGAGTTTGGTGAGTTTTGTTACATTCGTTTTTCTATTAATGGAAATAAACTTGAGGAATTCAAGCCTTCTCGAGGAATTTATCAGGGGGACCCAATTTCTCCATACTTGTTTTTGTTGGCAACGGAAGGCCTTTCATGCCTTTTGAAAAGTAAAAGTCAGTCATAGTACCTCAGTGGTATCCAAGTTGCACAAATGGCCCCGCTGGTTAGCCACTTACTTTTTGTGGATGACAACCTCCTATTTGTTAAAGAAAGTAGAGATGGAGAGGATGATCTGTCCTCTTTGTTGAACAGTTATTGCCAAGGCTCAGGTTAGAGAATAAATTTACAAAAGTCCTCTGCTTTCTTCAGTAAAGGGTGTCCGGAGTCTGTTAGAAATGAAGTCAAATTTGTTTGAGGTATTCCTAATGAGTATTTATTTGGGAAATATCTGGCTATGCCTTCTGATGTTGGAAACTGTAAACGTGGAAAATTTAAATATCTGAAAGACCGAGTTTGGAATAAGGTGAAAGGATGAATGGAGGAGGTCCTTTTGGGGGGGTGTTTAATAAAGTGCATGCGTACCTTCCTCGTGGGTTGTGCCGACATATCAATTCCCTCATAAAAAAGTTCTGGTTGGCAGCAAAAATGGTGAAAGGAAAACAACTTGGGTTTCTTGGGAAGAGATGACAAACCCAAAGTAACTTGGTGGTTTGGAATTTAAGGATTTCGAGCTATTTATCTCCGCGTCACAAGGGAAATTAAATCAAGTGGATGCAGAAGAATTAAGTAGGGTTCCGGTAGTCTGCGAGTACCCCGATGTATTTCCTGAGGAGCTACCAGGAATGCCCCCGGACCGTGAGATTGAATTTGTTATTGAATTGGCACCCGGTACGACACCCATTTATAAGAAGCCATACCGAATGGCTCCAACAGAATTAGCTGAGTTGAAGAAACAAATTAAGGAACTAATGGAAAAGGGATATGTTCGACCCAGCTCGTCACCATGGGGATCGCCAGTTTTATTTGCTAAGAAGAAGGATGGTACCCTAAGGCTATGTATTGATTACAGGGCTCTCAATATGGTCACCATCAAAAATAAATACACGCTGCCCAGGATAAATGACTTGTTTGAACAGCTAGCAGAAGCCAAGGTATTCTCAAAAATAGATTTGAGGTCAGGCTACCATCAATTAAAAATCCGATCGTCAGATATACCCAAGACTGCATTTACTACTAGATATGGATTGTACGAATTTACAGTGATGCCTTTCGGCTTAACCAACGCTCCTGCTTATTTTGTTCAACTCATGAACAAGGTTTTCAGGAAATATTTGGACAAGTTCGTGGTCGTATTTATTGATGACATACTTATATATTCCAAGACACCCGAAGAACATGAACAACACCTACGAATGGTCCTGGAAGAATTGAGGAAAAACCAACTTTATGCCAAATTCAGTAAATGTGAATTTTGGTTACGAGAAGTTGGCTTCCTAGGACACGTTCTGACACAGGATGGGATAGCAGTGGACCCAAGCAAGGTAAAAGCTGGCCAAGAATGGAAACAACCCACCAACATGACTGAGGTCAAAAGTTTCCAAGAATTGAAGAAGCGGTTAACAACAGCACCCATTCTGGTTGTGCCCGATGTGCACAAAAACATTGAGATATACTGTGAAGCGTCCGGGAAGGGCCTTGGATGTGTATTAATGCAAGAGGGAAAAGTCATGGCTTATGCCTCAAGACAGCTACGATGACACGAGGAGAATTATCCTACTCACGACTTGGAGCTAGCTGCGGTAATACACGCACTCAAAGAATGACGACACTTCCTTCTCGGTGAACGATGTGAAATATACATGGACCACAAAAGTCTTAAGTATATTTTCACTCAGCCAGAATTAAACTTGAGACAGTGTTGCTGGCTTGAGTTAATAAAGGACTACGATATCGGAATTCATTATCATCCGGGTAAAGCAAATGTTGTGGCAGATGCTCTCAGCCGAAGTCCCTGCACCAATAATAATAGTGTGCAATTTTCACAGCATGAGTTCAACCAGGAATTTGCCAGACTCAATATGGTCCTAGTCACAGAAGGAACCATTAATCAACTGGAGATAAAACCAACATTAGAGGATCAGATCAAAGAAGCCCTAAAAGGACACCCAAGTATTGAGGGGATTAAGAGGAAAATGAAGCTGGGCAAGGCGCCCGGGTTTACCATTGATAGTCAGGGGATTTTATGGTTCGGGAAAAGAATATGTGTGCCCAATAGGGAAGAAATAAAGCAACAAATTTTGGCAGAAGCCCATACCACCCCATACTCTATTCATCCAGGAGGAACAAAGATGTACAAGGATCTACAAGAAAGTTACTGGTGGCACGGGATGAAAAGAGATATAGCTGTATATGTCGCACGTTGTGATTCATGCCAGCATGTAAAAGCAGAACACCAGAGGCCAGCAGGACTGTTACAGCCACTCAGAGTGCCTAAATGGAAATGGGACGTAATAGGGATGGATTTTATCGTCGGATTGCCAAGGTCACGACACAGAAATGATGCTATCTGGGTTATAACAGATTATTTAACCAAGGTGGCACATTTCATACCGGTAAAAACCACATACTCCACACAGAGACTCGCCAGATTATATCTCTCCCGAATTGTTTGCTTACACGGACTACCCAAGACCATAGTCTCTGATAGAGGCAACCAATTTGTCTCTAGATTTTGGGAGCACCTACAGCAAGCCCTAGGAACTCAACTAACGTTCAGCACTGCATACCACCCGCAAACCGGAGGACAAACTGAGCGGGTAAATCAAATATTGGAGGACATGCTAAGAACATGTGTGCTCACTTACGAAGTTAGCTGGGAAGACAGTTTACCATACGCAGAATTTTCATATAACAACAGTTATCAAGCCAGTTTAAAAATGTCACATTTTGAAGCCCTGTACGGACGAAGGTGCTGTACCCCACTCAATTGGTCTGAGACCGGAGACAGTCGAATCTTTGGTCCCGAAGTTCTTAGAGAGGCAGAAGCAAAAGTGAAGCTTATTCAGGACAGACTGAAAGCGGCTCAGAGCCGTCAAAAGAGTTACTACGATCAAAGGCACCGCCAAATCAGTTTTGAGCCCGATGAATACGTGTATCTCAGAGTATCTCCAACTAGAGGACTACAGAGATTTAATGTCAAAGGAAAGTTGGCACCAAGATTTATTGGACCATTCCGAGTAATCGCAAGAAGAGGCAAGGTTGCTTATCAACTAGAGCTACCGGCAGAATTATCAGATGTTCACGATATGTTTCAAGTGTCACAGCTAAGAAGATGTGTTAGTAACCCGGACAAGCAAGTGCAACACCAAGACTTGGACCTTCAACCAGACCTCACACATAGGGAGCATCCTATAAAGATTTTAGAGGGGTCTGAACGGAGGACCCGGCAGAATGTAATAAAATTTTACAAGGTTTAATGGAGAAATCACACCGAGGAAGAAGCAACATGGGAAAGAGAGGATCACCTGAGGACTGAGTATCCATACCTGTTTGAGGAACAGCTGAAATCTCGGGGACGAGATTTTTCTTAAGGGGGGTAGGTGTTGTAACACCCCGAAAATATTTTTCTGAATATTTGAAAATCTTTCCTTTAAAAATAAAAGTTTTGAAAATCATTTCTGATCATATCACCTTTCTTCAATTTGAAAATCTCTTCAAATTTTAATTGGGTTTCAATCTGCTTTAATAACTCTGTTTTGAAGGTTTAAAATTATATGGATAATTAATTTGGGGTTTTCAAACAAATTTTTTTCAGCAAGAAAAGATTTGGGGATAATTAAATTTTCAAAGGGAATGACCTTTTCACCTCCTTTTAGCCCTACTAAAATCCATCCAACAAATTTTCTTCCACTCCAAATTTATCCCACAAGTCACTCACCTCATCTAGGACAGAATCCAACTCTTTCCTACCCCACAAAAATATTTTTCACCACCCAAATAAATTCCAAGCTTGGAACTCACATATTCCATCATTCCTTTGGTTTACAAAGGAACCACCGTTTCTGCAAGGATTCCACCTCCACCAAAATTATCCCATCAAATATATGGTACCCACAACCCATTTCTCAAAAAAATATGGGGTACCACAGTTCAAAAATTTCAAATTCCACTCAATTCAAATTTGGACCAGATTCAATATTTCTGATCCAAACATATTTTTAATTGATCCAAAAATTCCCAAACTCTGCCAAACTCATTTTTGAGCATCCACACATTACCACAAAAATCCCCACAAAATCCTAAAATCTCTAGCACCTTCTGTCATTTTATCAAACAGCTAATGTGCACACTGTTCATCGCTGTCCAAAATTCAGTTAACTAAATTTGGTTCATTGGCAGAACGACGGCGCCGTGCACTCCACTCCACCCCCACTCCTTCTCATCCACGCCTCCTCCCTCGTAACTGCGCCGCCCTGGACCCCTCCTCGTCAGTGCCTCACCGCCGACAGCACAGAAGGAGGCCGGTGCACCTGCCTCCGTCCTCGGCGGCGGCAAGCCGAACTGATCCACGCGGCGCCCGCCATATTCACACCCTCGCTGACCTCCCCCACCTAACTACTCACCACGCGGCACCTCCTCCGCACTCTCTCCACGCTGATCACGACGCCCTTGGCCCCCTGTCAGTCACCAGAGACGGACGACGTCCGCCGCACACGTACACCGACCTCGCCGTGGATAAAGCCACCGAGCCCGAGCTCGTCCGCGCTAGCGCTTCGGGCAGCTTCCTCCACCCTCACTAACACTCACCGACCACGGCCACCGCCCAAACCGACCTTGCCGACCATCATAACTCCGGCGTGATCCGAACCCCGCCGAACCGCCTCGGATCCCCTATAAAAGGATCCCCCGAGCTCCGTTCAGAGCACAAATCAACTCCACCACGTCCCAATCACCCTCCAGAACTCCTCCCCGACCTCGAGGAGGCCTTCTTCCCCCTCTCCGATCACCGCCCCGCCGCCACTGTCCCCGACCTGTTCATCGTCATCACTCCAACACAACTGCCCAAATCCTGCCAGTAGTCATATAGTCCACCAAATCATCGATTCCCCACTTCAATTTCACTCCCCGAGCTCTCTCCGGCGAGATCCCGCACCACCCGAGCCACCGTCCGCTGTCGTCGACCTCGCCGGCGTTCAGGTGCTCTCCGGCGACCACCACCACTTCCCTCCGATGCGGCACTCCTCCCTGGTCATGTTCCGACCATCGCCGCCCTCCAATACCCCGGCGATCACCGCCGGCGAACGCCGTCTCCTCTTTGTTTCCGCGCGCGGGTTCAAATATTTGAACCTGACGGGTGGACCCCACCCCGCATTTTTCCTTTTGCTTTTTTCTCTGTCTAAAACGAAGGCGTAATCTCTAATTTTACGCCTTCCACGCTGAAAAGCGTATTTCTAGCCGAAGCGTTTTCTTTATAAAATGCACAGGGACTGGACTTTTTACAGAAAGGACCCTGGTTTTAAAACCTTTATAACTTTTTAACCACAAGTCTAAATGACTTGATTCTTTTTCTGTTATTCTTATTTTTCTCTCTAGTTTTTTTTAGTATTTATTTAAAAATGTTTTGAGACAACTTTTTGTGCTGTTGTCAAATTTTTTAATTTGAGTTAAATTTGAATTTTTCAGAAAAAGAAGAGAGAAACTTTGCCGGGAATTTTGAAGGGTTTTCACCTGACTACTTTGGACAAGGCAAGCATTTTTGAACTTGGGATATGGTGATTGCATATTTGCATCCGTTGGTATTGCTCCATATATATCACAAGTGCATGCATGTTCGATCATATCATTTTCTTAACCATGTCTTGCACTTCACCCAAGTAAAGATTCTTCCTAACATGGTAAAGCTGTGAGTATTCAGGGGAGTGTCTACTGACTTGGATGTGCCGGTAGGCACGGGCCATTGCTTTTGACAAGGTGGTGTCATGTGACTTAAGTGGAATATACCGGTGATGATAAATAACACCTCCTGAGTCGGCCTAGATCGAGTCTTGTTCCGTTACACCTAGCTGGATACCGTGCTGCCACGGGTCCTTTCGCAAGGAAGGTGCGGCTGAGTAAGTTGTTAACCCCTGTCCAGGTACACACCATACAGAGGGCCACGATGAGGGTTTCCAGGGCCTTGGACGAAATCCTGTCATCGGGTCAGGGGGCATGGGTGTTACCGGTTGTTGCCGAGAGGGGGTCCCCCCTTGGAATCGGTGCGTATTAATAGTGATCCCATGCTACTCGAGATTGTTGTCTCCCCGACTTAGAGTTTTTCTGTAACGATGCTTTGGGTGATTCCTGGCATCCTGACGGATAATCTGGTGTGTGCGGGTCAGGTGTGTTTTCAACCCAAAGACCGTAGTGGGAATTAGCCAGTGCCACGGTGCTGACTAAAGGAATCCCATGCACGTGGGTAAAGAGTACACCCTCTGCAGAGTTAAACCTATTCGAATAGCCGTGTCCTCGGTTAAAGGGCGTAGCTGGGTGGGTCAAGTGTCGGTCCCAATGTCGGTCTCCGAAGGAAAATATTTAATTTCAGCATGAACTACTTGCAGGATATCACTGTCATCACTAGCACTGTCTTGGTTAATCTGAATAATATTGCTGAGATTATTTCATGATTGTGCAAATTATTGTGGACTAACCCATTCCTCTTATGTTTATTTTCAAGTCCTTTTGTGGCGTCCCTCGAGTTATCAGGTGGTTTATCACGCCACTACTCTTGTGGATACCCGATTGGCATTTCTTTTCAAGTCCTTTTGTGGCGTCCCTCGAGTTAATAGGCGGTTTATCACGCCACTACTCTTGTGGATACCCGATAGGCATTTCTCTTCAAGTCCGACCGTGGCCTCACTTGACACCCGACTGGCATTTCTTTTCAAGACCTTTCGTGGCGTCGCTTGAGATTCCGGGTTATTACCCGACTCTCTTTTAGACACCCGATAGGCTTTCTCTTACTTTTCTGAGTGTCACTTGGGCTGGCTAGACTACCCGTGGCATTCACTTGCTTTTATTCTTAATAAGACTGGTTATGGCTAACTTGTTTATTTACTTCCGCACCATTTTATTATTATGTCATGACCAGGATTTTAGTCAGCATGAGCATGTCATTATGTTCCTACATGAGCATATGCATCCATTATATCTTTTGTTCATAATGTTTGCGAGTACATTCCAACGTATTCACTGGCTTGTCCCTGGCTATTTACTTGGCCAGACTTGGAGGAGGACGAGCCTGTGGAGGAGGATTGCGCTAGCGAGCCCGATGCTTAGAGGAGTCCCAGTCAGTCAACATGTGAGATAGGAGTCTACCACTTGTATCATCCGCCGAGCTTCCGCTACACCAATAAAATAGTCAAGTCTCACAATGACGCTTGGCTTATGTTATTGTATCAGAGTTGTACCACCTCACCACTGTCATATTCCGCCACTGCCATATATTGGCAAGTTTGTAATAATGTTGTTGAGCTCTCAGACTCAACCTTGTGTAATATTATATTGTAATGGTTATCTGTATCAAGGAAGCCCACCAGTTGTGTTGATCTTGGGGCTGGTGTGACTTAGGGCTTTTCTGTGATTTATCTCAGAAAGGGGCCTGACAGGCCTTGGTATCAGAGCCAGGCTGACTGTAGGAAACCCTAGGCACGATCGCTAGCACTCGAGTCAGTACTAACATTTTTAGCATGCATTTCATGCATCGTAGCAAATTTTCCTTAGTCATCATATTCTTATGATATGACTGTTTGGATTTTTGTCTACTGTTGTAGATGTCTGGCGGCAGCTGCCCATCCCAGATTTTTGCCAACGAGCCGGCGGGATTTTCCCGTCTTCTTGCCGTCATCGCTAGGGATGCGATGAGGTCTCCGAGCCGTCCAGAGTACACGATTTTTCCTGACAGGGTCACAGACACTCTGACTATGTACCAGGCTTCGGTATATATTCGGGGTGGAAGTAACCTGTCCTTCCGCAACTACCGTTTCATGGGGAGAGAGAGGCATGCTATCCAGATGGCTGCCCGTGAGGCTATTGCACGTCTTAGGGACATCCTGCCTATTATGCAGACTCGTCCCTATCACTACCTTCCGTGTCATGTTCCTTATACCAACCATTATGCTTTTTCCCGCACCGCAGGAGAAAGGGATGGGGCGATCGATCCCCTTGTTCAGTACATCATGGCACTCGAGTCGGTCTTCACCGCACTGGTGGACGACCATCTTGCTGCACGGATGGATCTGGCTCGTGCGAGGATCCCTCGCAGGAGTGAGTTCCATTCACCTTCGACACGTGCCCCTCGTATTCCGTCACCACCACACTACTCTCCTACTCAGCCCGCGGTTTAGCACTCATCCCTGAGTGATGAGGCTAGTCGCTTGGTTGCTCCTGTTTCAACCAGAGCTCCACTGCCGACGCGCACGGTGCCACCTCAGACAGGCGTCACATCGACCTCTACCCGACTGGAGACCATTCCAGAGGAGGAGGAGGTTGAGTCTCGAGACCCACAACTGGGACTCACCCTCAGCGGAGCTTACAGTGTCTCAGACACCCCGTGAGGACAGATCGAGCGTCAGCACCGCAGTAGTCTTTTTATGGGTCATGGTTGTAATATATGTACTTTCTGTTTCTTCTTATATTCCTTCTTGTAAGTTGGCGAGTAATGGACTTAGACCACAGCTTGTTAGAAAGGCGGAGTAGAATGCTAGTTGAATAAGTGGTCTTGTGGCATACAGTTTCTGCAAGCATCTTGTATAATTAAGTCATGCTTGTATAATTAAATCATGCATGTATGATATAGCCTGTATGTTTGCATCCTGGGGGGAGATTTATTTTCAGTCTCTTAAAAAAAATTATTTGCTGCCCATATAATTTCTTTTCTCACCGGTGTTACACAAATACCCCCAGAAAGAAAATGCATCGCCCCTAGACTCGTTCTATGCCAACTCCGCCAGAAAACAATAATGGACAAATGGGAAACAATTTCACACAAGGACAAACTAGCCAACAGGGCAGTGACTCAGCATTTTCACAAGTGTGTCGTCTGTACGAGCAGAGCCAGCAACAGCACCAAGAAATGATGCAGCATTTGATCAATATGGGAAACCACCAAGGACAAAATTAGCACAGGTCAAAATTATCTGAGCTCCAGAAGACCCATCCAACGGTCTTTACTCACACAGATAAGCCATTGGAAGCTGATGATTGGTTGCGTGACATTGAGAGAAAATTGGTTATCGCTCAATGCACGGACCAGGAAAAAGTGTTGTACGCTCCGCATTATTTTTCCGGTACAGCAGCATCATGGTGGGAAAACTTATGCCACACTCACCCCAACGGAGCCAATATGACTTGGGAGCAATTCAAGGAAAACTTTCGGGGAGCACATATCCCCAACAGCATCATGAAATTGAAGAAGAGGGAATTTGAGGATCTCAAGCAGTGTGGCACCTTGGTAACACAGTACCTGGATCAGTTCACTCAGCTAGCCCGGTATGCTGACGATAGGTATATGACAGAAGACAAAAAGATGGAGAAGTTTCTCGATGGACTTATTCCGTCTTTGAAGTGCCAACTAGTTGTCCACACCTTTCCTGATTTCAAGACATTGGTGGACAAGGCAATTATACTAGAGAACGAGCATCGTAACATGAACGAGATACGCAAGCGCCGTATGAGCCAGTCATCTCAGGTTCGCAACAATAAACCCAAGAATGAATTTCAGAAGCCCACAACACACCGACCAGCAACACTACTACCTCGACCCGCAGCTGTAGCACCGCAGCAGAACCGCAGTGCTTTCAACAACATGACCAAGGATACAACATTCTATCCGGGCATCACCTGTTATGCCTGCGGAGGAGAAGGGCACTACTCCAGGCAATACCCAAAGCAGGGAAACAATACTACCAAGCCAAACAACAACGGCCATGGTACAAACATAGCCCCCAAATGCAACAACATCAACCCCAATAACAACCAGAGGAAGGGACAAGTCAACCACGTGACCCTTGAGGAGGCACAAAATGCACCGGATATTGTGTTCGGTACATTTCCTGTCAACTCAATTAATGCTACAGTTTTATTTGATTCCGGAGCTTCGCATTCGTGCATCTCTAAAAGATTTGCTTCGGAGAATCAATTTCCTTTTTCGCCTTTGCAAAATTCCTTGGTTATTCAGTCCCCGGGATCAAAGCAAAACACACAGTGGTACTGCAAGGATGTGAATATTGAGATCAATGGAATGATGTTTTCAGCCAACCTTATTGTACTAGAAGCAGTCGGTCTGGACATTATTCTGGGAATGGATTGGTTAACCAAAAACAAGGGTTTCATAGACTGCTACAACCGCACAGTGACGCTTACAAGTTGCCAAGGGGAAACAATAAAATTTGGCACAAAGAGGACCTCCGCATCACAAGGGAAATTAAATCAAGTGGATGCAGAAGAATTAAGTAGGGTTCCGGTAGTCTGCGAGTACCCCGATGTATTTCCTGAGGAGCTACCAGGAATGCCCCCGGACCGTGAGATTGAATTTGTTATTGAATTGGCACCTGGTACGACACCCATTTATAAGAAGCCATACCGAATGGCTCCAACAGAATTAGCTGAGTTGAGGAAACAAATTAAGGACCTAATGGAAAAGGGATATGTTCGACCCAGTTCATCACCATGGGGATCGCCAGTTTTATTTGCTAAGAAGAAGGATGGTACCCTAAGGCTATGTATTGATTACAGGGCTCTCAATATGGTCACCATCAAAAATAAATACCCGCTGCCCAGGATAAATGACTTGTTTGAACAGCTAGCAGAAGCCAAGGTATTCTCAAAAATAGATTTGAGGTCAGGCTACCATCAATTAAAAATCCGATCGTCAGATATACCCAAGACTGCATTTACTACCAGATACGGATTGTACGAATTTACAGTGATGCCTTTCGGCTTAACCAACGCTCCTGCTTATTTTGTTCATCTCATGAACAAGGTTTTCATGAAATATTTGGACAAGTTCGTGGTCGTATTTATTGATGACATACTTATATATTCCAAGACACCCGAAGAACACGAACAACACCTACGAATGGTCCTGGAAGAATTGAGGAAAAACCAACTTTATGCCAAATTCAGTAAATGTGAATTTTGGTTACGAGAAGTTGGCTTCCTAGGACACGTTCTGACATAGGATGGGATAGCAGTGGACCCAAGCAAGGTAAATGTAGGAGATATGCCCTAGAGGTAATAATAAATGTTATTGATTATCTCCCTGTTCATAATTAGGTTTATGCTCCATGCTATAACTGCTATGGTTCTCGAGTCTGCAAATAAAACGAGGCTCGGAGGAAGACTCATATGCACGTGTGGAATAATAAATGATAAAATGTATTCCTAGTCAAGCCTCTATGACTGGCTCAAGTATTGCATGATGATCCTGTTTTCCTGATCATGGGCATGACTATGCCAGCAATTTTGAGGGCACAATGTTAACAGAACATTTGTGTTGAATCGACCCGATTGATGTTATGCTATGAGGTTCTTTCGTCACAAGTTAATGGTTAATAACATAGAGATGGTTAATGTTTGCATGATTCCTTAGACCATGAGAGTATCGAGTTTCTTCATGCTTGCTTCATGAACTTTGGGGTTTGTTAAACGTCATCCGTAAATGGGTGGCTATTACGGCGGCTTACGGGTTCATGGAAAAGTGTGTCAAGTAACTTGATAGCTCAAGATTGGGATTTGCTCCTCCGGCGATGGAGAGATATCTCTGGGCCCTCTCGGTATTACGGTATCCATCATCGTCTGGCCAGACACTTTGTGATTTGATCACGGGGATGCCGGAACATGGTAACGAGAAAAGAGAACAATACCGGTAACGAGGTAACTAGCATAGTGGACAAGTGTTGATCCACGGGAATGCCAACATGTCTCACCTCGGGTATTTGTAACATATCACGAAGCAACAGGAATAGCACACGGCAACTGGAGGTTAACTCGAATATTCATTCGTGTGGGTATAGGGGTCAATATGGGTGTCCACGGCTCCGATGTTGATCATTGATCGGAAGGGGTTCCGTGTCATGTCTATACTTCACCGAACCTATAGGGTCACACGCTTAAGGGTCATCTATCTGCTGAATACTAGACAGGGAGTCTGAGAGAAAATCACCGAAAAAGTTTCGGACACCGAAAAAGTTTCGGACAGCGGAAAAGTTCCGCAGAGAGAGGTCACCGAATGAGTTCCGGTGAAACTGAAAAGTTGTTTCAGAGGATACCATAAAGTAAAATTGGTTTCGGCACATGCCCGATAATTCTTGGAGGGTGCCAGAATCATTCTGGAAACTTTTGGGAATTTTCTGGAAGAAAAAACGGAAATGTTCCGGAGCTGCCGGAACCACTTCAGATGCTTTTTGCAGATGAAAATCACTAATCTGGAATTGTTCCAGAACGCGTTGAAAATTATTTTAGTGGGTACTAGAAATGTTCTAAGCCCACATAAATATTTTCAGTTCGAACGGACGCTGAAAAATGTCGTTGTGAATAGTGAAAGTGCTTTTTGGGTGGCTTCTTGGAGAAGCCACCTTGAGGGTCCTTTGGTATTTTTCCCCTTGGCTTCTTGGAGAAGCCACCCTTGGGCTTGGCCTATAAATAGGGGTGGAGGGGGCTGCCTAAAGACTCACTCCTTCTCACATACAAGTGCCATGCAATGATCTGGCTTCTCTCTCCCTCCCACGAAAAGAGTTTCGTAGAGCCGAAAGGCTGTCTGGGTTCCGGTGGGAACTAGTTCTGGACGGCGAAGCCCTGCCGGATAGTTGACACCGTATGTGTGCAACTCTGTAGAGAGGTCGTAGTTTCGATCTTAGTGGCCGAGGGGCTGTTCGTGAGTGCCTCCCGAAGGGCTGTCCAAGTGACGGTCCGAGTTCTGTGAGTCCTCCCGAAGGGCTGTCCGAGTGACCGTTCGAGTTTCGAAGGTCCTCCCGAAGGGCTGTCCGCGACACCGTCCGGGGGACTGTTCGACCGCCTCCCGGAGGGCTGTCCGAAGGGAAGACGAGGGTATACATCCTCGCGGTTGGGAGGTTGTAAATCCTAGCTGCGGGGATCTGCACCACCGATCGTCATCGACTCTACTTTCGCTGCGCTACGAGTCGGTAACGAAAATGATCAAACCTTGTATGCAGTCTCCATAGTGGTCCTAGGCTGGTGCGTAGGTCGGAAATTTTTTGTTTTCTGCTGCGTTACCCTACAGTAGCATCATGAGCCGTGCTATGCGTAGATGCAGGTTGCGATCTAGAATACATAGAGATGTATGGGTGTTGCACAATATAATTAGGTAGTAGATGAGTTCTATTACTGAAAATTATTTGTGCGGGTAGCAGATGAAATCTGTTACCCGATGTTCTTGTTGCTTCCCTAGAATTTGCATATTTCTGATCTTGATAACAGTATGGTGGAGTTTCAAAGTTCTGGCAATCCGCGATCCTGATTGATCAACGAAGTGCTAACAGTTCATTGAATTCCACCGTAGTTAAAAGGAAAGATGAAATTTCGCAGACAAAAGGGCAATGCAGATATGATCTGCACGGGGGTCATGCGTATGACGAAGTTTAGTATGGGGCTCGAGATTTTATTATCTCGGTTTTCATACACCCTGGAAAGTTAATCTAGCGACTTGAATTATCATACTTGATGATGGACGTTGGTAGCTTCGGTTTGTTTCAAAACCTTAGAAGCCACGAAAAACTAGTTTTTTTTGCATGAACCAATTAGAGGCGTCTAACTTGGTTTTGCAGGAGGGTTTACATGTGCATGTGATGTGGTATAGCGGTGCTCATAATAATTTGATTATGTATGAGATGACTATATAATGTAAATTGATTAACATGACCTGCGTGTCATGATTCGGCATGATGGTTGGAGCCATATGATTGCACTTTAAATGACCTGTGTGTCAACCTTGTGTAATGCATTATTTTATTTGCTATAGAGATAGCAATATTATCTGCTGCATCGACAAGGTGGTGGCAATCTTCGCGAAGGTGATCACCGACGTGAATGCCGAAGACGAAGGAATACAAGACTTCTCCGTCAGAAAGGGCTATACCATATCATGCTATTATGAATTGCCTGAGATGTTTATCCCTTATGTTGCACCCTTCTTGATTGCGCGGTAGTCGCTTTTATTAGGGTGATCTCTCACAAAAATATCAAGTAGTTAATGTTCTCCCAAGTGTAGCACCGTCACGGCACCTAACTTTTCGGGGTATCACATGCTAACATGGGTACGAACGATTAGGGATGTGTGAGGCGGGTGAGTTGAGACCTCGCAGCGAGATCACTTGGTTGTCTTGACGTTCAGGCATGAAAGTCATGAGCTCGGAACACACGCATCGAAAGATGAACAAGAGTCACATAGAGATGTGATTGGCAAGTTTGCCTGCCGATTGAGATTTTCGTCATCAGTGATGCTACCATCAATGGCGTTGAATTGAAATGCGGATCTTGAATCACTCACAATCAATTATGAGAGATATTGATTTGAGTGGGAGCGCACTGTAGAATTAATTCTTTTAATTCTCAGTGCAATTAATTTTGAACACTGTCTAAGTGTGATTTGCATAATAGTTGTAGAATAATGGCTCGCATTTCCACCTTCCCTATTAAAATTGAATAGCTGTTAAATATCTGGTTAAAACTTTACGGTTGGTAACGTAATGTGAGGATTGTCCTCAAGAGTGCCGAGAAGGACTTTGTCCTATTGCATACTTTCGGTATTCTCTCGCTTATGCTATGGATCATGTGACTCTCGTCCGTTGATCCAAAAGCTAAAATTCCATTTCAGTCAAGCGCAATATGTTTGTTTCCATGAGACCCAAACTTCGAAAGTTTGGATAGTTATGTGATATTCATGGAATCTGAAAATTATTTTCAGAGACAGACAAAGGCTAAAAGATATGAGATATCCAAAGCAATGTTTGTTTGCAAACTATTAGTAAAGGAGTTTACTATGCATTAGACTGATAAGAGAGGGATCCAGAAGAACGCCTGTCATATGATGAAAGGTGAATAAAACAACAACTTAAAGAGAAAGGAAGTGTCCGAAGGGTGTTAGTAAGACTTTCACGCCTAGGAAGTCCGGGGCTAACGCCACTCTTAAGTTCGGTGCTTTTTCTGAGAGTAGGAGAAATACTGAAAGTTAAACTGTTAGAAGTATAAAGGCAGAAAGAAAGGAGACTGGAATATCCAGCTCATGTATGAATGTCATACAAGTTTTTGATGTATAGAAGGCTGGTCAAAGATATAGTCCTTCGGAATTATGATTAAATTGTTAATCACTGATTCTTGGGTATTGTGAGTTAATCACAAAGATACCCGCTCGATTGCTTTCTGTTGCAACTCGATGTAAGAACTACTATGGCCTGAAAGACTAGCCAGAAATGAGTTTTAGGTATACACGGGGAACATAGTAAATGTTACTATACCTTCCATCGGTGTATTACCGTCTGTATTTATTTTTATAATTCGTTTGGAGTTTCACAAACTCTAGCCCATTGCATAAGGTATCTTGCAAGAAGGTTGTTTATAAGAGAACTTTTGATGTTCGATGTTATGAATAACAAAATGGCCATACTTTCATTATGAATGAGATGTATGTTATGAATATTGATAATAATACATTACCTCTGGGTTTACTTTCATAATTCATTTTAGAGTTCCATACACTCTAGCCCATTGCACAATGTTTGTTGCAAAAGAGTTGTTCATAAAAACAACAACTGTTGTTCAGTATTATGAATAACATGAAGGGCCAAGCTTCCATCCTAGATGGGATGTATGTTATGAATATTGATGGTAATATGATACATCCATAACACTGACGCTAAATGTCGCAAGACTAAAAGAATACCACACAAGTGTGGCACTGCATTTGGTCACATTGGAGAAACCCGCATGGATAAATTCCATTATGATGGATTTTGAAGTCGTTTGATTTTGAATCATCTGACACTTGCAACTTTCCTCCGAAAAGAGAAGTGACTGAAATACCGTTCACAGGCCATAAGGAACGGACAACAAACTTATTGGTGATCATACATTTGATGTGTGTAGTCCGATAAAGGTTGTTGCAAGTAGTGGATTTATCTATCTTCAGAAATGACTCAAGTAGATATGTGGATATTTACTTGGTGAGACGTAAGTCTGGATCTTTTGAAATCATTTGAAAGGTTTTCAAATATGAAGTAGAAGTTATTGTAACAAGAAAATTATGTTTCTACAATTCGATTGCAGAAAGAAATATTTGAGTTACAAGTTTAGCAAATGTCTGATGAGTTGTGAAAGGGGTTTCATAACTTGCACCTCCCGGAACACCACTGCAAGAGGAAAGTCCGTGAAGATGTAATCGAACCATTTATGACATGGTAAGATCAAAGATGACATAATTAAATTTGCCATTATCCCTTTTAAAGTGATGCTTTAGAGACTGCGGCTTTTACACTGAAAAGAGCTCCATTAGGTCTGTAGAAATGACACCATGGTATGGTACGCCCAACCATGTTATATCTTTTCTTAACATTTGGAATATGGGGCTTGTGTAAAAGGTTACAAACCTATTCCAAATCAGACAAGTGCTACTTTGTAGGTTATCCCAAAATGTTGGGTATTCCTCCCTCACTATGCCGAGGCAAATAGGTTTGCCACTAAGAACGGTATGCTTTTTGAAGAAAATGGTTCTTTCAAAAAGGTGAGTGGGAGAATAGTGCAACTCGACGAGATAAACAGTATCTTTGTCATCAGATCAAAGGAAAGAGACCTTGGAAGTAATTCCAGAGTTTCCTACTGCGACTGATACGGAAGTCTCTACAATAAAATGTATGGACTTCGGTCGAACTTGCAGCTGGACCACGTAGGCAAGGCTCGTGCAAACCTCTCAGGTGCGCAAACGAGATATTGTTGTTAGACAACAGTATACCTACGATACACAAGGAAGCATTGATGGGCCCTGACTCTGGAATTGGCTAAATGCCAATACAATCCGAGATAGTTTCCATATAAATGATTCAAGATTAAAACCTTGATACATCTTTCGGAAGACTTAGAGTCTGACGAATATTTATGGAACTATAACTGATACGAATAAAAATGTTTTATCCATAAAGCTCGACTTGTTGCAATATACAAGTTCAAGGAGTTGACTACGATGAGGTTGCTTCACCGTAGCGATGCTTAAAGTCGGTTCGGGTTGAACTAGCAATTAATACATATTTCAATCATGAGATATGAAACAAGGATGACGAAAGGATTTCCATCTGATGGAAATAAAACCAAGGACTTGCATGTGTTATAGTCCAAGGTATTTTGTCAGTCCAGAGGATGCTAGTAAGTATGCAAACTTCAGAGTTCCAGCAATGGACAGAAGAGAGCAAAATGGAGTTGGAATCTTCGTGTTTTGATGAAATAGTCAAAGGGGTTTGACTTCATCAATGGGTAACGAAGATGCTTATGATTCAAGAAAGTAAGTGGGAGCATAATAAAATTTCTAAAAAACGTTGTGTGCTTGACACATTGTTCATTGGAAATAAATTTCTTGACACAAATTAGGACTTCATTTGAAAATAGTTTTTCGATGAAGTGCTTGGGCTAAATAGCCTTTATATTAGGCATGATGATCTATGGAGATAGATTTACCTAATGGGGCTAAGCAATAAAAAAAACATATTGACAAGATGCTAAAACTTTTTAGCATTTAAAACGCCAAGGAGTGATTCTTGCCGAAGTCACATGGAAAGAGTTTTCGCAAGACTCGGTGTCCCAAAAACACTGATGAGCAAAATACATGATGGAGATTCCACACACCTTCGTGTTTGGATTAATCATGTATTCCATGGTATGTAAAACAACCAGATATGTCCAATACTCCAAAGTTGTTATGAGTATGGATACCAAGGTGATCAAAAGTACTGATCATGGGACAACAGTGAAAAAGGGTCATTGAGTACTATAGTAGCACTGATGACATGTTTTCTCGCAAGCGGAGATCATGAAGAGTTCATTGTAAAAGGTTACATCGATACAGTCTTCATCCATGCTCCAAGCGATTTTCAATTTAAATTAAGGGTTTTGTGTAACACACAATGTGGTGGCACAGTTAGTTGGAAAATGTTCCAAACAAGTTACTGTGGCGAATTCTATAACAGAGGCGAAGTATGTTGCCGCCTTTAAAGTGACAAAGAAGATGTTGAATCATATAGTTCATTCATGAACTTAGTATGGTTCCAAGATGGCTTTTGTCAATGGGACACTACTGCAAGTAGTTGCTCCATAACTCAGTCTGAGGAATCCAGGTTCGACCTGTGATTCGCATACATACAAAGCCAAGTCCACACAAAATATGAATTTTGTGAAAGCGTGAAAACGCGAGGATATGCAAAGATACACACGGAGCTGAAGTCGTCAGATCCGTTAGACATCAGGCTATACCACAAGCGAAGCATATTTACACCGGTGTGCCACAGGTGTGAAGTGCATTAGCATTAACTAGATTATTGACTCTAGTGCAAGTGGGAGTCTGTAGGAGATATGCCCTAGAGGAAATAATAAATGTTATTGATTATCTCCCTGTTCATAATTAGGTTTATGTTCCATGCTATAACTGCTATGGTTCTCGAGTCTGCAAATAAAACGAGGCTCGGAGGAAGACTCATATGCACGTGTGGAATAATAAACGATAAAATGTATTCCTAGTCAAGCCTCTATGACTGGCTCAAGTATTGCATGATGATCCTGTTTTCCTGATCATGGACATGACTATGCCAGCAATTTTGAGGGCACAATGTTAGCAGAACATTTGTGTTGAATCGACCCGATTGATGTTATGCTATGAGATTCTTTCGTCACAAGTTAATGGTTAATAACACAGAGATGGTTAATGTTTGCATGATTCCTTAGACCATGAGAGTATCGAGTTTCTTCATGCTTGCTTCATGAACTTTGGGGTTTGTTAAACGTCATCCGTAAATGGGTGGCTATTACGACGGCTTACGGGTTCATGGAAAAGTGTGTCAAGTAACTTGATAGCTCAAGATTGGGATTTGCTCCTCCGGCGATGGAGAGATATCTCTGGGCCCTCTCGGTGTTACGGTATCCATCATCGTCTGGCCAGACACTTTGTGATTTGATCACGGGGATGCCGGAACATGGTAACGAGAAAAGAGAACAATACCGGTAACGAGGTAACTAGCATAGTGGACAAGTGTTGATCCACGGGAATGCCAACATGTCTCACCCCGGGTATTTGTAACATATCACGAAGCAACAGGAATAGCACACGGCAACTGGAGGTTCACTCGAATATTCATTCGTGTGGGTATAGGGGTCAATATGGGTGTCCACGGCTCCGATGTTGATCATTGATCGGAAGGGGTTCCGTGTCATGTCTATACTTCACCGAACCTATAGGGTCACACGCTTAAGGGTCATCTATCTGCTGAATACTAGACAGGGAGTCTGAGAGAAAATCACCGAAAAAGTTTCGGACACCGAAAAGTTTCGGACAGCGGAAAAGTTCCGCAGAGAGAGATCACCGGATGAGTTCCGGTGAAACTGAAAAGTTGTTTCAGGGGATACCATTAAGTCAAAATGGTTTCGGCACATGCCTGATAATTCTTGGAGGATGCCAGAATCATTCTGGAAACTTCTGGGAATTTTCTGGAAGAAAAACCGGAAATGTTCCGGGGCTGCCGGAACCGCTTCAGATGCTTTTCGCAGATGAAATCACTAAACTGGAATTGTTCCAGAACGCGTTGAAAATTATTTTAGTGGGTACTGGAAATGTTCTAAGCCCACATAAATATTTTCAGTTCGAACGGACGCTGAAAAATGTCGTCATGAATAGTGAAAGTGCTTTTTGGAATTTTTTGGAAAACCACCTTTTAGGGCTTTTGCTAAAGGCTTCTAGAAGGTGATGTGGATGGATGAGAGCCCCCTTTGGGGGGGACCCCTAGGGGGTGGCCGGCCACATGTGGAGCTCCACATGTCCTTTGGTTTCTCTCTTGTGCCCTTGGAAAGAGTTTCCTTCATGGGTATTTTGGTATTTCTTGAATGCCCATCCTACCCCTTGGTTTTCCTATATAAGGAGGAGAGGGGGCTGCTCAATCCTTCATCCCTTCTCACATACAAGTGCCATGCAATGATCTGGCTTCTCTCTCCCTCCCACGAAAAGAGTTTCGTAGAGCCGAAAGGCTGTCTGGGTTCCGGTGGGAACTAGTTCTGGACGGCGAAGCCCTGCCGGATAGATGACACCGTATGTGTGCAACTCTGTAGAGAGGTCGTAGTTTCGATCTTAGTGCCCGAGGGGCTGTTCGAGAGTGCCTCCCGAAGGGCTGTCCAAGTGACGGTCCGAGTTCTGTGAGTCCTCCCGAAGGGCTGTCCGAGTGACCGTTCGAGTTTCGAAGGTCCTCCCGAAGGGCTGTCCGCGACATCGTCTCGGGGACTGTTCGACAGCCTCCCGGAGGGCTGTCCGAAGGGAAGACGAGGGTATACATCCTCGCGGTTGGGAGGTTGTAAATCCTAGCTGCGGGGATCTGCACCGCCGATCGTCATCGACTCTACTTCCGCTGCGCTTCGAGTCGGTAACGAAATGATCAAACCTTGTATGCAGTCTCCATAGTGGTCCTGGGCTGGTGCGTAGGTCGGAAATATTTTTGTTTTCTGCTGCGTTACCCTACAGTGGCATCAAGAGCCGTGCTATGCGTAGATGCAGGTTGCGATCTAGAATACATAGTGATGTATGGGTGTTGCACAATATAATTAGGTAGTAGATGAGTTCTATTACTGAAAATTATTTGTGCGGGTAGCAGATGAAATCTGTTACCCGATATTCTTGTTGCTTCCCTGGAATTTGCATATTTCTGATCTTGATAACAGCATGGTGGAGTTTCAAAGTTCTGGCAATCCGCAATCCTGATTGATCAACGAAGTGCTAACAGTTCATTGAATTCCACCGTAGTTAAAAGGAAAGATGAAATTTCGCAGACAAAAGGGCAATGCAGATATGATCTGCACGGGGGTCATGCGTATGACGAAGTTTAGTATGGGGCTCGAGATTTTATTATCTCGGTTTTCATACACCCTGGAAAGTTAATCTAGCGACTTGAATTATCATACTTGATGATGGACGTTGGTAGCTTCGGTTTGTTTCGAAACCTTAGAAGCCACGTAAAACAAGTTTTTGCATGAACCGATTAGAGGCGTCTAACTTGGTTTTGCAGGAGGGTTTGCATGTGCATATGATGTGGTATAGCAGTGCTCATAATAATTTGATTATGTATGAGATGACTATATGATGTAAATTAATTAACATGACCTGCGTGTCATGATTTGGCATGATGGCTGGAGCCATATGATTGCACTTTAAATGACCTGCGCGTCAACCTTGTGTAATGCATTATTTTATTAGCTATAGAGATAGCAATATTATTTGGTGCATCGACAAGGTGGTGGAAATCTTCGCGAAGGTGAACACCGACGCGAATGCCAAAGACGAAGAAATACAAGACTTCTCCGTCAGAAAGGGCTATACCATATCATGCTATTATGAATTGCCTGAGATGTTTATCCCTTATGATGCACCCTTTTTGATTGCGCGGTAGTCGCCTTTTATTAGGGTGATCTCTCACAAAAATATCAAGTAGTTAGTGTTCTCCCAAGTGTAGCACCGTCACGGCACCTAACTTTTCGGGGTATCACATGCTAACATGGGTACGAACGATTAGGGATGTGTGAGGCGGGTGAGTTGAGACCTCGCAGCGAGATCACTTGGTTGTCTTGACGTTCAGGCATGAAAGTCATGAGCTCGGAACACACGCATCGAAAGATGAACAAGAGTCACATAGAGATGTGATTGGCAAGTTTGCCTACCGATTGAGATTTTCGTCATCAGTGATGCTACCATCAATGACGTTGAATTGAAATGCGGATCTTGAATCACTCACAATCAATTATGAGAGATATTGATTTGAGTGGGAGCGCACTGTAGAATTAATTCTTTTAATTCTCGGTGCAATTAATTTTGAACACCGTCTAAGTGTGATTTGCATAATAGTTATAGAATAATGGCTCGCATTTCCACCTTCCCTATTAAAATTGAATAGCTGTTAAATATCTGGTTAAAACTTTACGGTTGGTAACGTAATGTGAGGATTGTCCTCAAGAGTGCCGAGAAGGACTTTGTCCTATCGCATACTTTCGGTATTCTCTCGCTTATGCTATGGATCATGTGACTCTCGTCCGTTGATCCAAAAGCTAGAATTCCATTTCAGTCAAGCGCAATATGTTTGTTTCCATGAGACCCAAACTTCGAAAGTTTGGATAGTTATGTGATATTCATGGAATCTGAAAATTATTTTCAGAGACAGACAAAGGCTAAAAGATATGAGATAGCCAAAACAATGTTTGTTTGCAAACTATTAGTAAAGGAGTTTACTATGCATTAGACTGATAAGAGAGGGATCCAGAAGAACGCCTGTCATATGATGAAAGGTGAATAAAACAACAACTTAAAGAGAAAGGAAGTGTCCGAAGGGTGTTAGTAAGACTTTCACGCCTAGGAAGTCCGGGGCTAACGCCACTCTTAAGTTCGGTGCTTTTTCTGAGAGTAGGAGAAATACTGAAAGTTAAACTGTTAGAAGTATAAAGGCAGAAAGAAAGGAGACTGGAATATCCAGCTCATGTATGAATGTCATACAAGTTTTTGATGTATAGAAGGCTGGTCAAAGATATAGTCCTTGGGAATTATGATTAAATTGTTAATCACTGATTCTTGGGTATTGTGAGTTAATCACAAAGATACCCGCTCAATTGCTTTCTGTTGCAACTCGATGTAAGAACTACTATGGCCTGAAAGACTAGCCAGAAATGAGTTTTAGGTATACACGGGGAACATAGTAAATGTTACTATACCTTCCATCGGTGTATTACCGTCTGTATTTATTTTTATAATTCGTTTGGAGTTTCACAAACTCTAGCCCATTGCATAAGGTATCTTGCAAGAAGTTTGTTTACAAGAGAACTTTTGATGTTCGATGTTATGAATAACATAAGGGCCATACTTTCATTATGAATGAGATGTATGTTATGAATATTGATAATAATACATTACCTCTGGGTTTACTTTCATAATTCATTTTAGAGTTTCATACACTCTAGGCCTTTGCACAATGTTTGTTGCAAAAGAATTGTTCATAGAAGAACAATTGTTGTTCAGTATTATGAATAACATGAGGGCCATACTTCCATCATCGATGGGACGTATGTTATGAATATTGATGGTAATATGATACATCCATAACACTGACGCTAAATGTCATAAGACTAAAAGAATACCACACAAGTGTGGCACTGCATTTGGTCACATTGGAGAAACCCGCATGGAAAATTCCATTATGATGGATTTTTGAAGTCGTTTGATTTTGAATCACCTGACACTTGCAACTTTCCTCCGAAAAGTAAAGTGACTGAAATACCGTTCACAGGCAATAAGGAACGAGCAAAGAACTTATTGGTGATCATACATTTTGATGTATGTAGTCCGATAAAGGTTGTTGCAAGTAGTGGATTTATCTATCTTCAGAAATGACTCAAGTAGACATGTGGATATTTACTTGATGAGACGTAAGTCCGGATCTTTTGAAATCATTCGAAAGGTTTTCAAATATGAAGTAGAAGTTATTGTAACAAGAAAATTATGTTTCTACAATTCGATTGCAGAAAGAAATATTTGAGTTACAAGTTTAGCGAATGTCTGATGAGTTGTGAAAAGAGTTTCATAACTTACACCACCCGGAACACCACTGTGAGTGGAAAGTCCGTGAAGATGTAATCGAACCATTTATGACATGGTAAGATCAAAGATGACATAAATAAATTTGCCATTATCCCTTTTAAAAGGTGATGCTTTAGAGACTACGGCTTTTACACTGAAAAGAGCTCCATCAGGTCTGTTGAAATGACACCATGGTATGGTACGCCCAACCATGTTATATCTTTTCTTAACATTTGGAATATGGGGCTTGTGTAAAAGGTTACAAACCTATTCCAAATCAGACAAGTGCTACTTTGTAGGTTATCCCAAGTCATTGGGTATTCCCCCACCACTATACCGAGGCAAAGGTTTTTGCCACAAAACGGTATGCTTCTAAAGAGAATTGTCCTTGCAAAAGGTGAGTGGGAGGACAGTGCAACTCGACGAGATAACCAGTATCTTCGTCATCAGGTCAAAGGAAAGGAACCTTGGAAGTGATTCCGGAGTTTCCTACTGCGACTGATACGGAAGTCTCTACAATAAAATGTATGGACTTCAGTCGAACTTGCAGCTGAACCACGTAGGCAAGGCTCGTGCAAACCTCTCAGGTGCGCAAACGAGATATTGTTGTTAGACAACAGTATACCTACGATACACAAGGAAGCGTTGATGGGCCCTGACTCCGGAATTGGCTAAATGCCAATACAATCCGAGATAGTTTCCATATAAGTGATTCAAGATTAAAACCTTGATACACCTTTCGGAAGACTTAGAGTCTGACGAATATTTATGGAACTTAAAACTGATACGGATAAAAATGTTTTATCCATAAAGCTCGACTTGTTGCAATATACAAGTTCAAGGAGTTGACTACGATGAGATTGTTTCACCATAGCGATGCTTAAAGTCGGTTCGGGTTGAACTAGCAATTAATACATATTTCAGTCATGAGATATGAAACATGGATGCCAAAAGGATTTCCATAAGATGGAAATGCAACCTAGGACTTGTGAGTGATACAGTCCAAAGTATTTTGTCGATCCAGAGGATGCTAGTGAATGTGCATACTTCAGAGTTCCAGCAATGGACAGAAGAGAGCAAAATGGAGTTGGAATCTTCGCTTTGATGAAATGGTCAAAAAGGTTTTGACTTCATCAATGGGTAACGAAGATGCTTATGATTCAAGAAAGTAAGTGGGAGCATAACAAAATTTCTAAAAACCGTTGTGTGCTTGACACATTGTTAATTGGAAATAAATTTCTTGACACGAATTAGGACTTCATTTGAAAATAGTTTTCCGATGAAGTGCTTGGGCTAAATAGCCTTTATATTAGGCATGATGATCTATGGAGATAGATTTACCTAATGGGGCTGAGCAAAGATACATATTGACAAGATGCTAAAACCTTTTAGCATTAAAAACGTCAAGGAGTGATTCTTGCCGAAGCCACATGGAAAGAGTTTTTGCAAGACTCGGTGTCCCAAAACACTGATGAGCAAAATACATGATGGAGATTCCACACACTCTTGTGTTTGGATTAATCATGTATTCCATGGTATGTAAAAACAACCAGATATGTCCAATACTCCCAAAGTTGTTGCAAGTATAGATACCAAAGTGATCAAAAGTACTGATCATGGGACAACAGTGAAAAAGGGTCATTAAGTACTATAGTAGCACTGATGACATGTTTTCTCGCAAGCGGAGATCATGAAGAGTTCGTTGTAAAAGGTTACATCGATATAGTCTTCATCCATGCTCCAAGCGATTTTCGATTTATGTTAAGGGTTTTGTGCAATACACAATATGGTGGCACGGTAGTTGGAAATTGTTCCAAACAAGTTACTGTGGCGAATTCTATAACAGAGGCAAAGTATGTTGCCGCTTTTAAAAGCGACAAAGAAGATGTTGAATCATATAGTTCATTCATGAACTTAGTATGGTTCCAAGATGGCTTTTGTCAATGGGACACTACTGCAAGTAGTTGCTCCATAACTCAGTCTGAGGAATCCAGGTTCGACCTGTGATTCGCATACATACCAAGCCAAGTCCACACAAAATATGAATTTTGTGAAAGCGTGAAGACGCGAGGATATGCAAAGATACACACGGAGCTGAAGTCGTCAGATCCGTTGGACATTCAGGCTATACCACAAGCGAAGCATATTTACACCGGTGTGCCACAGGTGTAAAGTGCATTAGCATTAACTAGATTATTGACTCTAGTGCAAGTGGGAGTCTGTAGGAGATATGCCCTAGAGGCAATAATAAATGTTATTGATTATCTCCCTGTTCATAATTAGGTTTATGTTCCATGCTATAACTGCTATGGTTCTCGAGTCTGCAAATAAAACGAGGCTCGGAGGAAGACTCATACGCACGTGTGGAATAATAAATGATAAAATGTATTCCTAGTCAAGCCTCTATGACTGGCTCAAGTATTGCATGATGATCCTGTTTTCCTGATCATGGGCATGACTATGCTAGCAATTTTGAGGGCACAATGTTAACAGAACATTTGTGTTGAATCGACCCGATTGATGTTATGCTATGAGGTTCTTTCGTCACAAGTTAATGGTTAATAACACAGAGATGGTTAATGTTTGCATGATTCCTTAGACCATGAGAGTATCGAGTTTCTTCATGCTTGCTTCATGAACTTTGGGGTTTGTTAAACGTCATCCGTAAATGGGTGGCTATTACGGCGGCTTACGGGTTCATGGAAAAGTGTGTCAAGTTACTTGATAGCTCAAGATTGGGATTTGCTCCTCCGGCGATGGAGAGATATCTCTGGGCCCTCTCGGTGTTACGGTATCCATCATCGTCTGGCCAGACACTTTGTGATTTGATCACGGGGATGCCGGAACATGGTAACGAGAAAAGAGAACAATACCGGTAACGAGGTAACTAGCATAGTGGACAAGTGTTGATCCACGGGAATGCCAACATGTCTCACCTCGGGTATTTGTAACATATCACGAAGCAACAGGAATAGCACACGGCAACTGGAGGTTCACTCGAATATTCATTCGTGTGGGTATAGGGGTCAATATGGGTGTCCACGGCTCCGATGTTGATCATTGATCGGAAGGGGTTCCGTGTCATGTCTATACTTCACCGAACCTATAGGGTCACACGCTTAAGGGTCATCTATCTGTTGAATACTAGACAGGGAGTCTGAGAGAAAATCACCGAAAAAGTTTCGGACACCGAAAAGTTTCAGACAGCGGAAAAGTTCCGCAGAGAGAGGTCACCGGATGAGTTCCGGTGAAACTGAAAAGTTGTTTCAGGGGATACCATTAAGTCAAAATGGTTTCGGCACATGCCTGATAATTCTTGGAGGATACCAGAATCATTCTGGAAACTTCTGGGAATTTTCTGGAAGAAAAACCGGAAATGTTCCGGGGCTGCCGGAACCGCTTCAGATGCTTTTCGCAGATGAAATCACTAAACTGGAATTGTTCCAGAACGCATTGAAAATTATTTTAGTGGGTACTGGAAATGTTCTAAGCCCACATAAATATTTTCAATTCGAACGGACGCTGAAAAATGTCGTCGTGAATAGTGAAAGTGCTTTTTGGGAATTTTATGGAAAGCACCTTTTTGGAAATTCCAAAAGGGCCTTCTAGAAGGGGAAGGAGGGCATGGCACCTCATGGGGGTGTCCCCCCCCAAGGGTGGCCGGCCAAGGAGGTGGAGCACCATGGTGCTCCACATGGCACTCCCATATGGCATATTCCCTTTTGGAAAGGGATATTCCAAGGGCACTTTGGGGTTTTTGTGTGACAATTTTACCCCTTGGCTAGCCTATATATAAGAGTGATCTTGGCAGCCATTTCCCCATCCCTTGCTCTCATACACATGCCAAGATGTTATCTGGCTTCTCTCTCCCTCCCACGAAAAGAGTTTCGTAGAGCCGAAAGGCTGTTTGGGTTCCGGCAGGAACTAGTTCTGGACGGCGAAGCCCTGCCGGATAGATGACACCGTATGTGTGCAACTCTGTAGAGAGGTCGTAGTTTCGATCTTAGTGCCCGAGGGGCTGTTCGAGAGTGCCTCCCGAAGGGCTGTCCAAGTGACGGTCCGAGTTCTGTGAGTCCTCCCGAAGGGCTGTCCGAGTGACCGTTCGAGTTTCGAAGGTCCTCCCGAAGGGCTGTCCGCGACATCGTCTGGGGGACTGTTCGACAGCCTCCCGGAGGGCTGTCCGAAGGGAAGACGAGGGTATACATCCTCGCGGTTGGGAGGTTGTAAATCCTAGCTGCGGGGATCTGCACCGCCGATCGTCATCGACTCTACTTCCGCTGCGCTTCGAGTCGGTAACGAAAATGATCAAACCTTGTATGCAGTCTCCATAGTGGTCCTGGGCTGGTGCGTAGGTCGGAAAATTTTTGTTTTCTGCTGCGTTACCCTACAGTGGTATCAGAGCCGTGCTATGCGTAGATGCAGGTTGCGATCTAGAATACATGGAGATGTATGGGTGTTGCACAATATAATTAGGTAGTAGATGAGTTCTATTACTGAAAATTATTTGTGCGGGTAGCAGATGAAATCTGTTACCCGATGTTCTTGTTGCTTCCCTTGAATTTGCGTAGTCCTGATCTTGACAGCATTGTGGAATCTCACAAAGTTCTGGCAATCCGCGATCCTTTCATGCTGCTCCTGAGTATGCTGATTGACAGATTAACGAAGTGCTAACAGTTCTTTGGGTTCCACTTTAGTCAAAGAAAGATGGATGTTTCGCAGACGAAAGGGCAATGCAGATATGATCTGCACGGGGGTCATGCGTATGACGAAGTTCAGTATGGGGCTCGAGATTTTATTATCTCGGTTTTCATACACCCCGCATTGTTAAACTAGCGCTTGAATTATCATACTTGATGATGGACGTTGGTAGCTTCGGTTTGTTTCGAAACCTCAGAAGCCACGTAAAACAAGTTTTTGCATGAACCGATTAGAGACGTCTAACTTGGTTTTGCAGGAGGGTTTGCATGTGCATGTGATGTGGTATAGCAGTGCTCATAATAATTTGATTATGTATGAGATGACTATATGATGTAAATTGATTAACATGACCTGCGTGTCATGATTTGGCATGATGGCTGGAGCCATATGATTGCACTTTAAATGACCTGCGTGTCAACCTTGTGTAATGCACTTATTTTATTAGCTATAGGGATAGCAATATTATCTGGTGCATCGACAAGGTGGTGGCAATCTTCGCGAAGGTGAACACCGACGCAAATGCCGAAGACGAAGAAATACAAGACTTCTCCGTCAGAAAGGGCTATACCATATCATGCTATTATGAATTGCCTGAGATGTTTATCCCTTATGATGCACCCTTCTTGATTGCGCGGTAGTCGCTTTTATTAGGGTGATCTCTCACAAAAATATCAAGTAGTTAGTGTTCTCCCAAGTGTAGCACCGTCACGGCACCTAACTTTTCGGGGTATCACATGCTAACATGGGTACGAACGATTAGGGATGTGTGAGGCGGGTGAGTTGAGACCTCGCAGCGAGATCACTTGGTTGTCTTGACGTTCGGGCATGAAAGTCATGAGCTCGGAACACACGCATCGAAAGATGAACAAGAGTCACATAGAGATGTGATTGGCAAGTTTGCCTACCGATTGAGATTTTCGTCATCAGTGATGCTACCATCAATGGCGTTGAATTGAAATGCGGATCTTGAATCACTCACAATCAATTATGAGAGATATTGATTTGAGTGGGAGCGCACTGTAGAATTAATTCTTTTAATTCTCAGTGCAATTAATTTTGAACACTGTCTAAGTGTGATTTGCATAATAGTTGTAGAATAATGGCTCGCATTTCCACCTTCCCTATTAAAATTGAATAGCTGTTAAATATCCGGTTAAAACTTTACGGTTGGTAACGTAATGTGAGGATTGTCCTCAAGAGTGCCGAGAAGGACTTTGTCCTATCGCATACTTTCGGTATTCTCTCGCTTATGCTATGGATCATGTGACTCTCGTCCGTTGATCCAAAAGCTAGAATTCCATTTCAGTCAAGCGCAATATGTTTGTTTCCATGAGACCCAAACTTCGAAAGTTTGGATAGTTATGTGATATTCATGGAATCTGAAAATTATTTTCAGAGACAGACAAAGGCTAAAAGATATGAGATAGCCAAAGCAATGTTTGTTTGCAAACTATTAGTAAAGGAGTTTACTATGCATTAGACTGATAAGAGAGGGATCCAGAAGAACGCCTGTCATATGATGAAAGGTGAATAAAACAACAACTTAAAGAGAAAGGAAGTGTCCGAAGGGTGTTAGTAAGACTTTCACGCCTAGGAAGTCCGGGGCTAACGCAACTCTTAAGTTCGGTGCTTTTTCTGAGAGTAGGAGAAATACTGAAAGTTAAACTGTTAGAAGTATAAAGGCAGAAAGAAAGGAGACTGGAATATCCAGCTCATGTATGAATGTCATACAAGTTTTTGATGTATAGAAGGCTGGTCAAAGATATAGTCCTTGGGAATTATGATTAAATTGTTAATCACTGATTCTTGGGTATTGTGAGTTAATCACAAAGATACCCGCTCGATTGCTTTCTGTTGCAACTCGATGTAAGAACTACTATGGCCTGAATGACTAGCCAGAAATGAGTTTTAGGTATACACGGGGAACATAGTAAATGTTACTATACCTTCCATCGGTGTATTACCGTCTGTATTTATTTTTATAATTCGTTTGGAGTTTCACAAACTCTAGCCCATTGCATAAGGTATCTTGCAAGAAGTTTGTTTATAAGAGAACTTTTGATGTTCGATGTTATGAATAACATAAGGGCCATACTTTCATTATGAATGAGATGTATGTTATGAATATTGATAATAATACATTACCTCTGGGTTTACTTTCATAATTCATTTTAGAGTTTCATACACTCTAGGCCTTTGCACAATGTTTGTTGCAAAAGAATTGTTCATAGAAGAACAATTGTTGTTCAGTATTATGAATAACATGAGGGCCATACTTCCATCATCGATGGGACGTATGTTATGAATATTGATGGTAATATGATACATCCATAACACTGACGCTAAATGTCATAAGACTAAAAGAATACCACACAAGTGTGGCACTGCATTTGGTCACATTGGAGAAACCTGCATGGAAAATTCCATTATGATGGATTTTTGAAGTCGTTTGATTTTGAATCACCTGACACTTGCAACTTTCCTCCGAAAAGTGAAGTGACTGAAATACCGTTCACAGGCAATAAGGAACGAGCAAAGAACTTATTGGTGATCATACATTTTGATGTATGTAGTCCGATAAATGTTGTTGCAAGTAGTGGATTTATCTATCTTCAGAAATGACTCAAGTAGATATATGGATATTTACTTGATGAGACGTAAGTCTGGATCTTTTGAAATCATTTGAAAGGTTTTCAAAATGAAGTAGAAGTTATTGTAACAAGAAAATTATGTTTCTACAATTCGATTGCAGAAAGAAATATTTGAGTTACAAGTTTAGCGAATGTCTGATGAGTTGTGAAAAGAGTTTCATAACTTACACCACCCGGAACACCACTGTGAGTGGAAAGTCCGTGAAGATGTAATCGAACCATTTATGACATGGTAAGATCAAAGATGACATATATAAATTTGCCATTATCCCTTTTAAAGAGTGATGCTTTAGAGACTACGGCTTTTACACTGAAAAGAGCTCCATCGGGTCTGTTGAAATGACGCCATGGTATGGTACACCCAACCATGTTATATCTTTTCTTAAACATTTGGAATATGGGGCTTGTGTAAAAGGTTACAAACCTATTCCAAATCAGACAAGTGCTACTTTGTAGGTTATCCCAAGTCATTGGGTATTCCTCCCTCACTATACCGAGGCAAATAGGTTTGCCACAAAGAACGGTATGCTTTTAAAGAGAATTGTTCTTGCAAAAGGTGAGTGGGAGGACAGTGCAACTCGACGAGATAACCAGTATCTTCGTCATCAGGTCAAAGGAAAGGAACCTTGGAAGTGATTCCGGAGTTTCCTACTGCGACTGATACGGAAGTCTCTACAATAAAATGTATGGACTTCAGTCGAACTTGCAGCTGAACCACGTAGGCAAGGCTCGTGCAAACCTCTCAGGTGCGCAAACGAGATATTGTTGTTAGACAACAGTATACCTACGATACACAAGGAAGCGTTGATGGGCCCTGACTCCGGAATTGGCTAAATGCCAATACAATCCGAGATAGTTTCCATATAAGTGATTCAAGATTAAAACCTTGATACACCTTTCGGAAGACTTAGAGTCTGACGAATATTTATGGAACTTAAAACTGATACGGATAAAAATGTTTTATCCATAAAGCTCGACTTGTTGCAATATACAAGTTCAAGGAGTTGACTACGATGAGATTGTTTCACCATAGCGATGCTTAAAGTCGGTTCGGGTTGAACTAGCAATTAATACATATTTCAGTCATGAGATATGAAACATGGATGCCAAAAGGATTTCCATAAGATGGAAATGCAACCTAGGACTTGTGAGTGATACAGTCCAAAGTATTTTGTCGATCCAGAGGATGCTAGTGAATGTGCATACTTCAGAGTTCCAGCAATGGACAGAAGAGAGCAAAATGGAGTTGGAATCTTCGCTTTGATGAAATGGTCAAAAAGGTTTTGACTTCATCAATGGGTAACGAAGATGCTTATGATTCAAGAAAGTAAGTGGGAGCATAACAAAATTTCTAAAAACCGTTGTGTGCTTGACACATTGTTAATTGGAAATAAATTTCTTGACACGAATTAGGACTTCATTTGAAAATAGTTTTCCGATGAAGTGCTTGGGCTAAATAGCCTTTATATTAGGCATGATGATCTATGGAGATAGATTTACCTAATGGGGCTGAGCAAAGATACATATTGACAAGATGCTAAAACCTTTTAGCATTAAAAACGTCAAGGAGTGATTCTTGCCGAAGCCACATGGAAAGAGTTTTTGCAAGACTCGGTGTCCCAAAACACTGATGAGCAAAATACATGATGGAGATTCCACACACTCTTGTGTTTGGATTAATCATGTATTCCATGGTATGTAAAAACAACCAGATATGTCCAATACTCCCAAAGTTGTTGCAAGTATAGATACCAAAGTGATCAAAAGTACTGATCATGGGACAACAGTGAAAAAGGGTCATTAAGTACTATAGTAGCACTGATGACATGTTTTCTCGCAAGCGGAGATCATGAAGAGTTCGTTGTAAAAGGTTACATCGATATAGTCTTCATCCATGCTCCAAGCGATTTTCGATTTATGTTAAGGGTTTTGTGCAATACACAATATGGTGGCACGGTAGTTGGAAATTGTTCCAAACAAGTTACTGTGGCGAATTCTATAACAGAGGCAAAGTATGTTGCCGCTTTTAAAAGCGACAAAGAAGATGTTGAATCATATAGTTCATTCATGAACTTAGTATGGTTCCAAGATGGCTTTTGTCAATGGGACACTACTGCAAGTAGTTGCTCCATAACTCAGTCTGAGGAATCCAGGTTCGACCTGTGATTCGCATACATACCAAGCCAAGTCCACACAAAATATGAATTTTGTGAAAGCGTGAAGACGCGAGGATATGCAAAGATACACACGGAGCTGAAGTCGTCAGATCCGTTGGACATTCAGGCTATACCACAAGCGAAGCATATTTACACCGGTGTGCCACAGGTGTAAAGTGCATTAGCATTAACTAGATTATTGACTCTAGTGCAAGTGGGAGTCTGTAGGAGATATGCCCTAGAGGCAATAATAAATGTTATTGATTATCTCCCTGTTCATAATTAGGTTTATGTTCCATGCTATAACTGCTATGGTTCTCGAGTCTGCAAATAAAACGAGGCTCGGAGGAAGACTCATACGCACGTGTGGAATAATAAATGATAAAATGTATTCCTAGTCAAGCCTCTATGACTGGCTCAAGTATTGCATGATGATCCTGTTTTCCTGATCATGGGCATGACTATGCTAGCAATTTTGAGGGCACAATGTTAACAGAACATTTGTGTTGAATCGACCCGATTGATGTTATGCTATGAGGTTCTTTCGTCACAAGTTAATGGTTAATAACACAGAGATGGTTAATGTTTGCATGATTCCTTAGACCATGAGAGTATCGAGTTTCTTCATGCTTGCTTCATGAACTTTGGGGTTTGTTAAACGTCATCCGTAAATGGGTGGCTATTACGGCGGCTTACGGGTTCATGGAAAAGTGTGTCAAGTTACTTGATAGCTCAAGATTGGGATTTGCTCCTCCGGCGATGGAGAGATATCTCTGGGCCCTCTCGGTGTTACGGTATCCATCATCGTCTGGCCAGACACTTTGTGATTTGATCACGGGGATGCCGGAACATGGTAACGAGAAAAGAGAACAATACCGGTAACGAGGTAACTAGCATAGTGGACAAGTGTTGATCCACGGGAATGCCAACATGTCTCACCTCGGGTATTTGTAACATATCACGAAGCAACAGGAATAGCACACGGCAACTGGAGGTTCACTCGAATATTCATTCGTGTGGGTATAGGGGTCAATATGGGTGTCCACGGCTCCGATGTTGATCATTGATCGGAAGGGGTTCCGTGTCATGTCTATACTTCACCGAACCTATAGGGTCACACGCTTAAGGGTCATCTATCTGTTGAATACTAGACAGGGAGTCTGAGAGAAAATCACCGAAAAAGTTTCGGACACCGAAAAGTTTCAGACAGCGGAAAAGTTCCGCAGAGAGAGGTCACCGGATGAGTTCCGGTGAAACTGAAAAGTTGTTTCAGGGGATACCATTAAGTCAAAATGGTTTCGGCACATGCCTGATAATTCTTGGAGGATACCAGAATCATTCTGGAAACTTCTGGGAATTTTCTGGAAGAAAAACCGGAAATGTTCCGGGGCTGCCGGAACCGCTTCAGATGCTTTTCGCAGATGAAATCACTAAACTGGAATTGTTCCAGAACGCATTGAAAATTATTTTAGTGGGTACTGGAAATGTTCTAAGCCCACATAAATATTTTCAATTCGAACGGACGCTGAAAAATGTCGTCGTGAATAGTGAAAGTGCTTTTTGGGAATTTTATGGAAAGCACCTTTTTGGAAATTCCAAAAGGGCCTTCTAGAAGGGGAAGGAGGGCATGGCACCTCATGGGGGTGTCCCCCCCCAAGGGTGGCCGGCCAAGGAGGTGGAGCACCATGGTGCTCCACATGGCACTCCCATATGGCATATTCCCTTTTGGAAAGGGATATTCCAAGGGCACTTTGGGGTTTTTGTGTGACAATTTTACCCCTTGGCTAGCCTATATATAAGAGTGATCTTGGCAGCCATTTCCCCATCCCTTGCTCTCATACACATGCCAAGATGTTATCTGGCTTCTCTCTCCCTCCCACGAAAAGAGTTTCGTAGAGCCGAAAGGCTGTTTGGGTTCCGGCAGGAACTAGTTCTGGACGGCGAAGCCCTGCCGGATAGATGACACCGTATGTGTGCAACTCTGTAGAGAGGTCGTAGTTTCGATCTTAGTGCCCGAGGGGCTGTTCGAGAGTGCCTCCCGAAGGGCTGTCCAAGTGACGGTCCGAGTTCTGTGAGTCCTCCCGAAGGGCTGTCCGAGTGACCGTTCGAGTTTCGAAGGTCCTCCCGAAGGGCTGTCCGCGACATCGTCTGGGGGACTGTTCGACAGCCTCCCGGAGGGCTGTCCGAAGGGAAGACGAGGGTATACATCCTCGCGGTTGGGAGGTTGTAAATCCTAGCTGCGGGGATCTGCACCGCCGATCGTCATCGACTCTACTTCCGCTGCGCTTCGAGTCGGTAACGAAAATGATCAAACCTTGTATGCAGTCTCCATAGTGGTCCTGGGCTGGTGCGTAGGTCGGAAAATTTTTGTTTTCTGCTGCGTTACCCTACAGTAAAAGCTGGCCAAGAATGGAAACAACTCACCAACGTGACTGAGGTAAGGAGTTTTCTTGGTCTGGCAGGTTATTACCGGAGATTTATCAAAGGATTCTCCACCATAGCTAAACCCATGACCCAATTGCTTAAGAAAGATAAGAAGTTTGAATGGACGGAAGCCTGTGAGAAAAGTTTCCAAGAATTGAAGAACAGGTTAACAACAACACCCGTTCTGGTTGTGCCCGAAGTGCACAAAAACTTTGAGATATACTGTGACGCGTCCGGGAAGGGCCTTGGATGTGTATTAAAGCAAGAGGGAAAAGTCGTGGCTTATGCCTCAAGACAGCTACGACGACACGAGGAGAATTATCCTACTCATGACTTGGAGCTAGCTGCGGTAATACACGCACTCAAAGAATGGAGACACTTCCTTCTCGGTGAACGATGTGTAATATACACGGACCACAAAAGTATTAAGTATATTTTCACTCAGCCAGAATTAAACTTGAGACAACGTCGCTGGCTTGAGTTAATAAAGGACTACGATATCGGAATTCATTATCATCCGGGTAAAGCAAATGTTGTGGCAGATGCTCTCAGCCGAAGTCCCTCCACCAATAATAATAGTGTGCAATTTTCACAGCATGAGTTCAACCAGGAATTTGCCAGACTCAATATGGTCCTAGTCACAGAAGGAACCATTAATCAACTGGAGATAAAACCAACATTAGAGGATCAGATCAAAGAAGCCCAAAAAGGACACCCAAGTATTGAGGGGATTAAGAGGAAAATGAAGCTGGGCAAGGCGCCCGGGTTTACCATTGATAGTCAGGGGATTTTATGGTTCGGGAAAAGAATATGTGTGCCCAATAGGGAAGAAATAAAGCAACAAATTTTGGCAGAAGCCCATACCACCCCATACTCTATTCATCCAGGAGGAACAAAGATGTACAAGGATCTACAAGAAAGTTACTGGTGGAACGGGATGAAAAGAGATATAGCTGTATATGTTGCACGTTGTGATTCATGCCAGCATGTAAAAGTAGAACACCAGAGGCCAGCAAGACTATTACAGCCACTCAGAGTGCTTGAATGGAAATGGGACGTAATAGGGATGGATTTTATCGTCGGATTGCCAAGGTCACGACACGGAAATGATGCTATCTGGGTTATAACAGATTATTTAACCAAGGTGGCACATTTCATACCGGTAAAAACCACATACTCCTCACAGAGACTCGCCAGATTATATCTCTCCCGAATTGTTTGCTTACACGGAGTACCCAAGACCATAGTCTCTGATAGAGGCACCCAATTTGTCTCTAGATTTTTGGAGCACCTACAGCAAGCCCTAGGAACTCAACTGACGTTCAGCACTGCATACCACCCGCAAACCGGAGGACAAACTGAGCGGGTAAATCAAATATTGGAGGACATGCTAAGAGCATGTGTGCTCACTTATGGAGTTAGCTGTGAAGACAGTTTACCATACACAGAATTCTCATATAACAACAGTTATCAAGCCAGTTTAAAAATGTCACCTTTTGAAGCCCTGTACGGACGAAGGTGCCGTACCCCACTCAATTGGTCTGAGACCGGGGACAGTCGAATCTTTGGTCCCGAAGTTCTTAGAGAGGCAGAAGCAAAAGTGAAGCTTATTCAGGACAGACTGAAAGTGGCTCAGAGCCGTCAAAAGAGTTACTACGATCAAAGGCACCGCCAAATCAGTTTTGAGCCCGATGAATACGTGTATCTCAGAGTATCTCCAACTAGAGGACTACAGAGATTTAAAGTCAAAGGAAAGTTGGCACCAAGATTTATTGGACCATTCCGAGTAATCGCAAGAAGAGGCAAGGTTGCTTATCAACTAGAGCTACCGGCAGAATTATCAGATGTTCACGATGTGTTTCACGTGTCACAGCTAAGAAGATGTGTTAGTAACCCGGACAAGCAAGTGCAACACCAAGACTTGGACCTTTAACCAGACCTCACATATAGGGAGCATCCTATAAAGATTTTAGAGGGGTCTGAACGGAGGACCCGGCAGAATGTAATAAAATTATACAAGGTTCAATGGAGTAATCACACCGAGGAAGAAGCAACATGGGAAAGAGAGGATCACCTGAGGACTGAGTATCCATACCTGTTTGAGGAACAGCTGAAATCTCGGGGACGAGATTTTTCTTAAGGGGGGTAGGTGTTGTAACACCCCAAAAATATTTTTCTGAATATTTGAAAATCTTTCCTTTAAAAATAAAAGTTTTGAAAATCATTTCTGATCATATCACCTTTCTTCAATTTGAAAATCTCTTCAAATTTTAATTGGGTTTCAATCTGCTTTAATAACTCTGTTTTGAAGGTTTAAAATTATATGGGTAATTAATTTGGGGTTTTCAAACAAAATTTTTTCAGCAAGAAAAGATTTGGGGATAATTAAATTTTCAAAGGAAATGACCTTTTCACCTCCTTTTAGCCCTACTAAAATCCATCCAACAAATTTTCTTCCACTCCAAATTTATCCCACAAGTCACTCACCTCATCTAGGACATAATCCAACTCTTTCCTACCCCACAAAAATATTTTTCACCACCCAAATAAATTCCAAGGTTGGAACTCACATATTCCATCATTCCTTTGGTTTACAAAGGAACCACCGTTTCTGCAAGGATTCCACCTCCACCAAAATTATCCCATCAAATATATGGTACCCACAACCCATTTCTCAAAAAAATATGGGGTACCACAGTTCAAAAATTTCAAATTCCACTCAATTCAAATTTGGACCAGATTCAATATTTCTGATCCAAACATTTTTTTAATTGATCCAAAAATTCCCAAACTCTGCCAAACTCATTTTTGAGCATCCACACATTACCACAAAAATCCCAACAAAATCCTAAAATCTCTAGCACCTTCTGTCATTTTATCAAACAGCTAATGTGCACACTGTTCATCGCTGTCCAAAATTCAGTTAACTAAATTTGGTTCAGTGGCAGAACGACGGCGCCGTGCACTCCACTCCACCCCCACTCCTTCTCGTCCACGCCTCCTCCCTGGTAACTGCGCTGCCCTGGACCCCTCCTCGTCAGTGCCTCACCGCCGACAGCACAGAAGAAGGCCGGTGCACCTACCTCCGTGCTCGGCGGCGGCAAGCCGAACTGATCCACGTGGTGCCCGCCATATTCACTCCCTCGCTGACCTCCCCCACCTAACTACTCACCACGTGGCACATCCTCCGCACTCTCTCCACGCTGATCACGCCGCCCTTGGCCCCCTGTCAGTCACCGGAGACGGACGACGTCCGCCGCACCCGTACACCGACCTCGTCGTGGATAAAGCCACCGAGCCCGAGCTCGTCCGCGCTCGCGCTTCGGGCAGCTTCCTCCACCCTCACTGACACTCACCGACCACGACCACCGCCCAAACCGACCTCGGATCCCCTATAAAACGATCCCCCGAGCTCCGTTCAGAGCACAAATCAGCTCCACCACGTCCCAATCACCCTCCAGAACTCCTCCCCGACCTCGAGGAGGCCTTCTTCCCCCTCTCCGATCACCGCCCCGCCGCCACTGTCCCCGACCCATTCATCGTCATCACTCCACCACAACTGCCCAAATCCTGCCAGTAGTCATATACTCCACCAAATCATCGATTCCCCACTTCAATTTCACTCCCCGAGCTCTCTCCGGCGAGATCCCGCACCACCCGAGCCACCGTCCGCCGTCGTCGACCTCGCCGGCGTTCAGGTGCTCTCTGGCGACCACCACCATTTCCCTCCGACGCGGCACTCCTCCCTGGTCATGTTCCGACCATCGCCGCCCTCCAAGACCCCGGCGATCACCGCCGGCGAACGCCGTCTCCTCTCTGTTTCCGCGCGCGGGTTCAAATATTTGAACCTGACGGGTGGACCCCACCCCGCGTTTTTCCTTTTCTTTTTTCTCTGTCTAAAATGAAGGCGTAATCTCTACTTTTACGCCTTCCACGCTGAAAAGCGTATTTCTAGCCGAAGTGTTTTCTTTATAAAACGCACAGGGACTGGACTTTTTACAGAAAGGACCCTGGTTTTAAAACCTTTATAACTTTTTAACCACAAGTCTAAATGACTTGGTTCTTTTTCTGTTATTCTTATTTTTCTCTCTAGTTTTTTTAGTATTTATTTAAAAATGTTTTGATACAACTTTTTGTACTGTTGCCAATTTTTTTAATTTGAGTTAAATTTGAATTTTTCAGAAAAAGAAGAGAGAAACTTTGCCGGGAATTTTGAAGGGTTTTCACCTGACTACTTTGGACAGGGCAAGCATTTTTGAACTTGGGATATGGTGATTGCATATTTGCATCCATTGGTATTGCTCCATATATATCACAAGTGCATGCATGTTCGGTCATATCATTTTCTTAACCATGTCTTGCACTTCACCCAAGTAAAGATTCTTCCTAACATGGTAAAGCTGTGAGTATTCAGGGGAGTGTCTCCTGACTTGGACGTGCCGGTGGGCACGGGCCATTGCTTTTGACACGGTGGTGTCATGTGACTTAAGTGGAATATACCGGTGATGATAAATAACACCTCCTGAGTCGGCCTAGATCGAGTCTTGTTCCGTTACACCTAGCTGGATACCGTGCTGCCACGGGTCCTTTCGCAAGGAAGGTGCGGCTGAGTAAGTTGTTAACCCCTGTCCAGGTGCACACCATACAGAGGGCCACGATGAGGGTTTCCAGGGCCTTGGACTAAATCCTGTCATCGGGTCAGGGGGCATGGGTGTTACCGGTTGTTGCCGAGAGGGGGTCCCCCCTTGGAATCCGTGCGTATTAATAGTGATCCCATGCTACTCGAGATTGTTGTCTCCCCGACTTAGAGTTTTTCTGTAACGATGCTTTGGGTGATTCCTGGCATCCTGACGGATAATCTGGTGTGTGCGGGTCAGGTGTGTTTTCAACCCAAAGACCGTAGTGGGAATTAGCCAGTGCCACGGTGCTGACTAAAGGAATCCCATGCACGTGGGTAAAGAGTACACCCTCTGCAGAGTTAAACCTATTCGAATAGCCGTGTCCTCGGTCAAAGGGCGTAGCTGGGTGGGTCAAGTGTCGGTCCCAATGTCGGTCTCCGGAGGAAAATATTTAATTTGAGCATGAACTACTTGCAGGATATCACTGTCATCACTAGCACTGTCTTGGTTAATCTGAATAATATTGCTGAGATTATTTCATGATTGTGCAAATTATTGTGGACTAACCCATTCCTCTTATGTTTATTTTCAAGTCCTTTTGTGGCGTCCCTCGAGTTATCAGGCGGTTTATCATGCCACTACTCTTGTGGATACCCGATTGGCATTTCTTTTCAAGTCCTTTTGTGGCGTCCCTCGAGTTAATAGGCGGTTTATCACGCCACTACTCTTGTGGATACCCGATAGGCATTTCTCTTCAAGTCCGACCGTGGCCTCACTTGACACCCGACTGGCATTTCTTTTCAAGACCTTTCGTGGCGTCGCTTGAGATTCCGGGTTATTACCCGACTCTCTTTTAGACACCCGATAGGCTTTTCTCTTACTTTTCTGAGTGTCACTTGGGCTGGCTAGACTACCCGTGGCATTCACTTGCTTTTATTCTTAATAAGACTGGTTATGGCTAACTTGTTTATTTATTTCCGCACCATTTTATTATTATGTCATGACCAGGATTTTAGTCAGCATGAGCATGTCATTATGTTCCTACATGAGCATATGCATCCATTATATCTTTTGTTCATAATGTTTGCGAGTACATTCCAACGTACTCACTGGCTTGTCCCTGGCTATTTACTTGGCCAGACTTGGAGGAGGACGAGCCTGTGGAGGAGGATTGCGCTAGTGAGCCCGATGCTTAGAGGAGTCCCAGTCAGTCAACCTGTGAGATAGGAGTCTACCACTTGTATCATCCGCCGAGCTTCCGCTACACCAATAAAATAGTCAAGTCTCACACTGACGCTTGGCTTATGTTATTGTATCAGAGTTGTACCACCTCACCACTGTCATATTCCGCCACTGCCATATATTGGCGAGTTTGTAATAATGTTGTTGAGCTCTCAGACTCAACCTTGTGTAATATTATATTGTACTGGTTATCTGTATCAAGGAAGTCCACCAGTTGTGTTGATCTTGGGGCTGGTGTGACTTAGGGCTTTTCTGTGATTTATCCCAGAAAGGGGCCCGACAAATTCTCCATCACATATATGGCGAGCAATCATTGAACGACGGGATGTTCTGGTACAAGCTCTCATCCACGGAATTGATGATGGGAAAACTACTTATATATGGCGTCATAATTGGCTTCCGAGAGATTTTAATATGAGGCCAGTTACCAGCATCTCAGACAACCCACCTCAATGGGTTAGCGAGCTCATCCTTCCCAGTGAGGCTTCATGGAACCGGGATAAAATTATGGAAACTTTCATAACCATTGATGTAGAAGGAATTCTATCCATTCCGTTGTGTACCCGGCAGATGGATGGTTTTTGGTCCTCGAACTTTGAGAAGAAGGGGATTTTTATAGTCCATTAATGCTTGTTGAAACTAAAAATAGACGGGAAGCATGGTTGAAGCAAAGGCCGGACACATCAAATTCTGTTGCAGAACAAAGAAGCTGGTGCTTGTTGTGGAAGGTACAAGTTCCCTCAAAATCGAAAATATTTTTATGGCGCTTGACCTAGCAGTCCCTTCCGGCAGCCGGTCTTCTTCATAATTGCAATATGTCACCTGGGAGTCAATGTGGTCTTTGTGGTTCAGTTGACCCTTGGAGATATTTACTTTTGGACCGTACAATGTCGAGATGTGTAGGAGGCAATCAACTGAACCCGATGCCCAGAGATGGATCTTCTCTTTGATTTTTTGAGGGGTGGATCTTCTCATTGATGGAATCAATCTCGCATGATGATTTTATTTCTATTCTGGGCAAACTATGGGCCATTTGGCATGCTAGGAGGAAGGCCTTACACGAGAATGATTTCCAAAGCCCACAGGGAACACACTTTTTTGTTCAGATATACTTATATGCTCTTGAAGTTTGTAAAACTAAGCATCAACCACGACAACAGCCTGCTAACACTCATGTCCATCATCCTCGATAGATTCCTCCTGCCCAAGGGATAGCCAAGATTCGTGTTGATGGCGTTGTGTCTAGATCATCAAGCAGGGGCTCCGTTAGTGCGGTGTGCAGGAACTCGGTGGGTGATTACCTTGGACCCTCGGTGATGGTGTGCCCAGGAATTGTTGATCCAATCGTCCTTGAAGCCATGGCTTGTCGAGAAGCGCTATCACTTGCATCTGATCTTTATCAGGACCAACTAGAGATAGCCTCCGATTGCAAAGTAGTGAACAACCTCTTGTTCGGCAATGGAGGGCTTCATGGCAATATTGTCCGGGAAATCAGAAGAACCGCGGCATCTTTCCAAAAGTCCTCCGTCATCTCTGAAGGGAGAATCTTGAATCTCGAGGCGCATAGCCTTGCTAAACATTCTCTTAGTCTTACACTTGGACGCCATCTTGGCTCCTTCAGCCCCCCGATTTAAGGCTGGCCATAGTGGGGGTAACATAACCGGCATCATGCACTTGGGACTAGCAAACATGCTTATGTGACAGAAAATTAAAAAAAAGAGGGGGTTAGAGCAGGGGCGAAGCTGAAGCAAATGTTACCCGATGCACCACTTTAACAAGGCATAATTTTTTTAAGCAATGATGTATTGGATAAATGTGTATTTCATTATTTCTAGCACACATTATTGGATATAATCGAAGGTGATTTGTAAACACAAAATGTACCCATCAAAATGCTTACAATAATGATAAAACAGGGGAGAGAATTACTTGAAAAGAATGTTTGGCATTTCCAAATTCCAACATACATTGTCGGACAACAAGGTTCGGTAACCTACAAGATACAAATAGAATTAAACTTACCATTAGAACATAATAAAATGCCCAAATGAAAGTACTTAGATGGCTAAAAATCTAAAAATTACCTTTAGTGCGTTTTATTCCTCCGAGCCATGAAATAATCAACCACTTGAGCATTGATGACCTTTTTCATTTCTTCTTTCTCCACATAACAAATAACGTCCTCACTCAAACTTTCATCATTGAGGCGATTGTGCAATTAAGTTTTGGTCAGTTTCATAGCTGAAAAGCACGAGTGATGGTGCTCTTCTTTTGAGAAGAAATTTGTCCATAGTATCTATATTACAAATACAAATTACAAATGAGACTTGTGCAGATAAATAAAATGCACCCTAATTAGAAGTTATAACCCTAGAAAATGCCCAACGCTTTGTCAAAACATAGTGATCTCTATTATATTCACTAGCAGTTTATACAAGATTGTTGCAGTTTGTAGACAAAATTAGGAAAAGTAAGACAGCCGCTACCACAATTGTGTCCTTTTCTAATCTGTATGGACGGAAACCAGGCCGGATGGAGACGAAGATTCAAGTCGAAAAGGTTGGGAAATTAGTTACCGAGCGCCAGACCGGCCAACGGCGTGCAGTGTCGCTCGCGTCGTCACCGCGCGACTGTGCGAGGAGAGGACCCAGGCTGCGTGGCCGGCGGCGTCCGACGACCGGGGCACTACTGCTGCCCCTGTATACGCGACGGCGACGTGTAGGGTTGGCTGGCTTAGGGCTAGTTTGGATCGAGGCCAGGCAAATCTTTCCCAGGTCTCAAACCAAACTAGCCCTTAGTACGTGTAACGCGGCTACAAGAAAATCTGGATCGATTAGGACGCGTAGGTGAGGCGAACTGTCGTGCGTGCATACGCACGCGTCCTGCTGCTTTGGGCCAGTGCGGAGGCCGGAGGCGTGGCTCAACAGGCTGACCCTGATGCACTGCTCTTGGGCCATCCTGATGCACTGGGCCTTTTTAATATATAGGTACAAGTAGCAAAATTTTCCACCCGTATTCCTGTGCATACGGGCCGGCCTAATGGGCTCTGCCCCTGGGTTAGAGTAACATAGATAGATACCGTATCATAATAAATGTTACGCTACTATGTGTCATGCATGACAATAAATAAGATGATTTATAATACTACCTCCGTCCCGGTGTATAAGTCATTCGCGTAGTTCTAGGTCATCGATTTGATGAATTAAATATGTGTTATATGTCATGAAAAGTATACCACTAGATTTCTACATGGATGTAGTTTCTAAATATATATTTTTTGTCAAATATAATACATATTTAGATAGTTAAATTATCGACCTAGAACTACGCGAATGACTTATACACCGGGACGGAGGGAGTACTACTCTATGATACTATGCACTATGAAGATATTATCATATATTAGTATCATATTCACGATACTAATATACAATACTCCCCACCATGAGTAGCCTAAATCTCATCCCGATGAATATTATTAATGAGCAATAAAGTGGAGTGTATTTAGCAAAAAAAATAAATAGCTTAACTCCTAGATCCGCCACCGCTAGCTGGTGCACGCCGCGTATGGCACCCGCAACAGTGAAGCGGGCGGGAGATGGTGCACGGCGGGGGAGGGCCTTGTGGGACGCGCGGGAGGGAGACCCGGCGAATGGCGACGTGACAACGGAACAAGGAAGAAAGAAAGAATGTAACGCCGACGGATGAGCCGCGTCAGTTATAGTTTGTCGCATGCCCGCATCTCCCGTCGTGCGTAACTGAGCCTCGTGGGGGTCGGGGTGGTGCCAGATCCGGATCGCCGTAACGTACCACAGGAGGTGTGTACTCTCCCCTCAAAAAAAAAAAAAAGGAGATGTGTACTCAGCAGATTATATAGCCACCTGGGCCCGGTCTCAGCAGGTCCATCCACTATACTAGTAGTTGCTACATATTTTTTTAATATTTTTTTGAGAATTGCTACATATATTTCAGTGGCAAAATCATCGTCATTTTGTACTGTATATTAATATGCTACCATAAAATTTTCTTTATTAAAAAATCACGTTGTTTTGTAGTACTACTGCTCTATAAAACTTCCTGTTCTAACATTGTCTATGAATGCCCAACAATTATTTCCGTCGTTCACAAGTCGTACGGCAACTATTTCCTCTGAACAAAATGTATGCGCTTTACCCCTCAAAGTTGCACCAACCACAGGAACGAACGATCGAGCTACACGAGAGGGCACTGTTCTTCTTACAAGCGTCGCCTGCACTTGCACAGTCGCAGTGTTGCATGGCTGATGATGGCAGCCGCTGCCACAATTACACGGGCATTCCCGGTCGAATTTAGGCGCAGGTGCACAAACCACTAATCACAGGCCCAGATCGCCGCTGGCTGCTCCCATGTCCATGTGCCCTCACCTGCATGCCACCGCCGACATTGATATCCACACAAAACGCAGCAGCAATTCACGTCGCCCACCGCCTAGTAGGGCCGCAGGCCCGGCTCCTCGCCCTTGGCCGTCACGGTGGTCACCGCGACACCGACGGGCATCCTGGCCCTGTGCTCCGTGCGGCCGAGCTGGCCGGGGCCTCCGCGTCCGCCGCCACCGACGCCGGCTGCTGCGGCCGCGGCCGCACTGCGCATCCGGCCCTTGCCCAGGTGGTGCTCGCAGAGGGAGTAGCCGACCAGCGTCGGCTGGCTGCAGCGCCATCCGCGCCCGTTCACGCGGCTGCACCGCGACCCCTCCATCAGCACCGCCGGGCCGCGCCGCTTCTTGGCCCCGCCAGCCGCACCGCCGCTGCCATTCTTCTCCTTGACGGCCGACAACGCCGCCACGCCATTCGTGACCGGATCTTCCACCTTCACCGGCCGCTCGCCGGCGCCCGTGCATGCCACGTCCAGCTTCCAGCCGGCGTCGCCATGGCCATTGCTGCTGCAGGTGCAAAAAAAGCATCATCCTTTCGCACAAAACAAACCCAAGACTAACAGCGCCGATCAAGACGCGACTGACGAAACAGGTAGTAGGTGGCGAGCCATGATGGCCATGCGCACTAGAGGCCAAGGCCGCCGGATCGCACAACAAAACAAGAGCCAACGAACAGGCTGTGATCGAGATCAGCAAAGGAAACCAAACAAATCCACGACCGAGACGGCAACAAGACGAAGCAGCGCCTATGTATGTATGCAGTATGGAATTATGGGGCGGGCGCCGGACGGACGGATGGGAGAAGAGAACATGCCCACAGGGCCGTCTTGTCCGACAGGCAGGCGCAGTGTGTGCACTAAAATAATAGTTGGATCCGGCCATGCCTAGACTCATATGGGTCAAGCTGGCATGGCCACTATCAAACAGTGGAGGAACACAGAGGGAAAGATACTAACAGAAGGAAAAACAATCCATTTCCTAGTCAAAATTCACAAAGCTGTCATCTTTCTCCCCCGTATACTAGTATGTCTTTCCGCACTTGTTTAATGGAATCCATACCTCCTGTGAGCGCCATCGGCTCCGTGCTCCGGCGCCGCACCCTGGTCCTCGACTGCATTGTCCTGGAACCCGGCAAAAGCAACAGAAGGTAAGCAGATGTAACAAGATGTCAACAGATCTAGGAAACTGCACCGTGGGTGCAAGATCGGACGAGCACTCCCACGAACAACCCGAATCAAGAGCCACGGCGCACCTGCGGCAATGCCAGGCGCCTGGCGGCGGCGGGCTTGCGGCCGAGATCCGCATTGGCATGCAGCTGCGGCGGCCACGCCCGCCCTGCCTCCTCCTCGTCGCCCCCGCCGGGGCCGCGCCCCTCCGCATTCCGCGGGGTCTGTTGCGCGGATGTGGACGGATCTGCGCAGTACTGCTGGTGGTGCAGCAGGGCGGCGGTGTAGGGGGAGGGCTGCTGCGGCCGCCTCCTGATCCTCATCGACGGGAGAGGAGGAGGAGGAGATGGGGAGGGAGGGAGGGAGGAGGCAGCGACGGAGGAGGAGATTTGGGGAGGGTGCAAATTAAAGAAGGGAGGCTTTTGGGGTGTTGGCTTGCTTTTTATGCCTCATCATCAACATGCCCGCATTTATTTATGGGAGGCCAGTAAATATATGGGAGTAGAATAGTGGTAGACGGTGCAGTTTTCAGCACTGCCTGCTGTCTGGCTTTGGCTCGGCATGCAGCACGTGCCTCGCGGCGCCGGAGGGGCGACGCCGGCCGTCGGATCGGGGGACGGGCGGCGGGGATGGGCTGCTGGGCGGGCATGGACCGATCTGGGTTTGATCGCGCCGATCGGTGGCATGAGAGCTCGGGAAGGGTGACGGGAGTGGGTGATGCAACTGGCTTTGCCAATTGCGCAGGTTGGATGGCCCATGTGGGTTTTTGGACCCGCTCGGAGGAATTTAAGCTGCCCATATGCCTAAAATGTTTGTAGTTCAGTTTGTCTTTTTTTTTAAGGGATTGTAGTTCAGTTTGTCGGTTAAATGGAAATGCTGTGTGATCTAATATTATCAAGACAACAGGGAGGCTTACCGATTTGACTAGCCTTTTGGAGTGCAATATAGTAATTCTTTTATCGCAGTTTTCTTAGCGAATCCATCGGCTCCCCGTGTTGCCGGTGCCGGAGCGGAGTGGGGTAGGGCCTGATCTACCGGCTGAACTTGTGTATACCAATCGGTAGGTTGTAGATAATGTTATGCCGTCCGGCGGTTCGTCCTTTGGGCGTTGCAGTGGCGGCAGAGTAGTTTGTTTTCCCCCTGTCCATCTCTGTCTCCGGCGAGGCTTCTCTTCCCGGTGCTGCTGCTGGTTCGGTGGGAATGAGTAAACTTCCTCTGGCATCTTCTACGGCTCTGGTGGCGTGAGCGGCGCCAGATCCGTCGACGTTTTCGGGTGGATTGGTCTGCCGGAGCTTCTCTTTCTTCATCGTCAATCTTGGGGTTGGAGGCAAGGAGCTGTTGGCATTGTCTGTTCTTTGTACAAGTGTGTATCCAAATCCATCTCCCTCTTATCCGTTGTTGAGGGAGAAGATAGGGTGTTGTCACTGATGCCTACGGTCTGCCACATCTCCGACGCGTTGGTCCGAAAGGGACTAAGCCTGATGACTTCCCGTTCGCAGATAATCCGTCCGCGTATTTCAAGATCACGCCGGCTTCGGGAGGGAGCGGCGGCGCGCCCTCAACTCGCGGTGGTGTGTGTGTCTGGTCGGCTCCCCAGGGCCCCGGGTTTAATTTCTTTCTTTGTTGGGGTTTGTTGTATCACTAGCAATCCTTAATAAATCTGGGGTTCTTTTCACACAAAATAGTTCAACTCCCCAGAGAAAACTACACGTGCTAAATATAAGTAACCAAAACGGGGAGGATAGCGACGTTTGTTTGGGCACAAGCAAAGCTTGACACACCTGGACTTCAATCCTTGCTACTCGAACATAGTTGGGAGCAATGTCAAACGGGGAAACAATTCGTAAGGTTACCACAACTCATTAGACTGGGAGGGGGAGGGTTACCAATGACATAGGGTCCGAGGACTACGTTTGATGTGTGCAAGGAGAGGGCACATGGAGGCCTTCGATTAGAAAACTTAAGCGGACATATTTTATTATTTTCTATGGAGAGGCAGAGCGGGTGGCTCTAAGAGGTCGACACACGGAGCGATGAGGGCGCAAGAAAATATTGGTACCTTGCTCTCAAGGCAAAGAAGGCATAACGGTAAGTTAAAACACGGAATTTCACACAAAACAATTCAACTCCTGCAAAATCACCTCATGTACTAACCATAAGAAAACCAGGATGGACAGAAGACAGAGGGGAATGGTCAAGTATCAGGAAAATGTGGAGTTTTATCGATTTGGTTAACCTCCAAATTCAACTATATGTCTTTTCAATCGGGCTCTCGGGTCACGAATATGTGCACGGCCAAAGGATGAGTTTAGGGCATGAATGGAAATTTCACAGAAAACGGTTCAACTCCACGGAGATAACTCCACGTACTAAATATAAGTAACTGAAACGGAGAGACTAACATTTGATTGGCCACAAGCAAGCTCGATAAACCTGGATTTCAATTCTTTCTACTCGAACATAGTTGGGAGCAAATGGAAAATGGGGTAACAATTCATCTGGTTATCGGAACTCATTACACTGGGAGGGGGAATGGTTACCAATGACCTGGGGTTAGAGCGCGAGGTTTAGGGCGTGCAAGGAGAGTGCACACGGGAGACGACGTCAATGAGATGACGTAAACGTGCATCTTTGTTATTTTCTGTGGTGAGCACATGGAGCGGGTGGCTGTTGAGCGGCTGACACAAGGAGCAATGAGGGCACAAAGGTAATGTAGGGACATTTGAGCTTGGAACATAAGCTTTCAAGGAAAATGAGGCATAACGAAAAGTTGAGTTCTTGAATGACCCAACATGTGTGGTCAGAACTGGCTTTCATTATGGAGCAATGCGATGAAAACATTTGGAGATATAAAATTAGCTACTTTAGCCATTTATTTATTGGCATTTTTCGTAACCAACAACACTGACATTTTTGTCACAAACCTTGTTGTGTGTGTGTGTGTGTGCTTACATAAAGTACTCCAACATTTAGTGCATGATCTTTTTTCATTTTTCGGAATTCATAAGTCATCTGTTAATATTCCAAAAGCCAGTGCACATGAGATGAGCTCCAGTGCTATATCATTATTCTCGCAAGTAAATGACCACACATATGGAGTTTGCTTGGAAGGCGCGAGCATCAGCTCCTGTTTAGAAATGGTCGCGACCAACGCCAGGCAGTTTCAAGCTCAATGTGGATGCATACTTCCATGTTGATGGGGATAATGGGGCCCTGGGGGGAGGGTTGTTCTCCGTGAATTAGCTAATGGCTTTACAACGGGCAACAGGGCCTCGATATTCCTTCGATGGAGGATGAAGCGGTTTTGATGGGTCTCCAGCTAGAAGAAGGAATGAGCATCCACTACCTCGTGGTGGAGAGGGACTCTTTAGAGATTGTCCGGTCTATCCAGAATACATCAGTTTATCGACTTTCAGGTGTGGTGGTGACCGATGACTATTGAAACTTAATGAGCAGGTTCGGTAGTTATATTGCACTATGGGAGAAGCAAATGAGGTGTCACATGAACTTGCTCGCTGATACGTCTCCATCGTATCTACTTTTCATAACGCTTTTGCTCTTGTTTTGGACTCTAATTTGCATGATTTGAATGAACCTAACCCAGACTGACGCTGTTTTCAGCAGAACTGCCATGGTGTTGTTTTTGTGTAGAAATAAAAGTTCTCGGAATTGGACGAAACTTTTTGGAGAATTATTTCAGAATATATAAAAAATACTGGAACCAAGAACCACCGAAGGGGGTGCCCTGGCTGCCCACAAGACACCAGGGCGCGCCACCCCCCAGGCACGCCCTGGTGAGTTGTGGGGCCCTCGAGGCTTCGCTGACCCTAATTCCAACACTATAAATTCCTATTTTCGGAGAAAAAATAGGAGAGGAAGTTTCATCGCGTTTCACGATACGGAGCCGCCGCAGCCTCCTGTTCTTCATCAGGAGGCCAGATCTGGAGCCCGTTTGGGGCTCCGGAGAGGGGAATCTTCGGTTTTCATCATCACCAACCCTTCTTCATCACCAATTCCATGATGCTCCCAACCGGAAGTGAGTAATTCCTTCGTAGGCTCGTTGGTCGGTGAGGAGTTGGATGAGATTCATCATGTAATCGAGTTAGTTTTGTTAGGGCTTGATCCCTAGTATCCACTATGTTCTGAGATTGATGCTGCTATGACTTTGCCATGCTTAGTGCTTGTCACTAGGGCTCGAGTGCCATGATTTCAGATCTGAACCATTTATGTTTTCACCATTATATCCATGTTCTAGATCCGATCTTGCAAGTCATATGCACATATTACGTGTTATGATCCGTAAACCCCAGGGTGACAGTAATTGGGATATTTTCCGGTGATGACCGTAGTTTGAGGAGTTCATGTATTCACTATGTGCTAATGCTTTGTTCCGGTTCTCTATTAAAAGGAGGCCTTAATATCCCTTAGTTTCCTTATCGACCCCGCTGCCACGGGAGGGTGGGACAAAAGATGTCATGCAAGTTGTTTTCCATAAGCATGTATGACTATTTACGGAATACATGCCTACATTATATTTATGAACTGGAGCTACTTCTGTGTCGCCTTAGGTTATGACTGTTATATGATGAATATCATCCAATGAATTCACCGATCCAATGCCTACAAGCTTTCCACAAATTGTTCTTGCTAAGTTACTTTTGCTATTGCTACTGTCACAACTGCTACAAAACGGTTACTATTGTTACCATTACCACTACTATCGTTACTACTGCTATCAAAACTATCATATTACTGTGCTACTGATTATATTGCTGCAGATATTTAATCTGCAGGTGTGGTTGAATTGACAACTCAATTGCTAATACTTGCAAATATTATTTGGCTCCCCTTGTATCGAATCAATAAATTTGGGTTGAATACTCTACCCTCGAAAACTGTTGCGATCCCCTATACTTGTGGGTTATCAAGACCTTTTCATGGCGCCGTTGCCGGGGACCATAGCTATATTTGTTGAGTCACTTGGGATTTATATCTATTTATCACTATGAAGAATCTGAAGGATACCAAAACCAAGATCGTTCCCTCTAAGACGAGGGGAGGTAAGGATTTGCCATCACACTCTGCACTTGATTCACCTTCTATTTTGAGTAAACTTGCGACACCACCACCTGCTATTAATCGTGATATGTCGCAAGTTATTGATGATGCTACTTCTGCTATGGATGATGCTTGTGATGATGCTAGTACCATGCTTGATGATAATGTGCCACTAGGTGAATTTCTTGATGAACAAATTGCTAGAGCTAAAGATATTGAAAATGCTGAAACTGATGAAGTCTTTGAAACTGAAGATTATGAAATAGCTAATAGACCTAGCTCTCCTAGATTTGAATTGCCTAAGATACCTGAGGGTTATGTTATGGATGAGGAGGCAGTAAAGACTTTCCTGCTTGCAAGGATAGAGATGATCTTAAGAAATTATTATGCAAACCAAAAGAAAAATCTTTGAATGCTAGAATGAAATGTGATCCTAAGTTTGCCACTTCACCTATCTTTGTTACTGATAAGGATTATGAATTCTCTGTCGACCCAGAGTTAATTACTTTGGTTGAATCTGATCCTTTCCATGGCTATGAAACTGAAACTGTAGTGGCACATCTTACTAAACTAAATGATATAGCCACCCTTTTTGCTCATGATGAGAAAATTCGTTATTACTATATTCTCAAATTATTTCCGTTCTCATTAAAGGGTGATGCTAAGATATGGTACAATACTCTTGCTCCTGGTTTTGTGCGTAGTCCCCAAGATATGATCTACTACTTCTCTAAAAAATATTTTCCTGCTCATAAGAAACAAGCCGCCTTACAGGAAATATTTAACTTTGTGCAAATTGAAGAAGAGAGTCTCCCACAAGCTTGGGGGAGGCTTCTCCAATTGCTTAATGCTTCACCAGATCATCCTCTTAAGAAAAATGAAATACTTTATATCTTCTATGATGGACTAACCGATGCTTCTAGGGACTTCCTAGATAGTTGTGTTGGTTGTGTTTTCAGGGAACAAACTATTGAACAAGCTGAGGAATTTTTGAATAATATATTAAAAAATCATGATGATTGGACACTTCCTGAACCACCACCTAAACCCACTCCGAAGAAGAGGGGTATTTTATTTCTCAGTCCATAAGATATGCAAGAGGCAAAGAAATGCATGAAGGAAAAAGGTATTAAAGCTAAGGATGTTAAGAATTTACCACCTATTGAAGAGATACATGGTCTTGACACACCACCTCCACAGGTGGTAGAGGTAAATTCTTTATTAAAGTTTGATGAAGGTAACATCCCTTACAATAAACAGTCTAGTCAATTCTTATATAAATTTGACAACTACATTATGAAATAAGATCACTTCAATGCCAATGTTTTGAAACAACTAAAACAAAACTCTGATATGATTGCTCGCTTGAGTGACTTGTTATTTAGAATCACTAATGATGTTAGAGGTGTAGGAAAACATGCCTCTATGGTTCAAACCCAGTTAGAACAAGTTGCTAAATCTCAAAGAGAAATGCTTAGTGAAATGAATAATAATATGAATGATTTTGCTGTTAGAGTAGCAACTAGTGGAGGCAAAATGACTCAAGAACCACTCTATCCTGAGGGACACCTTAAAATAATTGAACAGGACTCTCAAAGAATTAATGCTGATGCACCTAGTCCTTCTAAAAATAAAAATGATAGGACTTTGCATACCTCTAGTGAACCTGAGAAAGAAAAACCTTCTGAAGATAATAATGATGTCTTTATTTCTGATGCTGAAACTCAATCTGGTAATGAACATTCACCTAGTGATAAGGAAAATGATAATGATTATGTTCATGAAGACACCCAACCAGACAATGATAAAGAACCAGATAATGATGTTGAAATAGAACCTACTGTTGACCTTGATAACCCATAACCTAAAAATAAACGTTATGATAAAAGAGACTTTGTGGCTAGAAAACATGGTAAAGAAAGAGAGCCATGGGTTCAGAAACCCATGGCCTTTCCACCTAAACCATCTAAGAAAAAAGATGATCAAGAATTTGAACGCTTTGCTGAAATGCTTAGGCCAGTCTTTTTGCGTACCCGCTTGACTGATATTCTAAAGATGGCCCCTTATGCAATATTCATGAAAGAAATTCTCACTAATAAAAGAAACATACCTGAAGCTGAAATCTCCACCATGCTTGCTAATTATTCTTTTAAGGATGAAGTACCTAAAAAACTTGGAGATCCTGGAATACCAACTATAACTTGCTCCATCAAAAGAAATTATGTCAAAACTGCTTTATGCACTGGTACAACGAGCTGCTATACAAACGGTTTTTAACCCTTTCCGCGACGGCATTCTGAACCATTGCCTAGTGAGTGTGGACGATAGGGGGGTTCCTTCCCACACGACCCAGAAACCGTCGAGGATAGGCCCTCCGGTCACAAACGCTAGGCAAAATGAGCTCATGTGTGACGGGCGAGCGATCAAATACAATTATATGTACAGGTGTGTTAAAAAATACAATTATACAGGCGGCACTGATCCACGCTTCGACCCAGAGGAAGAGCTCGCCTCCGCAGCCGCTGACTTTGGGCGGGCTCTGGCCAAGATGAAGTGCCCGAGCAACTACCTCTCAGGACTTACCAAGTATGAACTCACCATTTCAATCTTACCAATACAAGTTGCAATTAATGGCTATATTTTGTACGGTCGATGTATTAAGCATGTTGTAGTAAACATGCCTAACACGTTTTAGCTACTTTCCCTACCTTTTTATAGACAACTGGGCCATTCTCTGCTCTGACAGCACCTGCCTTGTGATGTTTAAGTCTGCCAATTGCATTTTTATCAGTACCGGTTTCAATGGCCATTAAGCCTGTTGCAATTAATAGTTGTATCCATTTTTAAACAGTGATATTTCAATGGATACAAACTTACAAAACATGACTTAGGATGCTGTTAAGCCTGTTGCAATTAACAATTGTATCCATTTTTTAATCCGTCCCTTTGCTACCGTGCTACTCTTTCGCAATGAAGATATCACTACAGATGCTGCCGTTTTATTACCATTTGCTATTTTTGGTGGATGTTAACCCTATTGTAGTTAACATTGGCTTTCCATGTACTTACACAGGGCTACAATGGGCAATGCTGTTGTTTACCGTCGAGGTTAGCTGCATCCCATGTCTTAGACACCATCTGTTCCTAAATATAAGTATTTTTAGAGATTCCAATATAGACTACATAAGGAGCAAAATGAGTGAATCTAGATTCTAATCTAAACTATATCTATAATTCTATATACATCCGTATGTAGTTCATATTGAAATCTCTAAAAATACTTGTACTTAGGAACGTAGGTAGTTGTATTTTACATCATTTGTGCAATCTCAGTTTAGCTTCTAACATTTACTGGTTGCTTGTAAGTACATATATGAGCGGAACTGATCCACGCTTTGATCCCTTTTGCGTATGGGGCAATGAGATATTCATGAACAAGCGTCAAGTGAGGAAAATAAGAAAGATTGTTAGGCGAAAGAAACGGGTGATGGGAATTAAGCTCTTTATTTACACTTTGTCCAAGATAACAGTGAACTTTAGGATGGTAAGTAATGTGTTGCCTTTTTTCCCTGCCCACAACAAGTTACTCTATTAGACCTCAGTATCTGATATTTTTCTCTTTTCAGTGGTTTTCGAAGCTATTTACTAATGATTACCTTGCAAACTACATGACCGGAGTGGAGGCAACTAAGGTTAAAGTATATAATTCATGCTACCATGATAATGCTCTAGAAGTCTTCCTGAAGGCGGTGAAGGATGGGCGGGCGATCGTCACAAGGGGTTGGAAAAAAGTTGTTCGTGCCTATGGCATGCAGGAAGGCACATTATGGGCATTCTGTTTCTTCAACACCATCGGCAGTCAAAATGATTTACACTTATCTCTTCACCTTTACCGCCTCTAAATATTGTGGTTCATCATAGTTAATTGCTGTCTTATCCTGTAATTACTGAACATATTGTACTGACAATTTTATTTATGGATTCGTTGTTGAACCATTGTGCTGAGAATTTGAATTGCACGTTTCATATTTCAAAATTTCCAATTCGAATAATAAATTACAGGGAAAAATAAAAATATACAAGAGCGAATAAAATAATGTGCACCCGGTTAGAAAGAAAATAGCGTGTGCGATGAAAAAAAGAGAACAGACGGTTCTTTGACGTGAAACGTTTGCGATGCCCGACGGACGCACACACGGTTTTGTCTCAGATGCGTGTGCGATTCATGGTAATACGACAAACGTTTCAAACCAGTGTGCGTGTGTGATAGGAATACCAATCGCACACAGTTATGAAAATGGACACATTGGTGTTAGTAGAGGCACCACACACATTTTATATTCTTGAACCGTGTGCGATAACGTACCTATCACAAACATATCGGTAGATTAAATGTTGATGTCCACCTTTTTCACATGACTATAGCGGCGTAATCGTTTGGGATGTCTCTCTGATCAGAAACGTAACGTCGAGATGTAACGTGTGGGACTGGGGCGGCTTCTCATACGTTTATTCTATGGCGATCGTCTGTAGCCGCTCGCCCATCCCCGACGGTTTCTAGCTCGTGTGGGAAGGACCCCCCTATCGCCCACACTCACTTAGCGACAGTTCCAAATGCCGTCGCGGAAAGGGGTTAAAAACCGTTTGTATAGCACCTTACAGTACCAGTGCACGCTCTGCCTCGGTTAACCGCTTGCTTTTATTCAACTACATCACACACGATTTGATGAAGAAAATTGTATGGCATTAGACTATCCATCACAACCGCTTTTACTGCTAGAACCGTTTGCAAAGTTCCACGACCCATTTAGCAGGTTTATAAGTTTACAATTAATAATTCCAGTATTACGCAAATTCACATTTCATATCAAAAACCTGTTTGCCAATTTCATATCAGGCAATAAATATATTTTAACATCACAGTACGATAGCTACCTGAAAACAACACAGTACAACATATAGCTAGTTCACCTTCATAAGAACAATATTAGAACAATATATTCATTTCCCTAATCGATATCAGCCAGGCTTGTCTTATCCACCTCTGCTTTCAGTTCAGTAAGAACCTGTTTTGCACTGACCAACTAGGAAAGTGCCTCCTCCTTTGCCAACACCATCTTAGCAAAGTCTAATTTAAAAAATCTGAGCTCATTCTCCATCTTCCTCTTTTTTCTCGCATCTTGAAATATTCTTCAGCGTTGACAACACTTCCTCTAAGCCTATCTCTGCTCTCTTCCTCATACATGCTCAAGAGCTTTGCTAGGCACATTTTCAAAGACTGTGGCCTGATAACCCACAAATATAGGGGATCACAACAATTTTCGAGGGTAGAGTATTCAACCCAAATTTATAGATTCGACACAAGGGGAGCCAAAGAATATTTGCAAGTATTAGCAGTTGAGTTGTCAATTCAACCATAGCTAGAGATTAAATATCTGCAGCAATATGATTAGTAGCACAGTAATATGATAGTTTTGATAACAGTGGTAACAGTAGCAGTAATGGTAACAGTGATAGCAATGATTTTGTAGCAAGTGCAACAGTAGCAATAGCAGTAGTAACTTAGCAAGAACAATATGTGGAAAATTCTTAGGCATTGGATCAGTGAATTTGTTGGATGATATTCATCATATAATAGTCATAACCTAGGGTGATACAAAACTAGCTCCAGTTCATAAATATAATGTAGGCATGTATTCCGTAAATAGTCATACGTGCTTACGGAAAGAACTTGCATGAAATCTTTGGTCCTACCCTCCCGTGGCAGCGGGGTCCATAAGGAAACTAAGGGATATTAAGGCCTCCTTTTAATAGAGATCCGGAACAAAGCATTAACACATAGTGAATACATGAACTCCTCAAACTACGGTCATCACCGGAAAGTATCCCGATTATTGTCACCCCGGGGTTTACGGATCATAACACGTAATAGGTGAATATAACTTGCAAGATCGGATCTAGAACATAGATATAATGGTGAAAACATAAACGGTTCAGATCTGAAATCATGGCAGTTGGGCCCTAATGACAAGCATTAAGCATGGCAAAGTCATAACAACATCAATCTCAGAACATAGTGGATACTAGGGATCAAGCCCTAACAAAACTAACTCGATTACATGATGAATCTCATCCAACTTCTCACCGACCAGCGAGCCTATGAAGGAATTACTCACTCCCGGTGGGGAGCATCATGGAATTGGCGATGAAGGAGGGTTGGTGATGACGAAGATCGAAGATTCCCCTCTCCGGAGCCCTGAACAGACTCCAGATCTGGCCTCCCGATGAAGAACAGGAGGTGGCGGTGGCTCCGTATTGTGAAACACGATAATTCTTCATCCCTGATTTTCCCCTTCCAAAATAGGCATTTAAGGAGTTGGAATTAGGGTCTGCGGGGCCACCAGGTGGGCACAACCCACCTGGGCACGCCTGGAGGGGGGGCGCCCTGGTGGGTTGTGCTCACCGAGGGGCCCCCCTCTGGTGGTTCTTGGATCCAGTATTTTTCTTTTATTGCACAATAATTCTCCAAAAAGTTTTGTTCCATTCTGAGAACTTTTATTTCTGCACAAAAACAACACCATGGTAGTTCTACTGAAAACAACGTTAGTCCGGGTTAGTTTCATTCAAATCATGCAAATTAGAGTCCAAAACAAGAGCAAAAGCATTAGGAAAAGTAGATACGACAGAGACGTATCAACTCCCCCAAGCTTAAACCTTTGCTTGTCCTCAAGCAATTCAGTTGATAAACTGAAAGTGAAAAAGAAAAACTTTTATGAACTCTTTTGTTCTTGTTTACATAAATAAGCTTAAGTAGCACCCAGGTTTTCAGCAAAGATTATGACTAACCATGTCAACAATAACTCTTAGAAATTATATTAACTCATATCAATGGCATAAGCAACTAGCGAGCAATAATAAGATATCTCAAATGACAACACTTTGTCAAAACAACCATGATATAATATGATAATAGTGGTATCTCGCTAGCCCTTTCTGAGACCGCAAAACATAAATGCAGAGCACATCCAAAGTTCAAGCAGCGACTAAACATTGTAATTCATGGTACAAAAGATCTAGTCATGATGCACCAACATTAGCTATACACAATGCATGAGGATGACAATAGTGCTCTCAGATCTGGCACTTATTTGAGAAGGTGATGACTCAACATAAAATTAAATAGATAGTCCCTTCGCAGAGGGAAGCAGGGATTTGCAGCGATGCCAAAGCTCAAAGTTTTTAAAACAGAGATAAATGAAATTTTGGGAAATGCACCCTTCCTGTTTACGTCACAACCAAAAGTTATCAATATCTTCCATGCTAAACACATTAGTGGCGGTTCCCAAGTGATAAAAGTAAAGGTTTACTCCCCCTCCACCAACAAACACACTCCACAGCTAGCCAAATCCACGAGTACCGTCCATACCAACAACAATCCTGGGGGAGTTTTGTTTAATTATTTGCAATTTTTTATTTCGGGACGGGGAATCCCTATTACCGCCCCTCTCGTGCAAGGACGAGTGAATAAACACTCATCATGAGAATAACCCGCTTAGCATGGAAGATACTGACTACCCCCTGTCGCTCTATGAATAATCCATGCACACAAAAATGGATGTTTATTTGAAGTTTTTAGAGGTGGCACATGCAAATTTACTTAGAACGGCAGGGTAATACCGCATATAGGTAGATATGGTGGACTCATCTGGAATAACTTGGGTTTTAGGATTTTGATGCACAAGCAGTATTCCCACTTAGTACATGCGAAGGCTAGCAAATAGGTTGAGAAGCGGCCAGCTAGAGAGCGAAAACGGTCATGAACATGCATTATGCATAATTAACATTGGATACTAGCATGAGTAGGATATGAATACCATGAACATAAATATCTTAGAGGCTATGTTGGTTTTGTTTCAACTACATGCATGAACATGTGCCAAGTCAAGCCACTTGAAGCATTCAGAGGAGGATACCATATCATCATACTACATCACAATCATTTTAATGCATGTTGACATTCAAGATAAATCATTATCCACTCCTAGCTACTTAAGCATGTCATGAGAAACTATAATCTCTAATTGTCATTGCAAACATGTTTGATCATAATAGGCTGAATCATGGATACTAGGTTAAACATATTTACAAAAATAGAACAAGTTGAGTTCATACCCGTTTCTCTCTGCCACAGCCAGTTCATCAAATTTCGTCATTATTGCCTCTCACTTGCATGACCGAATGATATGAAGATAATAATAGTGCAAGAGTGCCGTGGACTAAGCTGGAATCTGCAAACATTTTATTCAAAAGGAGAAGACAAGGTAATATGGTCTCTTTGTCAGATCAATAGCAATGCATATGAGAGCCACTCAACATTTTCATCGTGGGCTTCTCCTTGGTATGACTCAATAAAAAGAAAAGAAATTCAGAGAAACACACTGAAATATTTTTGGAGTTTTTAGTTTTTCTTGAAGAAAGCAAATTAAAGAGAAAGAAAAACAAAAACAAGAAAAACTATTTACACGGGCGAGCTCCCAACAAGCAAAAGAAGAACATGGAAATCTTTTTTGGGTTTTATTTTTAATACTACAACTAACTAAACTAGAAAGAAAAACGGAAAAGAAGCAAGAAACATTTTTTTTCAATTTTTCTCAAAGTTTTTCAAACACACAAGAAGAAAGCAAGAAAATAAATCTAGCATGGATAATACAATGAAAAAGTGTGAGCACCGACAACTAGAATGAAATGTGTGAACATGAATGTAATGTCGGTGGGAATACGTACTCCCCCAAGCTTAGGCTTTTGGCCTAGCTTGGTAATCACCATCCGCGGCCTGCATAGTAATCAAAGTGATAGCTCACGGAGGCTCTTGGTGCAGCCTCCTCAGCCCGCCGAGCTGCCTCGATCTCCACCTTGTACGAGCAGGCCTTGCTCTCAAGAACGTAATATCTTCCCTTTCTGTCATAGTCAAAAAGAGCAGGCGCATGCAAAGCAATATGCACAATGGTTTCTTTATTGAACCTCAAGTTATAAGTATAATCAGTGATTTTTCCCTTAAGGAACTTATGACATTTCATGGCATCACAGTCTAAGTACTAAGTAGGTATGATGGGGTTATAAGGTAGAGGTGTAACACCAACCTCTTTAGCTAAACGAGAATCATAAATCCCACCATAAAATAACCACTACCATCATTGTGTTGCAATCGGCGTGCAACAATCGCTCCAAGGCTATAACGTTTAATACCGGTGAGAGCAGTGTGTATGAGGCTTAAGGCAGGAGCACATAGTGTACTACAATCTTGCTTGCCCACGATGCATTTGCCATTAAAGAGTGCAAAGTATTGAATTGATGGGAAATGAATACTTTTTATTCTACCTTGTGTCACTCCTCTATCCTCACCGTAGCAAAGATTAATAAAAAATGACTCATACTCAGATCTTGGTGGCTCGTCCAGCGAACCCCAAAATGGAATTTTGCAAATACCACAAAACACTTCTAGAGGCATGCTAAATGGACGGTCATAAAGTTTAAACGAAACTCTAGACTCACGAGGATGAAATTTAAATTCTTTAGTAAATGTTTCTATGAGGCTGAGATGCTGGATGCACTTATCTTCAATGTAGGGACCGAGCTCGGCATTGTGAACATATTGCTCAAATTCTTCTTTAATACCTGCACTCACCATGAAATCGTCGCACGGCCATAAGCATGATTTGATAGCGGCATCCTTTATTGAACTTGCACTTGGTTCAACATAAGACCGGCGTATTGAGCCACTACTAGACGATGCCTCCGAGGACCTCCTCCTTGAAGAACTCCTTCCAAAAAGGTACATTTTATTCGCGTACAAATTTCTGAAATTTTTGGGTTACAAAATTTTGTCAACAAAACTTTACAAGATTGATAGCAACTACTCATAAGGATGCATAGAGGCCATATTAAGCATTCAAACTACTTAGAACTCTAAGAATTCAACATGCAAGCTCATCTACAGCTGCACCAAGATTAATTATTCAAAATATAAACCTCTAAAGCAAAAACTAATTGGAGCAATGGAGGAGTCACATACGAAGTAGCAATCCCCCAAAACAGTTTCGGAAACGGAGCTTCGAGCAAAGAGATCGAAATCCACGGGTTCGAGAGCAAGAACACGAGAGAGAGAGAACTATGGTAATTTTTTCTGGAGGTAGGAGATGACATGGGCTAAAGAGATAAGTGAGGGGACCCACCTGGGCACCACAACCCACCAGGGCACGCCTGGGGCAGCTAGCGCGCCCAGGTGGGTTGTGCCCACCTGGTGCACCCCCCCTCTGATGTTATTTGTATCAAAAATTCGGAAATATTGAGAAAAAATCGTATTAAATTTTCAGGGCATTCTGAGAACTTTCATTTCTGGGTCATTTTTTTATTGCACAGGAAATTCATAAGACAAACAAAACATGGCATTTTATTTTATTTAACTAAGAAAAACAGAAAACAAAAGTTGGGAGCAGAAGGTTGTGCTTACTAAATTCATCAACTTCATACCTCTCAAAAATGATCCATTAATAAGGTTGATCAAGTCTTATTAACAACCACCTTCACTTAGCATGAAACCGAAGAACTTTCGTAAAACACTAAGTTACCTCAACGGGGATATGCATGTCTCGAACAATAAGCATTTCATATTTCTTTTTGGCAGTAGGTAGAGGTAGTTGAAAACTTCCAATAGTGAATGTCGGAGATTTTTCAATAACATTAATACCATTCACTTGGAATTGTTTCTTTGGAAAATGCACCGTATGCTCATTACCATTGATATGAAAAGTGACCTTGCTTTTATTGTAGTCACTAACAGCCCCTGCAGTATTCAAGAAGGGTCTACCAAGGATAATCGACATGTTGTCGTCCTCGGGCATCTCAAGTATAACAAAGTCAGTTAAGATGGTAACATTTGCAACAACAACAGGCACATCCTCACAAATACCGATAGGTATAGCAGTTGATTTATCAGCCATTAGCAAAGATATTTCAGTAGGTGTGAGTTTATTCAAGTCAAGTCTTTTGTATAAAGAAAAAGGCATAACACTAACACCAGCTCCTAAATCACAGAAAGCAGTTTTGTCATAATTTCTTTTATGGAGCAAGGTATAGTTGGTATTCCTGGATCTCCAAGTTTTTAAGGTACTCCATCCTTAAAAGAATAATTAGCAACCATGGTGGAGATTTAAGCTTCCGGTATCTTTCTCTTATTATGTAACATCCCAAATTTTCAATTTGGAATGTTATACATAGGTCATCATATGCATATCATATTTTATTTGCATTTCGTTTGTGATCCTAGAAATCAAGGACCCACAGAGAGAGTTGGGGATTTCATTTATTTTCATATTTGAATTTTTCTCAAATTTGAAAAGAGGATCATTTTGGTTTTAATAATTTTTCTCTCCAAAGTATTTCCAATATCAAAAAAAAGAGAGGAGATAAAATGACTTCTCCAAAATAAAAGAAATATTGGAGGAAAAATGTTAAAATCAAATAAATAATTTTATTTGGATTCTATTGCTATTTTATTTGAATTAGAAAAATATGCATTTTTGAAAATTGCATTTTAGTCCACAAAAATGTTCACTTTGTTCTAAATATTTTATTTAAATGGTGAAAATTGTTTTTGGCATTTTTTAGAATATTTTTTAATTTATTAGGATTTTTCTTTGTCGTCCGAACTGGGCCGGCCCAGCTCAAGCCAGGCCGCGGCCCAGCAGCCACCGCCTTCGTTCCCGTCCCCGACCGGGACTCCTCTCGGAGTCCGGCGCCGCCCTTGCCCCTCCCCCAAGCTGCCTCGCCCCCTTCCCCCCTTTATATAGCCGCCCCCGACCCCCCTCTCCTCCCCATCAGCCGCCGCCGCCCAAGCAGCAGCAGCAGCAGCCGCCGCAAGTGCAGCCGCCGCCTGCTGCCGTCGCCGCTGCCCCGCGCCGTGCGCCCCGCCGCCCGAGCCGCACCGCCCCGCCCCGCAGCCGCCGGAGCCGCGCCGCCCTCGCCGGAGTTCGTCGCCGCCGCCGCCGTTTTTTTTTCACGAACCGGTCTAACCGTCGAAAACCACCCCGGTTTTTTTTTCTAGTTTCAGATTTTTCTTTTTTAGATCGGTTTATTTTATTAGGTTAGTTTAATTAGCGAACGTTCGTTCATTTAGATCTGTTAGTGAACGTTTTTCTTTCGTTAGTTTCTGTTAGCGAACGTTCGTTCGTTAGGTTTTTCTTTTTCTGTTTATTTTCACCAGGGACCTATCCGCGATTATTTTTATCACAGATTAGCCCCTGATCTTCAAACCCTCGCAACTTTTCAACCGTTCGTCCAAATCCAGTGAAACCAACGCCAAAATCTTCGTCTCGAACCCCTCTTTCTGGTTAATCAACTTGAACTTGGTTTTGAAAAATTTCAAATTTGGTTTCAAGCAGATTTGAATTCGAAGTTCTTTTGACCGTAGTTTCAGTTCCGTAGCTCCGATTCGTTTGATTCTTTTTGCAAATCAACGCTTTTTAGTTGAACTTTCAGATTTGATCTTTCTCATCTGAGTTTTACCCTTGCATCTATGCTTGAGTGCTTATGTATGCTATTGTTTGTTTGCGATAGAATTCCCGGAGTGCGAAGCGTGCTACTACGAGTCTCTAGGGTTTGCAGATCGTCAGCAAGGCAAGTAACACATTGATCATACTTCCTTATTACCCAGTTTTTATGCATTAGTTACAATCCTCAAACACTGCATGATTAGGATGTGATTAACTTGTGGGTATTGGGAAGTAGATGATGAGGTAGAACCTATTGCCCTTTATTATCAAACCTTGAGTGTTACTTCTACGTTATGCTTATACTGCTTTGCTATGCTCGTAGACGTGGATTGGTATGTGAGATTCATGAAAGATGTGAGAGATTGTATTTAACTAAGGGAAACTTAAGGTGGCTACTTTAATACACATCTGGGTTGATTGGTTGGGACACCCTGGGGATACTAGTGGATTGCCCGGACACCTAGGGAATCCAGTGTTGTCCTAGGAGATCTCGGGGTTACCGTGTGATCATCCTATGGTTCGCCACCCAGGCTCAAAGTGATCATAAGATTATTCAAGCTAGAAACTTCCGTGTGCAGCCACAAGCCATTATGGGCTCTGGCATAGTTGAGTATGTTGTGTGACCTCTTTCAGTGGTAAACTAGCAGATGTAGGGGATGTAGGTGGTACGGTTTACCCGTCGAAAGAATTAATGCTTCTGAAAGACTGTGTCTCGGTCATCCGTTTCTCAAACACCATGTAGTGCGAGAAATCCAACGGGGGAGATCGAGACTTGTGGGGAAAAGTGCGCAAACCTCTGCAGAGTGTACAAACTAATCATGGTTAGACGTGTCCCCGGTTATGGACATCTTGAGTATCTGGTACTTGAATTATTGATTTGATCTCATCACTCTTAATTAATATGATTGGGTTGTTAACTTTTAATTGGGATTGAGTTGGGGTTACCTTCTCAATGTTTTCAACAAACTCAGTAGTAAATAAAATATATTCCTTTGTTGTAGGGAAAAATTGGCTTTATGCAAAATTAAACTTAGAGCCTCCACCAGCCATATATGCATGTAGTGATAGCATTTACTTTGTTCATTGCTCTATAGTGTTATCTTGCCAGCATATTCCATGTGCTGACCCATTTCGGGCTGCAACATATCATGTTGCAGACTTTTCAGACGAAGAGTAAGTTGCGCTAGGTCGTTGTCGTGCACTCAGCTATGCCGTTGGAGTTGATGGACTCATTTACCTTCGATGCTTCCGCTGTTATCTTATTTAGATGGCCTTCAGCCATATTATTGTAACAAGTTCTCTTTACGAGGATTTCGATGTAATAAGTGTGTGATTGCACTCTGTTATAAATCCTTCAAGTACTGTGTGTGTCAGCATTACCGATCCAGGGATGACACTTATGCACAGAGACTTCGATCCATTTGGGTCGGGTCGCTACAAAGATGGTATCAGCGCACACGCTGACTGTAGGACACGACCACTAGGAAAAGCCACATGATACTCTTCTCTACTCATTTCTAACTCTTCCCCATTTCTACTATATAGATGGCGGACCCAAGGAACAAGTTCACTCAACCAGATGACGACACCCCTTTCGGACGCCACTTGAAGGAAGTCACCAAGTACCTGAACATCGGTCTACCAAGCTTCACGGGAACCTTCACTGCAACCTTACCAGAAGAGGAGCACTGGGCGATTCGAGTTCAAGTTCCAGGAAGGACATTCACGCCAGTTACTGAGCCCATAGAGTTTTCCTTTGATGCACCAACCTGGAGTCTAGGAAAGAGCATGGCAGCCCACATCGCCATGGGACGCATCGGCGAAGTTTATCACGAGGATCTTAAGGACACCATCTACCAGATATGTGGGCACCGAGATGAGGAATGGGAGATGATCAGCACCAGGAGGGACAGGTCCATTGCAGCTTTCATCCAGGAGTTAAACCAGCACATTCGTCGCCAGGAGAACCAAATGTGCGCAAGCATGATAGATTTGAAGAAGGTGATGACCAGGAACATGGAGCTAGAAGAGGAACTCAAGTCTACACGCGATGGATACGAGGAGGAAATCTCAATACTAGTGGAGAAGAATGATGACCTAACGATGAAGCTAGGAGCATTCATGGGAGACCCCGCGCCAGGAGGAGATGACGACCATCCCGACGACATTCGTTCTGAAGACTACATCATCATCGACGACACCGACTCCTACCCCGACAATAGTGATGATGATTATGAAGACGAAGCTGGAGCGGATATCATGGAGTCTTCCACCGATCAAAATTTCTAGACCACCATATTATCAGTAGTATTTTCCCCATGTATATAGTAGTAGTCCGAGCACTTTTGTAACGGTAGTTAGATAGTTTGTATGCCCTTGTTTGAATTGAGTGGTGTGTTATGAATGTGTTTGTCTCATGTGCATATGGGTAGTGCTTTCTCACTAGACCTCACTCTATTCTAATCTCTTCCCTCTAAACCCATCAGATGCCTCCGAGACATGACCCCGGTTTTGTCTTCCCATCGGAGCTCACTCAGTTGATCCAACAGCAGAATGCCCTGATGCAGCTACTAGTCCAGAACCAAGAAAACAACAACAACAACCCACCGCCACCACCTCCAGTTGACAACTTAGCTCGTTTTCTGAGGTTGCAACCACCGGTGTTTTCCAGTAGCACCGAGCCGATTGTTGCTGATGACTGGCTACACAGGATTGGAAGGGAGTTGACCATCGCAGGTTGCACAGATGCTGAGAAGGTGTGTTTTGCTGCACATCAATTGGATGGACCCGCAGCCTCATGGTGGAGAATTACACAGCCACTTTCCCCATAGCCAATGTCACTTGGGAGCAGTTTCAGCAAGCATTCCGCACAGCACATGTCTCAGCAGGAGCTATGAGCATGAAGAAGCATGAGTTTCGCAACTTACGCCAGGGAAATCGTACTGTGGGGCAGTACGTGGATGAGTTCAGTAAGTTAGCTCGCTATGCCTCGGATGATGTGGCCACAGATGCCGCGAAGCAGGAGAAGTTTATGGAAGGGCTAAATGGTGAGCTCAGTATGTAGTTGATGGTGGCAACTTTCAACAACTACCAGGAGCTGGTAGACAAGGCCCTCATGATTGAAGGGAAGCAGCAGCAGATAGAAAGCCGCAAAAGGAAGTATGGACAAGGGAAGTATACCTCTGGAGCAACGCAGAAGCCTCGTTTTACTCCTAACCCGGGAGGATTTACCCATAACCATGGAGGACACACTCACACTGGAGGAAGTTCCCATAACCACAGTGGCCCCAGGAATGGAAATGGGAATGGAACAAGCAGTAACCAGAACCGTTCCAACCCAGCCACACCCGCCAAGAAGGATCTGAGCCATGTCACCTGTTACAAGTGCGGGAAGACTGGGCACTACACCAACGATTGTTCTGAGCTGAAGAATGGCAATGGCAATGGCAATGGAAGCTCTTGGAAGAAGCCCAATCCTTTCACCAGAGGTCAGGTGAACCACGTTAACGTGGAAGAGGTTGAGGAGCAGCCTGATGCAGTTATCGGTAAGTTTTTGGTTAAGTCATTTACCGCTCTCGTTCTTTTCGATACTGGTGCATCGCATTCATACATATCAAGGGGATTTGTGGACAAGTTTAAGTTACCCACCTTAGCCCTTAGGTCACCCATGTTAGTAAGTACACCAGGTGCAGAGTATATGGCCAGCCGATGGTGTGATTGGTTACCCTTAACCATTGGTAGCCATGTATTTCCCTCAGACCTAATAATTTTGGAGTCACAAGGATTGGATATAATACTAGGCATGGATTGGCTGTCGAAGTATGGAGGGAACATTGACTGTGCTAGTAGGTCAATTCTGCTCAGCACCCCGGAGGGAAAAAGGATTAAGTATGTATCCAGGCATGCGCCGAAGAGGACACAAGTAAATTCCCTCTCAGGAGTTGTTCAGGAGGAAGAGCCTGTAGTGAAGGATTACCCGGATGTATTTCCATAGGAACTACCAGGCATGCTGCCAGATCGAGACATTGAGTTTTTGATAGAGCTGTTGCCAGGCACCGGACCGATATCGAAAAGACCATACCGGATGCCCGCAAATGATCTAGAGGAAATTAAGAAGCAGATTAAGGAGTTACTGGAGAAAGGTTACATTCGACGAAGTTCATCACCATGGGGAGCCCCAGTGCTCTTGGTTGAGAAGAAGGATGGATCTTTGAGAATGGTTGTTGATTATCGTGCATTGAATGAAGTGACGATCAAGAACAAGTACCCACTACCAATGATCAACGATTTGTTTGACCAACTGCAAGGAGCTAAAGTATTCTCCAAGATTGATCTGCGATCAGGATACCACCAGCTGAAGATCCGAGAATAGGATATACCTAAGACAGCCTTCACCACAAGGTATGGGCTATATGAGTACACGGTTATGTCATTTGGATTGACTAACGGTCCTGCCTATTTCATGAGTATGATGAATAAGGTGTTCATGGAGTTCTTGGATAAGTTTGTTGTGGTGTTCATTGATGATATTGTGACGCCCCCGGTTCAATCGTACACTAATCATACACGCAAACGTGTACGATCAAGCCCAGGGACTCACGGGAAGATATCACAACACAACTCTAAACACAAATAAACGGAGGTCCACAATATTACAGACCAGGGATCCGAAGATCCGAATACATAAGTCAGTCATACAAATAATATCTGGGTACAGACATAGTTAGACAAGTTCTGCCTTAAGAAGGCTAGCACAAACAGCGACACTAGATCGAAAGGCGTTGGCCTCCTGCCTGGGAGCCTCCGATCCTACTCCTGGTCAGCTGGCTCGATCCAGTAGTACGTGCCCTCTGGACCCGCCTGGTAGTAGGCTCCGGTGGTGGCGTCTGGCTCCTGGACTCCATCGTCTGGTGTATCATCAAGGTGGGGTATATGGGGGAAAAGAGAAAATAAAGCAACCGTGAGTACTCATCCAAAGTACTCAGCAAGCAAGGATCTATACTACATATGCAACATTATCAATGGAGAAAAGGCTGTATATGTGGACTGGGCTGCAGAAATGCCAGAATAGAGAGAAGGCCTAGTCCTATCGAAGACTAGCATCTTCAAACATCTTCTCAAAGCCATCATCTTGCAGCAGTAGAAGAGAGTAGAATAGCATTTTATTTAGCAAACATGTTGAAGTACAGCTCAAAGATCCTTCCTCGACTCCCAGCGAGAAAGTAATCCCGAAGCTTCAATTAAGTAACAAGTATCCAGTTTAAGTAGTAGATCGGGATACACAAACTGAGCGTCCTTTACCGTAGGACCGGCTATCGATAGAAGATTCATCCCTGCAGGGGTGCACTACTGTTACCCAACACGCTCGATCAACTCTGGCCGGACATACTTGCTGGGTAATGCCCGTCCTCGGAAGATCAACACGAAGCAGCGCTCTACCTAGGCTCAGCAGAGAGGTCAGCACGCCGGACTAACCTATGCACCCAGGGGTCTCGGGCCATCGCCCTGGGCACCCTGCGCGTTGCGTGGCAGGCCGGGGTGCAGGCGCGACACTGAACTCGCCAGTGAAGTATCCAGCCCAATCCCGACGATCAGCCCGCACGGTGAATCGTGACGTCTGATAAGCTTTCGGCGAAACGTACATCGCAGAGGGCCCCATAACCATTATCCCGCGTGGTGGCAGTGCGTATAGGGCACGTCGACCCACTCAGATCACACACCCAAATCCAATAGGCTCAATTAGTATCAAGCGGAGACAATCAGAGTCTCTGATGCTCCGCCACAATGTCACACTCGAGTGCCCTTCCGGCACACCCGAAATCATAGATCCCCAGCGGGTACCCACCAGGGTGGACCCGCCTGTGAAAAAGGTCAAGTAACCGTGTGGTCATAATCATCAGGGTGAACGTAAGAGGTATCACCCTCAAGGTTCACACTGAGGGGTTGCACGACAGAGTCGTATCGGACATGGAGAAGGAGGAATCACCCTCGATGACCACGACCGTACGGCTATGCTGCAGAGTATTCATCAGGAGTGCGTTACGAGGTATCACCCTCGGCACTCGATAGTTACTACGCAGAGTCGTACAACTAAGGGGGGTGTGAAGTGAGGCGTCTGTCTCTGATCGACGATCACGTTGATCGAGTCGTTGATGAACAAGCAGGGGCGGCAAGGTAAGGTGGTGGGGTCACAGATGGGTCATACCAACCTATACTAAACAGTTTATCATAGGCAGGTAAGATAGCAATGAACAGGTTACAACAGCAGGCTATGCATCAGAATAGGAGCATACATTAACAGTAGCGAAATCTAATGCAAGCAGGAGAATAGAATGGGCGATATCTGGAATGCTCAAGGGGGGGGCTTGCCTGGTTGCTCTGGCAAGAGAGGGAGGTCGTCAACGGGCTGCTCGTCGGTAGAGTAGTCGTATCCTGGTGCAGCGTCGTCGGTCTCGGCGTCTATCGAGAGAGAAGGAGGGGGAGAGAAACAATAAATTCCACGGCAAATATGCAAACAATATGTATGACATGTCTAAATGATATGCCGGGGTGTTCTACTGCCTAACTAAATGATTTAGTTAATTTAGGAATTTATTCGGATTTATTTAATTAAAGTTGGACACTATTCATTTATCGAAATCGGTCTAATTGTTCAACGTTCTTATAGTTGCGGGCATCTGACGGAGATACCGAGGGCATATCCGGGTTCGTATCGTCGTTCTGAGCAAGTTTCATGTACAAAGTATTTTCATCGGAGTTACGGTTTATTTAATATGATTTTCTAAAGTTTTTATTAATTTCTGAAATTTAATTAATTATTTAATTCAACATTATCCGAAACAGTGATTGATGACGTCAGCATGACATCATGCTGACGTCAGCAGTTAATTAAGTTAATTTCTAATTACTGTTTAATTAACACTAATTAGTTAATTAGATTAACCTAATCAGGATTAATTAACTAATTAATTAATTAATTACTTTAATTATTTATTTTTATTTCTTTTATTTTTATTACATTTTCTTTTAATTCGTTTTTAGGGGCTGGGCCCCATCTGTCATAGGGCCTAAGGCAGAACTTGTCTAACTATGTCTGTACCCAGATATTATTTGTATGACTGACTTATGTATTCGGATCTTCGGATCCCTGGTCTGTAATATTGTGGACCTCCGTTTATTTGTGTTTAGAGTTGTGTTGTGATATCTTCCCGTGAGTCCCTGGGCTTGATCGTACACGTTTGCGTGTATGATTAGTGTACGATTGAACCGGGGGCGTCACAGATATCTTGGTATACTCGAAGAATGAAGAGGAACACAAGGAGCATTTGTGTCTAGTCCTCGAGAAGCTCAGGGAACATCAACTATATGCCAAGTTCAGCAAATGCGAGTTTTGGTTGAAGGAAGTTGGATTCCTTGGACATGTTATATATGGAGAAGGTATAGTAGTAGACCCTACCAAGGTTCAGTCTGTCACTGAGTGGTTGGCACCCACCTCAGTTGGAGAGATCCGCAGCTTTCTTGGACTCACGGGATATTACCAGAGATTCATTGAGAATTTTTCCAAGATTGCGAAGCCTATGACAGAGTTGTTGAAGAAGGACACCAAGTTCAAATGGACAGAGAAATGTGAGGCAAGTTTTCAGGAGTTGAAGAAACGTTTGGTTACAGCCCCAGTGCTAATTCTACCGGATGTACGCAAGGATTTCCAAGTGTATTGCGACGCTTCTCGCTTAGGACTTGGAGGAGTACTTATGCAAGACGGAAGAGTTGTTTCGTATGCCTCACATCAGCTTTGACCGCATGAGTTGAATTATGGCACGCATGATTTGGAGTTAGCAGCTGTAGTGCATGCACTCAAGACTTGGAGACACTTTCTTATTGGAAACCGTTGTGATGTGTACAAGGACCACAAGAGTTTGAAGTACATTTTCACTCAGAAGGAGCTGAATCTCAGGCAAAGGAGATGGTTGGAGCTTATAAAGGATTATGACATGAAGCTGCATTATCATCCAGGAAAGGCCAATGTTGTAGCAGACGCTTTGAGCCGGAAGAGTTATGTCAATACCCTCGAAAGCGGAGGATTACCAAAGGAGTTAGCCGAAGATCTCTGGGAGCTTCGTTTGGAGATAGTCCCTAGAGGTTTTGTCGCAGCAATGGAAGTTCAGTCAACATTATTGGGGAAGATTCAAGAAGCTCAGAAGGATGACAAGGAGATTGCTGAGATAAAGGAGAAGATGAGCAAAGGAAAAGCCAAAGGTTTCGTGAGGATGAGCTCGACACTTTATGGTTTGAGGACCATGTATATGTACCCAATAATCCAGAGATCAGGAAGTTAATACTTCAGGAGGCCCATGACTCGCCATACTCGATACACCCCGGAAACACCAAGATGTATTTGGGTTTAAAAGAGCATTTCTGGTGGACTGGTATGAAGAAGGATATTGCCGAGTATGTAGCCGTATGTGATGTATGTCAGAGAGTGAAGGCAGAACATCAGAAGCCAGCAGGATTACTGCATCCTATGCCGATACCCGAATGGAAGTGGGATAAAGTTGGCATGGATTTCATCACCGGATTGCCCAGGACCCGATCGGCATATGATTCTATCTGGGTAGTAGTGGATTGTTTGGCCAAAGTGGCTCACTTTATCCCAGTGAAAACCACCTATACGAGTGCGAAGTTGGCCAAGATATATTTGACCAGGATCGTATGTCTGCATGGAGTTCCGAGGACCATCGTATCAGATAGAGGGACACAGTTTACTTCAAAGTTTTGGCATCAATTGCATCAGACTTTGGGGACCAGGCTAGAGTTTAGTACAGCATTTCATCCGCAGACAGATGGACAGACCGAGAGAGTCAATCAGATTCTGGAGGACATGTTGAGAGCTTGTGCGCTAGATTATGGATCTAGTTGGGATGACAATCTGCCTTACGCGGAGTTCTCATATAACAATAGTTACCAAGCAAGTTTGAAGATGGCACCTTTCGAAGCTTTGTATGGAAGGAGGTGCAGGACACCATTAATGTGGGATGAAGTTGGAGACCGTCAGCTGTTTGGACCAGATTTGATCAAGGAGTCCGAAGAGAAGGTTAAGTTGATTCGAGATAGACTGAAGATAGCTCAGTCCAGGCAGAAGAGTTATGCCGACTCAAAACGCAAGGAGGTAGTCTATGAAATCGGAGACAGAGCATATCTTCGTGTGTCACCTCTGCGAGGAGTTAAACGATTTGGAGTTAAGGGAAAGTTAGCCCCGAGATTTGTAGGACCATACCAAGTTTTGGAACGTATGGGTGAAGTTGCCTACAAGTTGGAATTACTCGAAGGATTGTCAGGAGTTCATGATGTGTTCCACGTTTCTCAGTTGAAGAAGTGCCATGCAGAGATGGCCGATATTCCTCTAAGAGATACAGTGCCCCTGGAAGCTATTCGGTTGGATAGTGACCTAACCTACGAGGAGAAACCTGTCAAGATTCTCGAGTTTTCCAGCCGAGTTACTCGCAGCAAGGTTATCAAGTTTTGCAAAGTTCAGTGGAGCCACCATACCGAGGAGGAAGCCACCTGGGAGCGCGAAGAAGACCTCCGGAAAGACCACCCACACCTATTTTCTAGCCAACCCGAATCTCGAGGACAAGATTCATCTTAAGGGGGGTAGGTTTGTAACATCCCAAATTTTCAATTTGGAATGTTATACATAGGTCATCATATGCATATCATATTTTATTTGCATTTCATTTGTGATCCTAGAAATCTTAAGCAACTCAAGGACCCACGGAGAGAGTTGGGGATTTCATTTATTTTCATATTTGAGTTTTTCTCAAATTTGAAAAGAGGATCATTTTGGTTTTAATAATTTTTCTCTCCAAAATATTTCCAATATAAAAAAAAGAGAGGAGATAAAATGACTTCTCCAAAATAAAAGAAATATTGGAGGAAAAATGTTAAAATCAAATAAATAATTTTATTTGGATTCTATTGCTATTTTATTTGAATTAGAAAAATATGCATTTTTGAAAATTGCATTTTAGGCTAAAAAAATGTTCACTTTGTTCTAAATATTTTATTTAGACGGTGAAAATTGTTTTTGGCATTTTTTAGAATTTTTTTATATTTTATTAGGATTTTTCTTCGGCGGAAGTTATTTAAAAAAAATTCGTCGTCCGAAATGGGCCGACCCAGCTCAAGCCAGGCCGCGGCCCAGCCGCCACCGCCTTCGTTCCCGTCCCCGACCGGGACTCCTCCCGGAGTCCGGCGCCGCCCTTGCCCCTCCCCCAAGCCGCCTCGCCCCCTTCCCCCCTTTATATAGCCGCCCCCGACCCCCCTCTCCTCCCCATCAGCCGCCGCCGCCCAAGCAGCAGCAGCAGCAGCCGCCGCCGCCGGAGCCCCGCGCCGCCGCCCCGCGCCGTGCGCCCCGCCGCCCGAGCCGCACCGCCCCGCAGCCGCCCGAGTCGCGCCGCCCTCGCCGGAGTTTGTCGCCGCCGCCGCCGGTTTTTTTTTCACGAACCGGTATAACCGTCGAAAACCACCCTGGTTTTTTTCTAGTTTTGGTTTTTTCTTTTTTAGATCGGTTTATTTTATTAGGTTAGTTTAATTAGCGAACGTTCGTTCGTTTAGATCTGTTAGTGAACGTTTTTCGTTCGTTAGTTTCTGTTAGCGAACGTTCGTTCGTTAGGTTTTTCTTTTTCTGTTTATTTTTGCCAGGGACCTATCCACGATTATTTTTATCGCAGATTAGCCCCTGATCTTCAAACCCTCGCAACTTTTCAACCGTTCGTCCAAATCCAGTGAAACCAACGCCAAAATCTTCGTCTCGAACCCCTCTTTCTGGTTAATCAACTTGAACTTGGTTTTGACAAATTTAAAATTTGGTTTCAAGCAGATTTGAATTCGAAGTTCTTTTGACCGTAGTTTCAGTTCCGTAGCCCCGATTCGTTTGATTCTTTTTGCAAATCGAAGTTTTTTAGTTGAACTTTCAGATTTGATCCTTCTCATCTAAGTTTTACCCTTGCATCTATGCTTGAGTGCTTATGTATGCTATTGTTTGTTTGCGATAGAATTCTCAGAGTGCGAAGCGTGCTACTACGAGTCTCTAGGGTTTGCAGATCGTCAGCAAGGCAAGTAACACATTGATCATACTTCCTTATTACCCAGTTTTTATGCATTAGTTACAATCCTCAAACACTACATGATTAGGATGTGATTAACTTGTGGGTATTGGGAAGTAGATGATGAGGTAGAACCTATTGCCCTTTATTATCAAACCTTGGGTGTTACTTCTACGTTATGCTTATACTGCTTTGCTATGCTCGTAGACGTGGATTGGTATGTGAGATTCATGAAAGATGTGAGAGCTTGTATTTAACTAAGGGAAACTTAAGGTGGCTACTTTAATACACATCTGGGTGGATTGGTTGGGGCACCCTGGGGTTACCAGTGGATTGCCTGGACACCTGGGGAATCCAGTGTTGTCCTAGGAGATCCCGGGGTTACCGTGTGAACATCCTATGGTTCGCCACCCAGGCTCAAAGGGATCATAAGATTATTCAAGCTAGAAACTTCCGTGTGCAGCCACAAGCCATTATGGGCTCTGGCATAGTTGAGTATGTTGTGTGACCTCTTTCAGTGGTAAACTAGTAGATGTAGGGGATGTAGGTGGTACGGTTTACCCGTCGAAAGAATTAATGCTTCTGAAAGATTGTGTCTCGGTCATCCGTTTCTCAAACACCATGTAGTGCGAGAAATCCAATGGAGGAGATCGAGTCTTGCGGGGAAAAGTGCGCAAACCTCTGCAGAGTGTACAAACTAATCATGGTTAGCCGTGTCCCCGGTTATGAACATCTTGAGTATCTGGTACTTGAATTATTGATTTGATCTCATCACTCTTAATTAATTTGATTGGGTTGTTAACTTTTAATTGGGATTGAGTTGGGGTTACCTTCTCAATGTTTTCAACAAACTCAGTAGTAAATAAAATATATTCCTTTGTTGTAGGGAAAAATTGGCTTTATGCAAAATTAAACTTAGAGCCTCCACCAGCCATATATGCATGTAGTGATAGAATTTACTTTGTTCATTGCTCTATAGTGTTATCTTGCCAGCATATTCCATGTGCTGACCCATTTCGGGCTGCAACATATCATGTTGCAGATTTTTCAGACGAAGAGTAAGGTGCGCTAGGTCGTTGTCGTGCACTCAGCTATGCCGTTGGAGTTGATGGACTCATTTACCTTTGATGCTTCCGCTGTTATCTTATTTAGATGGCCTTCAACCATATTATTGTAACAAGTTCTATTTACGAGGATTTCGATGTAATAAGTGTGTGATTGCACTATGTTATAAATCCTTCAAGTACTGTGTGTGTCAGCATTACCGATCCACGGATGACACTTATGCACAGAGACTTCGATCCATTCGGGTCGGGTCGCTACATATTAGTGATGATGTCTTTCATGTATTTTGCATAAGGGGCCATCTTTAAAATATCAGTCAGGCGAGTGCGCAAAAAAACTGGCCTAAGCATTTTAGCAAAGCATTCAAATTTTTCATCATCCTTTTTCTTAGTCAATTTAGGTGGAAAGGGCATGGGTTTTTGAACCCATGGTTCTCTTTCTCTTCCATGTTTTCTAGCAACAAAGTCTCTTTTATCATATCTTTTATTTTTTGGTTGTGGGTTATCAAGATCAACAACTGGTTCTATTTCAACATCATTACCTGGTTGTTTATCATTGCCTATTGAGTGTCTTCATGAACATCCTCATTATCTTTTTCATTATCACTAGGTGAATGTTCATTACCAGATTGAGTTTCAGCATTAGAAATGGAAACATCATTATTATCTTCAGTAGGTTTTTCTATCTCAGGTTCACTAGAGGTATGCAAAGTCCTATCATTTTTCTTTTTCTTTTTTTTAGCAGGACTAGGTGCATCAGTGTTAGTTGTTTGAGAGTCTTGTTCAATTCTTTTAGGGTGTCCCTCAGGATAAAGTGGTTCCTGAGTCATTCTACCTCCTCTAGTCACTACTCTTATAGCATGATCATTCATATTATTATTCATTTCATCAAGCAATTCTCTTTGAGATTTAGCAACTTTTCTAGTTGAGTTTGAACCATAGAGGCATGTTTTCCTACACCTCAGACATCATTGGAGATTCTAAATAACAAGTCACTCAAGCGAGCAATAATATTAGAATTATATTTCAATTGTTTCATAACATTTTCATTAAAGTGATCTTGTTTTCTAATGTAGTTGTCAAACTCATAAAGGCATTGACTAGGATGTTTATTGTAAGGGATGTCACTTTCATCAAATTTCATTAAAGAGTTTACCTCTACCACCTTTGGTGGTGGTGTGTCAAGTCCATGTATTTCTTCAATAGGAGGTAAATTTATAACATCCTCTGCTTTAATACCTTTTTTTTGTCATACTTTTCTTTGCCTCTTGCATATCTTCAGGACTGAGATATAAGATACCCCTCTTCTTCGGAGTGGGTTTAGGCGGTGATTTAGGAAGAGTCCAATCATCATAATTTTTCAATATATTATTCAATAATTCCTCAGCTTGCTCAACAGTTCGTTCCCTGGAAACACAACTAGCACAACTATCTAGGAAGTCCCTAGAAGCATTGGTTAGTCCATTATAGAAGATATCAAGTATTTCATTTTTCTTAAGAGGATGATCAGGCAAACATTAAGCAATTGGAGAAGCCTCCCCCAAGCTTGTGGGAGACTCTCTTCTTCAATTTGCACAAAGTTAAATATTTCCTGTAAGGCAGCTTGTTTCTTATGAGCAGGAAAATATTTTTCAGAGAAGTAATAGGTCATATCCTGGGGACTTCACACACAACCAGGAGCAAGAGTATTGTACCATATCTTAGCATCACCCTTTAATGAGAATGGAAATAATTTCAGAATATAGTAGTAGGGAATTTTCTTATCATGAGCAAAAAGGGTAGCTATATCATTTAATTTAGTAAGGTGTGCCACAACAGTTTCAGTTTCATACCCATGGAAAGGATCAGATTCAACCAAAGTAATTAACTCTGGGTCGACAGAGAATTCATAATTCTTATCATCAACAAAGATAGGTGAAGTAGCAACCTTAGGATCACATTTGATTCTAGCATTCAAAGATTTTTCTTCCAGTTTGCATAATAATTTCTTAAGATCATCTCTATCATTACAAGCAAGAAAATCTCTAGCTGTCGCCTCATCCATAACATAACCTTTAGGTACCTTAGGCAATTCATATCTAGGAGAGCTAGGTCTAATAGGTGTTTCAAGATTTTTAGTTTCAAGTACTTCATTAGTTCCAATAATTTCATCAGTTTTAGCATTCTCAATATCTTTAGCTCTAGCAATTTGTTCATCAAGAAATTCACCTAGTGACACATTATCATCAAGCAAGGTACTATCATCATCATGAGTATCATTGATAGCATAAGTAGCATCATCAATAACTTGCGACATAGTAGGATTAATAGCATGTGGTGGTGTTGCAAGTATAAAATAGAAGGTGAATCAAGTGCAGAGCTAGATGGCAGTTCCTTACCTCCCCTCGTCTTAGAGGGAAAAATCTTAGTCTTGGTGTCCTTTAGATTCTTCATAGTGATAAATAGATAATAATCCCAAGTGACTCAACAAATATAGCTATGTTCCCCGGCAACAGCGCCAGAAAAAGGTCTTGATAACCCACAAGTATAGGGGATCGCAACGGTTTTCGAGGGTAGAGTATTCAACCCAAATTTATAGATTCGACACAAGGGGAGCCAAATAATATTTGCAAGTATTAGCAGTTGAGTTGTCAATTCAACCACACCTGGAGATTAAATATCTGCAGCAATATGACCAGTAGCACAGTAATATGGTAGTTTTGATAGCAGTGGTAACAGTAGCAGTAACGGTAACGGTGATAGCAATGATTTTGTAGCAAGTGTAACAGTAGCAACAACAGTAGTAACTTAGTGATACGTCTCCAACGTATCTATAATTTTTGATTGGTCCATGCTGTTATATTATCATTCTTGGATGTTTTACAATCATTTTATAGCAACTTGATATCATTTTTTTGGACTAACCTATTGACATAGTGCCTAGTGCCAGTTTATGTTTTTTGCTTGTTTTTTACTTCGCAGAATATCAGTACCAAAGGGAGTCCAAACGCAGCGAAACTTTTTGGAGAATTTTTTTGACCAGAAGACACAACATGTGCCAAAGAAGTACTAGAGGGGAGGACTGAGGTGGGCACAACAAACCAGGGCGCGCCCAGGGGGGTTGTGCCCCCCTCGGTGACCTCCCGCACCGCTTCTTCGCCCTATAAATACACTACAAAAAAAAGACACATCCGTGACATTTTGGGCCGAACGAATTTTTTCTGTCATGCTTATGACACTTCTATGACGATAATTGTGACAAAATCACGTATCATCATAGATGTGGTGGGCTCCTACTTCTATGAAAAAAAATCATGACATAAAATGGGATTTTCATCCTCGGCGGGCCGGGGACGCACCTGCATGACATTCTTTGGGCCGTCCATGACGGAAAAAATTATGGTAGAAGCGAGGGCGAGGAAAATTTCGGGGAGTTCCCGGTTACGGTGGGTGGTCGGGGCCGAGCGATGCATGGAGGTTTGCGCGTTTCTCTCGTACACGTACGCGCGTGTGTGCGAGGCGTTGGGCTATAACTAAACCCGAGTGAGGCGTTCGCTTTCTGAACCCGAGCGATTGCACTGCTAGCTACGTTACTAAACCCAAGCGATCGATCCCTTGGCTGTTAACTGAACCCGAGCGATTCCTTCGCTACTGTTGCTAACTGAACCCGAGCGATCGATCCATCGATCGCTGCTGCTTCTGCTTACTGAAGCCGATCGAACCTGCTGCCTCTTGATGAACAGTGAACGTGGTTGAACAAGTCGAGACGTGGTTGGGGTTAGATGAACAGTTCCCGGTGGGGGTTGGATGAACATGACCCTGTGGTAGTAGGCGGTGGTCGCTGGATGAACAGGACCCCGAGAGGAGGCCCCCACAGCCGAGCTGGTTGGGGGTGGATGAACAGAACCTCGTGGAGGGCTGGTCGAACAGTAGCCGATGGAGGGCTGGATGAACAGTAGCCCGTGGATGAACAGTAGCTGGTGCAGGCAGGAGGAAGACGCGGTGGATGAACAGTGTAGGTGGAGGCTGAAGGAAGTCAACGGTGGGTGAACAGTAGCCCGTGATGTCCCGTTTTGCGGTATGCCACACCCCTCCCGATGAACGAGACCCCCATTTCGACCGTAGCGCTCCAACACAAGTCCGTTTCCTCCGTTTTGCGGTACGCCAAACCCCTCCTGATGAACAGGATCCCGTTTCGACCGTAGCCGGTCGAGCAGAAGGCCGTTTCCTCCGTTTTGCGGTATGCCAGACCCTTCCCGATAAACAGGACCCCCGTTTCGACCATACGCGCTTGAGCATAAGGCCGTTTCCCTCCATTTTGTGGTACGCCACACCCCGTTTCGGTTGTTCCATCCAAGCCGGTTGGCTCCCGATGAACACGACGCGTTCTGTTGCCTCCCGATGAACACGACGCTGTTTCTCTGTTCCGACCCCGCCGGTTGGCTGCCGATGAACACGACACCGTTGCTGCCATCTCCATATTTACGGGACTGCATGGCCATACGTATGCGCGGCTACGCGCTCGAGACCCCGCCCATATGTACGTATGTGCCCGTAGTTTTTGGAGCGTGGCTGTACGTACGTGTACTCCATTTAGCGTGGATGTACATACGACACGTGCCGCTCCTTAGTCGGCCAAGGTTCATCACTGCAGAGAGACCGATCGACCGCTATGTATGCACACGTTCACGACCAGATAGATAACGCTACGTACGCTTCCACCGGGTGGGTCCCAGCTGTCAGGGGTCATCAACTTGGCACTTGCTCGCATGCGAAGATATAGCTGGCGGGTCCCAGCTGTTAGGGGCAGAATCATTTTTTTCCCGTAATAAGGAGGCACTTCCTTGCGTGCAAAGATGTTGTTGGTGGGTCCCAGCTGTCAGGGGCAGGAATAAGGAGGCACTTCCTTCCTTGCGAAGATATGCGTGGTGCGTCCCAGCTTTCAGGGGGAGGAATAATTTTATTTTCACGTAATAAGGAGGCGGTTGCATGTGTGCGTCCATGGACCTGGTGCGTCCCCACTGTCAACCTCTCCACGTACAGTCCTCTTCCGATGACTCTCGCCTTTTGACCACGCTGACCACGCCGCGCCGAGCGCATCAAGGGGGTGGACGACGGCGAGGCCTAGGAAGGGAACGACATGGAGCCGGGGAAGACTACACAGTTGTTTCCCACACGGATGGGAGTACGAGGGTTTAATGGTTCGTCTGCCATCGCCGGAGAATAACAGGAGGTGTGGGTGAGTAGAGTAATGGCCAGGCCAGCGATGGGAGTAGGGCGGGGCGGTGAGGCCTGTGCGGCAACACAGCCGGCCACGGGAGGCAGGAGCAGGTGGTACGGCCGGCGCTGGTTTGGGCGGTTGGAGCAAGAAGACCAGAGGTTGAAGAAGCAGCTTGGCCGTTGGATTAACATCCTACGGTCACTGCAGCTAGAATTGTTTATTATTGACTAAGTTGACACAGCTCTGCGTCCGCGTCAACTTAGTAGGCCCACAAGTCAGCCTCCAAATAAAGGTGGGTCCGAACAAGCAGGGGGAGGAATCATTTGTTTTCCGCGTAATAAGGAGGCACTTCCTTGTGTGCGGTCATGGACCCAGCTGTTAGCCTCTCCAGGTACAGTCCTCTTCCGATGGAAGTCGTTCCTTGACCACGTTGACCACACCGCGCCGAGAGCACAAGACGGTGGACGACGGTGAGGCATAGGAAGGGATTGACCCGGAGCCGGGGAAGATTCGACAGTTGTTTCCCACGCGGAGGGGAGTACGAGGGTTTACTGGTTCGGCTTAAGTGTGAGGCTGCCATCGCCGGAGAATAACATGAGGTCTGGGTGAGTGCAGGGATGGCCAGGCCAGTGATTTGGAGTAGGGTGGGGCGGCGAGGCCTGCATAGCAGCACACCCGGCCACGGGAGACAGGAGCAGGCGGCACGGCTCGCGCTGGTTTGGGCGGCTGGAGCAAGAAGACCAGAGGTTGATGAAGCACGACGGCGGTTGGATTAACATCCAACGGTCACTACACCTAGAATTGTATGTTGACTAAGTTGACAAAGCCCTGCATACGCGTCAACTTTGTAGGCCCACAAGTCAGCCTCCAAATCTGGTGGGTCCCAGCTAGCAGGGGGAATCATTTTTTTGCGCGTAATAAGGTGGCATTTCCTTGCGTGCGAAGATGTAGCTGGTGGGTCCCAGCTATCAGCGAGTGCAAACTTTTTTTTCGTGTAATAAGGAGTCACTTGCTTGCGTGCGAAGATGTAGCTGGTGGGTCAAACCTGTCAGGGGAAGAAATCATTTGTTTTCGCATAATAAGGAGGCTATGGCTTGTGTGCGGCCATGGACCATGTGGGTCCCTACTATCAGCAACTCCACGTACATTCCTCTTCCAATGGCTATCATTTGTTGACAAAGTTGACCACGCCGCCCCGAGAAAACCAATGTGGTGGACGACGGCGAGGCCTAGGAAGGGAATGACCCACAGCTGGCGAAGACGCAGCAGTGGGTGCCCACGCGGAGGGGAGTATGAGGGTTCACTGGTACGGCTGCGGTGTGAGGCTGCCGTCGCCGGAGAATGATAGGAGGTGTTGGTGAGTAGAGGAATGGCCTGGACGGCGATGGGAGTAGGGCCGGGTGGGCCGTGAGGCCTGCGTGGCAGCACAGCCGGCCACGGGAGGCGGTAGCAGGCGGTATCGCCGGCGGTAGTTTGTGCGGCTGAAGCAAGAATATCCGAGATTGAAGAAGCACCGCAGCCATTGGATGAACATCCAACGGCCACTGCTGCTAGAATCGTGTGTTGACAATAAGGTGAAAAAGCTTTGCGTACGCGTCAACTTTGTTTTTTTACGGCTGCGTACGCATGAACTTAGTAGGCCCATAAGTGATCATTACATCTGTGGCAGAGCGCATATAGCCCATTTGCGATTTCTAATAATTTACATCCCGTTTCTTAATTCTAATGGAATTTACTGCAACCCATTTACTGTTTGTTAACATTACAGACCATTTTTCTAGCCAAGAAAACGGTTTATAATTTCAACCAAATTTTCCCACATTTTGATGGGATCCTATATATTATTTATCCCGAAATTTTGAGCCATATTAAAATAATTTCAAATTAAATTTATATTAGGTAAAAATTCAACGAAATTTTGCGCGCAACAATTAATGAAATTAAAATTTTAAAAATCCAAAAAAATGCAATGCGGGAGCTCCCCGCCCTCTGACGAGGTTCCGTCAAAAAAATCCACAAAAATATAATACTGAAACTAATTACATTATTTATAATTACAGCCCGTTTATTGTTTTAAACCCATTTTCTTGGCAAGCCTAATGCATCCCTCGTAGGAAAGATTTCCAGCCCAGCGGGCCGGAGAATAACAAGTTGGCCTGGGTTGGGTATTCCTCAAAAGAAGTATAGCTGGGCCTGGGCAAGCCATTTTCACCTTGAAAAATTAATATCTGGGTTGGATAATTGGTCGACATAAAATAATAGCCTGGGCTAGATAGGCCACAGCCCGCCCAGTTGATACCCTGCTCCTCTGAACAACAAAAACATCGCTCAAGAAAAACTCTGCTCACACCTTAAAAAAATACTGCTCGAGCTGCTGGGTCCGAGCTGTCGGCCGCTCCTTGTGCAATTCTCTTGTTTATTGACTATATAGGTTGACAATTGTGTGGGACTGTGATGTCAGGAAACCAGGAGGAAGCAATTTTTTTATAGTTGTAATTAAGGAGACACTTGCGTACGTACGGCTATGGCCCTGGTGGGTCTGTATTGTCATCCTCTCCACGTAAAGTCATCCCCTGATTCCTCATGTTCGTTGACCATGTTGACAACGCGAGACTGCGGCGCCACGGCGAGCACAACAACTAAAAGGACGACGGAGAAGGCCTCGCGGGCCATACGGATGGTCTGATACAGCGCCCGCTGCTCATCCAAGAAGCCAGGATCATCGGCCAGCATGTCCACGACGGCATTATCGTTTGCCTGTTAGCCGGTGATTTGTCCCTCCGCGTGCCGGTGCTCATTGAGGAGACGGAGGTTGTAGCACTGCTCCTCCTGTGCTTGCCAGAACGCCGAGACCGGTGGCGCTGGTAGCTCTTCCGCCATTACAGCATCGAAGTGCGGCCGCACCTGCTCTATGGTGAACACGGCATGAACTGGCGCGGGCGGTGGCGCCGGCTCCTGGTCGGAAGCCTCATCCATCGTTTGGTTCTGGTCACTGAGCTGAGCAAGCTCGCTGGCAAAGAAGACGGGATTAATCGGAAAAAAGAAAAACAAAAAGACGAGATTAGAACGGAAAACCTGTGCTGTGTAGCAGCTTACTGCATCTACAGCTGTACACTGACTGGTGAAGCCTCAAATTTCCTCATCTGCATCCGGATACTTCATACTAGAAATATTAAATCCATCGGCGACGGCTGCTGCTCCTCTCCCTCCTCCTCCTCCTACGCCAGCTCCTCCTCCTCATCCGGCTCTGGCGAGTCCGGAGGCAGCCCTGCAGCGATGCGGGTGGCGCGCCTCGCCAGGATCTCCAGCTCGATCTGGTACCGATACTCTGGCATGAGCATAGCGTAGGTGGTTATCTTCTCGGCTATGGCGTATTTGGGCCGTATATGAGGGGTGCCGATCGGCCCGGGCATTTGACACCCTTTTGAGGAGCCCGTCTGGCTCAAATTTCGTGACCGGGCCATCGCCCTGTTGTTTGAGGCGGGTTACCGGCGTCCGGCTGATGCTCTAGTTTCGAAAAAGAAAAGGAGGCGGTAGATGCTCTTACGACTGCAAGGGCGGAGAATTTAAATTATAATGTACATTTATATTTTAGAACATAGGTTATGCATGAAACGGTACGATTTTTTGAACACAGTACAGACGCAAGCGCTCATACATACGCGCATACACTAATCCCTATGAACGCACACACAAACACCCACCCGTATGAACACCTTCGAGAGACTGAGCCAGCATGAAACGGTAAGATGATGAGTTGGCCGGAAGATCATATATTTTCACTTCTAGCTAGCCTACCCGAACTAGTTGTCGTATAGGCTATGAATGAAACCTAAGACAATGAACTTCTTAAGCACAGAAACAACAGAAGAGGATGATCTTCTTAACATGAAAATCACTGGCATTAGATCAACATGCAAAACAATACGAAGCATTATTCTCAGGAGGCACGGTGAACAGCTCGTGATGCCGCGTGCCACAGCATTCCAAGCTCAACTTTGCAATCAAACTTACAAGGCCTGGCATTTCATAGACAACATTCATAACGAACTCTTAAAATACCATACATAAGTCAACATTCATGATTATGCATATCATCAGAGCCAATATTTACTTCTGAACTGATCACACGAATAGGAAAAAACGATCGACGCTGCTCACGGAAAAGGGCATCCCG